>CAMRHE010000036.1:0-1200000 GCA_947044405.1 Leptodactylus fallax
CGTTTCGCTATAAAAGAAAGGAACGACTTTGGGCCCCACCGCGCGCTCTACAGACTGTAAGCGGTCCACCTGGACCACTGGGGAAAAGGGGGTGCACCCAAATGTGATGTCAGGGTCAGTTAGGGATAGTTTTGAGTATATTGTTCATTCAGTGTCCATACTGCAGAATTGGACAGAGTAAAAGTAGAAAACCATTGCAGAATTTGCCTTGAAATTGTTCAAGCTATATTGTATATTCTGCTTGTCTTTATCCCTGTCATTTTACCTTCAAATAGCCTTTTATTATCTTATAGTAAATATATATTCTTTTTCTTGAACTACCGCGTGTGCGTTCATTTCTGGTTGCGGAGACCAAACCACCTGCCTTGCTCTCGGTTCACAAATTGGCGTAGTCGGCAGGATCCGCTTACCAGAATGGACGGTGACGCACCGGTTCGGGGAGAATGGTGCTGGAGGAAGAATGCTAGCAGGGGCTATAATGAGTCAGTTAGCTAAATCTTGATGGCAATAATATGTCCGTGAGTATGTGGGTGGAACAGATACGAATGATACAGCGAATGTACCAGACCGCACCAGAAGTACTAGTAGAGCTAGCAATATTGACATTACAAGGGGATGCTAAGACCACGGTGATATTGAGGCCATTTGAACAAAGGCAGACATTTGAGCAAGTAGTCCAGATTCTAGAAACCATTTATGGAGAAACTGCATTGCTGGGGTCTCTGCAGGCTCGGTTCTTCCAGAGGGTACAACAGGAGAATGAAAGCCTTCCCCAATATGCAAATGCCCTACAAGAACTGCTCCGAGATATTCAAGTGAAGGAAAGAGGGGGCTCGCCAGCCTTCTGTAACCCTGATCGGACTCTCCGTGACCAGTTTGTCCTGGGGATACGTGACGGCAGTTTAACTGTGACTATGCAGGATTTTATACGACGAGAGACTGATGCTAAATTCCATGATGTACAGGTAGAGGCCATCTCCCGTGCCAATAGTATGTTCCCGAAGCCCCAGACCGCAGTTGGAGTTACTTTGTCACAGGGGGCTAGTTCTGGCTCAGAGACAGTAGAAAAGGGGACGGTTAAAGAAATTCTCACAGTAATGCAGAAACTGCAAGAGCAAATGGAACACTTGCACACCCGTTGTGATGAACATTCTATGAAAATTGCAGACTTCCAGAAAACTGGAGGTGAAAGGGTGAGCCGTCCATACCCAGAAAATCAGAATCACCCACCACCCCGCTGGAGGGATGAGGATAGGACCTACCGAAGGGGTCCAAATCAGTTAATGCAGTGCTCAGGAGAAATCGAAGGGGCTTACCGAAGGGCCCAAACAGATGGCCAGAACGACGGGAGATACGCTGCTGGGAGTGTGGACGGATGGGCCACGTTGCTGCTAGATGTCCAGAGCAGCGACAAACTTATGAGAGACCGCCGTTAAACTGAAGTCCCCTGCTGCTGTAGGGCGTGTAGTAGGGGAGACTGACAAGGAGACTATGTGGGGAGAATGCCCTAATGATGACCTGATCGCTGCAAGTCCTGTTATACAGGTGGAAATGGAGGGTATTCCGGTTACCGGGATGATTGACACGGGTTCCCAAGTAACGACCTTGAGTAGAGACTGTTATGAACGGTACTTCCAGCAACATGTGAAATATGATCCCCATACATTCGTACGAGTGGTCGCAGCTAACCAGTTACCAGTTCCAGTCGTGGGAGTGGCCTGGATGAATGTCCGGGTATGTGGCCAAGATCTGGGTAGGAAAGGCATTGTGGTGGTACAGGAGTCACATGAAGTAAAGGTCCCTGTCATTTTGGGGATGAATGTGTTAAAAGAATTAGATCAGATCCTCTTTGAAAAGAAAGGTCACGGTTATTGGAAAGAAACCACCACCCATCGGCCTACTCAAACAGCTTTCCAGCGGCTGATCCGGACATGTGGCTTACAGAAAAGTTCGGATGCGCAGCGTCCTCTGGCTCGAATTTCAGTTCCTTTGCATACAAAAGTTACACTGCCACCCAGTCGGGAGACAATAGTGTCTATGCCCGTAGGCACCTGTCGGAAACTAGAGGGCATAGCTGTGTTGGTAGAACCACTGCAGGCAGCCGAAGGAGGTGTTGATCCGCTAGTGGCCCGTTCCTTGGCAATAGTTCGCAATGGAAGAGTACCACTTCGATGTGTAAACACTCAGGACCAGAGTGTGGACCTGACCCCAGGGAGGCAGCTGGCTAACATCTATGTGACTCCGGAGGAAGTAAGGAAAGTAACTCCAATGCAGCTGAAGCCGACTGAAAGGGATGAGTGGACCGTAACTGTGTCCATGGGAGAAGATGAGGAACCCACCTCTGAATGGAATGGCCGTGCAATTCGAGAACAGATGAAGATGGATGCAAGTTCATGTTCTCTGGAATGTGTGCAGAAGGTAGATGAACTGTTGTGGGAGAACCGAGCCGCCTTTTCACGGTATGCTGAAGATTTTGGATGTACCACAGGGATCTACCATGAGATTCCCACAGGAGACACCCCTCCAATTAGAGAGCGCTACCGACAAATTCCTCCACAGTTGTATCAGGAAGTAAAAGAACTGTTAGCTAAGATGCTACAGGGTGGGATCATCCAAGAAAGCCAGAGTCCCTGGGCAGCTCCTGTGGTGTTAGTAAGAAAAAAAAGATGGGTCCATCCGATTTTGCGTAGACTATCGGAAGTTAAACGCTTGCACCGTACGAGATTCCTACCCCTTGCCACGGATTGAGGAGTCCCTCTCAGCGCTGGGGAGAGCCCGGTACTTCTCCTCACTAGATCTGGCTAGTGGGTATTGGCAGGTGCCGATGGCCACAAAAGACAAGGAGAAGACGGCATTCATCTTGCCCATGGGACTATACGAATTTAACCGGATGCCCTTCGGGTTGACAAATGCACCCGGAACGTTTCAGCGGTTGATGGAGAAATGTCTCGGTGACTTCAACTTTGAGTTCACTCTCATCTACTTGGATGACATTATAGTGTATTCTGCGACCTTTGAAGACCATCTCCACCAGTTGGGGCAAGTATTTCGAAGATTGCGGGAACATGGGCTCAAATTGAAACCCAGTAAATGTCGGTTGTTCCAATCTGAAATTGATTACTTGGGTCACCGCGTATCAGGAGAAGGGGTGAGACCATCAAGAGACAAGATAGCGGCTGTTCAAGATTGGCCAATACCGACTACCCTGCGAGAAGTGAGGGCGTTCCTTGGAGTAGCCGGTTACTATCGACGGTTTATTAAGGATTTCGCCAAGGTAGCAGCACCACTTAATGCTCTCCTACGAGGCACATCCGGTGGTCCAAAGAACCGGTCCGTGAAGTGGGGACCTGAACAGGAACAAGCCTTCCAGGCATTAAAGGATGCACTGACAACAGCCCCAATCTTGGCATATGCTGATTACCACTTGCCGTTCCAGCTGTATACGGATGCAAGCCTGTATGGTCTTGGAGCAGTGCTTTCCCAGCTTCAGGATGGCCAGGAGAGGGTCATAGCGTACGGCAGCCGGTCTTTGAGAGATTCTGAAAGAAACCCCGAGAATTATAGTTCATTTAAGTTGGAGCTGTTGGCACTGGTATGGGCCATGACCGAGAAATTCTCTGAATATTTGACCGGTGCTGAAGTTTTAGTACTGACTGACAACAACCCACTAGCTCACCTGGAAAATGCCAAGCTCGGGGCGTTAGAGCAGAGGTGGATAGCCCGAATGACTAAGTTCAATTACCGCATTAAGTATCGGTCCAAGACAGAGAACCAGAATGCTGACGGGCTTTCTAGGGTAACCGCCCAGACCCCCACAGTAGACGTGGATCATGAGTTGGAGCATGTGGAGGTGCCCGACTTCAGCAGATTTTCACAGGCCTTGACCGCCACTAATCAGTTTGAGATGGAGGGGACTGAAATGGCTCCTTTCTTTGGTCCCTCACGACAGGAATGGGCACAGATACAACAGACCCATGAGGGGCTGGCACAGATGATCAAGTGTGTTGAGAAAGGCCAGAAGCCCTGTAGAGAGGAAAGAGAACGACTGACACGTGAGATATTATCTGTTCTGAGTCAGTGGGAAAAGTTGGAGATGAAAAATGGAGTGCTATGCCGAAAGGTCTATTTACCTTCTGAGATCGACATTCGATACCAAATTGTGGTGCCTAGTGAACTGGCTCGCTCGTTGGCAGTTGAGGCTCATAATAAGAATGGACATTTTGGTCATGAGAAGACCTTTCGTTGGTTACAGCGACTGATTTACTGCCCTGGTCTTCGTCAAATGGTCGAAGAAGTATGCCGCAGCTGTCGAACTTGTGAGATCCATAAGGCAATAGAACAGAGAGCTCCCCTGCAAACCATCGTGACCCAGGAACCTTTAGAAATCGTCATGATAGACTATCTAATGGTGGGCCCATCCAATAGCGGACACCAGTATTGCCTCGTAATGGTGGATCACTTCACCAAATTTGCGGTGGTAACCGCCACCAAGGACCAGACAGCTGAGTCAGCAGCTCGTGCTCTGTGCCAAGATTTCATTCGAGTATATGGGTGCCCTAAACGCATCCACTCCGACCAGGGTGCCTGCTTTGAGGGACACGTAATGAAAGAAGTTCAACGTATCTACGGGATAAAGAAGTCGCACACGACTCCATACCACCCTCAGGGAAATGGGGCCTGTGAAAGATTCAACAGAACTCTGCTACAGATGCTGCGGACTCTGGAGGAAGACAAGAAGTTACAGTGGCCTCAGTTCTTGTCTGAAATGGTGTGGGCCTATAACAATCAGGTCCATTCTACAACGGGGTACTCTCCTTATACACTTCTCTTTGGGCGGTCTGGGCGAAGTGTAGGAGAATTACAGTTGGATGATGTGGATGGGTTCCCTCCGAGGGATCCAACCTCTTGGGTGCGGGCGCACCGGCAGAGACTTGAGACGATCCATCGATTGGTGCGGCAGCGCCTGCAAGAACATCCCCATCCTGATAAGACCCCAGTGCAAGAAGCACCATTGCAACCAGGCGACCTGGTGCTAGTTCGTGTCAAGAAACCCCAAGGGAAATTGGAAAGCCGATGGGAGGCTTTGCCGTATCGTGTTGTTGGCCGCAAGTATGCGAATGGGCCAGTGTACCAGGTCCAGAAAGAAGGAACTGATTGTGTTCGAGTACTTCACCGAAATATGTTGCGCCTGTGTCATTCTGAAGGGACAAATCATGATGGGCTTGCCAATGTGAATGAGCTCCCACAGTCAGAGAATGGAGGTGCGGAATGGGCCTCAGACGAGGAGGATGATTGTTGGCCGATCCCTGCTCCTGGGGATGTTCCACCTGTGACTACTGTATCTCCGGCCTGTGCCCCCTCTGGTGCGGAATCCACTGGTCCTTCTCAGCCCATAGCTGCAGCACCCCATAATATACCACCGGTCCTCAGACGGACCACTAGGCCAAATGCTGGTATTCCCCCTGTTCGGTATGCACAGGATGAGTTTGTTTGGCCTGCCATACATCGGTATACTACCACCCTGTGCATAAAAGTACAACCCTCTGGATATACAGTCATAGGCAGGGACTGCCAATCTTAAAGTGGGGGGGAATATGTAAGAGACAGCCAATGTTGTCCTAAGCTTTATTTGTCTGTATAAACTGTTAATGTTGAATGTATTTCTGTGATTCTGTTCCTTTAAGACAGCAGCCATTGTAATTGTGACATGATGCTGGAGTGACTTCCCCCCCTTTTATGTCAGCTTGCCTGTTCTGCAGACAGAATGTGAGCAGAGAAGCAGGAAGTGACGAGACAGAGAGCAGCAGCCATCTTAGCAAGTGTTGTATTGAACTGGTGTGGAGATTTTTCTGTACAGCTAAGCTGTATCTTGGTCCAGAGACGAACAGATTGTAAAGAGACAACAGGACTAGTGAGTCCACGTGAAAGGAACTGTGCTCAGTGGCTGATCAGTGAGACTGACATTGTGACTGTGTATATGGATACCACAGATAGAGACTCGCAGTGCTGTTGATGTACTGGACAGCACCTGCTAAACCCCGGCTTACATCCCAGCTCAGTGTATGGATTCGGCAGGACTGTCAGTGTGCTGAGTGGAATCTGCTGTTGGATTACATTGCATTCATTGGGTTTCCCTGTTAAAGAGGACTTCATTTCTCCCAAGATCCTGATAACCGTGAGGAGAGGACGTTTCGCTATAAAAAGAAAGGAACGACTTTGGGCCCCACCGCGCGCTTCTACAGACTGTAAGCGGTCCACCTGGACCACTGGGGAAAAGGGGGTGCACCCAAATGTGATGTCAGGGTCAGTTAGGGATAGTTTTGAGTATATTGTTCATTCAGTGTCCATACTGCAGAATTGGACAGAGTAAAAGTAGAAACCATTGCAGAATTTGCCTTGAAATTGTTCATGCTATATTGTATATTTTGCTTGTCTTTATCCCTGTCATTTTACCTTCAAATAGCCTTTATTATCTTATAGTAAATATATATTCTTTTCTTGAACTACCGCGTGTGCGTTCATTTCTGGTTGCGGAGACCAAACCACCTGCCTTGCTCTCGGTTCACAGCATTGTTTTTTATGTTTGTATCCTCCCGGGGTCCCCGGTCAATAAAACTTGGGGTTTGGAAAAGTTTATAAATTTTTTTTGGGGGGGCCCCTTGGGGGGGAGTGTTTGGGGGGGGGGGGGCCGGGGGGGGGAATATTGTGTGGGGGGGGGCCCATGGGCCCCAATATGGGGGGGTGGGGGGGGTGTTTGGGGGGGGGGGGGGGGGTGCTGCCCCTCCCCCCTCCCCCTACCCCCCCCTTTCTTATTGTTTTGTTTTATTTTTTAATTAAAAAATCACCCCCCCCCCCCCTTTTATTTAAAAAAAAAAATTTCCTTTCCTCTTTTATTTTTTTTTTTTTTTTTCTTAATTCTCTAACCCCCTCCCCCCTCTCTTTTTTCTTTTCTCTTTCCTTTCTTTCTTTTCTTTACTTCTTTTTTAAATAATAAATATAATATTTTTTTTTTTTTTTTTTATAAAAAAAAAAAAAAAAAAAAACAAACTACTCCCCAAAATCCTATCCTCCTCCCCACCCCCCCACCTTATTTCCCACCACCAAACTCTCACACATAAACACCATTTTTTTTTAAAAATATATAAAACCAAAAAAAACCTTTTAAATACCAATTATTAATCACTAAACCCAAGCTAGGAGGGTTTGGTCTCCCCAATATGGAGACTTATTATAAAGCAAATAAATTAGGCAAATGGATGGCTTTATTTACTTTAACAGATCCAAGCTTATGCACAGAACTGAAAACTCATCTGTTTACACCCAAAGAATACAAAACACGCAGGGGCTTTATATAACTAGGTCCTTCTTCTGCCTCTTCTAATAGACTCATAAGAGGTATGATATCAGTCTGGCATTATCTCAACACTCATGCTCCACTGCTCCCCAAGAACACTACATCTAAATCTGTTACCCTGTCCGACCCACCAAAGAAACTCCCCGTCTCCTCTCCCTTGGTCTGTTCCACCCTTTTTGACTATTTCTATGCTATTAGACTTCCTGAAGACAAACAGCTTGGAGGATTTTGTGAGTGCTCACACCACCAAACCAAGAGACTTCATGTTTTTACAAGTTTTTACACACATGTGTATTTCCTTTCTTAGGAACTTCTCTCCATCCCCTCCACTTCTTGGCTTGAAAGCCTTCTTACTCTCCCTAACCCTCTCCCTATACTTTTCTTCTCTCTGTATCAACACATGCTAGCCTCTTCTTTTTCTTTTTAAACCTTATTACTTGAGTAAATGGGAGGAGGAGCTTCATGTTACACTTTCTGAACCTGATATTTGTTTCATAGCATCTCATGTCCATGAATTCTCTTTGTGTTGGTATTCAGGAAATCTCTGACAAATGAATTACAAGGTGGTACAAACATTACACAACATTGATACTTCTATTTCTGAACTATACTGACATTGTGGCACTGCTCCCTGCACACTATCCCATATCTGGCGTTATTGCCCAGTAATAGCTGCCTTTTGTACCTCCATAAAGACCTCACTTGCGATTTGTTCTTCCTCAATACATTTAGATTGATCTTGTTATGGAGACCCAACAATAGCTTTACACCTAAAACTACATATATGGCTACATATCTAATTAAAGCAGTTAAATTGTTAATTCCAGCACATTAATTAACTAATTAATTAATTAACAAATTGTTAATCCCACCAACCCTCCATCTTTGCAGAAATGGGAAAATAAAGTCTCTGAGATATACAGCCTAGAAGAGTTAGCCCATTAGGCATCAGCGTCTTGTCAAAAATATTTAGAAATATGGCCACCATTGCTCACCTATTGTGACAACAAGTGCATGGGCAACTCTTCTCCTTTACATTTGCCCAATTGACCTATTCCTGTTTAATATGCTTATATACTCCGTATTACACTCTGCATTACTGTCATTATATTTATGTATTTGGCTTTACTAATTTACTTTTGGTATTTTTCAATTTATAATTTAATTGTACAGTACCTTATGGTGGTTTTTAGTCCTTATTCTCATCCCAATCCCACCCCTCTTTCTCCCAGCAAAGTTTTTTGAAAATTGGAGTTGAAAATTGATGTTAAAATAAAGATTTATAAAAAAAAAAAAAGCAGATTATTAAAGTGTGGACTTATTCATAAATGTTTCAGTGCTTAACAAAAAGCAGTTACTGAATCCCACAGAACCACCTTAGTTATTTCTTTATGCTTAACATGTCAGATGTTTATGATTTTCTCGTATTCACAATATGCTAGGTAGATACTAATTGCTGTGGGAGAGATGCATAGGGGGATTAATTTTATAAGTGCATAAGTAGTTTAATTTTAAATAAAGGCACTTTTGTTACCTAGAACAGTGTTTCTTGGGTTTCTAAGCCAACAACAACTACCCCTAGGGTATGCTCAGTAATGATTTTAAATAAAATGCTCAATGCTCATCATTTTCTGTGGTGTTGTAGCAATAAGTGTCATGCTGCTTCATTATTAACTCATTCTGCTCATGTTATTGATGACTGAAATCTAGTATGGTGAAGAGCGGGTGCAATGTCACATTACTAAAAGCTATGGTGCATGGAGGGGGTAAATGTGCATCTTTAGCTTTCAAAGAAAGAAATGAGGGACTTATCTATGTGATAAACTCTGCAAGTAGCACTTTACCCTTCCGAAATAGAGCTGCTCAAACTGCCTCTTAGTATAGTCAGCCAGTCTGACTTACTCTGCAACAGTCCCCCAATAAATGAGAATTGAAAGTATTCTAGAAGCATCCTGCAACCGACATCCCCAAAAGCAAAGTCAGATATTGCCTGTAACAATAGGGCCTGCAATAATGGAAGAGGGGAAAAAGAAGTCTGTGACAGCTGTATGGCCTTGGACCGACACATGTACCCCATAGATGTATGGGATGTTATGTATCTCCTAGAGTATACATTCTACAGGTTCATGAACTATAACCTTGTGAAGCTAGACAGATTGCAGATGCCATTTGAGTGGCTGGAAAATAACTTCAGTGACCTGATTATCTGCTATGTAAATGTTCTCACTGTGTGCTATCATACTGCAAAAAGACCAGATAAATACTGCTACATTTGTATCACAGAGTCCGTGTCTGTGCATGACAACCCAATAAGAAGGGGAATCACTTCCTTTCTACACTTTTATTAGCATCTTATGATATTGTGTTGGTTTCAAGACAAACTGGAATCTTTAGCCAAATTGGAGTTCAACTGAGTATGAGCACATCTGTATTTTCACACATACACTCATCTACACCAAGTGAGACCAACATCTACAAACTGTAACACACAAATATACTTAAGATAATAATTATAATTCACACAGATGCGTACTATGTCACACACATCAGTTATATGGATGCAATCTTCTTTACCTTTTCTCTTGGCTCGATATGTCCAGCTATGTGTGTCACAAGTTAGGCACCTTTTAGAAAAGCAACATGATCTTTGGATATCTCTTAACACAAAGAGATATGATAAGTATCACATTTAGTTTATGTGTGACCACTCTATGGGAAGGGGCATGTAGTTGTGAACTGCAGTCTTTCAAAGCTTTTGTTAGCAAATAGTGATATTGTGTTGAATTGATTTAATAAATAATAGTATTATTTAACTAAACTGGAGATCAGGTAAGTTTGATCACATGTGATCTCCTCTAGTTACTTCCTGCATATCAGGGAATTGCTCAAATAGCAATTCTATAACTTATATATCTATTAATGTTGTTGTCCAGGAAATGAACAAACACCTGTGTAGACCCAGGTAGCATAGAAAAAAAGCGCATGTTCACCTGTCCCTGGTGCTCTATAAACCACCACTGGTGTCCATTTGGTTTTGTGACATGGCCTTTCTTCCAGAAACCTTGTGCCATACATGACAGCTGAGACTAATTAGTGGCCTCAGTGGTTGCTGGAGAGGGACCGTTGATGTCACTCACATACATTAATGATGCCTTAGCAGTGACCACCAAGGCCACTGATTGGTCTCCTTAGTCACGTGATACACAGGACTTACAGCAGCAAGGCCATGGAACGTTACCAAAGTGACACCAGTGGCGGATAGTAGAGTGCCAGGTATAGTTGAGTATGCTTTTTTTTATATTACACCTCCCCTCGCTTCCACAGGTGTTCTTGAACCACCCATTTAAGAGCAATTTCATACAGCTCTCTTCTCCATCTTGCCTGATTTCTGCCTGCATGTAATACTACTATGTAGTATTTCCTTTTCACCAACAGATTACATAAAGGACTAAATAGACACATTCTAAATGTTGGAGAGTCAGAAAAATACAGGATGAGGAGAGCTATCTGGAGAAGCAGAAAAGCACATAGAAGGTGTAAAATGTTCCTGTCAGTCTTAGTGCATTCCTCACCTTCCTCTCATTAATGCGTATAATTATTTAATTGACGTACTATTAATTTGTGTCTATATATATATATATATATATATATATATATATTGGAAATATACATATACTGCCAGGGAAATCTGAGATTAGGTAATTGTGAGGGGTTATTATATATATTTTGTCTGGCATTGTCCATACATGTCCTTTGAGCTTCAATTAATCTACAGATTAATTTACAAGAAAGTGTTCTAGACATCCATTGTGTATTGTTAACATCCATTGTTTATTGTTGTAAATGTAGATATTCTGCTTGTAAATGTACCCTCTCATACTAATGCCTGGGTCTCTTACAAATTTACTGAATTTATGGCAATTATACCACCATTTGGTACTATGTCCAGAGGGAAAATGAATGAACTAGGATATATCCCTGAGTTCAGAAGCTTGTTTTAAAGAACAAAGCAAGGTCAAAATGCTGCAGAATATATTGAGGCTTAATTCTGTCTCTGTCTGTCTCATTAGCAACTCATGCGGTTAGAAAATAGAATGGTAAGAGGTCAAGTATTTCAAGAGAAAGCACCTCAGAAGAGGTTGTATTTATAACATTCTTTCATTCATAAGGAGCACTATGTCTTTTATACTTATGTAGTCTCTTTGGGAATATATTACAAGAATATATTGTTTCTGTGCGCTCATATTAATAATTAAGTGAACATGCAGGCATGCAAGAAAGATATGTAACCATGGAATGCCACTATTTCCTGGAACAATTTTTTTCTCTTGCCAGGTATCATTGTGCGTGGTGAATGATGACTGTATTACACTGCATAATTAAAGGCCTGTTTTATGCATCTGGTTTAATACCTTGTTTTGTATATTTTGCAGTGTACACTGTGCTGTCCATTATTCAGCTAGAATCTCATCAAGTCTATGATAAAATACTTGCAAAATGAAGTATCTCAGGATATGAGCCTATTAATTATGCTTTATTTGCTATCAATAAATCTTAGTCATTAAACTCCTTTAAGTTGTCCAATTTAAAGTTATGATCGTTGGCCATTTCTATAATATTTTTGCAGATTCCTGTGATATTTGCTGTTATGATTAAGAGCAAATATTAAGGTTATATTCCTCTGTAACACTCAATGTGTTAGCTTATAAATTTTATAAGCTGGTCATGTGCATGGATTAAATTTACACTGAACAACATAAGGCAAACTCCGGGAACTGTACATACTGTGGAATTCAAATGTTTATCCCTTGCAGCAAATCTAGAAATTATTTCTACTGTTGGCTATAATAAACAGTATGTATGCTTATATAAAGATAAAAGTCTTGCTAAATCTATACAGATGACCAGCGCTACCTTTGGACTACCCTTCAAAGCCACTCTTATTAGACAACTACAGTTGTGTCCATAATTAACTGGTCTCCAACTCTCATTTCCTATTGAAACCAACCAATTCTACACAATATTATGGCATGTGCTGAGTTTATTTTGTTGCCTATTGCAATGTACACAAATAAGATGTATATGAATTATAAAAACAAAGTGATAGGAAATTTTCAATAAAGGCTATTTAAAAAGCTGCTTTATTTTTAACTTTAGATGCATTGAGATAATAAAAAATATCTGCACAGAAGGATTTGGCCGTTAATACAAGATGAGCATTACTCATTGCTTCGAATTAGAGGTTGTCCAAGTCATTTTTTATATTCTATATCTGCTGTAAATGGGAGGAAATGAAAAAATAATGTACTCACCTCTCTCAGGTAGTTTGCGTCCAGTGGATTCTGTTTACAGGTCCCTCAACTGGCATCAACAGTGTCAGGTGACTGTGGCAACCAATCACAGGTTTCAGTAGTGACCTCTTCACTAATGGTATGTGAATGACTGGCCTTAGCAGTGACATGCTGTTTGTCAGGAAGTCACCACTGAGGCTTGTGATTGGCTGCAATGGTCACCTAACACAAACTGTACATCAGCTAGAGGGCCTGGAAAATTGATTACTTGGGAGAAATAAGTATATTTTTTTGTTATTTTATTGCACCCATTTACAGCACTTAGACAATGACTCAATAATAAAACCTTTAACCCCTTAACACAGCCTCATTTTTAAAAACTGATATGTGTCACTTTATATGTCAATATCTTTGAGATGTTTTAACTTACACAAGTGATTTTGAGATTGTTTTTTTGTGACACATTGTACTTCACTGTTAGTGGTAAATATTGATCAATAGCTTCCAAAATTCATACCTGTATTATTTTTCTGTTGACATATTTTTTTTAACTATGAGTTGTACGTTTAGTTGGCACTGTTTGAGGGTACATATAATGTTTTTATTAGCTTTTATTAACATTCCATATATAAGAAAATTACAATTCTGTCTTTTTTTGTGTTTGGGTTTTATGGCATTCACTCTGCAAACTGGCATGGCAACTTTGTCCGACTGGTCATTACAATTATGATGATACCATAATTATATCAGGTTTTTATTATTTTTCTCTACTTTTACTAAATAAAAAAATTTTGCAGAATAAACAAGTGTCTAGAGAAAGTGTATTTCAACATCTATAACTTTTTTGTTGACGTAGCTAGTTGAGGGCTCTTTTTTGTCAGGCAAGTTGTAGTTGTTATTGGTATGATTTTCTAGTATGTTTTGATTACTTTGTATTGTTTTTTCAGGGGACAGTTTGTTGTATATTGAGGTTTTTTATGGCATTCACCATGCAGGATAAATTACATTATTTTTGTATCACACAATGATAATATATTTTTTTGTTTGCATCCTATATATTTGCACTATTTAATTATTTTTTTTACTATTCTACTTTAATCTGGGATCACTTCATCTCCTGTACCATATATTGCAAGAATTCTGAATTATTGTCTATATGTATTAGACTAAAGCCTATTACACATCTATTCATGGAAGCTTGAAGACAATTGATTAGCCCCCTGGCTTCCATGGCAACTCCTCAGAACCCCACAATCTCTCCATGAGGTGAAAGAAGGGGCACTCCTCCCTTAAACACCTTGATGCCATAATCTCTGACATGAGGGGTTAATCCACCAGAATCCAAATATTTTCTGTCCACTGCAGCTTGTCCCTGGTCCCAAATATAGTATACAGCCAGAACCTGAAATAATGTAGCAGGAACAGCTCACGTGCCTGCTACAGATCTGAGCCGTACTATTAAAGGGGTATTCCCATGAACATAATCATATCTATATTTGTAGATAATTAAAAGTTAAACATTTTTGCAAATATAAGTAGTTAGAAATTCTTCAGAATGTTAAAGATTTTCTCTAAGCATCTTAGTGGTGACAGTCTCTTGTCTTGATCGGTTGCCAATGGATACAACCACGAATGCAGAAACTTTCTATGGTCTGGGACTTGACAGGAATCCAGCTATGATTTTCTTTTTGTAGCTGGTTTATCAGACAGGGACACTACATGTATCAGAAGATATCCCGGCAACAATAAGGAAATCATAGCTGATTTTCTGACCTTAGAAAGGTCCTGCATTGATGGTCGTATCCACGTACAACCGATCAAGACAACAACTTGTGACCACAAGATATTTCGAGAAAATCTATAAAACTCTGCAAAATGTTAAATTACTTATATTTGCAAAAATGTTTAACTTTTAATTATCTACAAATTTAAAAATGGTTATGTTCATCAGAATACCACTTTAACTGTTAACTATAGGCTCACACAATGGGAAAGGGGTAATCCTTTGCTCATACAGTATAGTTGTTATATTTGTAGTATTATGCAGGGTTTGCAGTGTATTTCTTTCCTAAATTTTGCAATTGACAGTATCCCAACATTTTGCATAATTTATGAAATCTTATGGTGAAATTCATTTTTCAAGCTGTTTTAACTATTTATATATTACTTTTTGACCATTTATATAAGCAATTGTTAAATACTGTATTCATGTCATAAATCTGTTCTGTTGCTATCATTCACATTATTATGTATGTAATATGTTTTATTTAGTATTTGTGTCACAGATAATTTTATTGAAAACCTCAATATATTTGACTTATACAATATAATCTGATAAAAACAGAATAAAGAATGGTCATATTAATGTTACAAAGAATAGAGATTTAAAGTAGAAAAGGCAGATGTGAATGGTTAGCTCACTGGGTTCTACAATTAAATGTCCTCCATGAGAAAATCTGAGACAGGAACAGATATACAAGAAAATGTCCAGCACTCACCATAGACATAGCATACTAGATATTAATCAGTATTAAACCCTGCCACTTCACAATAAACTATGAAATGATGAAAAGTTGAATCTGGCTGCCATGGGCCTGCCTTATGCTTTTTCTTCTTTTTCATTAGATCCTAATTATATAGCTAAGTTACCATGCTGTGATCATGATAAATGCATTATTCAATATGCTATATGGCCATGTTAATTTTCATAGATGCAAATGTGTGCAATTTGGTTAAGGATACCAATTTGTCTTGAAACCAATTCAACACAATATCAAATACAACAAAAGCTCTGAAATTCACTTTCTCCATGGGATAGTTACACATAGACACATATTGAATAGTTAGCATATCACTTTGATACTTGTCATGAAACAATGTTGTGATTAAAAAATCTGTTTAACTTTGATACACATATCTGGATAACTCCAGCAAAGAAGCAGGTAAGGTAGGGCACATATGGTTGGTTTAGTTATACTATCACATACTGTACCTTTTGCCTTAATAAGACAATACTATGTGGATTTGTACCAGCTAGTGCAAGACATGCTCACACTTAACTGATCTCCAAGTTGGTTAAAATTTGTTTTTAAACCAATTAAGCTCGATACAATGACGGGCTAATAAAAGCACTGAAAAGTTGCAAATCACCCTCTTGACTGGGATAGTTATTATATTACTTTGTCAAAACTTGTTATAAAACTGTGTTGTGTTTAGAAATGATACTTAAGTTGTGATATATTACGTCATATTTCATAGCCTGTTTTAAGGATAGGCAAACTATTGAAATTTCATGAACATCCCTTCAATAACATATGGGAATGAATGAATGTATGGACTATCGCTAACCTTATCCTTTTATTTATCTAAAAATGGAAGGAAAGTCCCTTTACTTATTGGGAACTGCTTGCATGTTGTGTGTTTTACCTAGGAATTAGACCATTTATTTTTAAATCAGGCACTTGAATTGTAGACTTATTCTATACTGTATTCTATTGAGTTTTTATTTATGCCTCAAGCTGACACAGCTTGTTTGCTTACGTTGGCTATTATTGACATTTCTGAATTACTTGCTTTATTGATCATATAATTTCTACTTACTGCATATCTTAGCTATCCACATAAAATTGCATAGAACATTTTATATTGTATACAGTATGTATTATAATGCATTTAAATGTCCAATTCAGTCCAACAGTAGTTATACTGCGCTATTTAGTGAACTCCGCTAGTGGTAGCTACAGGAAGTCAGAATGTTTCATTTAGCTGAATAATTGTGTGAAAGAAAACAATGTATTTTAATCAAAAATCTTATCATAAAACAGAATTCTGCTTAATATAAAGATTTTTGAAGTAATTTACATGAAATAAATGAAAAATATGCATTGTATTACATTTATTGTTTGAAATACTTTCTGTCAGGTTCTGTACCTTGCACGACAGGTGGTCAGGGATCATCAAAAAAACGGTAGGGCTTGTTGTGAAAGGGGTGTGGATTAGGATGCGACACCATGAACCCAAAAATGTGCAAGAAGTTTTTCGACAACCCCTATACTCAAATGTTTTTTATCAACATCAACTAGCTGTTGAAAAAAAATATTTTATTTACCCCTGACATTGGGTAACAAACAGATAATTAAGAAACAATAGATGTTGGCATCTTCTAGCTCTAGTTCTAGTTGAATGAATCTTTTATTATTTATTAAAGTGACAGACAAGATGGTACAGTATTAAAATTTCAACAAATACCATGGATTGATTTTTAAAAACTCATTTTTTTTGTAGAAGGAGACCCCAAAGTATAATACTGTTTCAAAAGTTTCAGGTCTGGGTGGAGCCCGAAACTTTTGCAAAAATTTGGGTCAAATCCAGTTTAATCAAAATCAGCTCATCCCTATTATGTGTATGTGTGTATATATATATATATATATATATATATATATAAATATATGACTAATACAGTGGGGAAAAAGTTTTTAGTCAGCCACCAATTGTGCAAGTTCTCCAACTTTTAAAGATGAGAGAGGCCTGTAATTGACATCATAGGTAGACCTCAACTATGAGAGACAAAATGAGAAAACATATCTAGAAAATCACATTGTCTGATTTTTTAAGAATTTGTTTGCAAATTATGGTGGAAAATAAGTATTTGGTCACCTACAAACAAGCAAGATTTCTGGCTCTCACAGACCTGTAACTTCTTATTTAAGAGGCTCCTCTGTCCTCCACTCATTACCTGTAGTAATGGCTCCTGTTTGAAATTGTTAGCAGTATAAAAGACACCTGTCCACAACCTCAAACAGTCACACTCCAAACTCCACTATGGTGAAGACCAAAGAGCTGTGGAAGGACACCAGAAACAAAATTGTAGACCTGCACCAGGCTGGGAAGACTGAATCTGCAATAGGCAAGCAGCTTGGTATGAAGAAATCAACCGTGGAAGCAATAATTAGAAAATGGAAGACTTACAAGACCACTGATAATCTCCCTCGATCATTTTGTCTCTCATAGTTGAGGTCTACCTATGATGTCAATTACAGGCCTCTCTCATCTTTTTAAGTGGGAGAACTTGCACAACTGGTGGCTGACTAAATACTTTTTTTTCCCCACTGTATATATGTGACTAATTTATTTGATACTCTAAATGATGTAGATCAGTCATTGCAAATGTAAACATGAGGAGAAGAAGTGTCAATGAGAACTATAGTTAAATGGTTGCATGAAAGAAAGATTGAGGGGACAGAGTGGCGCACATGCTTTTGAATGAATATATGAAAGAACAGTAATATCTGTTTGATCACTATGTGAGTTTTTAAATGTGGATTTTAAGTAGTTCCAATATTTTATTTTTTATGTTCTCTTAAGAACATAGCTATTTTACTATTTGCAAAAAAAATGTCAAACAAACTTTACAGTATATCATATTTAATATGTCTTTCTTTAATTTTCAGGGCTGGATATCTGACACAAAATATCCCTCTAGAGATTATAAGATATCTTTGTGAAGAAAAGGATTTTCTTCCCTGGCATGCAGCAAGCCGAGCTCTTTATCCTCTAGATAAATTGTTGGACCGAACCGAGGACTACAGTATATTCAGTGTAAAAGATAAACTATTTTCTGCTTTTAACCTACTGTAAAACCTTGGTTTACAGAGACATACATTATTTAATTTTTCCTGTTTCTCTTAAACTAGTCTCTATAGCGAATGTTATACAGTATATGGTAAATGTAAATATGTTACAATTGTATGCCAAGTACAGATAAGTGAAATAGTGAGAATGTGGTCAACAAAATGATTTAGTAATACTTTTACTGTATTTTAAAAGCAATAATCAAAACTAAAAGAGAGCTTGAATTGTAGCGTTAGACATAGCATATGTTTATGGTAATAAACGTCTGCCCTTTCCACCGCAGCCACTTTTCGTTGTTTGATTTCTGTTTTTTACTCTCCGCTTCCCAAAAAAGAACTTTTTTTATTCTTCTGTTCACAGAGCTGGATGAGGGCTTAATGTTTTTGTGGGACAAATTATACTTTATAGTGGTATCATTATGATGTAGTGGAAAGCTCAAATAAAATTCAGGATGGGGATTTATTTTAACAGCATTTACTGTTATATGAATAATAAATAATGCAATGTGTATGTTCATTTCAGGAATATGTATTGAAGCAAGTGGCAACAATGTACTTCCGACTTGGATGGCCTGTTAATGGACACAATGGATCAATAATCCAGACATCTTACCAGACAGAGTATGACATCATCTCTTTATTCATATTGTGAATATAGTTAAGAAGTAATATTTACTGTGTTGTGTACAGTACCTTATGTCCTATATTGAATACCCTGCATTTCCTGTGTCATGTATTATTCTTTGTGATAAAATAAGCTATCTTAAATTGTAAATACAGTGGAATCTTTCTCTGATTCTGTATCATTCAAATGTGGAAGTTCAGAAAATATTTTGACAAGGATTAGTCCACAGCTTTTGTTATTTGTCTCTTCCTGTGTTTTCCTTCTTCTCACACATTTCTTGCTGTAGTTACTCTTCTGAATCCTAAGGGAGTTTATCTTTAATGCTAAGCCATACAATGCAGCTTCAAAAGAAGAAAGCTCCATTAGTGTTACACAGTGTGACTGTAGCAGCATGATGCACCTTTTCTCCTGTCTTTCCTGTTTGATATTTCATTTCTCTAAGGCCCAGCATCTTTGAGATTTATATTCCCCTGCATGAAATTTTTAAAGCAAACAATGTTCTGCTTATCTCTTGAGTTACGACCTCAAAGTGATGTTGAGATTTGAACTTATGCTTATCGCTGGGTACCAGAATGCTTGCACATACACAGAATGCCGCTTCCCGTAACATTGGTGCTTCAGATACACTTATTTTTATATACAATCTTTTGGTTGAATGAACTGCTCATTTTCCTGTTGCCTGTCAATACATTCAGAGGGCATTGGAACTACAATGTCCTCATTTTATCACATTTCTTTGATAACAATTTGATTTGAATCAGAATTTTGTCATTCCTTTTATTAAAAATGCCAATAACATTTAAAGAACATTTTTCTATACTAATGCTAATAAATAACAGTGATTTTATTTCACTGGGTTCTTCTCTTCTATTTAAGCTACACAAATTTTCATTTTACAATTTCATACTGGACATGTTTAGTTATATGTATCACAAAATAATCAGCTTTTTTGAACACACTATGGTTTGTAACAAGTCATCACAAAGTGATATGATGACTATCCTGTTTGTGTCTATGTGTGGCCACCCAGTGGGGGAGAGTGAATTGCAGTCTTTCAAGGTTTTTGTTAGCATGTTGTGATATTGACGTTGAATTGATTTCAAGACAAATTCAAATCCTTAACCAAATTGGTGATTAGTTAAATGTGCACAGATTTGTGAATGTTTCTTAAAAATGGGTTAAAATTATAGTGATCACTATAGACTAAACTACAACAAAACAAACATTTGTATTGTGCTTTTCTCACAGTGAACTCAAAATGCAGACCAAGAGTTAACTAAACAGTATGATTTAATATTCTACGTATAGTGATGGTATTATTTGCCCCCAAATGACAAACTAAAGAGATCGAGATTTTGAGATTTAAAAATGTTCAAGAATGATTCAAACTATTGGCCCTGGCTCAAACTAATTTAAGGTGCATCCTGGCTATGCACAGTGCTTATATTTGTGCCTACTTATATGAGAGGTTGGCAAGAAGTATGAGGCTTCAAGTTCTTTCAAGTAGTTGGGACATAGGTTGTTCAACGATTTAAAGGTCCTCAATCAATTTTTAAATGCTATCTCCTTTTCACAAGCAGCCAGTGCAGAGAATGGGGGATTAGTGTTTTGGGAGCTTGGGTGTTGTTTTGTCATTAAGTTAGCTGCAAAATTTTAGAATAACTGAAGGCAGCATATTTGTTTGTCAGGATGGAATAGTTGGGTATCATCTGCATAATAGTGGTATGCTAGGCCATGGTTCTGGATAAATTTGACAAATGGAAACATATACACTATAAATGGCATTGGGGATAGGACAGAGCATTTGGTACTTCATATTTTGAGGGAACTGGCTAGAAAGAGGGTGAGTCAAGTGACACTATGTGGTGTGCTAGCCAGAAAGAAACTAAATCACTGAAGAATTGTCATCAATTCTATAAAAAGTCTATATATTAAGAAGTAATAGTCAACTGTGTTGAATGCTGCTGAGAAATCTAAGAGTATTAGAATGGACCATTTGCCTCTGTTCCTTTCAATGACCAGGTCAGTTAGTATTTGTGTTAGTACTGATTCAGTGCTATGTTTTTTCCTGAAGTTTGACTGAAATGGGTCATAGATGCTTTTACCTGATGGTATGGGATCTAGCTGGGTAGCATTAGGGATCTGAGTCCATGGAGGGCTTCTTTAGAAAAAGATTAATGACTACTGCCTTCATTAGAACAGTTAACAATGTTTCTGGTTGTTGGAATGAGCAGGTAAGGACATTCCAGCAAGGGTGATGTAGGGCCTGGGTCCAGTTTGCAATTTGTTCACCATAGGTACTGAGGGATGTATGATATCTCTGTTTCCTCTACTGGTGATTCCATTCACTTTTATGGCTCTGCCACTTCTCTGTCAGAAGTGAATAGAAGTCACACAAGCGCAATGGTGCTCCATTCACAAGGAGGCCTTAGGGGGACTTTCTGTCCCCTGTACTCCTGATCACTGGGGAAACTGGCAATCGGACAATTATCCTCAGTCCTGTGGATAGGGGATAAGTTTCCATAATGGGACTACCCCTTTAAAGTTTTAATTTTGGCAGATTTTTGTACTGTTAAAGTCATTTTTTGTTGTTGTTTAGATATCAGTCTACTTAGCTGAAAATTTGTCCATAAAGTAATGGAAAACAGTTGTGAAAACAGTTACGCTGGACTGTTGCTTGCTTTTTCTATGTCTTGAAAGGTAAATTTTTTTTTTCTTTTATTTATGATTTTTTTGGTAGTTCTTAAATTGTAGGGTCAGTGACATTTTGGCCTTTGGAGACTGATATCTTTCACCACTGTCATTCAAGTTTAGCCTCCTTTTTTTTTTACAGTTTTTTAATGGAGTGGTTAAAGAGGACCTTTCATGTCCTCATGCACATGTGGCTTTATATACCGCTAGAAAGCTGACAGTGCGCTGAATTTGGTGCTGTTAATTTCGGCACCAATCAGTGCCCACTGTCAAAAGGGCGTTTCTGACAGTCTAGCTGGGGTGTGAGGAACACTCCCCCCTGACAGTACTTGTCCATAGACTTGTACTAACTTTTTGATGATATTCTGATTTATTGAGATATACTTGTATATTTAAGGTTGATAATCTTTAATAATCTGTACTTTATAGGTTCATTGTTTTGGTGTTGGGCAACTGGAGATTGTAATGCAAAAAAGTGCAATCGTCTGAACATGTGACTGGATTTACTGTTACATTTGAGATGTCCAGTTCTGTGTGGAATATCAGTTCAAGAGTGTGACCCTTTTTGTTCCCTGTTTATAGTTGTTAAGCAGAATGCTTGAGAGAAGCCTAATTCGTCCATAGTAGTAAGTAGTTCTTTCCCGAACTGTGAAAGGAAGTCATCTATCAAAACACTAAAATCAATCAATCTACATTTAGCTTGACTGATTAGTAATATTATGATGTTTTTGTCTGCTAAAATTTAGCACCAGATACATATTTGGTATTGCAGCATTAAGTTTGTTGCCTGTGTACCTATGTAGATATGTTTCAGTGATAAAAGTTAAACCACAGGATTCAGTTAGGTCATGTAATGATTTTTTTATCAGTTGATCTTGCATTGCAGAGGTGAGGTCTGATGTGGCTTCCTAAATAGGTGATGTCTTTTGGGCCTTAGATTATATTCTTCCTGTGTGTGCATTCTTTATTTTGTTTCAATCTTTACAGTTGAAATTTTTTATTCCTGGAATATTTACTTTCATTCCTTGGTTCACTGGTTTGAGAGATGACAACATGTTTTCCTTTTAATATTTCCTCTGTAGTCTTTTCTATTTGACCTCGATGCAGATGTAGCCCTAGTAGTATGCACCGGAAGTATACATTGTGTTCCAATTATTAGGCAAATTGCATTTTTCTCTGATTTTACTAAATGGTCGATGCAAATGACAGTCAGTATGATGTTTAAATCTTCAACTGTTAGAGTATAAATCTAATTTTATTAGAAACTTCCCAATAATATAATTTTTTCACAAATTAAAAAAAATCAAAATCCACTGTTCCAAATTATTATGCACAACCAAGTGGTCAGTCAGAAACTCTATATACTTTGCATAGTTCATTTTCACACCTTCAGGGACCCTAAAGGGGTCTGCTAGCTCTCTCCCCATGATTCTGGCCCAAAACATGATTCCGCTACCTCTGTGGTGACGTTGCATCCTTGTTGGGACATGATGGTCATTCAATAACTATCTACTACTCCAGTCATCTGGACCATCCAGGGTTGTATGTCACTCATCAGTAAACAAGACTGTTTCAAAATTAGTCTTCATGTATGTCCGGGCCAACTGCAACCATTTTTGCTTGTGAGCACTGTTTAGGGGTGGTCGAATAGTAGGTTTATGCAAAAGTGCAAGCCTCTGGAGGATCCTACACCTTGAGGTTCGTGAGACTTCAGAGGCACCAACAGCTTCAAATACCTGTTTTCGGCTTTGTAATAGTATTTTAGCAGCTGCTCTCCTAATCCAATGAATTTGTCTGGCTGAAATATACATCGTTATGCTTTTATCTGCACAAACCCATCTGCTCACTGAATCAGCCACAGATCTCTTCTGAAATATGTAATATTTTCATGCCTTGGCCAAGGCATTGCACTAGTTGATGATTTTCGGCAGCAGAATGATCCTGTTTCTTTCCCATATTGCTTGAAGCCTGTGGCCTGCTTAATAATGTGGAACGTCCTTCTTAAGTAGGTTTCCTTTATTTGGGCTCACCTGGCAAACTAATAATCACAGATGTGTAAGATTGATTTCTGTGATCCAAAGAGCCCTGAGACACAATATACCATCCATGAGTTTAATTGAAAAACAAAAAAAATCTAATATTTATCACAAGTGAATCCGATTTGCAGAATAATTTGGAACGCAGTGTAAAATCATTTGAGTATACAGATGTAGCAGCCATTAAGATTACAGGAGACAAAATGATAGCACAATATTTCATGCCTGGATTGCACCTCATGTGAATGCAGGAGCTGCTTGTCAATTCAAATAAATTTATAGGTGGTGCACACTTAAAATGCAGGAACCACCAAGCAAGTTATCTGAATAAGTAGTTATCACTGCCTCTCCTGCCCCCACAGGTATACATATTGTACACAATCAGTCATGATGGCTGTAATCAGCTTACAGTTATCATTTACTCAGTTATGCTACTGTATGTGATGGGCTATTATTGGTCATTGTAAGTAGGCGATCAAATACAGTAGTGTAAACATATCAATGACAATTTACAGCTTCATTGCCTGGTTTATATCATGTGGTCTGGGTTATTCCAATTCATTGGCCTACTTTCAAAAGTAGGTCAGTGACACAGACTAAAGATCATTTTCTCATTTTTTGCAAAATAAATATTTTTTTTAATGTGTGATTCTCTCATTTTTCATAATCAGCCAGATACAACCAACCATAATTATTGACCTCTTCTCATCCTGGAAATATCAGCTTGTGTCTGGTTATCACTAACTGGTGTAGTTCTGCTAGTATTTGGATCTTTCTGGTACCCTTGAATGAGATACCACTAGCCTTTTTACTGGTGACCAAAATGTCTTTGCCTTAGTGATCAAAAGCAATCAAACAGATATATTAATAAGACATTAATAAAATTTCAAATAACATTCAAACTCTCAAGAAAAAACATTTTATTGAAAATAAACCCCCAGACATTAAATTTTTTTTAAATGCATTAAATTTTAAGTAGAGCCTGTAAAGAACATTAAAAAAGCACATTAGTAAATATACAGTCAAACCTCCCACCCAAAATTGCTTTCCAAAATGGTCTTCTAGTGAGCGGTCTTCTTAAAGAAGTTGGTTAATATGGAAAACCATGGTCTGGTCTTCTCAAAGAAGTGGTCTCTTCACTATATGTAAGCAAAACAATTATTATACTTACCTTGCCTCCAGTTCTGCTCCTAGTTATTAAACTAGGCAATGACAGCTTATAGCTGCCATTGGCTGATTTACATCACATGGTCCCTGTTAACTGAGTTCATTGGCCTACTTTCAAAAGTACAGATCACCCGAGGTTACCCACAATTAATAATAATTGCTGTGTATCTCCGTTCAACATAGGCTAATGGAATTGAGTAATATATCCCATTGGATATAAGCTGTCATTGCCTGGATTATACTACTGTATGTGATTGGGGTTACTATCGGTCATTGAAAGTAGGTCAGTAACCTAAGTTGATTACAGCTGTCACAGCCTGGTTGTGTATAGTAATGTATATATATTAGTGTGTATAGTAGTGTATCTGTAGTGTATATCTGTGGGGGTGGGAGGGCACGGGAAAGGCAGTGTGTGCTAATTATTCTTTTAAAATGTTGTGTGCCTGACAATTCAAATGAATATCTGGGCCTTCTGCCTTGTAATTGCAGGAAGATTGTGCTAGTCAGTATGTCCAGCTGTCCAGTGAGTATGTGATGACCTATCCAGTTCCACATGAATATGTACGGATCATGGATGTGATGTTGGATCCTTTGATAAATTCATACTTAATTGTGTAGATATTTCGAAATCTCTGCTGTTATGTAGAGAATTGTGGAGGAGGGAAGTCAGTGGCTATCGTCTTGGCTCTCATTTCCCCCAAATAGGTCTTACACTAGGTGAAAAACTCTTGGGCCTATAATGATTTCCCTGTTGACTTTTTCATAGCATTCCCAAAAACAGATAAGAGAGGAATGGCTGAACTGAAATTTTAACAACTTGCCATATACAGTCATATGAAAAAGTTTGGGCACCCCTATTAATCTTAATCATTTTTAGTTCTAAATATTTGGGTGTTTGCAACAGCCATTTCAATTTGATATATCTAATAACTGATGGACACAGTAATATTTCAGGATTAAAATGAGGTTTATTGTACTAACAGAAAATGTGCAATATGCAATAAACCAAAATTTGACCGATGCAAAAGTATGGGCACCTCAACAGAAAAGTGACATTAATATTTAGTAGATCCTCCTTTTGCAAAAATAACAGCCTCTAGTCGCTTCCTGTAGCTTTTAATCAGTTCCTGGATCCTGGATGAAGGTATTTTTGACCATTCCTCTTTACAAAACAATTCCAGTTCAGTTAAGTTTGATAGTCGCCGAGCATGGACAGCCCGCTTCAAATTATCCCACAGATGTTCAATGATATTCAGGTCTGGGGACTGGGATGGCCATTCCAGAACATTGTAATTGTTCCTGTGCATGAATGCCTGAGTAGATTTGGAGCTGTGTTTTGGATCATTGTCTTGCTGAAATATCCATCCCCGGCGTATCTTCAAATTCGTCACTAATTCTTGTACATTATTCTCAAGAATCTGCTGATACTGAGTTGAATCCATGCGACCCTCAACTTTAACAAGATTCCCGGTGCCGGCATTGGCCACACAGCCCCAAAGCATGATGGAACCTCCACCAAATTTTATAGTGGGTAGCAAGTGTTTTTCTTGGAATGCTGTGTTTTTTGGACGCCATGCATAACGCCTTTTTGTATGACCAAACAACTCAATCTTTGTTTCATCAGTCCACAGGACCTTCTTCCAAAATGAAGCTGGCTTGTCCAAATGGCTTTTGCACACCTCAGGCGACTCTGTTTGTGGCGTGCTTTCAGAAACGGCTTCTTTCGCATCACTCTCCCATACAGCTTCTCCTTGTGCAAAGTGTGCTGTATTGTTGACCGATGCACAGTGACACCATCTGCAGCAAGATGATGCTGCAGCTCTTTGGAGGTGGTCTGTGGATTGTCCTTGACTGTTCTCACCATTCTTCTTCTCTGCCTTTCTGATATTTTTCTTGGCCTGCCACTTCTGGGCTTAACAAGAACTGTCCCTGTGGTCTTCCATTTCCTTACTATGTTCCTGACAGTGGAAACTGACAGGTTAAATCTCTGAGACAACTTTTTGTATCCTTCCCCTGAACAACTATGTTGAACAATCTTTGTTTTCAGATCATTTGAGAGTTGTTTTGAGGAGCCCATGATGCCACTCTTCAGAGGAGATTCAAATAGGAGAACAACTTGCAATTGGCCACCTTAAATACCTTTTCTCATGATTGGATACACCTGGCTATGAAGTTCAAAGCTCAGTGAGGTTACAAAACCAATTTTGTGCTTCAGTAAGTCAGTAAAAAGTAGTTAGGAGTATTCAAATCAATAAAATGATAAGGGTATCCAAATTTTTGCACCGGTCAAATTTTGGTTTAATGCATATTGCACATTTTCTGTTAGTACAATAAACCTCATTTCAATCCTGAAATATTACTGTGTCCATCAGTTATTAGATATATCAAATTGAAATGGCTGTTGCAAACACCCAAATATTTAGAACTAAAAATGATTAAGATTAATAGGGGTGCCCAAACTTTTTCATATGACTGTACCTCAAAAATTATATTTTCTGGTGAATTGTCTCTATTGTCAAGATTTAGTCTGCTATCCACAGTTCTTTTGTTACACTTCTTTCTTTTATCTGATTTTCAGTTCTGGTAGTGAAAATTCACTTACAAATGTGTTGCCCTAAAATAAATTGAACTAACACATTTTGCTTGTTTTCTGATTGCTCCCCTATTGCTTGATAAATTAATATCAGGTTTGTACAGTGACAGAAGTCCTAAACATGTCTTCAAGGAAAAGTCTGTGGAATAAGTGAAAGCTTTAGCCTTGAAATGTCAGAATTTAAGTAGTGATCGCTAAATTTACAGTTGACGACTCATTTGTGACAGCTGATCAATTAAAGACATTTGCTTTAAACTTTATGCTAAATTAAAATGGTAATGCTTAAGTCTGGTTTTCTTCACTGAATATTTACAGTTTGTTAATGTTTTTTTCCAAAGCTGTTGTCTGGCAAACGGCACATTCAAACAATAAAAGAGCGTAATTAAAATCAGAATTATGGCCTTATCAAGCTGTAAACTGTAATTTGAATATTTTACCTGTAGGGTTCATAAAATGCAAAGTAATATCAGGAGATAAATATATTAATGAAAACTGGAGCTGTTCAATCCTAGCCGTTAATTGAGAAAGTGTCCTAGAATGTAAAAAACAAACACAACCACATGGTTTTAGCAATGACAGAAGTCATCAAAATTGATTATGTTAGAAAATGTAACTGTATGGGATTGAAATGTCTGCCATATCATTTTTAACACAAGAGTGTACATCAAAAGAGTAATTTTATTTGCAACAATATTCTGTTACCATTTACTAGAGAATTTACATAATCACCTTTTCACCCCTTTTATCTACTAGGGAACTCAGAAGAGAAGTTATAATGTTGGCTTGCAGTTTTGGCAACAAACAGTGTCATCAAGAAGCTGCAACAATGATCTCTGACTGGATTTCCAGTAATAGGAACCGGTAAGTGAGCATTTCACCATTAAAAATTGAAAAAGCTGAGGGACTAATAAACTGTGACTAAAAACAAGAAATACTTGTTACATGAATGCATAAGCATAAACATAACTGAATGCATTTATTTGCGTTTGGACCATTTTTCCTATTCCTTATGTTTTAAGGCTCATACAATACTTCCTGATTTCTACTTCCTGGTTGTGGGAATGTCAGTGCAATCCATCCCCGAATCCGCCCACTGTACCTTCTAGCAGTTTTTCATTCACGCCCAGTATACTTAGTTGTATGTTTGTGTGTGTGTGTATATATATATATATATATATATATATATACTGTGTATATATATATATATACAGTATGTATACACATTATATAGTTACATATATATGCATACATCTATATACAGTATATTTTTGTACAGTATATAGATATACGTATATGCACATGTGTATCTCTGTATATATATATATATATATATATATATATATATATGTATTGACTGTGAATGTTTGTAAATCACAATCACACAATCTGGTTCCCATGATATAACACTTTCCAGTAAGGCTGTGTTCATATGGTGCAGTTTTGATAAAAAAAAAACACGTTTTTGTCAGAAAATCTAAAGAATTTTTTTTTTAACATGCATGTCGTTTTTGAAATCCACACATGCTTTTTGAAAAAAAAAAAAAACATACATTATTTAAAAACACATGCATTTTTCCCTGCATGATGCTAATGATAAAGCATACATATCTGTTTCACATGTTCTTCACTTTCCCTATCCATCTACCAGCTGCCAGCCCCTCAGTGTCCTTAAAACCCTCCGACCACTCGGAAGAATGCAGCAAGGTCTACAATAATTATGAGGTAGATACAGATGTGGTCATACTTAAAGGGGTTTTCTCATTAACATAACCATATTTAGCTTTATAGACAATTAGATGGTAAACATTTTTGCAAATATAAATTATTAAAAATTTTGCTGAGTTTTAAAGGTTTTCTCCAACCATCTTAGTCTTTTGTTTTGATTGGTTGCCATTCAATATGATTATGATTGCAGGAGCAATCCATGGTCTAGGACTTGACAGAAACTCAGTCTTAATGTTCTTATTGGAGAGCCAGGGACACTACAAGATAAACTGACCACAATAAGAAAATAATGGCTGAGTTTCCGAGTATAGAAAGTTTCTGCATTCATGGTCATATCCATCAGCAATAGATCAAGACAACAACAAGACTGTCACTACTTAAATGATTAGAGAAAATCTTGAAAACTCTACACATTTTTCTAATTATTTATATTTGCAAAAATGTTTAACTTTTAATTGTCTAAAATTTCAAATATAGTTATGGTGGTGGTAATACCCCTTTAACTGATCTCCAGTTCATGATGCAGGCCCTTGTAAGTGTTCAATAATAATAGGAAAAAATATTACCTGGCAACGATCCACGAATGTGGGATTCAAACTTGCCTAACCCTGTGTATTATTGTGTTGCCATTAAATCTCCTCATTGCTGATTCTTGTTTCTCATATTTCCCAAAGATAATGTACTTTACTGTAACTCACTTTTAAACCAATCATTTCATGCCCCCTCTGCAGTGGACTGTGGTTTGCACACTGATTTTGACATCCATGTTGCTGCATAGACCTACATCTCTGGTTCTCTAGATCTCTGCTCAAAATATGAAATGATTTATTCAAATTTGGCTTCTTATATATGTAACTGGTTAGCATAACTCCCCTTGTTACACCTGGACAATGCATAGTAAAACATATAGGTACACATACCTTTTTGGTGGTATAGCCTCTTAGAGTCATTTAAGGACTTGGGACCTTTTGTAATTGCACCTAATGCTGGCTCCTACTCAAGAACAGTGCACCTAAAATAAAAAAATAAACTTTTCAAAAAGGTTTCAGTTTCTATCCATCTATATATATCCATTAATAAATACTACAAACTGTGTGTATTGTGATTTGTCAGTCATACCCCTTACATCTTGATAAATGACTAAATGTATGTTAGCAAGAAGTACATTAGGGGATCAAATAGGATCAGTGGCATAAGTACCACCGTATCAGCTGTAGCGGCTGCCACAGGGTCCACAACCTTAGGGGGCCCAGTGGGTCCCTGTTGCATTTTTTTTTAATAGGCTGTTACCTGTTGGAGTAACCCCAGCAGGTAACGGGCTCTATTTACTTAGTGATCTCCTTTCCTGCTCACGGAAACCTCTGCTTCCCCGTTTGCCCTCCAGGGGGTCCCTTGCATCTCATATCACGTTGCTGGGGCCCCTGAAGGGTAGAAGGGTAAGTGGAGGCAGCCATTAGCAGGAGCTGGGATCGGTAAGTAAGACTGTGGGCCCGCGGCAAGAGTATTTGTTGAGCGAACCCCAACAAATATTGCTATTATTATACTCTGGGGTCTCTTCAGATCCCCAAGTATAATGATCGGAGGTCCAGGGGAGGTGAGCGACCATAAAAACCTTTGTTACGCACCTCTCCAGCATGACTCCATGTTGTCTTCAGCCTCTAATGTGACGTCACAGACGTCGCGAGGGTCAGGCCAGTGTTGTAATGTATAATGATGTTGGTGTAACCCACATCTGAGACATCATTGTAGAGGGCCGAAAACAGCAGGGAGTTGTGGCAGAGCCCAGGTGAGGTAAGTACCACTGGATTTTATGTTTGTCACCTGCTCTGGGCCTCTGATCATTATATTCAGGGGTCTAAAGAGACCCCAGAGTATAATAATTGTTTGTGGGTGGTGAACCCCAAAAATTTTTTGCAATATTTACAATGAACACCATTGGGGCCATGATGGAACATAATACTGTGTGGAGGGGCCACTATGAAACATAATACTGTCTGGAGGGGCCATTGTGGGACATTATAATATATGGCGGCTGCTATGGAGCATTATAATGTATGCAGGGACCACTATGGGACATAATACTGTGTGAAGGAGGCACTATGGAACATTATACTGTGTGGAGGGTCCGCTATATGATATTATACTTTGTGGAAGGGCCGCTATGGGACATTATACTGTGTGCAGGGGCCGCTATGGGACATTCCACCTCTTCATAAGGTTAGTTGACCCTACACATCATTGCTGAGACCTGTGATTAGACCTCAGCCATCACATGGGAGTGCACGATGACGAATGTTGTCTCCCATATAAGCACTGAGGCCCATTCACAGACCTTAGCAGTAACATGGAGAGCTAAATGATGTTATTAAGATGGTGAACAGCCCTAGAAGACCAGAACATTGGAGGATGCCAAGGCCGCGCCAGAAAAGGTGAGTAATGTTAATTTTTATTTTTCTACACCTTCTCTGTCCCCTGGAGCCTGAAAAGACCCTATAGTATATTAAACAATTTTTCCTAGCACATCCAGTTCATTTCAAACTTTGTAAGATTTGTTCAAATTTTAAACTCTTTAATAGTTAAAAATAGTTTAAAATCAGACTAGTTTTTAAGAAATTGTTAATAATTCTCTAGCTTACTATTTGATGCAGCAAGTACACAAAGTAGAGTGAAATGAAAGAAAGCTATGATGTTGTAGAAAACAACTTTTAGGCTTAGCAGCACTTTTAAAACCACTATAAAAAGACTTGTGATCCACAATTGTTCATTCCGCAGCTGCTCTTTTCTGCTATTTTGTATTTATCTACTATATGGTTTAAATGATTGCCTGTCCTAGGTCTTACTAGAAATAAACTGAAACAAGTCACACTGTGTTATTAGCTTTGACTGTAGATAAAAAGAAGGAAAAATAATCAACACATTGAAACATTTAGAGTTGTTTGTTGTAGCATAGATGAATTTATGATCTAATTCAGGATTTTTTAAAGAATATTAAAAATTGTAGTAAAAATCTGACATACTGTAGAAAAGAGACTTCAGTTACAGTACATCACATTTTGGGTATAAAGTTGTATAGTTAATATACAATCGTTGATTATATTGTTAATCTGTTTTCCCTTAGTCCTAACAGCAGCACAATATGGGGTATCTCTGCCCCTGAGTGTTGTTTAGGACAGGTGGAACTTTTAATTAGCACCAAACGTGCTTACTAACCTGCCCTATAAGAGGGCACGAGAGACCTCCCTCACCTGTGTAAATTATAAAGTAAAAGAAAACAAGATTTTAGGGAGGGAAGCCTTGTGCTGCTGTTAGGACTAAAGGAAAGCAAATTAACAATATAATCAACGATTCCCTTACGTCCTACAGCAGCACAATATGGGAATATAGCAAGTAATTCCCCTAGGGAGGGTTTCCTCGCCTTACAACCTCAAGAACTGTCTGACCAAAGGCAGTTGCCTCTGAAATACGGATATCCAAACGATAGAGTTTAACGAAAGTCAGCAGGGATGACCAAGAAGCAGCCGCACAAATTTGATCTAGTGGAAGCGAGCGATTCTCAGCCCAAGAAGTCGACACAGCCCTGGTCGAATGGGCTGTACAAAAAACTGGAGGAAGCAACCCCTGAGCAAGGAAAGAAATTTTGATTGCCTCCTTAATCCACCTGGACAAGGAGGGTCTGGAAGCTTTAAGACCTCTGTCTTTACCATACATGTTGATTAGAGATTTTCAGCACCTCCTGAAAGATTGTGTCCGCGATAAGTAAATTCGCAGACACCTTACCACATCCAAAGTATGAAGTTTTACCTCCTCCTCTGAAGATGGATCCGGAAGGAAAACAGGCAAAGAAATCAGTTGATTATAATTATTACGTGAAGGAACCTTAGGAATGAAACCAGGCAAAAACCTAAGGTGGACCCTATCCGAAAAAAAATACAATATAAGGTTTTTTGGAGGAGAGCGCCTGAAGCTCTCCTACCCTCTTGGCAGATGTGATGGCTAACAAAAAAGTAGTTTTAAAGACTAAAAATTTTAGCTCCGCAGCTTCCAGAGGTTCAAAAGGAGGACCACAAAGGCCTGAAAGGACCATCGCAAGGTCCCATTGGGGAATAGGAAAAGATACCGCAGGTTTCAGTCTCACCGCTCCTTTAAGGAATCTTGCAACCAGGGGATCCTGGGACAACCGTCTGTCTAAGTGTGTGGATAAAGCCGATACCTGTACCTTTAAAGTAGCAGGGGCAAGGCCCCTGTCCAAACCATCCTGAAGAAAATCCAGAACATCAGAAGTCAAAGGATTAGAAATATCCACGTCTCTTTTGGAGCACCACTCCAAAAAAATCTTAGTCGTCCTCTGGTAATTACTTTTGGTGGATTCAGCTCTCGCACAGGAAAGCGTCTTCATGACGGCTTCTGACAGTCCTCTACTGTATACATTCGTAGGGACTGGTCAACCTCCAGGCTGTCAGGTTGAATCTCCTCAGATCCTGGCACTTCAGTGATCCTTGGGAAACCAGGTTCTGGGTGGGGGGAAGCCTCTAATATATCCCTCGACTCATCACCATGAGCCGGGAAAACCAAGCTCTTTTTGGCCAGAATGGAATAATGGCTATTACAGAGGCTTGGTCCTGTCTTATTTTTATCAATACTCTCGGTATCATTGTAATTGGAGGGAAAATGTATGACAGCCTGGACCTCCAAGGGATGGACAGGGCATCCACTGCCAAGGGATTGTCCTCCTGGTACAGGGAACAGAACGTCTCCACCTTGGCGTTGAGTCGGGTTGCCATGAGGGCTATCTCCGGGAGACCGTATTTCAGGGTAATCTGATGAAAGACTTCTGGATTGAGTGACCATTCTCCTGATACGGCAAGACCCCGACTCAACCGATCCGATACTGAGTTCAGGGAGCCCTTCATGTGAACCTCGGATAGATGGGTCAGATTTTTCTCTGCCCAGGAAAAAATCAGATCTGCCTCCCTGAGGAGGGATGATGATCTGGTGCCTCCCTGTCTGTTCACATATAATACCGTCATCATGTTGTCTGAGCCAATCTTGACTGCTCTTCCCTTGAGAAGAGGAGAGAAATGGAGTAAGGCACGGTACACAGCTCTGAGCTCCTTCCAGTTGGATGACGTCCTTCTTTCTGGAGCGCTCCAGAGTCCCTTTATGGAGTTTCCGTCCAAATGGGCTCCCCATCCCGTAAGGGATGCATCTGTAGTCAACAGGGTCCAACGAGGTTGGACTGTGGACCTTCCGTCCTTGAGGTGCAACCACCATCTGAGGGAAAGACGGGTCCTGGGGGAGAGTCGAATCCTCCTGTTGAGACTGGGAAGAGAGCGATCCCAAATTCCTAAGATTTCCTTCTGAAGAGGACGTAGATGCCATAAGGCCCAAGGAACCGCCATGATGGAAGATGACATCAGACGTAGGATCTTCATTAAAGTTCTGATGGACGCTCTCGGCCTCCTGAAAAGTTGCCGAACTGCTGTTATTAATTTCTCTTTCACAATATTCCACAATGGGGCACAATACTGTGTGCAGGGGCCACTATGGGGCATACTACATTCCTAGTTACGCCACTGAACCCAGACTTAGATTTTACGAGGGAAAAGACACCAGAACAGACCCCCCAGAATGTCTCCTAACCCTAGGAGCTAGTGTGAAAATAGTGGGGAATTTGGTATACTCCGCACAACTTTACATATCACTCTCCACTGTGTATTCACATTTAGAGTCACTTCACTTTCTAGGGGATTCTACTTTAGTGGCACATCAGGGTCTCTGCAAACATGACAGTGTGTCCAAAAGCCAAACAATCTAAGTCTGTGCTCCAAAACCCAAACAGCGCCCCTTCATTTCTGCATCCTGCTGTGTGCCCAAACACTAGTTTAAACCCACATTTATGACATTGTTGTACCCAAGATAACTCACATAACGTCATATGTGGTATAAACTGTTGTTTGGGCACACAGCAGGGCAAAGAAGGGAAGAAGCACTATTTGGTTATTGGAGCACAGATTTAGATGGTTTTTGGACTGCATGCCACATTTGCAGAGTCCTTGAAATGCCAGTAAATTTGAATCCCAAGTGGACATGTGACCAAATTTTGGACTGCAACTGTCATGCAGTTTATGCAGGGGTGTAGTTAGCATTTTTTGTCCCCAAGTATTGCATTAACTTATTTTCCAGAAATGAATGCACAGCTAATGGTGAAAAGTGAAAATTACAATTTTTCCAGAAATACATCATTTCACATCACAATATGTTTCTATCTTCTCTAAAAGACAAACACTTAAAAAGCTGTTATACCCAGGATAACCTGTTTAACAGTTTTTGGAGTGTGAGTCTGTGCTGACACAAGCTTGCACAGCATATTGGGCACTAAAATGACGTATTTCTACCAAAATCGCAATTTTAACTTTTCACTACCGTTTGCTACCAACAAGTTAAAGAAGAAAAGGTGCATCTGCCACAAAGCAATGACAAACCACACCAGAGTCTGCAAGCAGAGTGTGAAGGTCATTACCCCACCAGAGCTAAAAGACGGCAACTGAATGCGAGGGACTAAGCCCTGGTGACCAAGCTGAAGAAAGCTGTGAAGAACACACCTCTGTGAGGAAGCCACAGTAAGACCATATCACTTCAAGTGAGTGAATAATGAGACCAGTTACCTCCAGTCTATTGCTTACCGGAAGAAAGTTAATGCAGACAAAAAGAGGTTAAGCCGAACTCAGCATAGAAGATACAATTATGAACAGCATTTTGATACAATTAGAATTGTTTTGCTACCATCCAAGAGGCTTGTGGCTACAAAAAACCTGATGCTAATTGCCCCAACTGAATACTCGGTAATTCTATTTTCTTCATGTAAAGTTCCACTGTTACTCTACTACCGCTGCCTCCACCTCAATCCCTCCTCCATCTCTGGCCATAGTACACTTTATCTCAAAAGCACTTCAACTCCATAATAATCTGTGACACTATTGGACACCCTATAACTGAAGAAAAAAAAAACTGTTCAACCAACTGAAATAGATAGTTGCTTCTTTTTTTTACCATAAGCACTGTAAATCAAGGGAATAGCCTATCTCATTAGCAGGCTACAGCAGTAACAGATGTTGACTTAAAACAGTTTGATCCAGCAAGGAAAGTTTTCCTTTTTAGGGCAGATTGGTTTAGGACTTGTGGGTATATCCTACCTTCTGGATCAACTAGGAGAAACAAAGCTCTTTAAGGTAGTCTATCAGGTCTATAATGTTGTCAAAACCAATAATAGTGCTAATTAGGAGTCTTTAATAGAAGAAACATACCTTTGTGCATGTAGTTGATATATAGTAAACTCTCTATGTAAGATTCTTTTACTGTATGTAAACAATACTTCCCTTACGTCCTACAGCAGCACAATATGGGGTATCTCTGCCCCTGTGTGTTGTTTAGGACAGGTGGAACTTTTAATTAGCACCAAACGTGCTTACTAACCTGCCCTATAAGAGGGCACGAGAGACCTCCCTCACCTGTGTTTTTTTCTGTCCTGTTTGGGACAGGTGGAGGAGGTCTCTTGTGACCTCTCTTGCTGTTAGGGGTCTTTTTTCTTACCTTTCTTGAGGTGGTTGGTCTCCTTCTGTTGCCGGCTCGCGTCCGTTCTTCTGCAGTGCTCTTCTGCTGGTAAATCTTCGGCCGGCGGTAGGCTTCGGCCTAGCCGGAAGTGACGTCGGGCTTTGCGGCCAGCCGGAACCTTTCTCAGCATCCAGGTTTCCGTGGGGCCGGATTTCAGCTCAGGAGGGTAAGTAATATTTATTTTTATATTTATTTATTCTTGTTTATGTGTTATATGAATTATTTATTCATATCGCTGGGCTTGCTCTGCATGGAGTTTCTATGTATATTTTCATTGTGTTTAGTAATTGTGTTTGGCTCCTCCTCCACTTATGGTTGCCTTTAAAAGGTCCCATAGTCCATTTGGGCTGTGGGCTGTGATTTTTTTGGCTCTCCTCTACTGCTAAGGAGTAGTAATATTCCCTTCTGAGATTTAGAGTTTACTCTACTTACTATTGCGTATACTGTTGCTGCGTTTTTTTCGTCGACCGACCACCTTAAGGTACCCCTTTTTCTGGTTCTGGTTGTGGTTTGTAATATTAGTATTGTTATTTTCTGTGACTTTTTGTGGTCTTTTTAGATGTCTTCTTCTTCTTCTGGCTCTGTTGATGGAGATTTTAGGAGGAAGAAATCCTCCAAGCGTAAACATTTAGCCTGTTTAGACTGTAAGACTCCCTTGCCTGACGGCTGTGAGTTCACCCTTTGTTGCCAGTGTCGTGGTCCTCCATACGTGAGGTTGTGACATGGGTGAAAGAAAACATGGAGGATTCTCTCAAAGAAATCCGGAATTCTATTTCCCAGATCGCCAAAAGACCACATCTTGAAAAACATCCTCTCTTGCAGGTCTCGGACGAAGATTTTCAGGTTGTGGATGAAACTTTGTCCTCTGATGACTCCACTGAAGATGCCAGCAGACCTCTCTTCCCACTCGAGAAAATTAATAGGCTGCTGAAGTCCATCTGGTCTAAGGACCGTGGTGTTGATGGGGAAGCCTCCATGTCCACCTATAGAGGGCCCAGAGTCTTCCAAGTGGACGAGACATTAAAAAAATTAATGTCTTCAGAGTGGAAATTTCCGGAGAAACCTTTTGTAATTACTGGTAGATTTAAGACCTTGTTCCCCATCGCAGAGTCTCAACTGGATCAGTGGGGTCCGCCCCCTAAAATGGATATAGCGGTAGCCAAGTTATCTCGCCGCACTCTATTACCATCTGAGGATGGAGAAAATTTACAGGATCCTATGGATCGGCGCATGGAGAATACTCTCAAGAAGGTCTACTCAGCGGCCTCTGCCCAGACCTCAGTCGCTATGGCGTCATGTGAAGTTTCAGCCAAACTACGGGCTGATTTGCTCCAGCTTGAGAGGGACATCGATTCTAGTGTCTCCAGAGACGAGCTACTTTCCTTTTTAAGTTCGACTTCTTTGGCGGCAGAATTTTTAGCTGAGGCCTCCCATTATCAACTAAGGCTGGCGTCAAAGTCCTTGGCGCTTTCCACGGCGGCGAGGAGACCCTTATAGTTAAAACCTTGGAGAGCTGATTTTGTCTCCAAGTATAATCTTTGTGCTTTACCATTTGAGCCAGGAAGAGTCTTTGGCAGTAGCCTGGACGAAATTTTAGAGGGCTTGGCTGATAAACAAGGCAAAACTCTGCCTCAGTCTTTTAGGGGTAGATTTGGCCCTGGCAGAGGTTATCCACCTCGACGTGGTCAGCAGTTCCAGAGGGGCTGTAGGTACTACTCTAGAGGCTCTGGACGGAGATTCCCCAAGACTGAGGATAGAAGGAAGCCCAGTTTTTGACATGAAAAGCTGTCTTCCTGTGGCTGAGATTCCTGTCGGGGGTCGTCTCTCCCTTTTTTTTTCAGCACTTGGCAGGAAAAAAATTCAGGACCCTTGGGTCTTACAGTTAATTCAGCAAGGATATGCAATAGAGTTTCTCTGTCCTCCCCGAGATCGGTTTGTCCTAACTCGCTGTCTTCCTGCATCTCAGCAGGGTATTTTGGAACACTCCATTCAAGAGTATATCCACAAAGGAGCTCTAGAAGAAGTTCCTCCTCTAGAAGAAGGGTTGGGGGGTTATTCTCCCATTTTTCTAGTGCCAAAGCCAGCAGGCAGATGGATGATGATTATAGATCTGAGATATCTGAACCGTTTCATCAGAAAAAAACGGTTCCGCATGGAAACCATAAACTCAGTGTCTTCTTTTCTTCTCCAGGGCGACGTTTTTGTCACCCTAGATCTGAAGGATGCTTATTTGCACGTGCCAATTTACCCTCCACACAGAAAGTTCCTAAGGATTGCTGTTATAGTTTCCGGCCACAGGAAGCATTATCAGTTCTCGACCCTCCCTTTTGGGATCTCCTCGGCTCCCCACACCTTTACCAAGGTGGTGGCTCCCATAGTAGCCACCCTCAGGCTTCAGGGACTCTTTGTGGTCCCTTATCTAGACGTCTGGCTAATAAAAGCCCAGTCAGTGTCTGTTCTGCTCCAGCATTTACAGATTGCCATATCCCTGCTTCAAAGCCTGGGATGGCTCATAAATTGGGAGAAGTCAGAAATCGTCCCCTCAACCCAAAGGACGTTTCTTGGTTACTTCCTAGATTCAGACCGGTTGGAAATCTCCTTGACAACTGCAAAGAAAGAGAAATTAATATTAATTACTTTTCAGACCCCAGAGTATAATGATCGGAGACCGAGGGGAGGATACAAACATAAAAAACAATGTCACTTACCTCTCCCTGGCGCCGATGCACTCCCGTGCGCTACTTCGGCCATCTTCAATGTTGGACCAGATCTCGCGTGAGTCAGGCCGGCATCATGATGCATAATGAAGTCGGCTGACATCTGGGACATCACCAAATAGGCCCGGAGCCTGCGGAGCGTAGGTGAGGTGAGTTACAGTGTTTTTTATGTTCCCTCACCTCCCCTGGGCCCCCGATCGTTATCCGGGTCCCGGGCCCCATAATGTTCCAGGCCCTGTGGCAGCCGCCACTGCTGCTACCCCGGTATTTATGCCCCTGTCTGGGTTGTACCCTGATATACGCTCACACAGCTATTACATTTCCCTTTTCTGCCACAGCTAGTTCAGCCCTAAAGGTATGGTAATCAATTCTAGCATTACTTTTTATCAGTTTTAAATTTTTTTCCATTCACTGTATAATATAAGTAAAATGTTATCTTTATTGTATGGGTTGACACATTTAAGGCAATGGCTAGTTTCTATTGTTTTTTTTATGTGTTACTAATTTTGCAGAATAAAAAATCAATTTGGAACAAGTAATCAATTGCATCACCATCTGCTGAGAGGCATAGCATTTTCATTTTTCTGTTGACAGAGATGGTTGGGAAATAGGAAATATGGGAAAATAGGCCTTTTTTTAACTTTTTCACATTTTATTTGTCCTACTGGTGGACTTGAATCAGCAGTCTTCTGATCGCTGGTTCATTATAATAACCAATAATACACATGCATTAGATGGACTGACAACCTAAAATGGTACATACTGTACATAAAATGACACACATTCAGCATATATTGATAAAAATTATGTTAAAATAAATGGCTCTATGGCTATATAACTATGATAGAAGGAGTGATGATATATAAAAAAGAGAGAAGGAACTCATTAGGTACATGACCAACCCTGCTCTACCCCCTGCCAGTGGCATATTCTACCTACTATGGGGAATAAAGATTATGAGAAAATGATACCATTAACATTTCCCTCCCCCTCCTCTTCACAAGCAGTGACTCAACAATCAGATCAGAGTGTGAGGGAGGAAGTCTGCCACCATGTATAGCTTTCACTACTGCCAGACTTAGAGCTGCTGCTGAGTTTGCTCTGCCAAATGTAATTGTGTTTTTGAGGTAAAATATGCATATCTAATATGTATATTTGTGTAATATGTACATTTGTTTACAATGTAGATGTCTTTTATACTGTGTGATGTATACTGTGTGAGTATTGTATGTTTATATACCGGTATATCTGTGAGTACTGTATGTTTGTATGCAGGTAAGTGTGATTATATATGGTATATGAATTTATATGTGTAAGTATATTTGGTATATGAATGTGTGTGTAAGTATATATGGTATCTGAATGTATACAGTATGTGTGAGTATATACAGCATATGAATATCTGTCTATGTTTTCTTGTGTACATGTGTACCATTATGCATACTGCAGTTGTGTTTTATAGTGTGATATACAGCATATTAATATGTTAAGGATTAGTCCCAACATAGCAAAATACTATATTTTTACCTACAGTGTTTTTAATTGAGGTTTTGATTCTGCAGCTAAAATGAACATGCTGTGTTTTTCAAAAATGCGAACATTTCTGATTTTGCAGCTTTTCCACATCTTTTTTTTTGTTTTCTGCAAAGTGTGGATAAGATTAAGTGAAATCTCATTCACTTTGCTAGTGCTGTAAAAATCATAATTTTTTTTTTCTGCTGTATTTCCTCAATGTGGTGCCCTAGCCTAAGGCTGAGGCCCCATGTTGTAGAATTGCAGTATTTTTTGTTTCAGGTTTTGCTGCATTTTTTTAAAATAAGCTCTTAGACGTTTCCCTTCTGTTAAATCCACTCTTGACTTTGGCTTAAAAAACTGCAGCAAAATCTGCAACAAAAAACGCTGCATTACCGCAATGTGGGGCCTTAGCCTAAAGGGGTTTTTCCACTAATCAAAATTTACTATGGGTTCATAGGAGAATCTGGTGGTCAGCGACTGACATGACAGTATTTAGTCATGGTATATTGGTCCTATATGATAACTCTGTATGTGTGTAAATATTTTTTGTGTGTGGGGAAAGTAGGGTTGACAATTAATCGAAAAAATAACAGAAACTAAACATCCACCCAGATAACAAATGTGATTTTGTTCATGATGGTTATTTTGGTTTGGTTATTACAATATTTGTGAAGTTCTACCTGAAGTTTCGTTCAGACCGAACATGTCCAAAACCAAAACTGCTATTACTATACAGCCCTGCTGTCTTCAGCTCTTCTCACTGAAGTCAGTTACTGCTGAGGCCTATGATTGGGACTCAGTGGGTCACGTGGCATTGTGACGCATAGACACAAGTGTCACAACTATGTGTGACCCATGTGACCGCTGAGGACACACCAGTACCTGACGTCAGTGAGAAGAGCCAAAGACAGCAGGAAGAGGTGAATAACACTAACTTTTTAATGTTTGATCACCTTCCCTGGTTCTCCACTCATTGTAATCTGGGGTCTGAAGAAAACCCACAGTATAATAGAAGTTCCAGTTTGGCAGTGCTCGTTCTGAATGAGACTGCAGTGCAAAACTTGTGAGACAAATTTTGTGAGGTTTGCCCAACACATACTCATACTGTAAAAAGGGTGTGTGCATGACCTAAATAATTGCCATTAATTGTAATTGAGGTAAAATGCCCGATTAATCGTGATTTTGATTTAGGTCATAATTGTCCAGCCCTAAGGGAAAGACATATGTCTTGTTGATTGTGCACCTGATCTTTAAAGATTAGATTCAGAAGCAACTATTTTGACTACACAAAAAAAGAAAAAAAAAAAAAGACCTTAAGAACACCCCTGTAAGTACCAGTGAACAGCACATTGAATTAACAGAATGTGACTATGTTGTAGGTACAATATTTTAGTATTTGGGACTCCACTTTTAATTTTGCCCGGGGCCCCACTTTGTCTAAATGTTTACTAGATTTCTATACCCCCCCTTCCCCACACACACACACACACACACACACACACACATACACACACAAACTGTATTCTGCAAAGCCAATAATAGGGATCTGGGGGATTCTCATCTATTGGCATGTTTATCCTGTGCAGTAAATGCACTGTGAAAAGATTTCTATCCCCGTATCACATATTTTAGCTCATCTAAAGAAATTAAAGTGACATTGTGATTGGTTGTTATAGTCAATAGGGATGTTAGTCTTTCAGATATGTGACCCAAGACTTCTAAGCTAGAAAAAAAATTAGCTGAAGCTTGTTCAGTTACAATAAATAGCACATCTGCTTTCTAACTCTCCATACTAAAATGCTTAACAATTCTTGAAAATGCAATACTCTTCTGCTTCATAAAAGGGATTAGAACATTCTACATATAAAGTGCATATTGATTTGTCATGTTATTCACACTGCATGAATTCTGTTATTTATCCATATTCTTTAAGAAATCAATAATGTATTGATTCCTGTAGTTCTTATGCACCCTGATACCAGTAATAGGCTTTAATACAAATTATATTAAACATGATTGCATATTTAATGAATAATGCAAATAGTGGCATGTGTGAGATGGAGCATACAGTATTGCTTTCTTATTGTATAAAGTCATTTATTTCATTTTACACTAATCGATATTTGCACAGCTTTTATTTTTCCAGTTGGTTATTGCTGATTTAGGCTACACAGTGGGGGCATGTAAAAAAACTGTCAACACTGCAAAATGGTGGTATATAAACTGTGAAATTGATACATATTTGAGACTGTATTTATAATGGAAATTTTGAAGACTAGATCTAATAGCACATACATGTAAAAGCAAATATGTTACACCGGTCTGAAATCATGTTATAAAGCAGACATATGGATATATGGATATATATATATATATATATATATATATATATATATATGATTCTGTAGTAAAATGTTTAATGTAATTTGTATACTTTTTTAACTCAAAGCTCTGAGCTTTAGAATCCTAGTAAATGGTCTTACTGGTGATTGAACGCATTCTCTTTAGGAGTGTGAATCCCAATAACTGATTAGGACTGTCCATTGGAAGCCAAAGCAAGAATAAACATTGAGTTAGACTATTAAAGGGAGTCTATCATTGCATATATCGGTTTTCAACTGACACTATGTTAGAATAGCCTTTTATAAAGGCTATTCATCTCCTACCTTTATTTTCTATGTCCTTGCCGCCATTTTCAAGTTATGCCATTTTTTCCATTTATGTAAATGATGCTCAGAGAGCACAGGAGGCATTCCCCCTGTGCTCCGAGCACAGCCTCGCCAGCCCTCACAATGCCGCCTATGTGTGGTATTCATCACGCCCCCTTCTTCTGTTTTCTGCCTCCGCATCTTTCCTGCATGTGTAGTTGGCTCTGCCACTTCGGGTTCGAGTGCTCTACATTGCACTCAAAGACATTTTGCCCAATTGACAGACTTTGGGAGAGAGCGCATTATTAGACTGAAAGAAGTAGGATGGTCATTTCTGCAAATTGCCAGCCATTTAGGCTGTTTTCACCTGGCAGTTAGGAGGAGTTGGGAGTATTAGTTATGTGAGGACATGTGTACATGGCAAATAGGCTCCAGATAGTCCAGATAGCCCACCAGTAGAGATGATCATTTGATCTGCCATTAAGCACAAGAAGCCCCCATAGTTTCCTAGTCCACTATCCACACACAGGTGTCACCTTCATTACAAACTCCTCTCTCTGACTGGACCATTTCTATGTGCATAGCAGAAGGAACTCTGGTGTCACAGCTCCCATTACATGTCCTGCCATTGACAGACAGTGTTGTGAATAAGAAACCTGGACTGCTACAGGCTGGAAATGTATCATTTTTAGCAACAAGTCCAGGTTCTGTTTCGGATCCGATAACAATTGGGTTTGAGTATGAAGACCTTGTGGAGAGCACATCAATCCTTCCTTTGTTGTGAAGGTACACACTGCCCTATCCTGGTGTGATGATCTGGGGATCCATCTCATAATACAATCATCCCTAGTAGTGTTACCACAGTGATATGTGTAGGACATCCTGTGCTCACATATGTTGTCTCTCATGGCAGGGCTTCCAACTGCCATTTTTCAGCTGGATAATACTCGCCTACATACAGCAGGGGTTTTCTAGGAATGTCTGCCAGATTGCAACACTTCCTTGGCCTGCCTGGTCATGAGATTTATCACCAACTGGGCATTTATGCAACCAGCCAGGGCACCAGCTTATGCAATCTAAGATTGTGTAGGATCTACTGGCCAAGCTGTAATATCTGTGGGTAAATGTACCACAGGATACGATACAGAAACTGTATGTCTCCATACCCAACTGTATCTAATCTTGTATCCAATCTAGAGGCGGCCTAACAGTGTACTAGAGCGTCCTTTTAATAGGACAGTTTTCCCAATAAACTTATCAGTTTGCTCTAATGTTGTAATTATATATATATATATATATATATATATATATATACATATACTGTGTATATATATATATATTAGCACATAACGTTTTATTCAATTCCAACTCCATTTTGTTGGTGCAATATTTTTTTGCCAATGAGTGTAATTATCAGCTAACATTCAAAATCTCATACATTTGCCTTGCATTTTATAATTCATGTAGGATATTTGAACTTTTATATTTATGTTATTCAGAGTGTATAGATCCTTTTTTTTCTGCTATTTTAAGTGTTTATATTACATATATCTCAGACTTCCTTGTTGTAAAATACAAAATCTAAATTCCATCTGTCTATGTTGTACTACATTAAGTGTTTCAGTAATCTATCATGGTCATTTGGGAATTTTAGATGTGGTGTAATTTATTAGATAACCCTTGAGGCATGTTGTGTAAAATAGGTGTTGTGACCTTTACTAGTGACAAATTACATGTGTGGCCACAAAGCAGTCAAATCAATGTGTCCTAATCAATTTACTACACTAAATCTATAGCCTTGTTAGAACTTAGCTTTTCTATAATTAAAATTGTTTCTTAGCATCTATTTATCCATCTTCTTTCTTTCTATCTTTTTTTCTTTCTATTTATCTATCTATCTATCTATCTATCTATCTATCTATCTATCTACTGTAACTATTTATTTGTCATTTCTAGGAAAAACTTTTATACCTTTTTCTTTAGAATAGATAATTCCTTTTACAATGTTAAAAAAACTGTAGTTTCTTTTGCGGATTACTTTCACCGAGTTCTCTTGGATGCAAATAGCCTTATCATTCTCAACAATAAACGGCTACTGTTTGTTTTTTGTTTTCATTTTACATTATGTTAAAATATTACAGCTTTGAAGTACCTACTAGATGGCCAATTTTTGTAAAAAAGTGTTCCTAGAAACACTTGTTCCCGACATTTGACATTCTGAGTGTGTTACATAAAAGATGCAAGAATACACTGGGAGATGTGCTACTGATCACCAATACAGGTGGATGTACTTTGCGCCAGCATGTGTAATATAAAGATACAGACAAGAATGAACCACCCATTTATTGGTGATCAAGATCTGCAGGCATGTTGGTCTAATAGAACCCTAAGGTTTTTGTCACACCATTTTCAGTGTTTAGGTTTTCAGCTGCTCCTTTAGTTCATGCCAATTGAATCCATAGGGTAAAAGGGGTCAGACTTATTTACATGTGGTATGTGTGAGCATAGTGTTTTTACAATTACATTCTATTTCCTTGTATGTTGTGCTTATTAGTGCAGAGACATCCTTTGACATAATACTGTACATTACACCGAGCAATGTAAATTTTTTTTGTAGAATGTAAACCTATGAGCAATTTATGCAACTTTAAAGCACAGTTCAAAGATTTAAATATATTTTAGGATGATTTTCACAGCACACTTGCCAAACATATAATGTGAACAGTGCCTAAATGATTCAAATGTATATTGTAAAATGTATATGAATATATATTTTAAGATTCTTTAATGGAAGGAAACTGTTGGCATGAATCAAGAACATGTTTGCAAAGGTCTTTGCATTTGCACATAGAGTTCTGAAATAATGTATTAACTGATAAATTATCAGTCTTGACTACCCACATTCCAGTTCCATTTACTTTTATTATACTATTTTCACTTAAAATCATTGTACATATTAATTAGCTTTTATTCATAATTTTCAGAACTGACACAGCTTTAAACTAGTAAGGAAATGATTAAATTTTTTGTTTTAAAAAGTTGCAGTTCTAAGTAGAATTTCAATTTTCCACTTAATTAAAGAATGGTATATAAAATGCATTCAATTACATTTTATGAAATTAGAACACAATTTGCCCAGAAGATAAGTAATGATATCTCCTATTTTACAAATGTATATCATTTTATTGTAATTTTGCTGAAATTAAAATATGTTAATTAATCAAAATATATAACATTTGTATGAGCCTTCCATAGACACATTGGGCGGATTTTCAATTGCAAATTTGCACCATTGTTCCACTAATGGAGTATATAACTGAACTACATTTAAAAAAAGTCACAATAGAAGGGAAAAACATGTTAAAAAGTAAAGCTCCTTCTCTTGAACAGTACCGTATATTACGTTATTATCAACTCTCTAAAATATTAACAGTTCTCTAATTTCTGCTTCATATTTAGGGTATTGAGGTGTCATACATTTAACTGACCTCCAATTTGCATTGAAACCCATTCTACACAATATCACAACTTGGTAATGAAAGTCTTGCAAGATTGCAATTCACCCCACCACCACTAGGTAATCATGTATAGAAATAAATAGGATAGTTAGCATATCACTTTGTGACAACTTGTCACAAAATCATGTTGTTTTTAGAAAGTATACTTAACGTGTAATAAACATATCTGGACTTTGGGTTTGAGGAAATGCATACACAAGCTACAGAAACAACCTCATTTAGGTGTATGGAACTGATTTACAGTAACAGAAATTTCCACCACAAATGTGTCTCATGTGAAGAAACATAAATATTTTCAATAAAAAAAATATGCTCCTGTCTGGTACATTTATTCAAAAGTTTCTATGAAATTTTCATCCATATTGTTTATCTCAATGGGGTCATTTTTGCAAAATGTGCCATATGTTCTATGAAGAAAATCTCCCATGTGAATCTGCCAGTGAAGAAAGGGGGCTAACATGAAAGCTGTCAGCTTAATATGACAACTTTCACACTTTATTCCTATAATATTTCATAAAATTTTGACTGAAAAAAGATGATGCTTTTACAGGTGATTTATGTTCCAAGGACTGTTTTTCACCCATAACTTAAAGAATGCCCATTTGGATTATAAAGGGTTATGCCACAAAAAAATATCCTCATCTATAGTATAGAGGATAAATTGCTGATCGGTGGGGGGATCTGACCACTGAGACCCCAATGATCCTGAGAATGGGAGATGTTTTTCCCCATTGTGAATGTAATGTTGGTGGATGCAGATGCACCTCGGCTTCATTACTTTCAGTGACAGCACAGGAGATAGCCGAGTGCTGTACTTAGGCTGTCTACGTCACTGTCAATGAAATGATATATGTTGCTAAACTTATAATTCTAAACTCTATTCTTACTGCATAGCTGTTGACAGCAAGAACATCTGTACAATTTTCTTCATTTGTTTCTATTACTAATATGACTCTTGGTATACAGCTCACAGCAAACTGTTGTTACTGAGATTATAATTGTAACACCTGGTAATTAGAAGACATTTTTTTTTTATCAAGGACTACTTCATCCTGAGAGATTTCCATTAAAAGTAATTCTCTTTAACACTATCATAGCTATTCATCAAAGCTGTGATTTTTATGACAAAATCATACAGTGGGAAGAATGAAGTACAATGTTTCTGTTTCCCTGAAGGACATTGAGTCTAGAGGCTATGAACAAGGCTATGAACAACTCTTGAACCATGTAATTGGAATCCAATGAGGTATTCTCTGAGTTTGTCCCATTTGTTGACCCATTTCATCTTAACTTCTTAAAGACTATGAGGATTTTGTAGTTTCATTCCCAGACTAATTTTCATTTTTCTGCAATATTACTGCTTTATTGAAAACATAATATGTTTTTATTCCTGTAATATATCTTGTATATTGTTTTTTTTTCTTAATTGAAGTTGAATTAAAATCCTTTCAGTATTATTCAACATTTTACATTCACTAATTTCAGTAGGGGATTTCTACATTGATAAAATGTTCATACTGTTTCTTTTTCAAAGGCATAAAACACATAAACTATTTATTTCACTATATTTGACTATAACATAACAACATAATGTTCAGGCTTATTTAGATATAAAACACATTTTACATGCCAAAATATAAGTGACTACTGAGCATGTGTGCACTATATGAACAAAATTCAGGTGTTTCATTCTGTCGCCTTGTCACAGATGTATACAATCTAGCCCCTAGCCATGCATGCCGCATTTACATTTGTAAAGGAATGCCTTGTTCTAAATAGCTCACTTAATTCCACTGTGGTACTGTCAAAGGATACCACCATAGCACCGAGTCTGTTCACTAAGGCCAGTTGCAGATGACCATGGGCGAGATCCATGTGGTATCCTTGTTTTTTACGGATTGCACACTGACACATTCATTTCTATGGGTACATGCAAACGACCATATTTTAATGCCTCAGCTTGCCAAGAAATTTTGCTCAATTGTATGCTTCCAAATTTTTGGAAAGGCCCTTTTCTATAAAGTTGATGGTTCATATGATGGCAAGATTGAAATACTAGTTATAAGAGAATTAGATATATCACTAGTTAAAAACACAGTTGTGAATGTGATTGTACATGGGGCATGAACTGCTGCATATTAAGTTCAAATTCCCAACTGTGTTTTTAACTAGTGATATCTTGGGTTCTGTTATAGCTAGTACTTCAATCTTGGCATCATATGAAAGCTGAGAATCTCATTCTTCTAGTAGTATAAAACCAAAGATACAGCCATTTGAAGTAACCATCCCCCTTTGGTAAATGCTTCAGCTCTGTATATTCACAATACAAATATGTACATACTTTTCCTAGTAACAGCTCATTTAGAGGGTTGCTAAGGAGAATGTTACAGCCTGTTTTATAATAAAAATTAAGTTATATAGCTTAATAAAGTATATTATAAAAACGGTCACCAAACACTCACAATAGATGATTACAATATAGCATATCTGACCCCTGATGATATAAAAATATTTAAAAATGCGTAGGGTCCAATGTATGATGTATAGAGCATAGAAGAATAGGGAATGAGGTTTCAGACAGCTCCTATATACAAATGATGTTTGGGAACTGATTTGTTAAAGAGGTTCTTTTACCACCTCCACCCATTCTAGTTCTTAGCATCTGTTAATAGGCGCTGCTCCACTGATTCCAGCACAGTTGGGAATTTCTCTCTAGTCCCTACCATTCCCAAGCAACAAGTGCAGTTAGTATTGATGCCTGATGTGCTATTTAGACTCTGTAATGTCAGAAGTGAGGTGTCTGGCAGGGGGAGTGATTCAGAGCTCCAATCAGAGGCAGCCAGTGTCAGAGTTCAGAATCACACCCCTTGTCTGCTCCTGCCTGACACCGCCCTCCTAACAGTACAGATCTTAAATAACATATTGGGCACCAAAACTAATAGCATTGATTGCTTGGGAATGGTGGGGGCTAGAGAAAAAAATTCCAGCTGAGCTAGAATCAGTGGAGGGGCACCTATTAAATGATGTAAAAAGCTGGACTTGTTGCAGGTGGTAAAAGGTCCACTTTAAACATTCCCATGCCATCTTTGAGCTTTGAGCACTTGTTGGACATGATCAGTGATAATCAGCCTTTGATATTATGCAATGCTGATGGGTCTGTATCAAACTAAGAAGTTTTGATTTTTTTTTTAACACATATAGGTGTTTATTTGGAGGTGTTTCAAGTGTTTCTTTTACTGGAGCCCTGTTTTTACATGATTTATGGGAGCAGAAGTATAGAGCATTGTTTTAACCATTGAAAAAGTTCAAACTTCATATTTTAGCATTTAGGTAGTATCCAATGTTAGGTGAGTGAGCCCAGGGTCCTACGTGGAGTATCAGTACCTGCAAAGTGGATGGGATTCTAGCAGATCCCATCCACATATTGCAGAAAAATACACGCAGCAGACACGCTGCAATTTTCAAAATGATTTTATAAATCGCAGCATGTCGATTATACCTGCGGAAACCGCAGTGGTTTTTCTGCCAGCGCTTTTTGCTGCGGCCCGCTACGTGGGGCCTTAGCCTTATAGTCAATTTCGGTATATATACGTATATATATTTCTTTTTTTAGGTGCAGTATTGTAGTAGCTCATATTTCTTCACTGGCTTTACCGCTCCCAGAGTTATATATCACTATGACCTGAATTAAAGTTTCCCTGCAATCTTATTACGTAAAATTACATCACACATCAGTAAAGAGTCTTTTTTTTTTTAAAAAAGTATGTTTCAATTGATTAGAAGTTCTTCTAAATCTAGTTACAGAAGAAAAATCTTAATCCCTAATCCTTTTGACTGTATTAAGATCACAGACAAATATATCCTTTCTTATTCAAAACCTAAATTAGGCTGGGGCCCTGCATTTTGGCCGTGGAGGAAACGCTGCGTCAAAAAACACTATGTATTACAGTACCTGCAAAGTGAATGGGATTCTGGCTAATCCCATCCACACATTGCAGAAAAAAATAAGCAGCGGAAAAGCAAAAACTGTTGCCTTTTTGTAAATTGCAACATACCAATTATACCCAAGGAAATGCTGGCAGTTTCCGTATAGGTATAATAGAGAGAAAGTCCACAGAGGAAAAATTTGCAGACTTTCTGTGAAAAACGCTGTAGTAAAAACATGATGCGTTTCCGCTGCTGTCTTTTTTACAGTGTTATACAGCATGGGGCATTAACCTGCTCCTTATTATTTCTTGCCTAAAACCTGTCTATTAAAATTTGATGCAATATTATCGACATGCTGCAAAAAATCCCTGCAGAGCAGTGTAGGGTCTGCCCTTCAGTTTTCAACACACAACATATCAATCTATGCAAGTGCAGGTGCAAATTTGTGCTGGTGTGCTGTGACAAAACACCCTATTTTGGCCTGTGTTTGTGGCCTTCAAGAAAACACATTATCAATTTTCACTTCAGCACCATGTTCACTTCTGACTCTCCTCTTTCCCAACATAAAAAATGCAACAGCTTTGTAAGTGAAACAAAATAGTAACCAAACTACAGTAGATACTCTCTGATTTTTGATTTGTTAACACATTGATATCCTTACATTTTGATATAAATCTGCTTAGAAATAGAAACAAAATCACTTTATTCAATTTTGTATTATCTTTTCCTTTTTGGACATAATTACTTTGTTTCTGAAATCAAAAGAAATGTAGTGATAATGGTGAGCGTTTTGTATTTGTATTTCTCATTTAGAGGAGAAAGAAAAACAGAAAATTCACCAATAAGATCATCTTCTCTATAAACTTACTCAATAAAATTCTTTAAAATATATCACAGCACAGACTTCCTGTAGGCAGTATGGTAGACTTGCTATACAACTCTTTTTACAATCAATAAGACCATTACAGCGAGCCTCCTGAATTTGGGAGCCTTAGAGACAGAATGGATACTGTGTAGATTTTTGTAGTTTATGTACTGTACGGTGTGCAGCGTGAACCACGGGAGGTTTGTGCAGCAAAGAAGGAAGAAGGCTTTTGCTGCTAATGTTTCTTTAGCAGCACAAATTTACTTTTCATAATGATTGAAAAAAAGTTTTCTTTCTAAAAAAAAATACCATTACGTAGCTCTTTCTTCTATATAAATAACTATAGTAGCTTGGATCATAGCCAGTAACTTGGTAAATACTAGTATAACAAGCTAAGGTAATAATTAACTTCTAGTGACCAAAGTATTTATATAATGCTCGAGCTATAACTTTTGGCGCACATTTATGAAGCTGGTTTCACCATGAAAGTGCCAAAAAATGCAACTCAACTTGGTGCATTTTGGGCGCACTGTAGCACATTTCATCCTCTGTGCCTGGCTTTCTACTATTTTATTGGGTAAAGGTGGGGTGGGAATCTATGTGATCTGGGGAGGGGATGCCCTGATCCTCCATATTTGCTATAACTCATGCCAGAAAACTGTGTCTCTGACTGACGTAGATTTTCAATCAGATGCACCTATATGCATTAGAATTAATTCTGGAAAGTTGTGCATCTCTCAGAAAATCCATTAAGACTGGCGTAAGAATCACCAGTCTTAATAAATTCTACCCATTGTTTCCAAATAGATATCCATACAGTAACCAGAACATCATATCAATATTGCACACATTATGCAGACAACTTAGACATTTCTGACTATGTGAGTGGAGGTAAGATGGCAATATCCCTGGTGACTATGTGTCTGTGTTAATGTTATGGTTAACAGTAACAACCAAATTGGTCTACAGTGATCTTGAGTATTATACTGTATCAACAAACTTATGGGTCTAAGCTATTGAAGGAGTAAATGGTACATGTAAGGATATTTAAAGGGTTAATACCAATATTATGTGATCATGTGATCTATAGAGTAAAGGAAATAATGGAGTTATCTAGGATTATAACAGTGTAATGTTTGTCCATGGGCTGTGTCTGGTACTGCAGTTCAGTTCTATTAAACTTAAAGAGGACCTTTCACCACCTTCACCAACTCCAACTCACTGCATCCTTCAATAGTCACTGCTCCACTGATTCTGGAACATTTGGAATTTTTTTTCTCTAGCCCCCACCTTTCCTGAGCAATCATTACTGTTAGTTTCAGCACAAGTACGCTCTCTGCTGTCAGATGGGCAGTCCCTGTCTTTCTGACCCAGCCTAGAACCACCCATAATTGTGCTGAAAGTAACAGAACTTATTGCCCGGGAATGGTGGGGAAGGAAGAATAATTCCAACTTCACCAGAATCAGTGAAGGAAGCAATAAGCTAGAGTTGGTAGAGAGAGGAAACGGTTCTCTTTAAGACATAGCACCTGCACGATTGTGTTGTTCTTTCTGTAAAAAGGAAGACACTTCTTCTAATCAAACCAATTTTATTGTTTGCATCTCTAAAGTCAGAAATATCATGTAAGGGTTAAAATGTTATATATGGTGTCCTGTGATAACCTAGACCACAGGTGTCAAACACAAGGCCCGCGGGCCGAATCCGGCCCGCTGCCTTCTGTTATCCGGCCCGGTACTTATCTGGCCTGCAGGGCCACGGCATTTTTTATTGTCTATGTAATGTAAACCAGCCCAGGACAGGTCGCTTAAAAAACAAAAAACAAAGCTACGCGATACCTGTCCTGGGCTGGTTTACAAGACCTCTGCATGTCAGCGCAGGCGGCGATACAATGACGTCATCGCGCCTCCTACACTGACACGCAGACGTCGCGGACAAGAAGAGGAGGCGGCGGCTGCATCAAGACATCGCAGGTAGGTGAAGATAAGTTTTTTATATATATATATATATATATATATATATATATAAATAGGCCGTTGCCTGCTAGAGTATCCCCGGCACGTAACGGCCTATTTACTTACCGATCCCCGCTGCTGGTCGTGGCCGCCCCCGCTTCCCCTTCTGCTATGGGACGCAGAAGCGGCTGTGTGCAGGAGCGGGGATGGTAAGTGAGGCTGCGGCCAGCGAACCCCATCAAATACTACTATTATTATACTCCGGAGTCTTTTCAGACCCCGGAGTATAATAATCGGAGACCCAGAGGAGGTCATAAACATAAAAACCAGTGTTACTCACCTCTCCAGCGATCCGATGTTGCTCCCAGCCGGCTTCGGCCTTCTTTGGTGACGTCCCAGGCGTCACGTGAGCCAGGCCGACGTCATTATGTCGCGATGCCGGTCTGTGCGACATTGAAGAAGGCCGAACGCAGGGAGCGCACCGGGGCCCAGGTAAGTAACATTGGTTTTTATGCTTGTCACCACCTGGGTCTCCGATCATTATACTCTGGGGTCTGAAAAGACCCCAGAGTATAATAATAGTTCATGAGTGGGGGGGTCACTATGGGGCATAATACCGTGTGCAGGGGCCACTATGGACTATAATACCGTTTGCAGGGGCCACTATGGGGCATAATACCAATGCAGGGGCCACTATGGAGCATAATAACGTGTGCAGGGGCCACTATTGAGCATAATACCGTGTGCAGTGGCCACTATGGAGCATAATACTGTGTGCAGGGGCAACTATGGAGCATAATACCGTGTGCAGGGGCAACTATGGAGCATAATACCCTGTGCAGGGGCAACTATGGAGCATAATACCGTGTGCAGGGGCAACTATGGAGCATAATACCATGTGCAGGGGCCGCTGTGGGGCGTAATACCGTGTGCAGAGGCAACTATAGAGCATAATACTGTTTGCAGGGGTAAACAGTATTTGTATAGTGCTTAATTTTTGATATATTCAGAAAAGGATGAGGATAGTATGTAACATGCCAATGTCTTAGGTTTTAACAATACATTATGTTCTTCCTGGTTGACCTCAAAGGGCTGATTGTAACAGTAGTAATGTACAAATGTAACTACTGCTTAACAGCTCGCTTATCTGTTAAGGAGAAGTTACTTTTATACATGTGTAAAATAATCTTGGCCCCCGTGAGGCTGAAGTGGCCCCCGGAGAAAATGAGTTTGACACCCCTGACTTAGACAATACTCACGTCTTCAAGCTGCATTGTGGAAACTTTATTTTTTCTGTCCTGCAACTGCGCTGACCATACATATTAGTACAAGAAGTGAATAGAGATGACTGTGCAGCTGTGATTTAATAGACACACAGGCCTGTAATTACTAACATATAGAAAGTGCAAACTAAGACAGGCAGTCTGAACATATCCCAGATTTATCATAGTGACTGATGCTGGATGATAAATCTGGTGCATCTGTCTACTGTCTAGTCTACATTATACCACCTTTTAGTTGGCTTACTTTGAGCTGGAATTTTGCAACATAATTTTGGTGCATCTTGGTGCATTTTAAGCCATACCCTTTGTCATAGAAGGAAGATGAGCTGAGTGTCTGCGCAGAATTTTCCTGAGAGAGAGCAGTTTTATATGTGCACGGGAACTCTGCTTAAAAGCAAGAGTGTTCTTGGCAAAAAAACAGAAAACAGACAAATCAGAAGTAAGCAGATAAAGATGTTAAGGTGATAAGTATGTATATATATATATATATATATATATATATATTTCTAGTGTTTACTAGAAACAATGACTTTAAATTGCAATCAGTGATGTAATTATATGATGTAATTTACTTAGAAATATTTATAGAAAAGTCCTACAGCTCTGCCAGCATGTTTAATACAAATGTTCTTTCTACACATCTGACATATAGTACAGAAGCTTACATAAGCCATGGTAGATGAAAAGAGATGGACAAGAAAGACGAGTGATGACAGCTTTGCTGCAGGGTTACTCAGACAGCTGTTGAGCTGGCCTATTACTGTAAATGTAGATGGAGCAGCCATTAAAATAAAGAAAAATGTGCAGAAATTGAGATGTGAGATTTTTAAATGCTTTTTATGAGGGCTGATAAATGACAAGAAACATGGTATCATTCTAAAAGATAGAATTAAATGTTTTTCAAATTAATCAGAACTGCATATAAAAAAATATTTTCTGTAGCCCTAAACAAAATATTCCCATTTTCTGTGTGATCATCTTACCGTGTATGTACATGACAATGACTGTACAGTATGCTATTGTAGTCAGAATAGCAGTGCACAAATACATCTGAACATAGGAAGGTTTATATCAGGCATTGACAGAGTTCTGTGATAATAACTAGGTTTATATTCAATATATTCACAGCTGGTCTTTATAGGGCTTTGCATATTACCACATTATCTGTAAAGGTTATTTTATAGCTATTAATTTAGAGCCTTTGTATTCTACTGTATAAAACCGACTTTTCTTCACTCTTCCCTCTAAGGTGGTCAAAAACTTTCAAACACACTAATGAAGATAAACAAGTCCGATAACTGCTCTAATGTGCACAGTGTTTCCCCTGCGTTTTTTCTGCAGCGTTTTTTTTTTTTTTTTCTTTGCTGCGTTTCACTATGTGGGGCCTTAGCTGTAGACAGGAATAGTTGTAGCACATTTTGGCGTATGGGCCTGTTGCTGCAGAATTTTGATAAGTCCCAAAATCTTGGGGACTTCATCACTTTGTCTTTGGTATTCAAATTATGGTTAGAATATTTCTCTCCCTCTGACCTAGGAAGAGTAACTGGTCAGCCAGGGAGAATGCAACACATCAACACACAGGTCAATGGAGATGCTGTCTCAGGGTGTGGCCCCTGACACATGTTTATTTATAGTACAGTTCTGAGGCCACGCCTCTTACAGACTATAACTTAACCAATCATATTCACACTTAAATGGAAAATCTAAATATATATATATATATATATATATATATATATATATATATATATACATACACTGTATATATGGTAAAAAGATAATTCTCAAATAATCTCACATTATTATTAGCTAGCTATTTAAGTACTTTTTGGTTTCCTAGCACCTTTTACATTTGTCTCGTATATAGCTACACACAAAAATCATGAGTAAATTGCTCAGCACTTTAACTTACAACCAGGCAAAAAGATATTTTAATTTGTGACAGTGGAAATAACCAGAGTGTAAAATATATGGGATATAGAAAACTTATGTTCAATTAATAATCCATTCAGTATACCTAAAGCTTAATTCCTTGCACAGGCCTTTTTTGCGCCAAAGATGCACTTTTTCAAACTTTTTTTTTTATCAATCTAGGTAGAGCGGGATGGAGTACAAGTCAGGGATGTCTCAGCCTGACAAATATCTCATGACAGAGAACTGGCATGAGTTAGGCTAAGACCCTACGTTGCAGAAACGCAGATAGTTTTGTTGCAGATTTTGCTGCAGTTTTTTGAGCCAAAGCCAAGAATGGTTACAAAAGGAATCAGAAATATATAGAAAGTACTCCTACTTCTCCCTTCTGCTCAATGCACTCCTGGCTTAAGCTAAAAAAATACAACAATTATACCTACAGAAACACTGGTGGTCTCCCTATAGGTATAATTAAAGCAGAAAGTACTGCGGAAAAAAACACAATGCGTTTCTTCCGCCACGGTTTTTCCCGCCACTCTTTTTGGCTGCAGCCCACAAAATCTATGACAATTCCTGACTGCCACAGACCTCCATTCTGGTGCAATAGAGTGTTCCTGAACTATGAAGAAGCCAGTCTCTTGATAATTCAGGTGCACTTAGCGTCAGCTGAGGACTTTATTAAGACTGGTGCACAGAATACCAATATTAATGAATTCCCTGCAATAGTGGGGCTATTCACATGTCCTATTTTGTCCATTTTCACTGTCAGACAACTGTTTATGAGGGATCCATGAAAATACTCCATGATTACAAAATGGCCATGAAAAAGTTTAACCCAATTTTAATGGACATTTCTTTCCAATGTTCATGTGCATGTAACCTAACTGCCTCACTCTCACTGGTACTTCATGCTATTGAGCTATGATACTGTAAGTCACAACCCCAGTAACAATTTATCAGTTCTATAAAAACTGACTTTGTATACTGTATATGTGAGCAGTAGAATTCAGATTATATTATTACAATACTTAGTAAATTTCGGATGACTACATTTTAGAAATGAATTAATTGGTTCATTTTAGTTTAATATAAATTTTGGTAACAAAATAGGAGAATGCATGCTTGATTCACATTGTTCACCATAGTTTGTAGATATAGCCTTGCATGTAATTAAACAGGAAAAATGTTATTAATAAAAGTGGGTACCACAAAATGGGAATACAAATATAGTTTTTCTACTGATGTTTTCAAAAGGAATGTGAAGAACAACCTCAGAAAAAGAGCCAAATTAGGGTGTTATAAAGAGAGCGTTAAAATTATGGTGTCACCAGTAGAATAATGTGAATGAGCGCAGCAGAGAAGAAACCCCTGCTGGGGAGAAGCTGTGAAAGCTACTGGGTAGTAGTGATACATGTGGAGTTTCTACTTTTCTTCTTTGCTGCTTCATATTCCTGGCTCCTGGTAACACCATACATTTCTAACCATTTTGACAATTTTTGATGCCATATCATCAAGCATTTCCAGACTAGGTTCCATTATTTTGAGGTTTCTTTTGGTTGTTTTCTGTATTATTATTTGGCTATCTAACAATTGTTTATTAGTGCACCTCAGATTTATTCAGACTTGGGATATGTTTTTTTTTTCATATAGCACAGTAACACATATAACTGTAACTGAATGAGCTGTATAGGGCAGCATCAGGATGGATCATATTATTATGTATTCTCCATAGGTTTTGCATGCATTTTAATATATTTTTTAATTATATTATATATGGCTTGCATGTGCTAAAACATTCTATTTTATGAATAGATATTTAGGTTTTGGACATACACTACCCTTATATGTTTAAAGTCTTCTTGTTTGGTTAATGGTTTACTATATGTATAAATATGTTAATGGTGAAATTATATACTACCTTTCAAAAGTTTGGGGTCACCCAGACAATTTTGTGTTTTCCATGAAAACTCACACTTTTATTTATCAAATGAGTTGCAAAATGAATAGAAAATATAGTCAAGACATTGACAAGGTTAGAAATAATGATTTTTATTTGAAATAATAATTTTCTCCTTCAAACTTTGCTTTCGTCAAAGAATGCTCCATTTGCAGCAATTACAGCATTGCAGACCTTTAGCATTCTAGCTGTTAATTTGCTGAGGTAATCTGGAGAAATTTCACCCCATGCTTCCAGAAGCCCCTCCCACAAGTTGGATTGGCTTGATGGGCACTTTTTGTGTACCATACGGTCAAGCTGCTCCCACAACAGCTCAATGGGGTTGAGATCTGGTAACTGCACTGACCACTCCATTACAGATAGAATACCAGCTGCCTGCTTCTTCCCTAAATAGTACTTGCATAATTTGGAGGTGTGCTTTGGGTCATTGTCCTGTTGTAGGATGAAATTGGCTCCAATCAAGCGCTGTCCACAGGATATGGCATGGCGTTGCAAAATGGAGTGATAGTCTTCCTTATTCAAAATCCCTTTTACCTTGTACAAATCTCCCACTTTACCAGCACCAAAGCAAACCCAGACCATCACATTACCTCCACCATGCTTGACAGATGGCGTCAGGCACTCTTCCAGCATCTTTTCAGTTGTTCTGCGTCTCACAAATGTTCTTCTGTGTGATCCAAACACCTCAAACTTCTATTCGTTTGTCCATAACACTTTTTTCCAATCTTCCTCTGTCCAATGTCTGTGTTCTTTTGCCCATATTAATCTTTTCATTTTATTAGCCAGTCTCAGATATGGCTTTTTCTTGGCCACTCTGCCCTGAAGGCCAGCATCCCTGAGTCGCCTCTTCACTGTAGACGTTGACACTGGTGTTTTGCGGGTACTATTTAATGAAGCTGCCAGTTGAGGACCTGTGAGGCATCGATTTCTCAAACTAGAGACTCTAATGTACTTGTCTTGTTGCTCAGTTGTGCAGCGGGGCCTCCCACTTCTCTTTCTACTCTGGTTAGAGCCTGTTTGTGCTGTCCTCTAAAGGGAGTACTACACACCGTTGTAGGAATTCTTCAGTTTCTTGGCAATTTCTCTCATGGAATAGCCTTCATTTCTAAGAACAAGAATAGACTGTTGAGTTTCAAATGAAAGTTCTCTTTTTTTTTTTATATAAATCCCAACTGTATATTGGACCATAGAATTAGTGTCATTTTCTTTATAAATTGACTTTACTGTCTTTTTTTGCACTATTATGTAGAAATCCATAGCCTCATTGCATGTTGTTATATACAAAATCATTATCAACTCCTTCCTGCAATTACATAAAATAATTCTCTCATCAAACAATTTAAAATAAATACAGATAATTGTCTTAAAATGCAAAGCCAAGATGAAATGCCAGCAAGCTAGAAGTGAGGCTAATGCTTAATAAAGGCATATCATTAATGCGGATGATAACAGGGTAGGGATGATCATCAGAGGAGCTTGGATGTGCAGTTCACTACATTTGCATACCACTGCTTGTTTAGTTTTTCTCTTTCATAATCTGTGCAAAATAAATCATGTAAATGTGCTTGGTTTAAAAGAAACTGATGATGGGGCATTTAAAGGGAAAGGCACGCAGCTTTGTATTGTTTATTAGTGATGGGGTCCTTCTCAAGAAATAAATCTTAAAGTCAAATTCTAAGCTGTGGTACATATAAGTTTAAGTTATGATAGACATACCATAAGTGCAGTCTGTGCAGCTTCTTAGGAACTCTATAGGTAAAGAGGTCGATCAGTCCAATTAGATTAGAAGTAAAGGACTATGCTAATGTTTTCCTTGACTTACAGTTGTAAATATATTGCAATATTATGCAAAATTGCCATAGTGAGTCAACAGAGCGACTTCATGATGGTGATTTTACTCAGGGAGGAAGAGGCAAATGTCCATATACAGGTCTTGCACAGGGCCCCCTTCTATCTACAGTATGTCCACGGCTAGTTCACACCATGTTTGGTTATCAACATCTTTATGCTCCTTGTGCTAGATATTTATAATAATTTATTTCATATGCTTGCAAGAGGGCTAAGAAGCAGACTGGTTAATGATTGTTAATAAATTGTGGAATAGATTCTGAAGGAATACTATTAGTTTATTATAAATATGCTTTATATTTTATATTAATATGTGTCATTTTATTTTTCTATATTTTTTTTACCAACTTTTTTTATTACTAAATAACTTTTTTCGAGTTTACACATAACTATAAATGTGACATACATTCATATGGGATAAACAGATACAAGAAAAATACAGGTGAGCATAAGTCATAACATAACATGAAAGGGTTATATAAACAATAACAGGACCAAATACAAGTCGAAATAATAATGTAACTCACCTCATATACCTTCAAGACGCAATGTAACCAGAGCTCTCATCCAATATATTAGCCATGCTCTGAAAATACTGCAGGGTCACAGGCAGGAAAACTTTTCTAGAAAAACTGGAAAATTCTAGCACTCTTCAATGCTAAAAACAGCATAACTTTATTTCCAAATTTAAAACATGATGTATATCATTAAAAAATGAGGTTCACTCTGCTTTTTATGCTATGAATAAGTACTTTCTAGTCCTCCAAAACACATAAAAAGAATTTTTAACAATGTACATCATGTTTTATAGTTGGAAATAAAGTTATGCTGTTTTTAGCATTTCTGGAGTGCTGGAATTTTATGTTTTTATAAATCTCAGGTCACACTTACTGTAAATAATCAAAGACTGTTGATATGTCTGATAGACACACCATTTAGGTTTGGGAAAATGGGAGAAGGAATATCATCTGGGTCCAATAGAGACTGGAGAGGTATTATGGTTATTAATCCAGAACTCTTTGTTAACTTGACTAACTTGATTTACAATGACTAAGCAGTTCTCGGTTCGATAATTCCTACAATCTAGCCAGTTGGGGTACTTGCCTAAGTCATTGGTTGAGTGTGGGGGTTATAGTCGAGTCCCAGTATATGGCTATTAATGATTTTGCCATTGTCAACAGGTGAATCCAGAGTCTTGGGGATGTTTTGGGGAAAGAGGGCACAGAGTCAAGAAAAGATTATCTGGAGACAGAGGAGTCCCGACATATGAGAAACATTATGAAATAATTTTTTTTTCATATTGCCTCTTCATGTGGAGGTATATCCAGGTCCACACCTGTCATGAGGCGACTTTAAGCGACAGGCGCAGACCGCACCTCTTGGCACAAACTGAGGAGCGACATTTTTTTAATTGTCCGCTACCTATTGGTTTATTCCAACAGGCAGCGGCAAATATTTTTCTCACTGATCCCTGCTGCTGTGCAGCCCAGCTTCTGCTTCTTCCTTCAGAGGGCGCTGCAGCATTCTACAGTGTCATTGGGCTCCAACAGTGACATGGGGGTACACTGAGCATCATGACGTTAGTACGCTCGGCCACGTCACCACTGAGGCTCAATCACAGGCCTCACTGGTGACCCCAGCAGCACGTGACATCAGACAGTGGCCTGAAGAGGACATGCCATGAAGATGCCCAGGAAAGTTGAATTAAGGTAAGTATAAGTGTTTGTTATTATTTCTCACCCCCTGGGCCTCCCCTTATTAAACTTGGTAATCTGAGGAGACCCCAGCGTATAATAATGTTTCAAGGGTGACGAACCCCAAACTTTTTGTGTTTGAGCCAAGCCCGAAACTTTTGGAAAATTTAACTTGAATCTAAAACTGACATATCACTGTGTGAGGCCAAAAAGAAGAGGGAAATGTACTGTTTGGGGGCCTAAAAAGAGACAATATACTGTGTGGGAGCAAGTAAAGGGGACAATATTATTATGAAATGTCTGAGATCAATTCCCAATAGCATCTACTACTGTCTCTAAGACAGAGACAGTGAGCCCTGAAATTACACCCACCCCGTGTCCCTACCTACTTGCCGCAACTGTCCTAATGACAGGGACAACTGGATGGCAAACCCTACTCTAGATAAGTGATACACAGAATCGGACAAGGCAATACAATACAATACAGAAGAGAAGTCAGTAAGCCAAGGGTCAAGCCAGAGAGCCAAAACAGTACCAAATTGCAATCCAAAAAAGTAGTCAAAAGCCAAGAAGCAGAGGTCAGTAATACAACACAAGCGCAAGGGAAATGCTTAGCAAGGTCAGAGACACAATAGCCAGCAACCATGTGTGGATTGATGGCCTGTTTATAGGAAGTCCAGGCTTGCCAACCTGCCCCAGGCTTGATTGGCAGATAAGCTGTCAATCACAAAGCACACAAAAGTTAACCCTGACAGTGCTAACACAGGATGACAAGAGTCCAGGAGCAGGTAATCATGAGTGGAAACGCTTCCTGCGCCATACAGTGCGACCAGAGGATGGTGCAGGAGTTCGAACGGGTGAGGACATAACAAAAATACTGTGTGGGGACCAGTAAAGAGGACAATATATTGTATGGACACCAATAAAGTGGGTAATATACTGTTGGGGTCAGTAAAGAGGGCAATATACTGTGTGGGAGTTACTAAAAGGGACAATATACTGTGGAGGAACTAGTAAAGGAGGCAATATACTGTGTAGGAATCAGTAAAGGAGACAATATACTGTGAGAGGACCAGTAAAAGGGACAATATACTTTTGGGGACCAGTAAAGGGGGCACTATAAATAAAGAGATTTTTTTTTAAACTCAAAATGGAGGGGTGTGGCCTATAATTTTAATTAGGTGGGCCCCATCGTGGAACCAAAGATCGCCAGGTTGGGTATTTTTTTGGGGGGAAAGGGGTGCCTTTCTATAGGTTGTTTCAGGCAACAGCAAGGCTAGGTTTACCCCTGTGTATTTCGCAGGGAGTCTGTGATAGCACTAGCAAAATGTTTTGTTGCAGACAAGATTTTGTTCAGAACAGAAGGCATTTTGTACAACCTACTAGACATCTTCTTGTGGTTTGGTTATTTACCAACTTTTGACTATTATTAATGACTGATATTAACAGGATAAATAAATGCAGCATGTTAGTATAGGTCATACAAATCCTACTATGCGGTAGTTCAATAAGATACCTTCTCTTTATTCTACAATGTGAAGCGCCACTTGTGATTAACAATGGCTATTGTATTGTACATATGCATTACCCTTTTCACATTTTTATGTTTATGTTATCAATTTAAAAATGTTAATTTCTATAAATTATCTCTGAGTTTTATTTGCCATTTAATGACTAAATTGTTCTTCCAGCTCATTAATTGACACAAATGCCAAATGTACGTATTGATAACTCGTGAATCATGTGCTATTAAACATCAGGTATTCATGTGTTAAAGGTTTCAGAAGTGCCTGATATACAAATGTATAATCTAAAAACAAGAAAAACAATACACCGAGTGGCACATAGAGTATCATAAACCTGCAGGACTTCTACTCATCTTGGTGCAAGAATCCAGACGAAATTAAACCAGTTCAGAAGTGGAGGAAGAAATTCTCCCTAGAGGAAAAATGTAGAAGGATGTCTGCACTTTCAAAACTTTCTACTTTTTTTTTCTCAGGGGAGAATTTCTTCCTCCACTTCTGAACTGATATACAAATGTAGCAGAGTTAACCCAAACTTCTGTAATTGGTTAAACTGCTGAGAAAAACATTTTCTACTGACTATTTATTGGTTTTTATTGTTTTCTGTGATAAGATATCACTCTGCAGCAGTTTAACCAATTGCACAAGTTCGGGTTAACACTGCTACATCTGTATATGCACAAACCATAATTTAAAAAAAAAACAAATCTGTCAACAATGGCAAGAATGGGGCAGATTTCTGAAGCAAAATGTGCTGGAATTTAGGCTTAACTTGCGTGAAAAAGTGAATGAATATATGACATAACTATATACGATATATAGACATAACTATATATGATTTGATATATGATAAAACTTGCATATAACCAGAGATGTTAAGGACTGCATTGGTCACATGTGGTTATGTGAATGTGCTTCACTACTGCATGTGCAATGCAAATTCAGTACCTGATGCTGCCAGAGATGAGTTCCAGGTTCAACTCCTGGAAATTAAATGTTCATATACTAGACATTGCAGAAATTTTTGAGATAGGCAGGTTTATAATGCTAATCCTCAACTGCATAACAATATGCTGGTATAGTCACCTAAGCTAGTGACAAATTTTTTTTTGTTGCATAAGTAACAGTCTAAGCGATCAGTGGGGTCCAACACTCAGGATCCCTGCTGATCCGCTGTTTGAAGGGACCATGATGCTCTTGGAAGCATTTTCCCGAGCGATGTAATTACAGCCTGTAATAACATTGCACGGCTGCTATAAAACAGATGGCGTGCAATATAAATAGTGAATTGGCCACAGGAGCCACACGCAGTGTAATGCTGCACAATGGTCCCACATAGTATAATATACTCCCCAGTGCCCCCCCATGGTATAATGCTCCACCGTGGCTCCACACAGTATAATGCTCCAAAGTGGCAATCAGGCTTTCCTCTTGTGACCGTGATCACTGCTTTTAACTTTGTCAATACAAAGCTCAAATATATCATAGATACATATAGAAAATGTCCAATAATTAAACTACTACTTAATCTACTAGACTCATTCCATAGTACTGAATTTTTCAGAATATCCTGGGACAATCTTGGTTAAAAATCCAAGATTTAAATATCCTGCACAACATAATATTTATATTATATAATATTAAATGCCCTAGGCATGAAATATTTTAATTCTAAAACATTACTCATGATATGTGTAAAAACTATTACAACTGTTTAAATAAAAAATTTTATGTACTTCATTCTTTAGAATTCCACCAAATGTCCGGGACATTGTGTATTGTACAGGAGTTTCCTTAATGGATGAAGATGTTTGGGAGTTTATTTGGATGAAATTTCATTCTACTACAGCAGTTTCTGAAAAGAAGATATTATTAGAAGCACTCACCTGCAGTGATAATAGAAACCTGCTGAACAGGTCAGAGGATTTAAGATGATCTACTCAAATGCAAGGATTGCCATATTGCAAAAAAGAATCTGTCAAAAAAGTAATAAAAAACACAATTACATAGTAAACAAGTTTTCACTCTTTAAATGAAGAAAAAAAAATGTTGTTAAGTGACAACACCAATGGTTCCTAACACATCATATTCATTTAAGACTTATTCACCTGATGTTAACAGCTGTGTGACAACCATTTTTTTATTTTTATTTTTAAGGGCCATCATGCAGCGCACTATATTCAATGCATGTGAATGGGGCTATTCACATGACCATTTATTTGACAGTTTCCTTTAAGTAACATCAAAAATAGGTCATATCCTATTTCTGTCTGTTTTCAAGTTGAATATAGCTACATCTGTTTTTCTTTATTCTCTCAGCTCTCACAACAGCCAAGTGTGAGTTATGAGGGAAGCAAATGTAAAAATGTAAGGGCTTAAATTTCTGTTTTTAATCCACTTCTGGTGTTGGTTAATAAACTGTTCATAAAACAGTGCTGAATACTGCATGTGTGATTCTGGCATTTTAGCTATACTTCTTTCGTTCTTTAAAATTACTTTTTCACTTGAAGGAAAATGAACACCATTTTCAATATTTATCATATAGGCTTCTAAACCTATCCCTGAATTCTGAAGTAGTCCTGGATCAAGATGCGATAGATGTCATAATTCATGTAGCAAGAAATCCACATGGAAGAGACTTAGCCTGGAAATTCTTCAGGGATAAATGGAAAATTCTAAATGCAAGGTATAAACTGTCATTTTAGGTTACAAACAGATGTTTTTATATTAGGTTACTGCTAAACTTAGTTGTTTTATAACACTGCAAAAAAATCTCAGCAATTTTGTGTCCATAAGAAATGCATTGAATACTGTACAGTACTATAGCTTGAAAACCTCCTGAAAATAGCTGCAGTCAATTGAGCTTAGCTTTAGATTTAGCTAGAGCAATTTAATTTGCATGAGATTTTTATGTTAATATTTGAAGAAAAAACAGCTCTAAATTTTGAAATCAGTCTGAAATACCATCATTTAGCCTTTAGGCTGGGTTTACACTGTACTTTTTCTTTACCGATGAACTATGTGCAGCTTTTACTTGAAGTAATGAGTAGCACAAGTTACTATGCATGTCACCTGTATGCTTATGGATATTACATTGAAAACCTCTGGTGTACTAACTTAGTAGATATGCTACCCATTACTGCAATTAAAATCTGTGCCCAGTTCTTTAGTTTCAAAGGTTTTCTTAAAGGCAAGCAACAACAAATAGCTAGACAACATATTGGCAAGGAAATTCCCACCAAGGGTGCTAATGGTGTTCCAAATCCTCATTTGGTGTTCCAAATCCACGAACAGCATATAGGTAGAATACAATAAGAAAAAAATATACAGTAGGAAAGAAGGCAAAGTAATAGGGGGCAGTGAATACCGGATGCGACTAAATGTCAGAGAATATGTTTTGCCAAAGTGACTTGGTCATATAAACATCAAGCGCAACAGGGAAAAAGATAACGCTCCTAGGGGTGAATATATTACTATGGAGCCAAGGGTCCCAGATGCCTCGAAAACTGATCAAGTCTTTTGTAAGCACTTCTATCTTTTCATAAAACATTATTAGGTTAATGCGATCTTTAACCATCTGAAAGAGAGCGCCATTGCACTGCAATATGTACCTTAGTGGCTTGGGTAATGTATTGAAATAGACAGTAAGATTTGTTAGTAAAGTCCAAGGTCTGTCATCTAGGAGCGTAACAGACTAGGTGAGAGGAAACCATTAGGGAGAATAGAAGACAGTAGTCCACTGGACATGCCCATGAAATGTGTTTCATATCACCTAACATGTTGTATCCTCTCAAACATCTGTCATAAACAGTTGTGAATATTTGATGCAAACAAGCTGGAATGTGGTATGCTCTATGAAAAACCTTAAGGCTAGTCTGGTATCCGCACATGAAAATGACATAGTAGTCGGGCCATCATTGGACCGAAAGGACATGAATGGAATAGATATAGAAATAGAACATGATTCCTCTAGCAAAAGGATTCAAATGGCGTGAATGTGTGCCAATGTTCAATAGTGAGGCAACACCTCACTATTTTTAATTTTTATAGCACCTGCAAAATGGATGGGATTCTGGTTAATCCCATCCACACATTGCAGAAAAAATCTTACGCAAAGCAGTGTTTTCAAAAATCACAGTGTGTTAATTATACCTGCAGAAATGCTGGCAATTTACGTATAGATATAATAAGGGCAGAAAGTCCGCAGAGGCAAACTCTGTGAAATTGCAATGACAAACGCGGCAGATAAAAACGCGATGTGTTCCCTGCTGTATTTTGCTAAGTGGGGCTTTAGCCTAAGATTGATAATAACTCTCTGGGAATACCAGCGGAACAAGTCAGCCCACGACCCCAGCAGAACCATTGGGTTCCCGAGATGGTAAAGGGTTAGACTGCAATTTAAATTGGAATTGATACTGTTGCCATAGTTTTAATGAATGAATTGAAAAGAGAGAGTCATAGGCAACACAAATTGGGAGGACTCTGGTGGCCTAAAGAAAACCTGACAGAGTATAAGGGGAGAGTAGATGAGAGTCAATGGAGTCACACAGCAGTGCATCACCTGAAGCTGAAATGGTGAACAGTTGTGCCATTTGAGCAGACTTATAATATCTTCTATGGAGAGGCATAGTATTTCTCAAAATTCTGGGAGGTTTATTTTTCCAAATGAATTGTGAGATCCTGGAATGAATAGGTCTAAAGGTGGAGGATGGAATCTAAACAAGGTAACCATTTTAATGGAGTGTACCCTTGCAAGTCATGTGAGAGAGGGAGATGACAGCTGATTAAGATCCTCTATTATCTTTTGTGTTACATGGCCATTGGACATTATCAATATCTTCAATATGAAAGGTTAAGGCTAGTAGGGGTTTCCTTTTCATTTGTGAGACGTTTAATAGTAAATTTAATCTCCTCAATAGTAATAGGTTGCTTAAGAGTTTGGAGACAAACGGGGCAATCAACTCTTATCCAAAAACTGAGATATGGCATCCTCCAGGACCCCCTGAGTATTAGAATACCACTTCTAATAGTAGGTATGAAAGATAGAGAAGATCTCCAGGTTGGAGGTAACCGACCCTGAGGCATCTAAAGCAGAAAAGATTGTATTAATGGATTGCCTCGCCTGCAGAGTTTTGGTGAGTATCCTGTCCATTTTATTGGCAAACCTATAAAATGAGGCCTGGGTCCAGTGTAGGGCCCTCTCCATCCTATTGGTAAGAATGGTTTTGAGTTGTAATTTAACATTTCTTATACTTCAAGTCAGGAACAAGGACAGTTGTACCTGGTTATCTGTTTCCAAACCAGCTGGTCTCTCCTCCAGCTCAGCCTGAAGCTTTTTTTTCTATCTCTCTTACACTGCAATGCAATATGAATGAATTAGCCTGTTATATATTTTTTATGAGCCATCCAGTTGGTACCTCAAGAGGTATCGCCAGCAGAGTGAGTCTGAAAGTATAAATTGAGATCAGAACTTATTTCAGCCCGAATTGTGGGATCAGATAGTAAGGATTCATTCAATCATCAGTGAAAGAGAGATGTTGTTGGAGGAGTAAATTGGAAGACACAGAGGACCCCATCATTGTTGGACCACAATGATTGGACATTTCTTGAATATAACAGATATGGAAGGGCAGCTGTAGAAGCCAGTACAAGATTTATTCTCGAGTAAGACTGATGGTCTGGGAAGAAGTAAGAGTACCCTCTGGTTACCCAAGACATTCTCTCCATGTGTCAAGTAAGAGGTATGACCTGAAGAGTGCCTTATGGCCTTCTGCCTTATGACCTTATAGAGGGCCAAGGCCAAATAAAATTGGTTATACTGTAATTTAAAGTATCTCAGATAGGACGTTCACTAAAATGGGTTTCTTGGAAGCATGAGGTATCCGGAAGAAAAACAGTTGCGAATTGGGGAAAAAGGGGGATTCAAACAACTGAGATAAAACTGGGGAACTATTGCCAGACATTGTGGCAATAAGGGACCACAGTGGGCAGAGACCCAAGAGGGCCACAACAGGGGGGAGCAGCACTATAATCTAGAACGGAAACCAGCGCTAATGAGTAGCAAACATAGCAAACTAATGAGTAGCAAACTTGCCACACCTATAAACTAAAATATACAGTGGGTACGGAAAGTGTTCAGACCTCTTTAAATTTTTCACTCTTTGTTTCATTGCAGCCATTTGCTAAAAACAAAAAAGTTCATTTTATTTCTCATTAATGTACACTCAGCACCCCATCTTGACAGAAAACCCCCCCAGAAATGTAGATATTTTTGCAAATTTATTAAAAAATAAAAACTGAAATATCACATGGTCATAAGTATTCAGACCCTTTGCTCAGTATTGAGTAGAAGCACCCTTTTAAGCTAGTACAGCCATGAGTCTTCTTGGGAATGATGCAACAAGTTTTTCACATCTGGATTTGGGGATCCTCTGCCATTCTTCCTTGCAGATCCTCTCTAGTTCCATCAGGTTGGATGGTGAACGTTGGTGGACAGCAGTTTTCAGGTCTCTCCAGAGATGCTCAACTTGGTTGAGGTCAGGACTCTGGCTGGGCCAGTCAAGAATGGTCACAGAGTTGTTCCGAAGCCACTCCTTTGTTATTTTAGCTGTGTGCTTAGGGTCATTGTCTTGTTGGAAGGTGAACCTTTGGCCCAGTCTGAAGTCAAGAGCACTCTGGAAGAGGTTTTCTTCTACGATATCTCTGTACTTGACCGCATTCATCTTTCCTTCAATTGCATCCAATCGTCCTGTCCCTGCAGCTGAAAAACACCCCCATGGCATGATGCTGACACCACCATGTTTCACTGTTGGGATTGTATTGGGCAGGTAATGAGAGTGCCTGGTTTTCTCCACACATACCACTTAGAATTAACGCCAAAAAGTTCAATCTTCGTCGCATCAGACCAGAAAATCTTATTCCTCATAGTCTGAGAGTCCTTCATGTGTTTTTTGGCAAACTCTAGGCGGGCTTTGATATGTGTTGCACTGAGGAGAGGCTTCCTTCGGGCCACTCTGTCATAAAGCCCCAACTGGTGGAGGGCTGCAGTGATAGTTGACTTTGTGGAACTTTCTCCCTTACTGCATCTCTGGAGCTCAGCCACAGTGATCTTTGGGTTCTTCTTTACCTCTCTCACCAAGGCTCTTCTCCCACGATTGCTCAGTTTGGCTGGACGGCCAGGTCTAGGAAGAGTTCTGGTCGTCCCAAACTTCTTCCATTTAAGGATTATGGAGGCCACAGTGCTCTTAGGAACTGTGAGTGCTGCAGAAATTCTTTTGTAACCTTGGCCAGATCTGTGCCTTGCCACAATTCTGTCTCTGAGCTCCTTGGGCAGTTCCTTTGACCTCATGATTCTCATTTGCTCTGACATGCACTGTGAGCTGTGAGGTCTTATATAGACAGGTGTGTGCCTTTCCTAATCAAGTCCAATCAGTTTAATTAAACACAGCTAGACTCCAATGAAGGAGCAGAACCATCTCAAGGAGAATCAGAAGGAAATGGACAGCATGTGAGTTAAATATGAGTGTCACGGCAAAGGGTCTGAATACTTATGACCATGTGATATTTCAGTTTTTCTTTTTTAATAAATTTGCAAAAATATCTACATTTCTGTTTTTTTCTGTCAAGATGAGGTGCTGAGTGTACATTAATGAGAAATAAAATGAACTTTTTTGCTTTTAGCAAATGGCTGCAATGAAACAAAGAGTGAAAAATTTAAAGGGGTCTGAATACTTTCCATACCCACTGTATGGAATATCTATAAAACTATCTCTCACCGTTATCTTAAAAAGTATACAACAAATTGGTGGCGAGAGAGCTAACCTGCAAAATAAAAAGAAACTAACAAATGCAACAGTCTTAGTGCCAAAGTGGTATTATCCATCAGGTTAAATAAAGTCAGATATTAGGAGCTGTAAGGAGAAGATGGAGTCAAGGCCAGCATCAGCATCTGGAAAACTCGGGCAAGTTCCGAAGCCTCCTGCTCCTCAGGAGGCCCACTTGGCTGCCAGGTGGTCTTCACTTTAAATTCCAGGTATAGAAGTTAGTCAACAGGACATTCTGTGTAGGAGAGGACCTATGCTTTGTCAATGCACTTTCTTGACAAGTATAGATGCTCCTCAGTCTGTCCTTCTGCTATTTTGTTTACATTAGAGACCCGCGATGGAAGGAAGAAGGGATCACAGTCCTAGAACCTGCAGTCCTGATAAAAGTCACACAAATCTTTGTTTTTAATCCTGTGCTGCCTGTGACCCTTTCTTCTTTTACTGACTAGTGATTTCCTCCATCACACAGGGGTATAATGACCCCTGCAAGACACTGAATTAATCATCATAAAAAGTGAGTATTATGAATGAGAGAGAGAGTGCGGTGTGTGTGTGTGTGATAGTGATGCATGTGTGTGTATGAGATAGTGATGCATGTGGCATTTGTATACATGTGAGGGTATACAGGGGCAGCATGGTGGCTCAGCGGTTAGTACTGGAGTCCCAGGTTCAAATCTAACCAAAGACAACACCTGCAAGGAGTTTGTATATTCTCCCCGTGTTTGCATGAGCTTCATTCAGGTACTCCTCTCCTCCCACTCCAAAGACATACTGATAGGAAATGTAGATTGTGAGCCCTATATGGGACCGTGATTGATAATGTCTGTAAAGCACTGCAGAATATGATGGCACTATATAAATAAAGGGAGATTGAACTATTGAATTTTAATTGCAGCTTTAGGCTAAGGCTTCACATATCAAAACGCTAAAGAAAAAAAACACAGCGAAAAAGCATTGCATTTTTTTCCGCAGCGCTTTTCTCTGCAGTTTTTCTTCCCTTATTAAATCTTTAGGTAAACCGCTTGCAGTTCCATAGGCAAAATTGACATGCTGCCTTTTTCTGAAAATGCAGCTTTTTTGCAGCAGTTTTTTTAAGCAATGTGTGGATGGGATTATCCACAATTTCATTCACTTTTCTGGTACTATGCAGAAAATCGCTAAAAAAAAACGCTGCTGAAAAGAGTATGGTGGAAACACAGTTTCCCTTTGTGGACTTTCTGTCTCTATCATACCTATACGGAAAATGCCAGCATTTCCATAGATATAATTGACATTCTATGATTTACAAAAATGCAACGGTTTTTGAAATTGCAGAGTTTCCGCTGTAGATTTTTTTTTGCAATGTGTGGATGGGATTAGCCAGAATCCCATCCACTTTGCAGGTACTCTAATATGCAGTGTTTTTTACCACAACATTTCCACCATGGCCAAAATGCTGCGTATTCAAAATGTGGGACCCCGACCTCATGCAGCTTTTTCTGCCATATTTCCGCAGTAGGCAATATGCAGTGGTTTCACAACATGGGACCTTAGTTTCAGGCTAAGGTCCCACGTAGTGAAATGCAGCTACAATATGCTGTGGGAAAAAACACCATGGAAACGCATAGCTTTTTTTTCCGCAGCGTTTTTCATTGAGGTTTTTCTTTGTGGATTTTCTTTCCTTATCAAACATATAGAGAAAACACCAGTGTTTCTGCAGGTATAATTGACATGCTGCAGTTTTCAAAAATGCAGGCATTTTTGAAAACACAGCTTTTCCACTGTGGATTTTTTTTTTGCAATGTGTAGATGGGATTAGCCAGAATCTCATTCACTTTGAAGGTACTGTAAAATGCAGTATTTTTTGCCACAGCATTTCCGCAGCGGCAAAAACACTGCGTTTTCGCAATGTGGGGCTTTAGCCTAAAAGTGATTTTTGCTGTGGTTTTGGAGAAAATCATGACAAATTCATTGTAAAACCACAATCCAGCTACAACATGTGCAGGAACCCTAACGGGTCAGGGCACACAGATTCCACCCTCAAATGAGCGGCAGATTCTGCCTCCCATCCTGCTTGATCTTGCCATGGATTCTGCAGCTGATTCAACTGCAGAGTCTGCAGCTTGAGACAGACCACGGATTAGGCCCATTCATCTGGACCTAATCAGCTGCAGCAGAAAATGAAGAGAAATCTGAGGTCAATATCTAGGGCCATTTTCCACGATGTGAACTCATCATAGCTGGTGAAATATATATATTTAGTAATTGACTGTTGTCTAGGTGGGGTACCGTGGTAGTTAAGGATTTTACAATATATTGGTATTATTAGAGCTATATATAGAGGTATTGTTTAGTTTCTGTATAGTGACCTTTATCTGTGTATTGATGATGGGACTGCTCTGGGATCTAGTCTGGTCATATAACACTTATTGATATGGACAGGACAACAATCACAGCGGCTCTGTCGCCACAAGCTTGCCTGCAGCTAACCTGCTGTAATTTAACAATCCTCATCCACATGCTGCAACTAAAATACACAACATAAAGTATATTGTACTGCTGGGTTTAAGCTGGCAGTATGTCAAGCATTCTTGTGGGTTTTACCCACTGTTTTTAATGTTTGCACTGCCGAGGTTGAAAGCTGCAGGAGACCTGCATTAATTATTATTCCCGATGGCCAGTGAGTAGTCTGATCCTGGTGATTTAACCCCCTTAATACCACAGTCAGTAGAGGAAGGGAGCTCCCAGAGAGCTGATGGATCAACATGACTGCATGTCTGTAAATAGTGTACTGCAGTCACATGAGTTGCACCACAAAGGGGCCCACTGAGTCTTCTTATGTGACCTGGTCATGCCCAATCAACAAATATCCAGTTTGGTGTAGCTCTGTGGCAGGTAACGGGTGGAAAGTGCTGGTCTTAATCAGTGCTGGTACAGAGCTCAGCACCACACGTTCGTCTCTCTGCATACAGTTGTTTAATAGAAAAATGTAGTGTACACCAAGCCTCAAAAAGGTCACTTGCTACTTATGTGTTTGCAGTGATTTTACAGCAATTTTTCACTAGCAATTAAATTACTCCAGTACAATGCTTTTCCTATGGACAGAGATTTCACAGCAAATGTGTGTAGTGTGATACAAAGTCTAGGTGTAGTCGCAGTCATCGATTGAAGATAAATGAATTTCACCCATTGGAGCATCTACACCATGTTCAGTCAAATTTCATATTAGCCAAAGGAAAAAAAAACATCTGTGGTCCTGAGTTTCTATTGTGACAATATTTCTATTGTGACACTGGTGTAAACGTGGTGCATCTTTGGCTCAACGTGGCAAATTTTGGCAAATCTAGCTTGAGTTAAAATTTTTGACTTGCCAAACACGTAAGTGAAAAAGGCACATGGTTTAAATGTTCCACAATGCCACAAAAATGTGCCAAGATTGTGTTGTAAAATTCTAGTTCAAAATAAGTCAACTAAAAGTTAGTATAAACTTAGACTAGACAGTCTAAAGATATGTGAAATTTAACATCCAGAATCTGCCACTGTGATAAATTTTTTTAGACTACTTAAATTCACACTGTCAAAATATTAGTAAATCTGGGCCTGTATGCTTTTGTTGTTATCAGATTAAAAAAATATATGCTACACTGATTGGAAAAAAATATGTACATTTAGATTTTGTACATGAGTTATCCAATTTAAATAGATGTGTTGTGTTGGGAAAGCAAAGTTTGCAAATAAAGGTTAATGTAATTAATGCTAATGCAGAGCCATATTTGCCTCTCACATGACAACAAAGCTATATTGATCCATATTTTTGCATTTCATAACTGTTGATTTTTATGTAGAATATTTGTACATGGCTTTGGCTGCCTGAAAAAGTGGTGAAATAAATTCTTTAAGTTCTAAATTGACAAATGAACCTTTTTCTGTGTCTGTGACAAGGCTCACCTTTTAAAATGGTTGCAGTATATTACTTTTTGAAATGTATGCATTACAATATGGTCATTTGTTTTAGGTATGGTGAAGCATTATTTATGAATTCAAAACTTATTAGTGGAGTAACAGAATTTCTTAATACAGAGGAAGAACTGAATGAGGTATGTGAAACGTCTGATTTTTTTAATATAAAAAAGATGTATAAAACTTCCAAGTAAATCCAATGAAAACAAAACATGGGTTTTCTTTCAATGCAATTGTAATAACTGCTCAATGTGCAATAATTTTGCACCTGTTTCAGCTGAACACTTATTTACCATACTGAATAATCGTGCTGTGCTCTTCATGCCTGTAAAAGAAAAAAACATTCACTTTTTAACATTCCATTTGTGAAATTATGAATCATAACAGTTTGCTTATTATCAATTGTATAATATGTTTTTTATCCATTGTTCCGATGACTTTTATGTATAAATGACTTAGAAAAACTGATACATTCATTGTTTCTATTATATGCTCTTGTAGGCAATGAATAGATGCTCTGGAATCCCAATTACCTTATAAATTACTTACAAATAGCTTTTAAATGCATGTTATGATAGGTAAATCAACATGTAACTTATTCTTGCCTTATCACCACATGCTCTCAATTATATTGTAAAGTTCATTTCTTCCATTTATTAGCAATTAGAACATATTTAGATGTGTACTTTTATTTATTTAGACTGAACTCTTACTGTGTTTTATATTATTGTTCAACTCATTAAACACAGTAAAGGTTTATTCATCTAAAGCAAAAGTGGAGTAACTTGTATTTTATTTATAGTTTGTAGTAAAGTATTAGTATTAATCCCATTGTATTGTCACATTTATAGTATTACTTAAATACATGCAATCTTCTCTAACTAGAAGAAATAAAACACATTATCTTATTCATTGTTTGGGACTTAAGATTCAAAACACATGAAAAAGAGCTGTCATGCAGCTCATGCTTAGATGCTAAGTCCCCACATGGCCATCATTAGATGCCACACAGTGTATCCATTCCACCCAGGGTGTTTATTTAAAGAGGACCTTTCACAACCTCCTGCACATGTGGTTTTACATACCGCTAGAAAGCCGACAGTGCGCTGAATTCAGTGTACTGTTGGCTTCTCCATTATGTGCCCCGGGGCTGGAGATATCAGTGCCATTAGTTTCGGCACAGGTCTCTGCCCACTGTCAGAAGGGCGTTCCTGAAAGTCTAGCTGGGCTGTGAGGAAGGCCCCCCTGACAGTACTTGTCCATAGACTTGTACTGGGGGGGCGTTCCTCACTGCTCAGCATCATCGCTGGGCGGTACGGAATGCCTCCTCTGACAGTACTTGTCCATAGACTTGTACTGGCATCAATATCTCCAGCCCCGGGGCACATAACAGAAAAGTTGTCAGTACGCAAAATTCAGCGCACTGTCGGCTTTCTAGCAGTATATAAAACCGCATGTGCGGGAGGATATGAAAGGTCCTCTTTAAAGCCTCATACCCAAGGAAGAGTCTGTTTTCTCTACCATGGATTTTGGTGGAAGCCAGCAGAAAAAAAGACTTTATATGCCTTAGTGTAAAACCATACAAATAAAATGATACAGTATGCGTACATCAACTGTTGCAGCCTTACTGTACCATACAATTTTTACAGAGCCATACAATGGTCATGTGCATGAGGGATAAAGTTATGCTAAGCGTAATGACCACATTTAAACAATCATACTAGAACTAAGGGGCTGTATATTGCTACATCTGATGTACAGATTTGTCCTTCCTTTCATTTTCTCTTGGCTGGACAGATGTGTGTCACAAGATTAACACTTTTTCCAAGACAGCATGATTCCGCGTTATTGTATCATAAAGTGATATCCTATTTCTGTCTTTGTGTGTTAACCCAGTGGTTGTGTTATAAATTTCTGATTTTCTAAGAAATCGCATACTGAGATATTGTATTGAATTGGTTTAATGAGAAATTGGAGACAATAAAAAGTAAGCTAAATTAATGGTTGAACACATCTGTAGGTCACAAATAAAAAAAATAAAAACTTGTCACTGTGACTGAACCATTAAGATGAAGACATGAGTGTGTGACATTTGAATACAGACATATTAGTAGGTCCAATTACATCAAAGAACAACCCCCCAATGTGCATGGAGCATCACGTCAGTTCTGTGAGCTGAACTCTGAAAAAATAAAATATTAAAACATGTAACGCAAACTGTGACTCCTGTTTAAAAAGGCCTTAAAGAGTGTTCAGTATGTGGCTAATATACCAAAAGAAATCACTGGACTTATACTCTAGTAAACTCATGTATACCAATGTAATACAGCCCACCAAAAATTAAAACACTGGAGAGTAAGTTACAAACCCATATATTATCTTTATTAACGCATATAAGCTATAAAGATTATATAAAATCTTACACAAGCTTATTCACCAATGGAACTAAATAGGATCCCAAACCAAAGTGCAAAGCCACAAAAATGTAAATAGCCCAAATGTAATCTAAATACTCCACAATACTAGATAAAGGTATGGGTCAAAAATGTACAATAGTAAGAAATAATAATATCCAAATACCATACACAATGAATACAGACAGACAGTTCAAGTGATCTCAGCTCCAACAAGTATTTTGTATGTGCTTTCTCAATGGGACATAACCCAAGACACCGAAAAGCATTTAACATGAGAAGAACCGATCATAAAATAATTTTAGGACCACACGCTGTTATAATTAAACACATATCGACCAAATAATTATACCTATAAGCTGACCATGACGTCGTCATCAAGGGCAAGGGTAATTTAATATAGGAAGTGTTGATAAGCCTCTACCGAAATGGGGGTTAGCCATAAAAATATTCAACTACAAATGCTCATGTTGGCATACTTCCTGGCACCATCTCCTTTAGGAGGAGTGTGTGTCCCTTGACTGAGACACCAGCTGACATATTTACTCAGGGCAAGCAATTGGGCACATTCACAAAATATTTATATTGGCCAATCTGAAGTCTAAAACCACATACAACTAAATTATAGAAACTATAAAATATATATAACATAAATAACTAAACTATTAAAAATGTGTGACAAACGCGTGAAACAAACACATAAAGACACAGTGGTATAAGTGCAGTGCAACAGTGACCCCATTGGACAAAATGCCAATGTATTTTTAGCACAAACAATGTGGATCAATATAATAATCAATAGATGATAATAGTGCATAAATAACCCCAAATAATATAATGCATATTTTAAAGGTTACAAGCCACACTAGCTATAGTAGCCAGTAGCAGTTTTATTTTTAAATGAGCTACCACTGAACATACATAGAAGAACTATAGTTAGGTTAAAAAATTTTGAAATCACATCTAAATCTATCTAAAAAAATACACTGCATTGGTGCTTGTTGTAGCTGTTATCATAGGCTAAGTTTAATGCAGAACGTTATAGTTTATATAGCATAGTATAGTATAGTATACTATATAGTATAGCATAGTATAGTTTGAGTGGAACTATTAGAAAGGAGATATATCCAGTAGCATGCTATCAGTACCAGCATTTAAATTTACATATAAATTTATTTGAGAAAAAATTGTCCCTTGGACACAAACTGAGTTATAATTCCTGTATTGATGCTTGACAAAAAACAATGTTCCAAGTTTTGGTTACGTCTAAAGAAACATCTATGAAGTCTTTCAGCACCAGGATTAATATAATTGAAGAAGCATTGTTAATAATGTGGCGGTGATGCAGAAATTATATAAAATATAATATCTTTACATATAGGGTGTCTTTATGTGTTTGAGCCTAATATTTGCCCATGGATAATACATTTCAGTGTATTTGGTAAAGAACAGGAATTTTCAAAACATTTTTTATTCTAAAATAGTATGGAAACAAATGTCTGAACATCAGTTTTTGCCAATGGCATAAAGCATACCTCCAGTTATAAACAAGATTTCATTAATTAATAGTTCAGGAGACTATAAGAAAGTTTGTGATGTATCTTATTAAAGAAATATGTTTTCTTCTCCACTTTTCAGGCTGAGTTACTTTCTACAATATTAGTCTAAAAAGGGGGAAGGGAGAAGCTGCTAGCAAAGAGACTCAAATAATTACTGCTGTACTCTGATACTCTGAGCTCTTTTAACACTGCTAGGCTTGCAGAAAACAGGCTATGAGATCACAGAATGTGACAATAAATCAATCAACTAGCTGGCAGCAACCTTCTACTGCTGCCTCCTTTTGCCATAGAAGTCTGTTTGTGAGGCTAAATCTTATGTAAACAAGCAGTCAGATTGAAGATGAGGAGAAGAGGAACAGTGTAAAGGAAACCAATCTATTTAATAAGATGTATTACAAAGTTTCTAAACTATTCACTACTTATTTTTCTGGATCTCTCAGCAGCATTTGACACTGCAAACCACCAAATCCTCCTCACTATGCTCCACTCTATTGGCCTCAGGGACACTGCTCTCTCTTGGTTTTCTTCCTATCTCTCTGACTGCACATTTAGTGTATCATTCGCTGGTGCCATCTCTTCTTCTTTCCCCTTGCAGTTGGAGTTCCTCGGGGGTCAGTCCTAGGCCCCTTCCTCTTCTCTCTGTACACAGCCACTATTGGACAAACCATCAGAAGATTTGGCTTTCAGTACCATCTTTATTGCTGATGACACCCAACTATATACCTCATCCCGTGACATCACCCCTGCACTACTACAGAACACCAGTAACTGTCTCTCTGCTGTCTCTAACATCATGTCTTCTCTTTATCTCAAACTGAATATTTCAAAAACTGAACTTCTTGAGTTCCCTCCATCCACTAACCGACCTAACCCTGATATCTTCATTTCTGTCTCTTAGCCTTACTATTACACTGAGGCTGCAGAGTAACTGTCTGGGGGTTGTATTTGACTCAGATCTCACCTTCACCCCACATATTAAGAAACTTGCTCACTCTTGCCACCTGCACCTTAAAAACATCTCTAGAATTTGTCCTTTTTTCACTGTGGAAACATAAAAACCCCTCATTGTTGCCCTAATTCTTTCTCATCTTCAGTATTGAAATTCTCTTCTAATTGGGCTTCCACTTACTAAACTCTCCCCTCTACAATCTGTCCTGATTACATTCTCCAGACACTCTCTTTCTGTCAAACCGGTACAAAGATGCATCTACCTTGTGTCAGTCACTGTATTGATTGCCCATCCATCACAGAATACAATATAAAAATATCACACTCACCCACAAATCCATCTATAGCTCTGCATCACTCTACATCTCCTCCCTCGTCACTGTCTACCGCCCTAACCATCCTCTCCATTCTGCCAATAACCTTAGAATTGCATCTTTTGTTATCTGAACATCCCACTGCCGTCTCCAAGACTTTTCTCAAGCTACACGGCTGCTCTGGAACGCTTTACTCAAGACAATCTGATTAATCTCCAACTACAGCAGCTTCAAAACTGCGCTAAAATTACATCTGTTTAGGCAGGATCATTACATGACCCAATCACATTGTTCTACACCTCAGCATACTACACTAACATTTTTTATCCTAAGCTTTCCTTTCTGCTCTATTCCTCCAATCCAGACCTCTCCATCTAGAAGTTGAACTCCATGCATTTAGTATCTGTTTATTCACAGATACCTGCTGGTGACGGGTTCATAGAGCTTCAGTTACATAGCCTTTTCTATTAAAAGATGGCTGGAACATTATAGCAAACAAGCCCTCTGACCTCTTGTGTCTCCCTATTTCCTCATAGAATGTAAGCTCTCTCGAGCAGGCCCCTCACTCCTACTATTTGATATGTTTATTTCTTTGTCACGTTATAATGTATCATATTGTTCTTTCCTGTGTCCTTTGATTTGTAAAGTGCTGCGGAATATGTTGGCGCTATATAAATAAAGTTCTTATTATTATTTCTTATATTCAAATTATTCATTTATGAAAAGCTGTTGATAACAAGTACCTTGGTGTACCCATTTGGCATACATTTATAAGGTAATTTCACTACTATTTGTTTAATGATAACAGGCTTGTTGTTTGTTGATAGAATCAATAGACTGTTGATGAAGTCATTTTCTCCTCTATTGTCTTCAGTGACATAAAAAAAGCTGATCATGATGGAAATGATCAATTCTAATGTGCTTTAACATCACATTCATTCAGTAGAAAATAAAAGGATTCATTGCCTGATCTAAAAAAAATGGAAAAAACAGCACGTAGCAGCAGTTGTTAACATGAATCTGATAACATTCTGCAGCATAATATCACACACCAAATGCCATTGAAAAAAAAAATCAAGTTAAACTGTGCTTCAACTGTTTACTTAACTTGTTAACTGTAACGCTAAAGATTGCTACATCTGTAAGAGTTTTTAATTAACATAAGGATCTAGCGTTTATATACATAAAAATATATGTTATCATGATATATGATAATTAATATGTCAGCATTCTTATTGTGTAAAGGAATACTTACCAATTTACCAATTCATTCTATGTGTTTTGTTTTCCAGCTAAAGAATTTTATACAACTTCATAAAGTTGGAACAGCAGTGGCCCCTCTGTCTCGAGCACTGGAAACTGTAGAAGCTAATGTACGATGGCAACTCCTTTACAGGGAAGAGCTGTTTCAGTGGTTAAGGAAAACACTGAAACAATAAACTCTAAAACCTCTAAGTACTGATCCAGTATTTCAAACAGAGAACAGTTTCTTGGAAGAGACCAGAATGCATGCTGTAAAAATTATTAAAAACAGCAAAATGGGGCACAATGTGACCTACTATATTTTTGCACTTGGCTCTTTTTCAAACCAGAAGAAACTTTTTCAAGAAAAAATGACTATAAAAGACTTTATGACAACATCTTTGCTTCCTGGGAAACATTACATACATACGCATGTTGATGTTACTGTTTTCTATATTTTGTGCATGGTCGTGTTGTCTTCCTGTGTACTCCAGCATGCTTACCTTTATTGTCCAGGTTTTGTATTTGAACTGCCGTTACATCAAGAGGGGCATTATGCAAAAGCACAATGACAATATACATATATATACATATATATACAGTATATATATATATGAGACAATCAGTGTAATAAAGAAATCAAGATGAAGGATAAAACATCCTAGCACTGCAAATATGCAGAACCTCATTGTATTAGTATACAGATTGTCTAGCAGTGATTGATATTTCTATTAAAAACTACAAAATATTTTGAGAGTTAAACAATGTAATATATACATGCATATTAAATAATTTATATTGATTTTCTAATATGACTTTGTCAGTGAAATTAATGAAAAGGGTATGTTTTAATTGCATATTAATATGATAATAGAGCTTTACTGAATTACTTAAAAAGTGACCTGTTATATTGGTAATATGTCCAGCAATAAAAAGCTGGCCTCCATTGGCGAAGCTGAAACTTGCTATATGAACAGAAATGTTTTGTTCAGAAGCAACATATTTTTGGCCACGGTCAATATGTTCCATAAACTATTTTTATAAACATGTTAAAATGTACCTAATCTCTAACCTTTGAACAAATTTTGCCTAATTCAGTCACTTTGTGCACTTGTGGATTAAGATTTTTTTTTTTAAATTAGTTTCGCTTTTTTAAGTGCCATCTGTAATTTTCAGTTGTCCTTGAGCCAGTGAATGGAGACTAGTTAATATGATGTGGTCCACATAGTGCACACAGTAAGTAGAGGAGAATCTGTTCCTTAATTCTCATTCTTTCAGTCAGAAGTATCAGCAAGATCTTATAGTACATTATATAGATATACTAACTTGTATTAATAAATCACATGAGGTGAAATAGAAGCTTTCTATTTAGCACCAATATCTCTATATATCTCTACTTTAAGCTATAATATGATACAGTCTGTAAGCTGCAGTCCATTTTGCTATAGCAAGACAGACTCACGAGAGATTTTAGAATGAGTGTCAGCTTGGGAGGCAAGAGTGGGAGGAGCAAACATGCAAAAAAGCAAAATAAGTAGAGAAAGACGCCTGTTATGTTGCAAGTTTTTTTTTTTTTATTATTTGCTGGTACTGTACTATTAATTTATGCAAAGTTTGTTCAAAAGTTAGTGACCCTGTAACAAGAAATATGAAGTATTCCTGATGGTAGGCTAGAGAAGATTCACCTATACCATCTAATAACTAGAAAATGGAGGGAATGTATTAAAGGAGTTGTCCAGATTTTTTTTTTTTTTTTTTAATGGTCATAGCATAGATATTTGGGTCTGCTTCTGATCGCTGCACTATACAGCGTACAGAGGCAAAAGCAAATGGTTCCATACACTGCATAGTGTCCAGGTGACATTACTGTATCTTAGCTCCCGTTGTCACGAATGAGAACAGAAATGCAGTATACTGCCCAAGCACTATACAGCACACAGAGCCTTCTGCTTCTGGCTCTGTAAACTGTATAGTATGGAGATTTGATGCAGTCCCTGAACAGCAGATTTGTGGGGGGAGCTGATGCCCCCCACTGATCAAATATTTATTATATCCTAAGGGTAGGCCATAAAAATAATTCCTGGAAAATCCCTTTAAGTCATGCACATAAGAATACGGTTCTAAGGCTTTTTGGCCTTAAGTATACAAAAATTAATTTTGCAACATGTTTGACACAACATACCAATCTACTGAAAACTTATTGGAAGAATAGACGTGGTTATACTTGATAAACTGATGTATGCCAGATTTATCAAATGCCAAGCGCAACAAAAGTTTCAAATATAATAGAACATGAGATAAAATCTCAGGACAGACATCAAGAGACATTTCATAAATGTAGTCTAAATTAAGCAATACAGACTTCAGAAAAACTAACCCTTATCATAAGTCTTCCTAGGTGTAAATATAGAATCCTGGGGGAAAGTATCACCAAGGTAATTTTTAAAGTAAGTTTTACTGTAATCTCTGTTGGCATAATTTGTGGTAAGTTTATGAAATGGATGTCAAATTTGGTGCATCTTTAAAATATTCCCATTTTCTGAGATATTACTAGTTAAAAAATGAAATAGTTGCAATTTTTTCACAAATGAGATTGAAAAATTGCCAATTCTTCCATTTTTTTTGATGCCAGAATTTTGGAATACACAGGTTGATTAATTTCCCCCTTAGTGCCTGATACTGAAGTCTAATACATTTTTATACTGTATAGTGTAAGGTAGAATTTTTTATTATATGACTTATATGGTTGGCATATATTATAGTGCCAGAATTCTGCAATATTTTAATTAGCAAGTCTCTCCAAAAGTTTCCACAACAAACTAACAGGCATAGGTTACTACTAGGAAAATGAAATATGTAAGTTACATTTTTCCACTACATTAATTGAAACTGCATTATCCTATAAATTGTATCAATTTTAGATAACCTGACAAAAGAATCCTAAAAATTTGTGTAAAAAGAATGCTGAATGGAATTACTAACTAATACTTTTTATAATGTCTACTGACATAAATATATAATACATGTGTATAAATACTGGTCAACTGTTGGCAGGTAGATTTTATGTCCAAATTCAAAGACAATGTCTTAATATATCTTTATAGTAGTTAGAGTTTTGTTTTTCTGATATAGAGATCAAAAACCTTGGCATAGACATAATGTATAACATACCTGTCAGGTGATTTCTGCAGCCCTGAGAGCAACATATGGCAGAGGGAGAGAAGCTGAGCTCTGTGATATTGGTTTATGTGATATCATAGTAAAAAGCAGAGTAAATCCTGTTAGGGCTCCACGGAGAGACAGTGAGAGTACTGCTTATCCCAAAACAAGTTCTCTTGAAAGCAGAGTGTGGGATCTTTATCATATATTGTTATACATTGAACTCATGCAATAACAAATATCAGTATGAGTATGTACCAACATGATAAAAACTGAGATTCACTTTAAGCAACAAATAGTAATATCACATTTACTAGAGTTATATCTTTGTTAAGGATAGACAGTGGGGCCCCAAATTACCAACGATGGTTTTGCCTAACTATTTAAAATACATGTGCTACATAGAACTTTAAAAATAGGAGATGCAATCTTCAAGCCTGACTGTAATAAATACTACATTTCAGGCTCTCTGCGTACATTGACAAAATACAATATAAAACAGAACAATTGAAATTTATTTATTTATTTAGTAGTATAGTGTCTCTTTATAAAAAAAATAAAGTGAATGATTATAAACATAAATTTTGGAAAAATTTGGAAACAGTGGGGAATGCATAAACATACCGTTCTTTCCTTTTGGTTCAACATGTCCAGATATGTGTTCCACAAGTTAAGCACATTTTCTCAACGTGTTAAGCTGACTATGCCCATGCAATTGCTTTTGATTAAAAACACTTGTTCACTATTCAACAATAATATTGGATAACTGGAAGAACAGAATACTTAGGGTGGGGCCACTAGTGGAACTGATAACTGTTTTTCCCTTATAACTGTCTTTGTGATCACCTGCAAAATCTTGTGGCTAGTAATAAGGGAAGGTTGGTAATCAATTACTGCTTTCACTAACTTACCACAGTACAGAATATGTCTGTGCAGTGGACGAAACCTCATGTGATGCCACCCTCATAAATGTAGCTGCCACACCATTTTTTAAGTTTTTGCAATAAAAATTCTGTTTCTCATCATTTGGACAGTAAGTACTTAATGAGTTAGTAGAGTATATCTTTTAGAAAACATAGCTTAGTTCTGGGTCCTGTTTGACACGATGGTTTACTAACAGAGTCTGTAAACTGAAGATTACCGTCTAAAATTTGAGGATAGTTGAGATCTTTTTGACAGTCTGAGGTAGAATCTCTCACATTGAGGAGAGCACCAGTGAAGGTGTGTAGAGATTGAATTGCCTTTTGCCCTCTACTTAGCATCTACATATCACAAGGCATTATGGGAAAGGAGCTGGGGAGCTCATGCGCCCTCTGTTGGATGTAACAGATCCTCAATTTGCTTTTGACTCACCGAGTCTTAAGACAGCAAAAGGGATTTTAGCCAAGCCAATTTCACTTATCTGCATACAGCGCTGTTTCAGGATTGTTGTCCCTCATCAGTACAGAGCAAAGTGAACTGGCTGGCTTTGTGGGAGGCAATGAGTGGGTTAGGGATAAGAATCTCTCACATTGAGTCAAAAGCAAATTGAGGATCTGTTACATCCAACAGAGGGCGCATGAGCTCCCCAGCTCCTTTCCCATAGTGCCTTGTGATATGAGGTAGAATCTAACTGTCATCTATTGTAACTTTATATGGTTCTTTGGAGACAAATGTGGGCATGAAGTCACCTTCAAAAATATCAATATACCTTTTTTGTTGTTTGATGAATCTTGGAAGAACTGCTTTACTTGAAATATGTGTAGTTGTCACAGAGGGACCGGACAAGAGTTTCCAGATTCTCAGTTATGAATAGAAGTCTGTATATGACATTCCATATTATAAATGTACATAGGTAAATGGTAACAGTACCAAATATTGCTTGAATAAAATTGACTGACTAGTGAGATGAAAGGTAATCGCCATGATGAGAGATCTAAGTCTGGATAAGCAAAGGATAGCTTTTTAAGGGTAATTTCCTTCAGGCAAACTGTCGACTGAGGCATTTCAGATTGTGAGAATTACTTATATGCTTAGCAGTCATTGTAACTGAACTACACTGGGACCGGTGAAGGTAAACCCAAAACTGTTATGAGTGGGGCGTGATGGTAAAAAGTTTTCATATTATTCCATCTTTTGTAAGTGAAGGGGTTAGTCAATGCCAGTATCACATTTTCTGAAAATAGATTCATGGTATGTCTCCTATTTATATGCCTTTGGTTCAGTTATCTTATCCATTGCTTTCAGCAAAAAAAAACAATACTCACCTCACTAATCCCCATGCTGTTCCCATTTTGATGCTTATGGGGTCATCGCTGGTCTTTACTGTACTGGTCCTTTCGCAAAATACAGGCAGTGCCTATTCAGACAATCACTTTCGCATTTGTTCAGAATGACCAAAACACCATCATGGAACCAAGGCCATTTTAGAATGGGAGCATATGGGGATTTTTGACATGAGTATTGTTATTTTTCATTTTTTAATATTTACTGAGCCTGTTAAAAGGAATCCAGACAGAAAACACCTTTAACAAAGATTGTGATCCCATCTATCACATCTATCCATTTATCACTAATACCCTTTGAGGTGTGCAGTTTCCAAATCAACCTCTCTAATTGGTACTCTCCACTACATTAGCAACTTAGAGGCAAATGTGTCATGGCACATGAAAATGATTCTGCCAAAATAGCAGTTTTCCCTCAACATTTGGGGTATTTCTGTAGTCAGTAGAAATTGTGCAACAAATTGTTGGATACATTTTCTCCTTAAACCCTTTCCCAATATCCACCATAATAGTATGGCGGAAGCCGGGTCTTTAAAGATGGCGGCCACTCTCTTGTAGCGCGGCCGCCATAGCAACCGCGAACCCACTGTATTCTACAGTTGAGACATGGCTCTAATGCCCGCAATCAGAGTTCACTCTGATCGCAGGCATTGCAGGACAGGACCCCCCAAAGTTAAAAATAGCCCCCGGAGCGGGTCCCCACCTGCCGCGTACCTTTATTGTTGCAGACAGGCTCCCTCACGGCAGGAACCAACCTGTTCAGCTGACAGCCGGGAGCCTTATGAAGGGTCCCAGGCTTGTCATAGAATTATAGCTACTGTTGTATTGCAGTCTATGGGACTTATAATCAAATGATGGCAGGTTCAAGCCCTCTAGAAGGCTAATAAAATAGTAAAAAAAAAAAAAAAAAAGTTAAAAAAACCCAAAAAAACCCCCTGAAAGTTCAAATCACTCCCTTTTCCCTAGAATACATATAAAAGTAAAATATTACTGTGAAACATTAGGTATCCCTGTGTCCGAAAATGCCCGGGCTACAAACTTCTAAAAATATTTTTCCCATACAGTAAACGCTGTAGTGGAAAAACATCAAAAGTGCCAAACCACCGTTTTTTCGCTGTATTGCCTCTGATAAAAATTTGCACAAAAAGTGATAAAAGCAATATACATTCCCCAAAATGGTATAACTAAAAAGTACATCTGACCCCGTAAAAGAAAGATGCCCTATGCATCTTTTGCATTCTGATCTATGTGTCAGAATATGGTGACTTTTAGAAAAAATTTTAGGTTTTTGTTAAGGGGATAAAATGTAAATAAAACCATATAAATTTGGTATCCCTGGAATCGTATCGAAACAGAATACAGGTTACATTTCATTTTGGCTGCAGAGTGAACGCCGTAAAAACGAAGCCCGTAAGAAAGTCGCACAAATGCACTTTTTCTTCATATCCACCCCATTCTGAATTTTTTTCTAGCTTCCCAGTACATTGTACAGAATAATAAATGGTAGCATCATGAAGAACAATTTGTCCCGCATACATTAAGCCCTCATATGACTCTGAGAAGAAAAAAATAAAAAGTTATTGAGTTTGGAAGGTGGGGAGTCAAAAAAAATTAAAATTAAAAAATGTCACTGGCGGGGAGGGGTTAACCCCTTGTAAAATTAAAAATTTGTGGCTAAAGTAAAAAATATAATTTTTCAATTTCACTGTCCCATGTTATAAAATATTGAACCAGCTGTGGGTTCAAAATACACATTATATCCCTTGATAAATTCCTTGAGGAGTATAGTATCCAAAATGGGGTCATGTTTTGGGGTTTCCTGTTGTACTGGTATTTTAGGGGTCTGCAAATGAGACATGACACCCAAAAATTCCAGCAAAATTTGCCTCTAAAAGCCAAATAGCACTCTTTCTGCTCCAAGCTCCACCATGAGGTATTGCCATGTTCTGGAGAAATTGTGTAACAAACTGTGGGGTGCTTATTCTCCTTTAACCGTTTGTGAAAATGAAAAATTTGGGCCTAATACAACATTTTATTGGAAAAAAAAAACTTGCATAACAAATTGTGTAAATTCACCAGAGCTAAAAGAAATTAAAATGTGTAAATCTCACTTCTATTTTGTCTTAATTCTTGTTAAATGCTACATATATGCTCTTTTGTCTTATTTAAGGGGTGCAGTTCTTAAAATGGGGTGATTTATACATAGGCCTTTCAAAACCCCTTCAGAAGTGAATTAGTCCCTTGAAAACTGGGTTTTGGAAATGTTCTTGAAAATTTTGAAAATTACAGTTTCATTTGTAAGCCTTATAAAGTCCATAAAAAAATTAAAGGTTTTTATGCCAACATAAAGCAGAGATATGGTAAATTAGATTTATAAACTAATTTAAGTGGTATGACTATCTGTATTTTTCACCAAATTTCCTATTCCCCTTACGTCCGACAGCAGCACAATATGGGGTATCTCTGCCCCTGTGTGTTGTTTAGGACAGTAGAACCTTTAATTAGCACCAAATTTAAGGTGCCTCCTACTGGCTCTATAAGAGGGCACCTGAGACCTCCCTCCACTGTATTTTTTTCTGTCCTGTGTGGGACAGGTGGACGGAGGTCTCTGGTGACCTCCCGTTGCTAGGGTTTTTTTCCTAAAGCTCCTGGCTTACCTTTTGGGGGTACCTCGGTCCTTTCTGATGTTCCAAAGATCCTCCGGTCCCTCGGGCCTTTTCCGCTCCGCAGCGCAGCGTTAACCGGCTCATCGCTCTGCAGACAGCGCGATCCCGGAAGTAAGCGGGAAACCTCTTCGGCCGGAACCTTTTCTTCGGTCCCGTATTCCATGGGGAAGGAAGCCTTTGCGCACCACCGCGGCCTACTTCCGGTTTTCTCGGAAAAGTGCGGTAAGTTTGAAAATTTAAATTTTAAAGGCAAAATATAGAATTCTTTTTTGCTGCTTGTATTTGGAGCCTCTGGCTTAGGCTTATGCTCCTCTATGTTCCATTATGGCATTTGACCTCGTTTGGCGCTGTATGAATGTGTCTTTGTTTGGCTCCTCCCCTCGCTGCTGGATTACATTTAAAAGGGCTTCAGTCCTTTACTTGGTGAGCTCGTGGTTACTAGCTTCTCTGCTGCGGTTGGCGGTGTCTGGTTTTTCCTGACTGGATCTTTTTTTCTCTTCAAGTGACCGATTTAAAGTAAGGAACCCCTTGGTTTTTTTCTTCTTGTGCGATGCTTGGCAATCTTCCATTCTACATTGTCATATGGCTTTTGATGTTTCAGATGTCATCTTCTGCATCAGGTAACGGCGATGGGCTGAGGAGGAAAAAGTCCTCTAAACGTAAACACCTAATGTGTTTGGATTGCAATTCTCCTTTACCTGACGGCTATGATTTTACCCGCTGTCGCCAATGCCGCGGACCTCTGTCAGAAGAACCTTCTATAAGAGAGGTTGTCACTTGGGTTAAGGACTATATGGAGGAGTCTCTTAAGGAGATCCGTTCTTCCATCGCCCAGATTACCAAGAGACCGCAGGTTGAGACACAGTCTTCCCTACGCATCGCTGACGAAGATTATCAGATAGTGGACGAGACACTCTCATCTGACGATTCCACTGAAGATTCCAGCAGACCGTGCTTCCCACTCGAAAAACTAAGCCGGCTGCTGAAGTCCATCCGGTCTAAGGATCGTGATGTTGACGGGGGAAGCCTCCACGTCCACCTATAGAGGGCCTAGGGTCTTCCAAGTGGACGAGACATTACAAAGATTAATGTCTTCAGAGTGGAAATGTCCTGAAAAACCTCTTGTGGTTTCTAGGAGGTTCAAGGCTTTATTCCCAGTTGCTCAATGGGATCAATGGGGTCCTCCTCCCAAGGTGGATATGGCGGTGGCCAAACTGTCCCGCCGCACTATGGTACCATCAGATGATGGATCAAATTTGCACAACGCCATGGACAGGCGCATCGACAATACCCTCAAGAAGGCGTATTCAGTTGCCTCGGCCCAGACCGCTGTGGCGGTTGCGTCTTGTGAAGTGTCAGCCAAATTATGCACTGACCTGGTCCACCTCGAGAGGGACATCGACTCTGGAGTCTCCAGAGATGAGCTGCTCGGGTTTCTAGGCTCGGTTTCCCTGGCAGCTGAATATTTAGTGGAAGCCTCCCACCATCAATTAAGACTGGTGGCCAAATCCCTGGCACTTACCACTGCAGCAAGAAGACCTCTATGGTTAAAACCATGGAGAGCTGATTTCTCCTCAAAATATAATTTGTGCGCATTACCCTTTGAGCTAGGTAGAGTCTTTGGCAGTGCCCTAGACGAGATCCTGGAGGTCTTGGCCGATAGGAAGGGTAAAACTTTACCCCAGGCCTTTAGAGGTAGATCTGACTCTGGCCGTAGTAGAGGCTATCCACCTCGTCGTGGACGGCAGTCCCAAAGAGGTTCTAGATATTTCTCTAGAGGCGCCGTCCGGAGATTCCCGAAGTCTGATGATAAAAAGGAGAAGCCTAGCTTTTGACATCAGGAGCAGTCTTCCTGTGGCCAAGATTCCTGTCGGGGGTCGTCTCTCCCATTTTTTCAACTGCTGGCAGGAAAAAATTCGAGACCCATGGGTCTTGCAGGTAATCCAAAAAGGATATGCAATCGAGTTCCTCCATCCTCCACAGGATCGGTTTGTGTTAACTCGCAGCCTCCCTACAATGCAGCAGACTACATTGGAATGCTCCATCCGAGAGTACATTCACAAGGGAGCCCTGGAGGAAGTCCCTTCTCTAGAAGAAGGATCTGGTGTCTATTCTCCCGTCTTCCTGGTACCAAAACCGGCAGACAAGTGGAGAATGATCATAGACTTAAGGTACCTCAACCGCTTCATCAAAAAGAAGCACTTTTGTATGGAAACCATAAAGTCTGTCACCACCTTTCTCCTCCAAGGCGATGTTTTCGTGACTTTGGATCTAAAAGACGCCTATTTGCATATTCCTATTTATCCTCCACACAGAAGGTTTCTAAGGATTGCCGTAGTAGTTTCCGGCCACAGGAAGCATTTTCAATTCACAGCACTACCCTTCGGGATCTCCTCTGCTCCCCACACCTTTACAAAGGTAGTGGCTCCTATAGCGGCCACCCTCAGACTTCAGGGGATATTTGTGGTGCCTTATCTAGACGACTGGTTGATAAAAGCCCAGTCAGAGTCTGTTCTGCTCCAGCATCTACAGACAGCCGTGTCCCTGTTTCAGAGTCTGGGATGGCTTATAAACTGGGATAAGTCGGTAACGATCCCTTCAACCCGAAGGAAGTTCCTCGGCTACTTCCTGGATTCAGTCCGCCTGCAGGTCTCCTTGACACCAGCAAGGAAGGAGAAACTGGTCGGTGCAGTTCGGCACCTCTTCAAAAAGCCGATAGCCTCCATCAGAACATTGATGAAGATCCTGGGCTTGATGTCTTCCTCAGTGGAGGCAGTCCCATGGGCTTTGTGGCACTTACGTCCCCTCCAGAAGGAATTACTAGAGGCTTGGGATCGCTCCCTTCTTACACTCAGCAAGAAGATTCGACTCTCCCCCAGGACCCGTCTTTCCCTCAAGTGGTGGTTGCACCTGAAAGACGGAAGGTCCACGGTCCAACCTTCTTGGACCCTTCTTGACTACAGATGCATCCCTCTCGGGATGGGGAGCCCATTTGGACGAAAACTCCATAAAGGGAGTCTGGAGCGCTCCAGAAAGAAGGACCTCGTCCAACTGGAAGGAGCTCAGAGCTGTATATCGTGCCTTACTCCATTTCTCGCCTCTTCTCAAGGGAAGAGCAGTCAAAATCCGGTCAGACAACATGACCTCCAGTGCTGTACGTGAACAGACAGGGAGGCACCAGATCACCAACCCTCCTGAGGGAGGCAGATCTGATATTTACATGGGCAGAGAAAAATCTAACCCATTTATCCGCAGTTCACATCAAGGGCTCCATGAACATAGTAGCAGATCGGTTGAGTCGTGGTCATGCCGTATCAGGAGAATGATCACTCAATCCAGAAGTCTTTCATCAGATTACCCTGAAGTGGGGTCTTCCAGAAATAGACCTCATGGCAACCCGACTCAACGCCAAGGTGGAGACGTTCTGTTCCCTTTACCAGGAGGACAATCCCTTGGCAGTGGATGCCCTGTCCATCCCTTGGAGGTCCAGGCTGGCATACATTTTCCCTCCAATTCCAATAATACCGAAGGTATTGATGAAAATCAGACAGGACCAAGTCTCTGTGATAGCCATCATTCCATTCTGGCTAAAAAGAGCTTGGTTTTCCCAACTCATGGAGATGAGTCGAGGGATATATTGGAGGCTTCCCCCCATCCAGAACCTGCTTTCCCAAGGATCTCTGAAGTGCCAGGATCTCTGGAGATTCAACCTGACAGCCTGGAGGTTGAGCAGTCCCTACAACAGGAAAGAGGACTGTCAGAGGCCGTCCTGAAGACCCTTCTCCAAGATTTTCATGGAGTGGTGCTCCAAGAAGGGTATTAATAATCTACAACCTTCAACGGCTGATATTTTAAATTTTCTTCAGGACGGTTTGGATAAGGGCCTTGCCCCTGCCACTTTGAAAGTGCAGATTGCGGCCCTCTCCGCTCATTTGAACAGACGTCTGTCTCAGGATCCTCTGGTTGCAAGGTTCCTTAAAGGGGCAATGAGGCTAAAGCCCTCAGTATCATCTCCAGTTCCCCAGTGGGACCTTGCGGTAGTCCTTACAGGCCTGTGCGGTCCTCCATTTGAACCCTTGGAGACTACGGAGCTAAAATATTTAGCCTACAAAACCGCTTTTTTGTTGGCTATTACATCTGCCAAAAGAGTAGGGGAACTCCAGGCTCTCTCTTCTAGAGAACCGTACATTTTGTTTTTTGCAGATAGGGTGCACCTTAGATTTTTGCCTGGGTTTAACCCTAAGGTCCCCTCATGCTATAATAGCAATCAGCTAATTTCGCTACCAGTGTTTTTCCCCACTCCAACCTCTGAGGAGGAAGAAAAGCTCCACACCTTAGATGTGGTAAGGTGTCTGCGGATTTACCTATCCCGCACTCAACCGTTTAGAAAGGCCGAAAACCTACTAATTAACATGCAGGGTAAAAACAAAGGCCTCAAGGCTTCCAAGCCTACTATATCCACATGGATCAAGGAGACAATTAAGTCTTCCTTCCTTATTCAGGAGTTACTCCCTCCAGTTTTTTCTACGGCCCACTCGACCAGGGCTGTGTCGAGTTCTTGGGCTGAGTACCGGTCCTTACCTTTGGACCAGATTTGTGCGGCTGCATCATGGTCATCTCAGTTGACCTTTGTTAAACATTATCGTTTAGACGTCCGCAGTTCCCAGACAACTGCCTTTGGTCAGACAGTCCTTGACGTTGTAAGGCGAGGAAACCCTCCCTAGGGGAATTACTTGCTATCTCCCCATATTGTGCTGCTGTCGGACGTAAGGGGAATCGTTGATTGTAATGTCAATCTGTATTCCCTTACTCCAGACAGCAGCACAAGGCTTCCCTCCCTAGAAGCTTGTTTCCTTTTGCTTTTATAATTTACACAGTGGAGGGAGGTCTCAGGTGCCCTCTTATAGGGCCAGTAGGAGGCACCTTAAATTTGGTGCTAATTAAAGGTTCCACTGTCCTAAACAACACACAGGGGCAGAGATACCCCATATTGTGCTGCTGTCTGGACTAAGGGAATACAGATTGACATTACAATCAACGATTTTTTCATAATTAAACACAAAACATAACTAAAACTTACTACTAAGACAAAGTATAATATGTCACGAAAAACAATCTCAAAATCACTTTGATAAGTTAAAGTGTTCCAAACTCATTACCTCATGAAGTGACACTTGGCACATGAAAATGATTTTGCCAAAATAGCAGTTTTCCCTCAACATTTGGGGTATTTCTGTAGTCAGTAGAAATTGGGCAACAAATTGTTGGATACATTTTCTCCTTAAACCCTTTCCCAATATCCACCGTAATAGTACGGCGGAAGCCGGGTCTTTAAAGATTGCGTACCCACTGTATTCTATAGTGGAGACACGGCTCTAATGCCTGCGATCAGAGTTCACTCTGATCGCAGGCATCGCAGGACAGGACCCTCCAAAGTTAAAAAATAGCCCCCGAAGCCGGTCCCCACCTGCCGCGTACATTTATTGTTGCAGGCAGACTCCCTCGTGGCAAGATTGCAGGAACTGACCTGTTCAGCTGACGGCCAGGAGTCTTATGAAGGGTCCCAGGCTTGTCATAGAATTATAGCTACTGTTGTATTGCAGTCTGTGGGGGTTTCTAATACATAGGCCTTTCAAAACCCCTTCAGAAGTGAATTAGTCCCTTGAAAACTGGGTTTTGGAAATGTTCTTGAAAATTTTGAAAATTAAAGCCTTATAATGTCTGTAAAAAATTAAAGTGTTTGATGCCAACATAAAGCAGAGATATGGTAAATTAGATTTATGAACTAATTTAAGTGGTATGACTATCTGTATTTTCCACCAAATTTCCTATTTTTTCATAATCAAACACAAAACATAACTAAAATTTACCACTAAGACAAAGTATAATATGTCACGAAAAACAATCTCAAAATCACTTTGGTGAGTTGAAGTGTTCCAAACTCATTACCTCATGAAGTGACACTTGGCACATGAAAATGATTCTGCCAAAATAGCAGTTTGGTGAGTTAAAGTGTTCCAAACGCATTAACGCATGAAGTGGCACTTGTCAGATTTGAAAAATCGAGCTCTGTCAGGATGTCAAAAACTGTCTGTGGCGGGAAGGGGTTAACAATATACTGTGATAGGTTAGATGTTATAGAACCAATGGATAGATATTATTAGCCTCGCTAGTGGGTTTACTACATCTTTTTTATTTTTTTGGATACACTAATAAAACAGGCAACACTATGAAGTATCAAGAATAAAATAATATTCATTTTTAATAAGAATATCCTCTTGAAATGCTTCTTGACATAACTGTTGTAGTTGATTATTATATTGATACTGTTGGATATTGTAAAGTTTGAGAACTGCCTATAACATTCTTGTTCATGCTTATCAGTATCTAAATAATTATGTCCACCCCCTGTATGAGTGAGGTGAATTGTTAAATTATTTTTATATCTTTAAGGGCCCTAACTTCGTGTGAAGTCAAATGGTTTGGTTTTTGTTAAGTGATATCACATTGCATTGTGTTATCATATGTAGTTAAAGTTTGCCTAAAAATCAAATAGTCTGATCAAGTGACTATAATAAAATCAAAAGGACATATTGCACAACTTTTTAAATAGCTACGTGGAAAAATTTAAAAAAAAGAAGCCTGTGGTGGGCTACAAAAAAGACATAAGTATCTTATGTTATCCCCAGGGATGGCACAGTTGTGTATTTACTTGTCCACACATCCATGTATGGATATTTAATAGCTCATATTATAACTTATACAAAACTAGCCATTACCCATTATTGGAAAACATCTAACCTACCCCATATATATGAGATGTATGCATTTGAAAAGGCCCTGGCCTATCAAAAAGGATATTATTTTAATATTAAGCAACAATGGGATGTCTGGTGTCACAGTGCTTATTTCACGGACCACACTATTGTTGAGTTAAGTTCTATGTTTAACTTTTTTTTTTTTTAATCAAATCTCTATTTATTGAGAAAAACAAAATACAAGTGTACAAAATGCAATAAGTAAGAACACAGAATAAAGTACACATTGTACAGGAACTGTAGATACAAAAGATAATAAACAGAGCAACAAAATCAAAAACAAAGTAAGATAAAATGGACCAAAGGTGTGTGCGCATAACCCTCTAGTGCATAGAGGATGGGGGAAATCTAGTGAGGGTATTTTCAAATTATGTAAGACAATGGATAGTGATGGCTCTGCACAGATATCAGAGTGAAGTCATTCAGAGAATGTGCGAGTAGGGAGGAAGGTATAGTTATGTCCCATGTTAGCAAAAGGATATAAGTTATAAATGAATAGTAGTACATGCATAGTCCCTATGAAAGTATAATAAGTCATGGTTGTGTACAAACTAGTCTATAGGGAGAAGTATACTAAGTGGGCGACAGGAGTAAGCACTAAAGTGTCACTCTCCGTTGTCTATATTGAAACCAAGGTCTCCATATATTGAAGTAGACGGAGTGCTGCTTCAGTTCCCAACTACAGAGTTCCTCTAATCTAGCAATCTCATCAACTTTTTGTACCCAATCTGAAAAAAAGAAGGCGGGGGGGGTTCTTTATTCAACTATTTCAGAGGAACCAGTAATTTGGCTGCCTGGACCAGTAGAGTGGGTAGATTATTTTTGGCAGGTGTCCAGTTCTTGGTCGGTAACCATAGCAGTACAGAGGTAGGTGTCAGGGTTATATGTGAGTAACAAAATTGATGTATAGTATGCTCCACTCAGGACCAAAAGAAGGGGAGAGATTTACAAAACCAAAAAAATGGCACCCAACATCCCTCTGGATTCTCCGGATCTCTAGCAACACACTGTCTTAGACTCATTTTTGCTAAATCCGCAGGAAACTTGTACCATCGTGTTACAACTTTAAAAGATTTGTCCTGAATTTGTATGCAGAGAGAGAAGCAGTGAGATCTGGAGTGGGTATGTGTGATCTCAGGTTCACAGAAAGTCCTACATAAATCTTGTTTTCAGTACCCAATGCATGCCGGTTTGGCAGTCGGAGATAGAGATATAAGGTAGTTATAACTGACCAAAATAAGCCGCCTAGGTGTGCGTTCGTGAGATACCAGTGACTCAAACCATGATGGGGCAAGTAGTCTAGGGCTAATTTACATGTTATTTGAAAATCAGCTAATTGAATGAAATTAGGAAAGCTACTACAAAGGGCATCCATCACAGTTCTGTCCTCAAAAATAGTCCTAAAAGTATAAAATCAGATCTTATGTCAGGCAGAAGGAACTACAGTAATTGTGGGTCTTAAGACAAAGGGGATTATGTTACCTGGAAGCATAAGGGGGGGAGTGAAGTTATACGGGATTCTGTCACATTAAGTTCTGAAATCACTCGAGCCACAGTGGCTGAAATGTCAAATATCTTTATGTGGCGTTAAGCCCCACAGTCCAGCCCAATGATGAGAGCTGAGAGAGGTCAGCTCTATCAAAATATCTAACGTTTGCAAGGATGGATTATGTAAGCAGAGCCAGAGTTTCATCAGAAAAGCTTTATAGTAAGTAGCAACATGCAGCATGCCAAAACCTCCAAACTGTTTTTTGGAAATATATTTTAGATCCAAACTTCTTAAGTAAGGTAAACATCTGAGACCGCTTCTGTAGTTAAATAAGCCTATAAGGAGGCAACCGTTGTAGGGGGAGGATTGGGGAGAGAGATGGTAATAATCCATGACATAGTGGTGGACTCAATCCTGATTGTCAATCGCATACTGGCACCTTAAATAACTGTAAATAAGGGAGAGAAGATAGCCATACAATATATGGCAATAAATTAAAATGGACATGAAAGACACTAAATATGAACCTTAAAATTAACCACCAAATAAGCAAGTGAAGGCTGTTTGGTTATTAGTGGGGGAGAGCTTCTGAAGTAGAAAACTCACAACAGGAAAGTCATCCTCACAACTCCATAAACCTTTGAAAAAAGTAGAAAGGTCCTCATGGGATGGTATTAACCAAGGGTTTCTGAAGTGAAACTTTCTTCTGCCTGTCCACTGTTCTATCACCGGTAAGGCAGTGAAATTCAGATGTTGATCGGTGACCTCCATCCAAGATGGGAGATGCAATGTCCATCAGCACCCACGCCATAGGTAAGTCATCTGATGTTCTGATGCGTGCACCTTTTACTCTCATATTGAAATGAAAGACCAAATGGAAAAAGCCAGTGAAACATAGCCTTCAGTAAATATTTGGGTAGTTCTATGCAGAATATTGATGTCTCTCTATGCTGAGTATTAGATGAGTTCAATGTTGAACACCTGTCAAAAGATCTGCCTAATTATTTTGTAAGCTTCCAATATGGTACACATTTGATGGCCCATTGAACATTTCAAGTAACAGTACCAAAATATTTGGTTGGGAACTACTGTGGGTTCCTGGGTGAGCTAAACAACTTTCCACCTAAGCCACTGTAATTGGGGAAGGAAGAAGTAAAGAAGAGTTATAGAGATATTGATCAATTTGGGGGTGATATTCATTATATAATGAAAAAGGTGATAGAAAGTTCCTATTTAGCTCTAGCTTCACATTAATTCTGTTTTTCTTCTGCTATTCCTTTCACCCTCTGCTCACTCCTTCCCATCCCACTCCATAGACTGTTATAGGCATGTGTAATCTGAGTCATATGACCTATTTTCTTATAATTGCCTGTACTATTGGTTTATACAAAATTTGTTAAAAAGTTAGTGATCATTTACAAAAATCGGTGAGAGAACTGGAGAATAATATGTTAATGGTTATCATTAGACCCAGGATCGCAGTGTAGTAAAGCAGAACCACAAATAATTTGTGCAAATTATTGTATACATATGCTTTTGCTAACCTTCAGAACATTCTTACTTTATTAGAAAACCATTTTATATCTATGTCTCAAAAAAGTCAAACAGTTCAAGCACATTCTTTTTAACACCCTAGTTGCTATAGTTAAAAAATCAATACCAAATAGTGAAACAACAAATAGTGCAGAAATGTGATGAGCTTGCCAACTTAGAGACTGACTTGAGGGTCTTTCTTCCATATATTAAATTGTGCATGCTATTTATTAGTTAAACATAGTGTTTATCAATTAAGGCATAATGAGCAGTTAGGGCATGCACTAGCAATTTTAAGGATGCTAGTGTGTTCTTTGTGTTTTCACAGGCAATATAACAACAGTGTAGCCTAAGGGTGAAAGCTGTTAAATCTATTGAATCTAGTCAAAATTGTTTGGTATGCAAAACAAAGTGCTAAAGAATTCAAGAAAATCCACCTAATTATTTTTTTATGATGATTAAGTGCATTGAACTTCAAATTAAAAAAGGGGAAACAGAGTGGCATTTCTCAGAGTAAAACAAATGATTTCTTTTCTTTAACCCACTGCACTAATGAGACTCAACTAATGATGAATTCTTCATACCTTTTCTTTTTTACCAATATTATCAATTTTATCAAATTATAACTTGTGGCAGTTCTTTTAAAGTAATTGTAGAACAATTACAGTGATTAATTCAGTTATGTTTATCTTATTTTAGTCAGATACAATCTAAATACTAACTGATTCATACTATGACTACTAAGTATGTAAAAAGATATATTTTGTCTACAGTACTATTAGTAGAGGTACATGCTGAGTCACTAGATTGCTATGCATAGGTTTAACTTATACAGTGTAAGCTGGCAGACCCAACAATGCTGGTATACTAGTATAAGGCAAAGGGTAAATCGGATCCCATTAGGTACCCAAGACCATATACCATTTGCACAACCTTTGCAATCTTTATAGTTTTACTATGTGGAAAAATATGGTTACTACATACACTGTGTTCTTGCTTTTCTATGCCTTTCTATGAGGGATATGGCCACACCAACACAATCAGAAAGTAGTCATGAGTGTGAGCAGAATAATATGCAGAACTTAAGTAAAATTATCCGACTGCCTGATATTCAGTTAAAATCACTTCAATTCTATATATCATTTATATTCAGTTGAAGGGGTTGTTTGGGTTGTAAAAAGGTTTTTATAAAGCCTAGAATAAATAAAAAATTGGGAGATCTGTCTGTTTCCCAGTAAACTAGTGCTGGCCCTACATTATCTTTTCCAGTCTCTGTTTCCATACAGATAGCATGTGACCACTGAAACCAATCAATGTCATGTTGCATATTACTGGCATTGCAGCTTAGCAATGGGAGTTGCAATGCAATTAATAGGACACATGACCACTGCAACCTTCGTTTGGCTGCTGCAACCACATGCTGTTTGCCTGTAAACAGAGACCTGGATGATCAATGAAGGGACAGTACTACTTCACTAAGGAACAGATAGGTTTCCCCAATTCTTTTTTATTTTATGCTCTTTCTAGCTTGTTTTAAATTTTGTTAAAAACTGGATAGCCCCTTTTAACTGAGCATTAATGACTGATATAATGCATGTACAGAGACCAAAAGGACTGATGAAGAGCCAGCACTCAATTGATGGCGGAATGGACAGATGAGTACTAGACAGGTTAGTACTCTGCTTGCAGCTTGCTTTGTATAACCTGGACATGTCCTTTAAGAAGTAATACAGGGGCTGGTGAGAAAGACATTGCCTTTATTAAAAATGTTAAAAAACTTCTGTAATATTTACAGAAATTGACAGATATATGAATACATGTACTAATACCTGTACGAAATGATACAATTGTGTCATGTATTTAGTGCTTTGCAATTACTTTTACATAAACTGCAGTGATTATATTACTATTACATTTTATTAGCGGTGGGGAACCGCTCAGGTAGATGCTTAGTAGCAGTGCAGGAAACAGGGACACAGAGGCTGGATCACACTAAAGTCTGGCGTTTATTTAGTTTCAGGTGCATAAACAGGTTTGCCTTTACAAAGGCACAAACAAAAACAAAACCTTCTGAGTTGAGAACTAACTACTACAACAAAATGTTCCCTCTTTATACAAGAGCCTGGCTGCCAGACTCCCGCTCTGGTTATTCAAACAGGGGTGGCACAGTTACCTTGTTTGAAGGTTTAGATAATTGGTCACTTTCCTCAGTGTAGTGCCACACCTCCTAGTTCTAACACGCAACCTATATCAGGCCTAAATTAGTCACCTGACCTCTCTGCGGTGGGCTTCTACCACACACCCTTTAACTGCCTGGCTGGAAAATACCTGATCTCCCAAACCACACCCTTCACTTTCTCACATGGCTTATGTCATTTATTTTGCTGATGAACAGAGATCCACTGGAGTCATGTGCATATGTATCAGGTGGAATTTTGTGTACATGTATTTCAACACAAGTTTCCTATTCAAGTAAATGTTAACGTGTATAGATTCCTCTTTCTTTTACTATCAAGCATTTTTGTCCAGCTCAAAACATATCTTCCCATCAAATACAGAATTCTACATTCCATTAACACTCAGCAACTCATAGACACTTTAAAGTCAACACTGTCCCCGATCTCTTCCCTCTCCTGTACCATCTGGCTTCCAAATATTACAATAAAATTCTCAAAAGCTCTGTGTCCAAAATAGCACATTCTACACTTCGAACCTCACTACACATATAGTAGCAACCTTGGCATATGCATTTGGTTTCACAACCGGATCACTGATCGGAAACAGAGGGTGCTTGTTAATGGTAAATACTCAGACTGGCTCACAGTCACCAGTGGGTTGCCACAGGGGTCAGTATTGGGCCCTCTCCTGTTTAATATCTTTATTAATGATCTGGTAGTGGGTTTACAGAGCAGGGTGCCCATATTTTTTAATGATAGTAAACTCTGTAAGGTAATCAAAAATGAAAAGTATAGTAGAATATTACAGGAGTATCTAAGGAAGCTGGAAGCATGGGCCGAAACTTGGCAAATTAAATTTAATGTAGACAAATGTAAGGTTATGCATTTTGGTCAAAGAAATAAAATATATGATTATGTACTTAATAATATATTACTGGGTAAGACTACCACTGAAAAAGACTTGGGGATTTTGGTGGACAGTAAGTTTACTTTTGGTGAGCAGTGTAAGGCAGCTGCCGCCAAGGCAAATAAGATGATGAGGATGCATCAAAAGAGATATAGATTCTCTTGACAAGAACATAGTTATGCCTCTATACAAATTACTGGTATGGCCACACATAGACTATTGCGTGCAATTTTGGACTCCAGTATACAAGAAGGACATAATTGAACTAGAGAGAGTCAGAGAAGGGCAACCAAGATTAAGGGAATGGGTGGATTGGAGTACAACGACAGATTAACAAACTTGGGGTTATTCAGTTTAGAAAAAAGACGTCTATGGGGAGCAGTGGCACACCTCTAATGAGGCGAAGTGAGGCGGCCACCTCATATGACCGCTGAGGTCGCTGACACGGGACGTCACAGTGCTGTGGGAAAGAAAACACTGGAGCAGCGGGACTGAAACGTGCTGGAAGACACCGGAGAACCTTCTCTGGCCTCATATTAAAAAAGTGGTTATCCTGGACAACCCCTTTAAGGTGGCACTTGGGCTTTAATAAAAGGACTATTCCACTCATTTTTATTGATGTTCTATCTCTAGGACAGATCAGTAGAGAAGATCAGTAGACCCCCCCTCCTCCGGGTCAACTATATGAATGGGCGCCTGTTTATATCACAAGCTGTCTGTTTATAGTGACCGTGTGAGTTAATTACAGCCTTGTCACATGGACGTGTATAGGACGAGGCTGTAGTTACATTATATGGTTGCTATAAGATGAATGACACTATATAAACAGAGAAGCGGTCACGGTGCTTACACAGGTATCACGGTTCATTCAAACAGCTGATCAGTGGGGGTCCTGAGCCCCACTGATTATTTTATTAATGACCTGGAAAACCTTTTAATTAGGAAACACCTGGGGTAATATTAATAATGGACACTATTTATACAGGGTACACACGGATATTATTAATATAAAGATGCACTTGGGAGTATTATTCATTATGGGGGGTTTATATCATATATTTTATTATTGGAAGTAGCAGCAGGATGTGGGCTTTGTGTAGGTGAGGACAATGTGTGACAGGTGCCTGGAAAAGTGAGGAGCCAAAGATGTCTGTGTTGCAAACTTTAAAGAGACAAGTCACAGCTGGAAGAAGTGGTCATGGTGGTCCAGAGAGAAGAGAAGGGAAATGTGAAGGATTAGTCAGAGACGTCACCTGTAAGTCACAAAATGTTATTGCACTGTATACACCTAAATGATAGAGGATAAATACCTGATTGATGGGGGTCTGTCTGCTGAGACCCCCACTGGGCCTGAGAATTGGTCCCCCCCCCCACTGGGTGGGAATTCAGCCTGACCGCAGCCATGCTGAATATAGGCGTGTTGCTTGGTGGATGGATGAACCCACGTGGTTCTCATTCACTTCAATGGGAGTGCCAAAGAACATTACTCAGCTATCTGCAACGCTTGTATTATATATAATGGGGGCCATGTGGGCTCGTCTATCTACCAAGCAGGAGATGTGTGAAGTTATTGTCATTGTTAATGCTGTGTTGTTGATATGATACTGAATACTGCCTCCTCAGGCAGCAAAGAGGCTATATTCACCACTGACAGGGAGACCTAATAACAATGTACAAATACATGAAGGGACAGCACAAAGAACTTTCTAATGATATTTTAACTCCTAGGCCAGTGTCAGTGACAAGGGGACATCCTCTACGTCTGGAGGAGAGAAAGTTTCACCAGAAACATGGTCGGGGATTCTTTACTGCAAGAGCAGCAATGTTATGGAACTCACTGCCCAAGGAAGTGGTAATGGTGGATTCATTGAGCAAGTTCAAAGCGGGCCTGGATGTCTTTCTCAAACAGAACAATATTATCCTGGGTTTTATACTGATTGATAGGTTGGAGTCGGGAAGGATTTTTTTTTTCCATTGACATGGGGCAATTGGCAAAAGTCTCATGGCATAGCTTTTTTGGCCTTCCTCTGGATCAACACTGCAGAGTCATAGGTTGGACTGGTTGGACCTGAGTCTTCATCCAACCTCATCTACTATGTAACTATGTTTACGCCTGAAACACATTTGTAGTGGTCTAGGTGTGCTAAATAACTTTGGAGAAAATCCCATCTCAGCAGATTTTATCCATTACAAGTTCATGCGCCAAACCTATAATTCTACTCTTCACCTCATCAAATAAGTCTACTTGATCTTTCTCATCTCCTCATTCTCCAATAATCCAAAATGACTCTTATACTTTTCACCCATCACAGACCTCAATGCTGAAGACAGTGTCACTTACTTGAAAGCCAAAGTTGACAACTTCCATCAGAATATAATCAACAAATCTCCAAGCAGCATTTCTCCCCTTCTCTCATGCACTTCATCTTGTTCACTCTCATTCTTTGACCCAATTACCCCAACTCTACTACATAACACCATTGACTTTGATTGACCATCCGCCGTGTCTAACATCATATCCTCTCTATCTGAAACTCTAACTTCCACTAACTTAGTTAAACCTGATATTTTATATCAGCATGTGGACCAAAGCTACAAACTCACTGCCTTGGGGTTATGTTTGACACAGACCTTTCCTTCACCCATATATACAATCACTAGCATGTTTATGTCACCTACACCTCAAAAATTCCAGAATCTGTCCTTTTCTTACCATGGAAACATCAGAAATTCTTACTGTCACCCTTACTTTTTCTTTCTTGTCTTTATTTACAGTAACTCTCAACTAAATAATCTTCAAATTATAAAAGTTTCCCTTCTACAATCCTTATCCTTAATGCAGCAGCAAGACTTATATTGAAGTTCCATATATTGATATTTCCAGTCTGTGTCGGTTACTGGAATGGTTTTCAGTTCACCATAGAATACAATCTCATCCACAAAGTATTGTACCTCCCTACATCTCCTCCCACATCTCTGTGTATCCCCCTACCTAAGCTCTTTATTCTGCCAACAATATAATATTAACTTCCTCTGTAATCTGAACCTCCCACTAGCATCACCAAGACTTTTCTCAATGTACACCAGTTTTATGGAATTATTTAGATTAATACCAAATATCCACAGTTTCAAATAAGACCTAAAAATATAGCTTTTTAGTCGGCCTACCACATTACATAATTAAACTATTCTACATTTAATTCTTATATGCTTACCTCTCCTTTAACATTATTCCTCAAAACCAGATTCCTTTATCCAGCACTAACCCTTACAATACAAGAGTTTTATAACCCCCCCCTCCCAAAAAAATGATCTGGATGTATAGTATACAATACTGATAGACTTATGAGGCAGACGTATTCCAAAAATGTGTCCTTTTGACATACAACATATGTTTGGCAGGTTTTTGTGAAAATGCTTTTTAATAATTTCTTGTCAATTCTGTTTTTATTGGAAATTGGAAATAAAATGATGAAATATGAGTCATAAAATGGCTACTTAGGCCGTAAAGAATAAAGGCAATCGTATTTGTTAATAATGACATACTAAAAAACTTTTTGCTGTAAAACCACAATTCAATACATAAATACACAATGTTAAAGCACTTGTTTTATTACAATGTAAGTCAATGGCATGCCTTTAAATAAATGAATATACAAATGTTTTTAATTTGTCTTAATAAAAAAGAAAATGTAATATGTAAACAGATCCCAAATGTATATAGCCGTATACTTTTTTTTTGACAGATTGGTTTACCTCATATTTTAACAGATGGATTTAAAGTATACGTTCACATAAATAGGAGAAAAGATGCAGTAATGCTTTATAGGTACCAGAGCCAGGGATGTAGCTATAGCGTGTACAGAGGTATCAATCACTTCTGGGCCCTGGAGTCTGAGGAGGCCCAAAGGCTTAGATTTCTGCTACAATTTGGCCTAAGTAATGGTAAATTTGTTTGCCCAATTTAAACTCAAAATAGTGTCAAGATATGACATATAAACCATACGTTTCTGAATGCTTTCATAGTGTATTAGAAGGCTGCAAGAATGTTTTTATTATATGATCTTATTATTATGAAATTTTGCTTCTAAATCAATTTTACAAATAAGCGTAACAAAAAATATGCTACTACTATGCTACTAAGCTTATTGAAATATGCCATTAATAAGAAGGTGACAAATGGGATTATAACTATAGAACCAAAGCATGTTTGTAGTCTGTAATAATACTAGCTAATACTTTGTCTTAATAACAAGGTCTAGACAATGTTGGAATTTTTTATGTTTTTCCATAAATAGTATCAGTTTTTGTGTAAGAATAAAACATACCTTGCACAGGAATTTATAATGTAGTTCCGACTAATTCAACTCCTCATTAATCCTATATCTTGCTTCAGGTAAAATGATATCTTACTATGGCTCAATACCATATTAACATTAACAATGATAGCTTTGTACTAAATACTGAAATGTGTGGATACACAGCACACTATGGTATCTGTGAGTGACAAACTTGCAGAAGTTTTGCTGCAATCGGATCCGCAGGCAGACAGCTGGTTTTGCTAGCAAGTCAGTGATTCCTTTCATAAAACTGGGTCAGTCTCAGTCTTAAAATATGAATCCAAAGATAATCCATATAAAATATTAAATGATTTCAGCTGTTGTAAAAGAAAACAAAGTTCTAATAGTACAGACCTTCTTTTTTTGGTTTAAAATGCAATCAGAATACCTATGAAGAAATAGATATGTCTCAGTTTGTTTCATGCATTATTCATCAATTCTCACAGACTAGGGCGCAGACTATATCATGCATTTTCTATGCCAATGTACTGTGTAGAATAGCACCTTATGTTCTAATATCTATTTCTACACAAGGTAAAAATAATACAATATATGTTTACTTGTTTATTGCAGCTTAAGTAGACCTTGAAATATCTTTGTGATGCAATGACGAAATTGACTTGAACCCTAAAGAAAATGTTTTTATCATTATATGTACAGGGCAAGTAAGCTATTTCAAAGTCAGCTCCAAATGGTATTTTCTTCTGCTGGGCTTTTTGGGCATATAAATATCTTACAGCATAGGTGCACCAGAGAACATTTTGGTATTCTGACAACTAGAAGTTGAACATAAACTAGGAATAGAGACAAATATAACTTATAGTTTAAACCTATTTCAACTTAACTTTTAATAACTACGTGATAAAAAGAATTCCACCATTTATTTTGCACTATTCACTTTCAGCATAATCAACATTTTACTTCCATTTGATGGATCAGAAAAATGATGGTGATATAAAATATACACAGTATAAATTCTTTATGTTTTACTACTTGTGAATTATGAAAACATTTGAAAGCTAATTTGTTTTAATGTTACGATATTATGAGAACTTTTGTGAGAGCTTGTTTTTTGTAAGATGAGTTGACATTTTTAATTGTATCATTTTGGGATATATGACAAGATATCTGGCATATTTTTTAAACAGCATTCAGCTTGTGACGTCAAATAATTTTATAGTTTGAATCCTTATGGACACACTGGTATCAATTATGTTTACATAATTTAATACAACAAAGCAGTTTTAATAAGGAAATTGGGGCATTTTGTTTTTTATATATTTTTAAACATCTGTAACTTACTTTACTTTTTATTTTAGTCTCACTAAAGGCCTTAAACATGCAAAATGCCAGACATGGAGGCCTTTGTTAGGCACCCAACTTTTATCACAACCCATTGGTACCCCACAATTGGAGCAAATCACTTAGATGTTGAGTAGTGATGGCCAAACCTCGCAAGATTTATTTTGTGAACATTTATTAGGTTAGCCAGGAATATTAATTTCTGGCCCATGCCAGAAGTGCTACAGGTGTCTCCTCCAGGCCCCAGAGAGTAATAATGGGAAGCTGGGGGGTGTAAAAATTAAAAAAAAACAACAAAAAAACTTATACTCACCTTTCCTGGAATCTTCCGCAGTGTCTGATATTTTTTTCCAGGGAGTCCTCAATGTGTTCCGCTTCTTTCCCTCACATCATCAGCCCCAGATCATCATTGAGGCCTGTGATTACACCTCTGCATTGGGGTCATACTGGGTCAACGTGATGATGTTGACGCCCCCTTTCAAGATTGCTGAGGCCCAATTATGTGCCATGGTGGTGTCTTGGAGTCTATGAGAGTGGCAGAATACACTGAGGATGTTCAGGAAAGAAGATGAGATGCTGCAGGAAAGGTGATGCACAGGAAAAGTGAGTATAAGTTTTCTTTTTTATTTACACACATCCTCCCATTATTTTACTCTGGAACCTGAAGCACCCCAGAGTATAATAATGATTTGTGGGTGGTATCATGGCACCAGTATCACATATATTATAAAACCTACAGTTCCATAGCAAAAAAGTATCATATGACAGTTTCCTTATCTGCTACCATTTTATGTTGTTGATCCTAATGGTGAAGAAGGAAAAAAAGTGTACCTGTCCTTTCATTTGACTTTTCGGGATAAGCTGCTATATGTGTAAACTATTTCTGTTGATTATAAAACTTATATTTTACATTATTTACCCCCTTTTAGTTTCCCCCTCTGCATGCTACATGTCTAGTTTGCATTGCTCTTTGGAGTGGTGGGTGGAGACTAGATATAATACACTTTTCACAGTGAATAGAGGAATATTCTGATCTGTAAACATCATTCTTACAGAAAAAGTCCCAGGTGCGATAGGACATATATGGAAAAGTCCTGACATATACTAATGTGAATGATGTGCTTTTGTTCTTAAAAAAAAATTTCTATTCAGCTCAAGAATTAGCCTAAGCATGTGTTTTCTTCTGTTATATCCTGCACTTCTTTCTCACTCTTCCCCCTCTCCAAACATATCTATAGAGATGAGTCATCTGGGTCTTTTGCAGTTGTATCAAAACAGATAGAACAGTGATTTTCAGAGTGAAAGTTATTTTAGCAGAATGAGGGGGAGCAGGGATATAAGAAGAAAGAGGCATTTGTCTCTGAGAAGATATGTTACAAAGTCTCTTATAATTGCCTGTACTATTCATTTATGCAAAATTTGTTGAAACGACAGTGTCTATTTAAGGAGGAAAAGAAACACTTTCGCTGCTTGTGTAAAGATCTCAGTGCACCTACCCTTTGTCTGTTATAACCAACCATTTTCCTTATCATGTTTATTCAATGCTTTCATTTTAAATTACAGTTGAAGATACATTGATATGTTTACATTGTTGCATTTTCCCTAAAGAATTTAAATATGCAGAAATATGCTATAGAAAAGATTAAAAAATATTATATCTGGAAAACAGCATACACATTTATCTTTGCCCTAGGGAAGTAAACATTTATCATTTTGCATCTTTTTGGCAATGTTAGCTAGACAATGAATACTGTATGTGAGCTAAATTAAAATGATGATAAATGTTAGGCTTTCTCATTGGAATATTTTATTGAAAATATTTTGAAAACTCATTTAATACTGTTATATTCTTACAATGAGGCAAATTTAAAAGCATGTTTTCATAATTTTGTATTCAAAAACCTAATTAATAATAGTGCACAGTAATCAGACGCAGAGTTTTCATGGCAAGTGCTATAGTTTAATGGCTTTTTTATGTTATATTTAATATCAATTTTTGGTGCATTTTGTGCTGCACCAAATTTATAACATGTGCCACGCAGGGACAATGTGTTTTTACCCTGCAGTGCAGTTACAATGTTTTTGTCATTGTTGCTCACTATATTCACTATTTGGAGTTGGTGATGAGATTTCCAGTGGAAAAATGTACTGCTTTACAAGAAGAGCAACTCTTCCATTGTGTGGCTTCTCTTGTCCAAACTCATCAATTGTACAACAGAATGGTGGCACTTCACTTACACACATACAAGGAGGTAGTGGGAGTGGATGCAATGCCCTACTCTGCTGCCATTAGGGACAGGATTTGAAAGATGTCCATGGAAGAGGAACTGGAGGAGGGTAATAGGTGCCAGACATAAAAAACACTGTTACTTACCTCTCCTGTACTCTGGTGCAACTCCCTTCTGTCTTTGGGCCTCTTTAGTGACGTCACAACGCATAATGATGCCAGCGTATCCCACACCTGTAATGTCATTGAGGAGGAGTCTGGAGTCACACTGGAGCCCAAGTGAGATGAGTAACACTGGTTTTTATGTTTGTCACCTCCCCTGGACCTCTCCCCTGCAGAGGGTACATTATCACAGTAACCACCAAAAGCAATGAAAACCATAACTAAGTGAAGCTAATAGACAGCATTTACCATGACTGTTGGCACCACTCATCTCTGTAGAAGCAATCTGTTTCACAGTTTCTTTTCCTGTAACAACACAGGATGGGGAATTTGTGACCAATCGCTGGGGAACCAATGATAGAGGAGAACAGGTGACTTAAAGTCCCCGTAAAGCGTCTTTGTGAATGCAGGCTGCCGGAGCTGTGATCTCTGGCAGTGCCCTCAGCCCCGCAGCAGTGAATGGATATCCGATTATACAAGTGCACTGGAACTCCTTTCACAAGGAAGCTTTAGGAGTACTTTTGGTCCCCTGTCCTCTTGATATCTGAGGGACCCAGCGGTCGTACCTCAAGCGAATGGACACATTCCCTGTTCTGTGGGTAGGGATAAGTGTCCTTAATGACACAGCCCTTTTAATATGATAAGCCTCTATATGGAAGTCATTTCATAACAACTTTATGGTAACATTTTTGTCAAAGACTGTTTCAGGAACTGACTGTGACCAGGAAAGGAACACTTTGGGGGAGCCCAAAAACAGTGAGGAAAGTGAGTATTACTTTTTTAACATTTTTCTACAGCTTTCCTGGGTCTCTAATTCTTAGGCTTTGGGGTGGGAACAGAATTCCATATCCATTGTCTATCTACCTCTACTTATCAACTACAATTAACCAAATATTGTCTCAGTTCTGGTGAATGGCTTGTGGAAAGACAGCCCTGGTTTATGAAGAAGCTCCATCATCTTCATAAATCAGTTACATGCCCATGTTAGGAATTGGCATAGATTTCTGGTATAACTCAAAGCCAGAAAACTTTGCAGAATGTGGTGAGCGAGGCACAGAACATGGGATGTGTTGCAACTTTGGTACAAGTAGAGACCTTGCGCCAAAGATGCAGCACATTTTCACCCCTTTATGCCAAAAAAATGGCGTAGAGGGGTTGAAAAATTTCTTTCATTATGTGTATTTTTTGTGTACTATTAAACCTCTATTACATTTTAATTCTTGTCCATAAAAAGCAGCATGAATTTCAAACATTCTCTATTCCATGTTTTACATGCATTTACATTCTGGCGTTTTTCAAATCACAAAGATAACTCAGTGGAAAAAATACCAGATATCTAAAGCATGCAGCATAGTGATGAAAGAACCAATTTATAAAAAAAAAACGGATTTGTCCCAAATATTTGAAAAGATTCAGATTCTATAGAATGGATTGTGACAATATATGACACAAAACTCTCTCTATGCTGAAACTTCATTCTCATCTGTGTAAGTTTTATTTCATGATATAAAGCATTTCCATCTTCCTAAATGATTTGATGTTATCTCTATTGTTTGTTGTTGTTTGTGGTTGTAACTCTTGATAATTTTATGATTTCCTGTGACTTCTATCTATATCGTCAACAGACCAAAAAACCACAGCCAAAAGGAGCAATGGAACAAACAACACCACGCTTACCCAGTAGTTCAGGAAGAATTGGATTCCTTTATTTCCAAATATGACAGTCACAGGACAAATAAAAAAAAACACACAACGTGTTTTCGGGTTCTCATTCCCCTTCTTTAAGTGTGATTAAAATTAGAATGACTAGAGGTCCACTTTGCTCCTTTATATAGGGAGAGAAAGCTTATAAACCACTCCCACTTGGGGAGGTACAGCATACATCCATGAGTAAAAAACAAATGAAAACAATAGCCAAATACATTAAGCCTAAATCATAGTTCAATATATATTTGTAGTGCGGCTTGTAATTACATACCTTATACATGAAGTTATAGAGGGTATGGACATATCACCAATGCTTACATGTGTATAACCTAACGGTGTCTTGATATAAGGTCTGAGCATGCGTGCCAGCTGTTCTTTCATGCATGCTCAGTAAACTCATGTTGGTATAATCATAAAAGGTCAGTATTTACCTTAAACCTTACATCTCTTGTATTGCCTTGGCCAGAATGTATCCAATAAAACAGGATGTCCTTTAGATTGCGAGGCTGTAGCGTCTTTCATGTATAACTGAACATGCACAGGATCATCTGCACATGCTCAGTATGAACAGCCGAATCCTAAGCAAGTGGAAGCCTGGGGAGCACTGGGCATGCATGTTCAACCAACACCTGCGCAGTGCGCACTTGGAAGTTAGTGATAAGCAATGTGAAGTGCAAAAAAGAGAAAAAGGCATTACTGGGCATGCATGCCCAAACCTTAAGCAGGTTCAATAGCCTGAAATAACAGCAGAACGGCTCTAATAGATTAATTGTGAATTCCAAGGAGAACGGAGGTCACAATATAAAATAATTACCTTTGTAGGGGAGCAGCACTGATAGTTTAACATGTGAACTCCAGAGAGCACGGAGTTCATAGTGTGAAGTAATTACCGTAGGACCTACTGCATTCATTGATAGATGAGTGCAGGAGGATCCTTGGTATTAGAAAGTCAGTCAGATATCATGGCTGTCAGGGTATGACATGCTGAGCTACATAGCAATTTAGCCTGCTTTAAAAAGCCTCTGATGAGCTGGTTTTTATTTTACCAGTAGAAACGCGTCAGGTGGAGGGATCACTTTATATTTTATTGGGGGGGGGGAGAGTGTAATGCAGGGGCGTAACTACCAGGGTAGCAGTGGTAGCGGCTGCCACAGGGCCCGGGACATTACAGGGCGCCGCGGACCCTCGATGCTTTTTTTTTTTTTTAAATAGTCCGTTACCTGCTGGAGTAACCCCAGCAGGTAACGGGCCCTATATGCTTACCGTTCACGGCCGCCTACGCTTCCGATTCTGCGGAGGTGGTTGTAAGCAGGAGCGGGGATTGGTATGTGAGGCCGCGGGCCGAACCCCACAATCACTGCTATCATTATACTCCAGGGTCTTTGAAAAGACCCCGGAGTATAATAATTGGAGGCCCAGAGTTGGTGAGGGAACATAAAAAACTATGTACTTACCTCTCCTACGCTTCTCCAGGCTTCGGGCCTGTTTGGTGACGTCCCAGACGTCAGCGGACGTCATTTTGCGTCCCGACGCCGGCCGGGTCACGTGACGCCGGCCTGGTCCAACATTGAAGAAGGCCGAAGTAGCACACGGGCATGCACCGAATTGAGGAACAGGTAAGCAACATTGTTTTTTTATGTTTGCATCCTCCCCTGGGTCTCTGATCATTATACTCTGGGGTCTGAAAAGACCACAGAGTATAATAATTGTTCATGGGTGGTCCACAATGGGACATATAATAGTGTGTGCAGGGACCACTATGGGGCAAAATACTCAGTGCAGGGGCCACTATGGGGAATAATAGTGTGTGAGGGGCCACTATGGGATATAATACTGTGTGCAGGGGCCACTATGGGCAATAATTCTGTGTGCAGGGGCCACTATGGGATATAATACTGTGTGCAGGGGCCACTATGGGGCATGATACTGTGTGCAGGGGCCACTATGGGGCATGATACTGTGTGCAGGGGCCACTTTGGGACATGACACTGTGTGCAGGGGCCACTTTGGGACATGACACTGTGTGCAGTGGCCACTATGGGACATGATACTGTGTGCAGGGGCCACTATGGGACATGATACTGTGTGCAGAGGCCACTATGGGGCATGACACTGTGTGCAGGGGCCACTTTGGGGCATGATACTGTGTGCAGGGGCCACTATGGGACATGATACTGTGTGCAGGGGCCACTATAGGGCATGATACTGTGTGCAGGGACCACTATGGGGCATGATACTGTGTGCAGGAGCCACTATGGCACATAATAGTGTGCGCAGGAATGCATTCTTTTTGTGGGGGGGTTGGAGGGAGCGGTCCTGCGGGGGGCGATTGGGGGCAGCGGTTCGGGGGGGGCCCATGTCAAATGTTCGCCTTGGGGCCCAGCCATTCCTAGTTACGCCACTGGTGTAATGTAAGCTTTTCTGGGGGTTCTGGAGATATTTATGTGCTGGCTACACTAAAGTTGTGCAGTTGTGTATATATATATACTGTGTATATATATATATATATATATATATACACACACACATTATAAATATATACTGTAAGTATGTGAGTCAGAGGGCGCTGTTGAGCGACCCAGGCAAGGCCAGAAAAGGTTCTCAGCCATGCTTTTGGGTGGTGGCACGTAACTCCAGAAGGGCTGGAGTTTCCTGCAGGAAGCAGGAAGTGGTGGACCAGCTAGGACAGAGAGAGGCTCTGTCCCAGAAGGGCTGGGGTCCACAGGGGTGGACCATCTAGGACAGAGAGATAGACTCTGTCCCAGAAGGGCTGGGGTCCACAGAGTACTGTTGCTGGAGCTGAGCAATAGTCAAGACAGTTAGGGGCTCAAGGAGTGAGTTAGGACCCTAACTGTGGTCTAGGTTTTTTGTTGTTTTGCTGTGTTGCAGTTAAGCTGAATAAAGCCATTTTTATTTCACACTTGGACCGTCTGAAAGCTATCTTTCCGGCGCCCAGCACCATGAACCACCGCTGTCCGGACCAGGAAAAGCCGCCATTTTGAGTTTAATTCCCCAAATTGTCACATATGGTGGAGAATGCAAGCATAAAGAGATCCATGCAAGTCCTGGAAGACAAGTGATTGGTGACTGCAGTACTGCTAAGTGTGCATTGTGGCCTACAGCTGGAAGAAATCGGTGATTACAACTGAGAAACCCAGGAAGGGGTGAGTGAATTGCAACATAGCAAAGTGTGTGCAAAAAACTGGTGAAAGTAAAACTCTGGAAGAGGAATCCAGGGAATGGACTTTGTGTATACTGTGGCACAGAAGTCTATAAAGTACTTGCTGATGGCAAGAAAGTAAGCAATGTGTATAGAAGCTGGATATTGCAAACAAGTGTATGTGAAAGGCTATGGTGCCATGTTGGTGTTTTCTGTGGAAGACAGAAGAAAATGCTGGTTTTTGTAGTGCCACATAAGTTAACTGTTTGAATACAGGTGACTGCAGAAGATAGCAAAAAGTTGCTGCCGGTTGAACCCAAGGTTGCTGTGGAATATTGTGTAATCTTGTTAGTAAACCATGGGCAAGAAAAAGAGAATTTCAGCTTGTAAAAAAGCAGAGAAGTTATGCACAGGTTTATTACTGCAGCAGTCTGAATGCAGAGAGACACAAAACCCGGAACAGATCATGTGAAATGCAAGTAAAGATAAAGGGTTGCATGACGGTGACTTAATTTTTCTAAAGCACCTCTGTTCTATGATGGAATATGTCCCTGCTGAGTGTGTGTCTCATAATGGAGTGCAAAGCGCCAAAGATGAAAATGTTAGGGTGCAGCAGCTTCAAGATGAGAATAAAACCATCAGGTTCATGTATGAGAATGAAATATCTGATTGGAAATGGCAACTTTTGGTATCAGAAAGAGAGAACCTTAAGTTGAAGGCAGAGCTTGACTCTATGAAGAGGTTATATCCTAGTCATTGTGAAAATGTGGTACTGGGTTTGCCTGGAATGGACTGTGTCACTAAGAAGGAGTTTGCAGAAATGAAATGTGCTCTATCTAATGAAGTTATACAGAGTGTAGAGCAAAAGCAAGTGCTTGAGAAGCAATTGCAGGATTTAAAGGAGCAGCATGTTCAAGACTCCATTGCCAAAGAGAGTGTCATTGAAAAATTAAGAGATGACCTTGAAACTGCTAAACGTGAGAGAAGTGAATTTTTGCAGAGTCAATCAGAATGTCTGGATGACAAAGTCAGGATGTGTGAAAAACTTTCGGTTGCATTGACTGACAAAGAAAATGAAATTGCAGAGCTGAGGAAGCATGTGTCTGACCGAGAGAGTGATTTAGAATCTGTGGTGCAGTCAGAGCAAAACTTGCATCAGGTTCGCCTAAGTGGTGAAATCCACGAATGGCGAAGCAGAGCTGGAGTTCTGGAACAAAGAGAAAGGGAACTCAAAGCTAGAATATGTAGCCTGGAGAGGGCGCTGTCAGGATCTTGTGAAGATAATGAGAAGTTGTCTGTTTTGGTGCAAAATAAAGACAAAGAATTGATGAAGATGTCGTCTGTCCATGCTCAGAAAGTGCAAGCCTTACAGGAGAGTCATAAAAAAGTAGAGACTCAACTTCAAGTGATGCAACTAAAAGTCACAGAAGGGGACAGGTTTCAAGCAGAACTACTAGGCAAGGCAAACAGACTACAGGTGGAATTGAATAATGTCACAAGGCTTCTTTCCCAAGCAGACAGCAAGTTTATCAAACTTTCCAAAGATTTTTCTACACTAGAATCTCAGCTTCAGGACACTCAGGAACTTTTGCAAGAAGAAACTTGTCAGAAGCTTGACCTTAGTACAAAACTAAAACAAATGGAAGATGAGAAAAATGGTTTCCTTGAGCAACTAGAGGAAGAGGAGATAGCAAAAAGAGATTTGACAAAGCAGATTTCAACACTACAGGCTCAGGCGACTGATATAAAGAAAAAAATGGAAGATAGTATTGGGTCCTTGGACTCTGTTGAAGAACTAAAGGAAAGGTTGTAAAAGGAGCTAGAAGCTACAAATCAACGGTTTGAGGAGAAGGTTGCTGCTTACGACAAACTTGAGAAGACGAAAATTAGACTGCAGCAGGAACTAGAAGATGTAGGTGTAGACCTTGATCATCAATGTCGGATGGTGTCAAATTTGGAAAGGAAGCAGAAAAAGTTTGCTTGGTGAAGAGAAGACTCTTTCTGCTAGATATGCAGAAGAACGTGACCATGCTGAAGCAGAGGCCCTTGAACTGAAGGCCGAGTTAGAGAGGCTCAACAAGCAACTGTGCACTGAAATGGAGAATTTGGTTAGCTCCAAGGATGAAGTTGAGAAAAACCTGGAATCTGTGCAGATATTGTATGAGAACAAAGCTAATGCTTATGACAAGCTGGAAAAGGCCAAGAGAGAATTGGACCTCCAGATAGAAGACATGAAGATTCAGTTTGAGGGAAACCTGTCTAATTTGTATGCTGAGATTGTAGATCTAAAAATGCTTGTTGCTAAACTAAAGGTGCAAGTGAACCAGCAGGAAGAAATTGCACGCATCAAGGAACAGCTGGAGTTGCAGATGGATCAAGTGAAGCGCGAGTCAGAAATAAAGTTGGAAGAGCGCACTGTTCAGCTAGCACAGTTAAAAACTGAAGTGGAATCTAAAAGAGAAGAATTGGATAGATTGCAGAAGTCTTTATCCAATACTGAACAGTCGGCATCTGCCCTATCTTCAAAGCTGGCAGCACTAGAAGCTGAGAAGGATTCGCTGCAGAACCTGTTAACCTCTAAAGAATCAGAGCTGCAAGGTGCACTAGTAAAGACTGAGATGGAAGCGGCACAGTAAAATGTGGCAGTGAAGAAAGTTCTGGAGCTGGAATCAGAGATTTGTGCGCTACAGAAGGCGTTAGAATTGGAAAAAGCTGCCAGCATAGAGGCAGAGAAAGAAGAATCATTAAGTCAGACAGACATGAGTGACCTGTCCGCTGATGATGATACCAATGTTCAGATTATGATGAAACCACGTGATTCGGTAAAACGTCAAGTAGAGGGTATAGTTCCCCAGGAAGATGCTGCTAAAGGTGGACTTCCTGCAAAATGTGAGGAGGCCAAAGAAGGTCCAAGGGCTAGAAGAAGAAACTGTGATTGGTCACACACTGCCTGTGACAAAGTGGGTCCAGCCTCAAACCAATGAGGTCCAAAGCCTAGAGGGCTGTGAGATGATAAATAAGGTGAAGGGTCATCAAAAGTGTGGAACAAGTGTCCGTAAGAAGACTGACCACGCATATGTTGTCCCAACAGCTAAAGTGTCTGAAGCCATTGTGGATAAAGGTGTTGCTGTGCCTGTCTCTAGCCAAATGTCTGGTGGACAAATGGTGAATAATGACTCCATGTTGTCTGTGAAGGGGGAGTCAGGAAGTAAGAGATGGTTACATGTCACCAATGATGTGACAGTTGTTAAAGACATGCCAGAAAATATAGTTCAGTGTGATCTATTATGTGAGGGTGTACGGTATGGCCCTCGTGCAGAAGGAGAAGATATTGCAGTACAGAGATTGTGTATCTCAAACAAAGAGGAGAGCAAGCAGCCTATGTCTCCTAAGCCGTGATGGTGATGGCAAAGTTTGCTTTGAGATGAAGGTTACGGAAAAAGTTCCCGTGATACAGTTATACTCTAAAGACATTGATGTGCATGAAGTATGTGTTAGTTGGTCTCTGAGCTCCTGTGAATTCATGATAGGTGAAGATGAAGATTTTTACGGCTATTCACTAAAGGGATCAAAGTCATGCAATGGGATGGCTGAAGACTATGGCGAGAAATGTGATGAAAATGATGTGATCCCCTGTATGGCGAATTGTGAAGGTGATGAAGTAAAACTCGCCTTTGCACAGAATGGCCAGGATCTTTGCGTAGTGTTTGAAGGGCGGAGAAACCAGAAATGTCAAGCAAGCGGAATTTGGAAGAAGAGACCCCCAGATTGGGAATTCTGGAGAGACACTGGACAGGCCTACTTGGTTGAAGAGGGACTTCGTCATAGGATGTCTCGTCTCATTGTAGCTCACTCCATGGGTAGTGAGCTGAGGGGGAGGGTATGTAAGTATGTGAGCCAGAGGGCACTGTTGAGCGACCCAGGCCAGGCCAGAAAAGGCTCTCAGCCACGCCTTTGGGTGGTGGCACGTAACTCCAGAAGGGCTGGAGTTTCCTGCAGGAAGCAGGAAGTGGTGGACCAGCTAGGACAGAGAGAGGCTCTGTCCCAGAAGGACTGGGGTCCACAGGGGTGGACCAGCTAGGACAGAGAGATAGGACAATTATGTAGGCTCTCTTTATCTCAAAATCTTCATCTCAAAACCTTCTGGATGTTACAGAAACATGGATTAAGCAGTCTGATACAGCTTCCACTGCTGTTCTCTGTTATGATGGGCTACACATCCCTAGACCTGAGAATATGCAGCGTGGAGAAGTACTCATCCTTCTATCAACACAGTGCACTTTCCAGCCACTCTCCCAATTACCATCATTCTCCTTTCCCTCTTTTGTAGTCCACACTATCTGACCTAGCCATCCATTCTCCCTTCGAGTAGCTGTAATCTACTGTCCCCCTTGTTAACCATTCTAGTTCCTAGATCACTTCACTTCCCAATTTCTTATGCTGTGAAATTCTTATCCTCATCATGGGTGATTTTAACATTTCCATTAACACCCTTCTCTCTTCATCTGTCTCTCAGATTTTATCATTAACAACCTCTCTTGGCTTTTCACAACTTACTACCTCTCTCACATACAAAGACGGAAATATCCTTGATCTCGTTTTCTTATGGCTTTGTTCAGTCTCAAACTTTACTTCGCTTTCTAGCCGCAACCATCTTTCCTTTACCATCAAAGGCTTTTGTTCTCAAAAAACAAACTCAAAATCACACGTACATGAATCTGCACGCTATTAATACTCAGCACCTCTCAAACACCCCACAGTCAACTATGTCCTCCACCTCTTCTCTCTCCTGACCTAATCTGGCCACCAAATACTGCAATGAGACACTCAAAACTGCCCTAAAACAAAGGAGTCCCCCTGACCATCCGAATCTCCCAACACAGATGCCAGTAACCTTGGCACATGCATCAAACATGTTTTCTGATTTCTCCAGTAGCGCTCAAGAATTTCTGAATGTCTGTGGAGAAAATCAAATGCATTTGCAGACTTCCTTCACTTCAAGGTTATGCTTTAAGCCTATAACTGTGCCCACCTTGCCAAATAAGCATATTTAACCACTCATATCTCTTTAATAACCCTAAAACCCTCTTTGTTACCTTTCATTCCTTTCTTACTCCGAAGGTGCAGACACCTGTCACAGACCTTTGTGTCCAAGACAAGGCAATGTATTTTAAAGACAAAATTAGCAAGATTCTTTTTTGTAGCTTTTCCCACCATTCCACCACAATGGGTGAAATAATACAATGATAAATCAGCAGTCACCACTGCCTACTGTTTATGGAGCATCATCCAGCACCATTCTGACACTCTCCAATTATCTGTCTGAATTCAGTATTGTATGGTTCCATTGTTAGGGGTGTCCATACAAGATAGAACTGCTGTGGATTTGGGCAGGCAAAATCTTCAACATATTATTGTACTGAGCAGGTGGATGAGATTTTATGGATCTCATCCACATGCTACATATAAATTTACTGCATGAAAATGAACTTGTGAAGAGCTTAAAAAAAAAAAAAAAAAAAGTCTGCATGGTAAGCATGTGGTTTTGAAGCATATAGTGGATATACAGTATATGTGAACTGTATATGGCAAGATTATTTATATTCTATAGGGAACATTATTGTATAGGGAACAGTAAAAGGTGGCAATATCAGTGTACAGTGAATGACAGCTTTATTATTCAAATTAAATAATGACATTGTATGTACACATCTACATAAATCAAAAATCAGCTTTATAAGTAAATATATTTCTAAAGGTGCCATTGACATGAAATTCTTACCAGATGTCGGTAACAACCCATCCAATCCACACAGGCAAAAATAAAATCAAACCATAGATGTCTATAAATTAAGTTATGTGTAAAGTTATAATGAGAAATGACACAGGGAAAAGTATTGAACACATGAAGGAAGAAAGAAAGGTGCAAAAAGCCATGGGAAGTCCTGACACCAGCTGAAATCTATCAGGAATTAGAAAGCAATCCTGCCACTTAGTGACAAATAATATCAGCTGGTTCAACTGATGGCCTATAAAAAGGTGTCTCATTGCTAAGGTGCCACGCAATAAACACTAATAATCCAGATCTAAATGCTGGAAAACTCCTTTAACATAACCCTTTATTGGAAATGAGGTGCCTATGCATGTCAGTCTAGCAGAAACAACTTGTGACAGAGGCAGCATCCTATGCAAGTGTTATATTTAAAGTCAATGAATTAAAAAAAATAAAAATCAGCTCACTAGTAATACAGTAGTTCCCCTTTCTAAAGTACATTGGTCTCACTTTGGCGAGAGTGTACACATAGCTAAGCAAAAAATGATCCAGTGTTTCAGTAAAAAGAATTCACCCAATCTTTATTGATGAAAAGCATTAAAAAATCCTGAGCAATGGAGGAAACAGCAATTCAGAAGACATTTATATATTACAAATACCCACAGCATTCTTACACATGGCTTCTGATTAAGAAAGATGTAGCCACTGAAAACATGCAAGCAGCTTCTGTACTGATGTTTCTGCATTGCTTAGGACTTTTGAATGCCTTGAATCATTAAAGGTTGGAATTACTTTTACTGGACCACTGGATCATTTTCTATGCTGCCACTGAACTTCAGTTTTGCTTATACATACCAATGTGTGTTTATTGAGATTGCACGGCTATGTTCTTGATTATGCATCTCTTTGAAAAGAATATGGCAGAACTCCTCTTTTGGCCTTTTAGTATACAGTATAGTGACCTCTTCCTGTTTGTGTCTACAATCAGGCAGAATTACGCCATTGCCTTTTACGATATCACTCAATTATGATGATGGAGACCCTTATGGGGGTGTGATCTGTATTTGAAGATGGAGCTTAAATAGATAAATCTCAAGTCTCACTGAAATTCATTCTTAAAAGTAGGCACATGCTGTATATCCTACATTAGTGTGTCAATGTTCACTAAAGCCGACTATATACAATAAACTCAGTCAAACTTTCTGATGTTTGTGAGATCAGACAATGATCTATGGTAATATTTATATTAGAACACATTCCATTCAATGGCAAATATAGATTGAACATGTCTGAAATAAGCTGAAACTACAGTGCATATTCCCTCTTACCCATTGTTAATTGTCAAGCACATTTTCAATTCATTTATTGTATACCACTAAAGCTTCCTTTAGGCTGAGGCCCCACATTGCAGAAACGCAGCATTTTTTATTGCAGATTTTGCTGCGGTTTTTAAGCCAAAGTCAGGAGTGGCTGGAAAAGGAATGGAAAATATATAGGAAGTTCTTATACTTCTACCCTCTGTTCAATCCACTCCTGACTTTGGCTCAAAAAAATTAAGCGAAATCTGCAACATAAAAAGCTGTGTTTCCACACTGTGGGACCTCAGGCCGATTACAAGGCCCCACATTGAGAAAACACAGCATTTTGGTCACGGCGGAAATGTCGCTGCAAAAAACACTGCGTTTGACAGTACCTGCAAAGTGGATGGGATTTTAGCTAATCCCATCCACACAGTGCAGAAAAAAAATCCGCAGCAGAAAAGTTGCATTTTCAAAAATGCAACATGTCAATTATACCTATGTAAATGCTGCCGTTTTCTGTATAGGTATAATAGGGGAAGAAAATCCACAGAGGGAAAATTCTGCAGACTTTCTGTGAAAAATGCAGTGGAAAAAATTGATTCTGCCACGGTCTTTTCTGCAGCATTTTTTTGCTGTGGCTGCTACGTGGGACCTTCACCTAAATTGGTTTGAACTGTTATCTTTGATTCTATTCCTTATTCAGGTACTATATGGTCATTCCAATTCATTTTTAATATTGCTTTCAGAAGAACAATAGAAAATAATACAGTTATGTCCACAAACATTATGTCCAACCAACATTTTTTAATTGTTCCAATGTAACTAAAATCCTGTTTGTTTTGATGGGGTTTTTTTTGGTCAGATTCTGATGCACACAGCAGTAGAAAGTAAAAACGTAACTACATTTCTTGCTGAAAGTTTGCAAAAATTGAAACAGTTATTATGATTGTTATTAATATCTTCACAGTTGTGCTTTATTTTTGCTCCTTGGGTTTAGTGTTAGAAATTGTTCCTTCATTTTCTATGAAATTAAACTGCTTGTTTATCAATGTTTCAAAATTTATATAGAAGAGATTCAATATAGATGGAAAGCAGCATATTTTTTAGGTACTTCACAATTTATATTGATGGCTTCTTGACAAAGTTACTGCCTTTGGAAACAAATTATGACATAATGCTAATATTTTTACAATGCTTCACATTGAATTTCATATTAGCCTAGCTACAATGGCGAACAGCTAAATGCAGATGAGATATATTTTAAGCTAAAATATTCTTCAGTCATCATTTCTTATGCATCGAGATTCTTTTGTAATAAACAGCTGTTGTTCTTTTGCATTTAATTTGCCCTGTCTTATTCCATAATTTCTAAATCTTGTGACTATTATGGGTACAATCCTTCCAAATGTGCTATAATAAATACTGAGGTTGAAAACACTAGCAAATTTCATTTTTTGTTTATGGATACGAATGTTGGTTTCTATATATTTATAATAAGGCTCTCTCAGCAAGCAATTATAACAACTTGAGTCTGAAAAAAAATGAATGTGTATGAAATGGCTGAATTGCAATTCTTTTTACGGTACAGATGTAGCAAAGTTAACCTTGACTTTCTGTAGCATGATAACTCTCTGTACTGTGATATCTAAACAACAAAGTCATTGGCACACCCAAGATAACACTCTGTTCAATAGTGTTACTTAGGCGCTAAGTGTGACAGTTAACACTGCTACATCAGTATCTGGTAGTGAATTTGCATTAACATAATAATTGTTAATTCTATGCAATATTAATTTGGCAAGTGATATATTTATAACACCTTAACAATGTAATAGCATAAATATAAAAATAATTACACCCTTCCAGATGCTAACAATTCTGCAGTTTAAAACTGAGGCCACACGTTGCAGAAAAGCATTTTTTTTTTTGTTACAGATTTTGCTGCATTTTTTGAGTCAGGAGTAGGTTGAGCAGTAGGGAGAAATATAAGTGCTTTCTAGATATTTTCCATTCCTTCTGTAGCCACTACTAGGCTACTAGGTTTGGCTCAAAAATCTTCAACAAAAAAAGCATAATTTTCCACAATGTGGGTCCTTAGCCTAAAGCCGGGGTCCCATGTGGTGTAACCGTGGTTTGTCACTGCCATTGCATAGCGAATTCCATCCTCACACTGCAGAAAAATACACTCAGTGGGCACGCTGCAATTTCCAAAACGGTTTTGGAAATCACAGCATGTCAATTATACCTACAGAAAGGAAAGAGGAAAGTTACGTTGGGCCTTAGGGTCAACACCTGGGTGCCCTGAGGATCATCTGTTGGAGCAGCAGAGGTACTCTTTAAGCACCTCTTCTACTTCACTGGCCATGTGACGTCCCATTAATTGGTCATATGGCCTGTCCTCGGTTGAGTCCCATTCAAGTAAAGGGTTTGAACTGTGATACCGATTACAGCCAATTTCAAACGCATGGAATGCCTAGTTTTATGTGAAGGGGCCGCAGTGCTTTAGGCTAAGGCCCCACGTGGCATCCCGCAGCAAAATAGCGCTGCGGGAAAAACTGTGGCGGGAAAGCATCCCGGTTCTTTCCGCAGAGCTTTAGTCAGAAAGTTCACAGAGGTTTCCTCTGCGGACTTTCTGTTTCAATTATACCTATGGGAAAACCGCTGGCGTTTCGTAGGTATAGTTGACATGCTGCGATTTCCAAAACCACACTGGTTTTGGAAATCGCCGTGTGTCCGCAGCGCGGTTTTTAGCACAAGGTGGGCATGGGATTCACTAGAAACCTATCCACTTTACTCTGACTGTAAAACGCCGTGATTTTTTTCCGTGGGAAAATCACAGCGTTTACACTACGTGGGGCCCCGGCTTTAGGCTAGGGCTCTACGTAGCGAGCCGCAGCCAAAAAACGCTGCAGAAAATATTATGTTTCTTTCCGCAGCATTTTTCACAGAAAGTCTACAGAGTTTTCCTCTTTGGACTCTGTTATAACTATACGGAAAACGCTAATGTTCCTGTAGGTATAATTGACATGCTGAGATTTACAAAACGCAAGCGTTTTTAAATCGCAGCATTTCCGCTGCTGATTTTTTTCTGCAATGTATGGATGGGATTAGCCAGAATGTAATGTAAAATGCAGCATTTTTTGCAGCGGTCTTCTGCCTCAAATTCTTCCCCTCTTTCCAGTTCTATACTTTCCACAGCAGAAACAGTGATACAAATCAAGTTGAGGCTTGTTCCATGTTCTGATTTTAAACAGCTGAAGAATCCTTGGAAAGAATGAGTAGTACGCTTATCTCTTTAGACTCCTGCTGTGGTCTTAGCCTTCCACTGAATACAAGATGGGGCAGATTTAGCCTTTAGGCTAAGGCCCCATGTAGCGAGCCGCAGCCAAAAAGTGCTGCGTGAAAAATCACGGCGGAAATGCACAGACTTTCACAGAAAGTCTGCACAGTTTTCCTGTGCAGACTTTCTGTCCCCATTAAACCTATACAGAAAACGCCAGTGTTTCCATAGGTATAATTGACATGCTACAATTTACAAAATTGCAACATGTGGATGGGATTAGTCAGAATTCCATCCACTTTGCAGATACTGTAAAACATTGCAGTTTTTGATGCGGCATATAAGCTACGTGGGGCCTTGTCCTTAGAATGGAATTTGGAGCTCATTTTGAAATTTAACCCCTTTCTTCACTATGATGTAATAGCATGTCATAGATTACTGCACCATGAAATAGTATTACATTATGTACTGCTGCCATCAGGGGAAGCTCCAGCTTATTGCAGTTCCTTGGGCAAAAGAGTTACAGTGGCACTGATTCAATTTTCAATAAAAAAAAAAAAAAGTTGTGACCATGGCAACCTTGGGTAGGATTGTAAAATCCCCATGTCAGCCCAGCCTAATATGCAGATCGTGTTTTAGTAACAGTTTATGCTGAGTTTGCGGTTTTGTAAACATGACATAAATATAGTTTCCTCTCATTTCTACCAAAAAAGCAGAATAAAAATCATTTTTAGTTGGTACTTAAAAAATTCTAAAATAAAAACTCTCACTTTTAATTTATCTGTTTTTTTTTTTTTTGTACTGACAATATACTGTCATATACAGATATATCTGTTTATACCTGTACATTGTCTGTAAAGATGAACACAATTGAGAAAACCTCCCACAGACAACAGTTGAATCTATAGCTCACTGTTAATGTACTTGCCACCCATGCAGTAGACAGTGGATTTCAAAGACAAAAATAATTTCAGAATTATTTTTATATATACATGTTCAGAGTGCAGAAGAGGGCCCCTCCGCAACTGTTCTGTGTTGGAGGAGAATCTACGTGGAATGCATGCACACAGAAGTACTCTCCTTCCTGATATACAGAGCAGGAAATGCAGTGGGTCCTCCTCCTTCTGTGGGCAATAGCACTTACCCAATCTTACTGAATGCTGCCCCAGCCCTGGCTGCCATTAGCAGCAGGTATCAGCTGTAGCACAAAGCTGAGACGTTGCTGCGATACGTGAGATCAGTGATAACTCTGATCAGAGTGCTTAAACCTTTAGATATCATGGTTGACAGCTGAATCGCCTATATTGCCCCCTGTGCCATGATCAGGGGCCACTGATACATGTCCATAACAGCTAAGGCCTATTCAAGTCCACCGGCACTGCCATCATCACCATTGTATTAGGTCTTGCTTGAGTAAAAAAAATAAAAGGTTTAAAAATATAAAAACAAAAATCCTCCGTTTTCTATTTAATTATTCTTAATTATGTAAAAAATGAAAAAGATAAAATACAATGCATATTTGGTATTGCCACATGCGTAATAACCAGTAGTAGAAAACTAAATCATTATCTATTCCAGTCATTGAACACTGTGAAGAATAAATAAATAAATAACTAATTAAACAACATGAAATTATGCCTTTTGAACGCCTTTCTACAAGAAAAGTAATAAAAATGATGAAGTAGTCTCACATACCACAGATTGATGTTAATGAAACATACAGCTCGCCCTGCACAAAAATATGCCTTTAACAAAAAAGTTTTTGTTTTTTTTATAAAAAAAGGATATTTATTGCATAAAATTATCAAAACATAAAAAAACTATAAATTAGGGATCCCTGCATCTGTAATGATGCATACTATACATCTAAATTTTTTTATCCCATGCAGTGAACACCATACAAAACAAGCTTGAAAAAACACCCATATTATTATTTTTAGTCACCTGGCCTCCAAAAAAATGAAATAATTATCAAAAAGTCATATGTACCCCAAAATGGCACCAGTGAAAAGCTCATCTTGCATTGCAAAAAATAAGTGCTCGGTTAGCTCAGTCTATGGAGAACTCAAAAAGTTCCAAGATGCTGATACAAAAACCAATAAAAAAAAAAAAAAATCAATATATTTTTGTGGCATAACAATAGCAAAACTTAAAAAACCTATATACCGTATTTTTCGGACTATAAGACGCACTTTTTCCCCCCAAATTTGGGAGGAAAATGGAGAGTGCGTCTTATAGTCCGAATGTGGATGTTTTGGCAGGGGGGTGCGGAGGAGTGGAGCTACCGGGTCTCCACTGTAACCGGAGCTAATGCCCGCAATCAGATTCCATTCGCAGCCATTACTACCTGTAAGACCCCCCCCAAAACTGCACTCGGGCCGGTGGCTACCTTGTTTGTTGCAGGCTGACTTCTGCGCGGTGAGATCGCAGGAGCCGACCTGTTCCTCTGACAGCCGGGAGCCTTATGAAGGCTCCCAGACCTGTCATAGGAATATCACTACTGAGGCTGGTCATGTACAGAATATCCCATAGACTGCAATACTGTTGTATTGCAGTCTATGGGACTTGTAAGCAAATGATTGCAGGTTCAAGCCACCTAGGAGGGGGCTAATAAAAAGTTTTAAAAAAATATAAAAAAAAACAAAAAAGTTCTAAATCACCCCCTTTCCCTAGAATACATATAAAAGTAGTAAATTACTGTGAAACACATACACCTTAGGTATCCCTGTGTCCAAAAATACCCCGTCTACAAACTTAAATACAATGCCCAGGCTACAAAATATTTGTCCCGAAGGGTGAACGTCGTAGCGGGAAAAGAATCAAAAGTGCCGAACTGCCGTTTTTTTTCACTGTTTCACCTCTGATTTGAATAAAAAGTGACCAAAGCAATAGACATTCCCCAAAATAGTATAACTAAAAAGTACCCACAAGTTGTTTTTTTTTTCTGGATTGATCACAAGTCTCGAGCCGTGGGGATGGGCTTCTGTGCAAATTTTGAATACCATCCTATCTAAAATAAGATTCATCTATACGTGAGTTGGGCTATGTGTTGTTAAATATTTTGGACTTTAGTTTACGGTTTACACGTGCCCAATTAATTCATAACTTTATACATTTTATAAATGAATATATTTCATATATTTTTTGGTGGATCGTATTATAATGACGTTTCTCCATATTCTATATGTAATAAGACTCCTTTTTTAAAAATAAGATGTCTGAGAATCAAATATTCAGTCTTTTTGATGATGACACTAGAACACGAAGATTTACTGAGGTGTTTGAGCATAGATCATGTACCGAAGACATGAATCAAGATTTCATCCCTTTATGGAATAAATTAACTAAAGCTCGTACCCAAGAAATTTAAAACACGGCCTTTCAACTCCCTCCAAAGGTTTTCTATGGGGTTGAGATCTGGAGACTGGCTAGGCCACTCCAGGACCTTGAAATGCTTCTTACAAAGCCACTCCTTCGTTGCTCTGGCAGTGTGCTTGGGATCATTGACATGCTGAAAGACCCAGCCACGTTTCATCTTCAATGCCCTTGCTGATGGAAGGAGGTTTGCACTCAAAATCTCACGATACATGATCCCATTCATTCTTTCATGTACACAGATCAGTCGTCCTGGTCCTTTTGCAGAGAAACAGCCCCAAAGCATGATGTTGCCACCCCCATGCTTCACAGTAGGTATGGTGTTCTTTGAATGCAACTCAGCATTCACTCTCCTCCAAACACAACGAGTTGTGTTTCTACCAAACAGTTCTACTTTGGTTTCATCTGACCATATGACATTCTCCCAATACTCTTCTGGAACATCCAAATGCTCTCTAGCAAACTTCAGACAGGCCCGGATATGTACTGGCTTAAGCAGGGGGACACGTCTGGCACTGCAAGATCTGAGTCCCTGGCAGCGTAGTGTGTTACCGACGGTAGCCTTTGTTAAATTAGACCCAGCTTTCTGCAGGTCATTCACTAGGTCCCCCCCGTGTGGTTCTGTGATTTTTGCTCACCGTTCTTGTGATCATTTTGACCCCACGGGGTGAGATGTTGCGTAGAGCCCCTGATCGAGGGAGAATATCAGTGGTCTTGTATGTCTTCCATTTGCTCCCACAGTTGATTTCTTCACACCAAGCTGCTTGCCTATTGCAGATTCAGTCTTCCCAGCCTGGTGCAGGTCTACAATTTTGTTTCTGGTGTCCTTCCACAGCTCTTTGGTCTTCACCATAGTGGAGTTTGGAGTGTGACTGTTTGAGGTTGTGGACAGGTGTCTTTTATACTGATAACAATGTCAAACAGGAGCCATTACTACAGGTAATGAGTGGAGGACAGAGGAGCCTCTTAAAGAAGAAGTTACAGGTCTGTGAGAGCTAGAAATCTTGCTTGTTTGTAGGTAACCAAATACTTATTTTCCACCATAATTTGCAAATAAATTCTTAAAAAATCAGACAATGTGATTTTCTGGATATGTTTTCTCATTTTGTCTCTCATAGTTGAGGTCTACTTATGATGTCAATTACAGGCCTCTCTCATCTTTTTAAGTGGGAGAACTTGCACAATTGGTGACTGACTAAATACTTTTTTTCCCCACTGTATATAGATCACGTAATGATATCACATGATAGGTAGAATGTTTTTTAGCGGTAATTTTGAATAGAGAATATTGAACCAAGTAACATACATATATTTCTTTGTTAAATGACAAGGATATCATCAAATGAGACATCATTATTAATGTATTACAACTTTTGATGGTTAGTTTAATAAGAAATCAAGACATCTTTATTTGAAAAGGCAATAATATAACCACAGATGTATATTGTTTAGGTGATTAATAAATAGGTGTGTCCAAGCAGTAGTTGGATTTTTAAATCAAGGTGAAAATCTTAAAATGTATGCCATGAATAAGGGACTGGATTAAGTCCTGAAACGTGTAGGCTTTTCTAATGTAACTCTTCACCATATGATATGATATTTTTTACTTTTTATATGGAGTAAATAAAAGTTATATTTTATAATTTTGGAATCTTTCAACTGACTTGCTGGATCCCACAAATTGTTTTTTTTTTCTGGATTAACTAAAAAGTACACCTGATCCCGCAAAAAAAGAAGCCCTATGCATCCTCGTACAGCTGCAGGGAAACAAGCCAATAGTCAGAACCGATCAGGAATGCCAGAACAAAATCACAAGACAAAAGAGGAATCCAGGTACACAGCCAACAGTCAGGTATTAGGAGCAGTCAAATCAAAGTCAGGTGCTTAGCAGGAGTTTGGAAACTGATAGCCAGCAAAGCTGAGTGATGAGGGAATGGTTTAAATAGGCCTGGTCAGGAAGCTTCCCTATGTTGTCATGGGAACCTTAAAGCAGCAACAACCAATCCTAACAGAAAGCTTCCTTATGTTCACACGGCAACCTTAAAGCGGCAACAACAGATGTCACATTCCTGACACATAAATGTGATATATTATAATAATTATTATATTATATTATAATTATTATATTATAATAATTATTTGTGCTATAGGGTGAATGGCTCAAAATTAAAAAATGCTACGATGTCTCTTATACACTGCATACAGTGTATATGGGAATCTGGTCATCTAATTCTCTTTTTTACCCAGAAAGATCAACACCATCATACACAACATTATACAGAATAGTGACCTGTGTTAATGTCAATAAATCATTTGGGGTATAGTAGAAATATCCTATTCAGCTCCGAAAGTCTCTGACACACCTGAAAATTGTAGTCCCATTTTGTTAGAGCAATACGGATTAAGCAGAGATTATACAGTGAATGTCAGTTTATCGTGGGAAGGGGTAGGGGGTTAGGAAAGAGATAAATATGCAGTTTGTAGAAAAGTTAGTGCCCATTCTACTTTATTCTTTGGATTAGAATATATTTTTCTTTTACTACTTTTGCCCAATATTAGCTTTAAAAAGGATGGCCTGTGATACCATATTGGATTACATACAATTTTTTAAATCACTTTTCATTGTGTTGTTTGGGAGGTAGAATTAATAAAACAGCTGATTTCTTTCTTTTATGGTGTCCACTGCATGGTATAAACAATGTAATAATTTTGTGGTATATCACTGCCCGTATACGAATAGTGGTTCTTGCTAAAAACTTCCATTTTGCACCATATATAGACACTGTATATGGAGCAGGGAAAAAACGATGTTAAATACTGTCATAGTGTCTCTGACCTATTTTTGTAACCACATCTCAGAAGTGAATATATAGAATATATCAGAAAGTTATAGCATCTCAACTGCTCACTTACGTGAATGCCATATGAATATTCCCAGGGAACGCTATTAGTGTGCGGTCTAAGGTCACAGCTACACTGTTTGGAGCAGTAAATTAATTTTGGATTGCAAACAAAAACTTTAAATTGTCTTTGACAATATTTTTTAATAATAGACAAGGACTAAAGTAATTAGTTACATGAATATTGAGCGATAGTGGTAAGAGGTTTTATTGTGTTACCCAGGGACCCCTTTAAAATTCTGTCTGATTTTGATACTTGGCTTGTAAAGATAACATCATTGTCATCATGATAAGGATTCCCTTGCCATCAGAACTTATTAAAGAAACTTACACACTGTCCTAGTCAGAATACTCACGAGAAATGTATCTTTAAATGCTTGTATGGATGTGAACAGACGATGTTAACTCATACAAGCTACAGTATATAATTATTTATAAGGTCAAGTGAAATATTATACTTATGGGATAAATCTGGCCTGCCCAGACCTTCTTATAATATTAATACCTATGAATTAACTATGTGCATGTATGAATTTATTGCTACTATTTAGAATGCAAATGTTATTTATTGCTGAATTTTTAAAAACCTGATATATTTTTCAGTGTATTTGTATGGCACTTTATTGCTACTGTTTTATATAGGAAAAGCATACCAAAAGACAATCACATAAATATGTATAATGTGTGTACAATATATGTATTCCATCAGTAGCATAAAAAGCTATATCTTTAGGTTCTGCATTGCTCATAGGAACCTGAGATCCAGTACAGCACTCACATAACGTAATGTTTTGGTTTGAAAAAGTCCTTTTAAGCATAACCGAGTTACAGTATTGCATTACATTATTACAATAATTACATTATTACTGTACTCCATTTTTTTTTTACTTTTTGCTAAGTTTGGACAATGTCAGACTTTGTAGGACACTGTGGAATGAGAACTCCAGTTGTGATTTTTTTTTTTTATGCACATTTCCAGGAGAAATAGCAGGAGAATTATATAATGCAGAGTTCTAAGAAAGGATGTTGTAATATTTGCATGTCGTGTGGAATACAAACATTTCCTAAAACAGACATTTTCAGAAAAGCTAACAGGTCCTCTTCAACGATAACCAGGGCTGGTGTCAGCACCCAGCAAACCCAAGCAAGTGCTGGGGCCTCCTGTTCCACTGCACTACATTTATTTGCAGGTCCAGAAATTAACCAGCAGGACCTTTTGTGTAGGAGGGGACCTATGGTTTGCCCATGCACTAAATCTAGCAGAACGTGCAATGCTGATAGAAGTCAGACAAATCTCTGTTTTTAACCTGTGCTACCTGTGGCCCATTCTTTTCCTACAGACAAGTGATTTCTTCAATCACACAGGGTGTAATGTCCTCTACATAACACTGAATTAATCAGCATAAAAGGTGAGTATTATGAGTTTGTGTGAACATTTGACTATGTAATAGCGATGCCTGTGGCTGTAGGATACTTGTACACATGTGAAGGTATATAGGGAGATTGAGCTATTGCATTTTAATTAAAACTTTAGGCTAAGGCCCTACATAATGAACCACAGTTTTTCTGCAGTGTTCCGCAGTCGACGCCGTCCGATGACATTTCAAAAGGTAGCAATTGTTACAAAATGGCAGCACCCATTGCTCTGGTCCTGTGTCAAGACTCTCTTACCGGGCTTTCGGAGACCAATGGCTGGGATCTGTAGTGCAACAGGTAGTGTGCTGGAACTTGTAGTGCACTGGTAGTAGCAGGTATCCATTATCCATCATCCCTACATTTCCTCCCTCATCTCTGTCTATCGCCCAACCCGTACTCTCCATTCACTCAATGACCTAAGACTAACATCCTCTATTATCAGAACCTCCCACACTCGTATACAGGACTTCTCCCGAGTTGCACCACTTCTCTGGAATGCTCTATCCCGGACTATCAGAATAACCCCCAATGTCTACAGCTTCAAGCGCAAACTAAAGACATATCTTTTCAGACAGGCCTATCACAACTCCTAATGTAAACCCTTCCGTAGTTAGATTCCCTAAAACGTACCCTCTGTTCACGCTCCCGCATTACCTCACAGGATATGATGCCATATCAGACTAACTTTATATGTCCAGGAACCGTCTGCACATTAAAGGACATGACTGGTGACGGCTCATACAGCCTTATATATGTGTAATGACAGTAACCTCTATTACAAAATTGTCTGACCATTGTATAAGCAATGCTACATCTGATGCCGCCCCTGCTACCTCCTGTGTCACCCCCTCTACCTCATAGATTGTAAGCTCTTGCGAGCAGGGCCCTCAGACCCAGTGTGTGAATTGACTATTTCTTTGTAATGTATCTTTTTTGTCTGTACTTGAACCCTACAAATTGTACAGCGCTGTGGAATATGTAGACGCTATATACATAAAATGTATTATTATTATCATTATTATTAGTATTATTATCCACAGTGAAGCGGACAGTAGCAGGCATCCACAGTGCAACAAGTAGTAGCAGGTATCCACAATGCAGCAGGCAATATGCTGGAACTTGTAGTGCACTGGCAGTAGCAGGCATCCACAGTGCAACAGGCAGTAGCAGGTATCCACAGTGCAGCAGGAAGTAGCAGATATTCACAATGCAGCAGGCAGTATGCTGGAACTTTGAGTGCACTGGTGTTAGCAGGTATCCACAGTGCAGCGGGTAGTAGCAGGTATACACAGTGTAGCAGGTAATATAGAACCAACTGAGATCAGTAGGCCCCAGCTCAAGGATTGTCTGAAGCAGGCTTCAAACACAATACTCAAGCACTGAGTTATCAGTTGCAGGAGTGCAAATAATCAACAGGCAGGAACCAAGATGGCCATGGACAGGAAACACACAAAACACCATCTTGCTAAGGGACTGGTACTGGCAAAACAAAGAGTTCATCAATTAAGATCCTGACATCCTGTTTAGATGCTGTCATTACATTTGGTCTGGCATCTAAACAGTTAACAGTTGCAATCAGTGCTAGCACCATTTGCAGCTGTTAGCAGTGGGTGCTGGCTGTATTATACAGCCATCATCCATATTGTATGAAGAGTGTTCAGCTTCTGAGCCCTCTTCATACAATCCCCTCCACTCAATAACATTCAGGTATTTCATTGATCATAAGGGGTTAAAAAAGAGCAAATCTTGCAATTTTCTCTCTGACCACTAAACCTAACAATAGACTGACACTTGCCAATTCTGTGGGAGTTTTCTTTGCAGTGGTCAACTCATTTATATCACATTATAATAGAAGACAGAAAACACCTCTATAGAAAACACCACTGAGCCATTATTACATCTGATACTGACAATAGATGATGTCACAGCTTATCTACTCCCTCCTTGGACTGAGCATATCTAGAAAACTCTCCCATACACCTCAATCAGTCATATCCAGTGTATTACTTCCTATGTACATAAATTTCATGTAAATGTGATAACAGAGCAGAGAAGAAGCTCAGGCAAGATGAAACAAACAGTAAATAGAATAAGAAAAATTACAATCAGAAAATAAAAACAGATTCATAAATAAACAAAATTGGTGAGCCACTCCCTTTGTAGTCTCCTGGCATGGTAACTTCTACTGACCTATGGAAGAGTTGGCATTTTTAAACTCTCCTTAAAATTTATTTATAACATAATAACTGGCATTTCCTTAGAAAGCTGGATTAAAAGTGAGTAGGTAGAAACTTTGAATGCTTCTTCTACAACAACATTGTCAGTTGAAATCCTCTGATATTTCCTCCACTTACTCGATTTCAAATAGAGAATTTTAAAATTGACTTTTCTGTGCGCCACATAATCCTATCCATTAAATATATCAATGCTGTATTTCCTACGTTTCCCATTACAATTATTCTCGGTATACAATTATAACGGGTTTTTATGATTTGTTATTAACCTTAATTCTAACTAGTAAAGCGTCATATTTTATTAAATCGAAAATTATAGTATGTCAGAAAATTTTACTGTACTGGTACCATACCGCCAATCTATTGCCAGTGTGGATACCACATAGTCAGATGTGTGTAGGAGAGGGTCTGCCATGATGGCCTGATATATGCATTTGTGGTGGAACTGCTCTGTGATTTATCTTTACTGGTTAGAAATCTTTAATATTGTCTTCATAATTCATATTCTACAAGCTGCTTGAAATGTTATTGAAAAGCAATGGAAACTTCCAACCCCACCTTCTATCAGGGAGACTATTGGAGTGATAAACCATAACTTTGAACTTGAACATCTACATTAGGAAGAGTCAACCTCCTCAAAAAACAATGGTACCTGACAGAAGTTCATCTGTTCAAGGCTAATCCTCTTGTCTCATAACTTAATTTTTTTTTTATCTTTTGGCCCTCTTACCACATTAAATAAGGCAATCTATTGCATTCAAACTGCCTAGTATCAATTCATAGGACCTTGGCTAATAGTGCTAGCATTATCGCTCCTGCTTTATCCAGTGTATTTCTAGACGTAGCCTTTGACACCCAGGCATTAACACCTGTTAATTTATTTTTTTCTATTGTTACACTAAAGTCCTGTTATTACTGTTTATTTGTTACTTTATTTCTGAACTTTACTGTGCCAGTTCTGGATTTGACATGCATTATGCTAAACAAGTACATAGTGAATGCCCAAATTTCTATAACCCTGTTCTGCCCTGAGAAACACAGATGTGGCATACTGTGACTTGGTTTTTGATATTTCTATGTGTTTTTGTTTCATTATTTCCTTTATTTATCATTAAAACAATGAATGGAACATGTTTATTAAGAAAAGGTAAAGGAAAGCAGTTATGGAATGGCTAAATGTTTTGTAAAAGTTATGGAATCACCTTGTAATTTGTATTTTTGGAAAAAATACATATGCATGTCTAAAAATGCTGCTGAACGTGGTCAAAAGAAAACGTGACATTAGAGTTGTCAGTTGAACAATGGAAAGAGTTAGGCCAGGACCACATGGGTAGTTATCGCAGTAAGGTAGCCACTGGAATCTCACCAGCAGCTAACCCACTGTGATCTACAGTAGCAATGTTGTGGACAAGATTTCAGAAAATGTCATCCACATCCCACAGCTGAAACCCACAGTGAAAAGTGACTTGCATTGTGGGTTTTGAACCTGTGTTATGTCAATTTTTGCTGTGGGTTTTATGTACGAATTTCAACCTTTGCAATTCAAATGTTAAAATCCATGGGGGACCAGCAATGAAACCTGCAGGAGAGACACAGTAAAATAGAAGACATTTGAAATTCAAAATGTTGCTTTTAGGAGGATGAATACAGGTTATATGCACTCAACAGCAATTTTATATAATGCTAGTAAACCCAGATTAAGGACCACATCAATTTAATACAGACCCACATCAAAACATCCTAAAATACAGCTACGGTATGTCAGAGGTAAAAGTCATCAGTTATGTAATACTACTGCAAAATACTCCTAATCTGTAAAATAAATAATTAGCCTCTATAAATCATAATTGTAACTTTTTCTTCTTTTAAACTCTCACCATCCAAGAGGCTGATTATTAAAAAATCCAATAATTAAAGCTTTATTTATTATAAAGTCCACAAGAAACATTTTGGCTTTTTATCTTTCCTGTCAAGCATGCATAGCAAAAGATGTAGACATTATCCTCTGAATATTTCATGGAGTCATTTTTAACACAGTTGCCTGTTCACACAGTGAAACAGCATTCATTTCAAAGTTGTGAAGGGAAGCTTTTAATCATTACAGCGGCAGAGCAAAGATGTTAAGGATTATTAGGTGTGAGTGCAATTCATATGCATAACGTGGAAATTCACATTTAACCAAAGATATATATGCATTTACAATTATGGCATAAATCTCATCTTCATGCAACGGATTGTTGTTGTTTTTTTTTATATTATGTATGTTTAGACAATGTGTGACGTTGCTCATAATTATTTGTCTTTATCCATGACATATAGACAGCAAAGGGAAGCTATAATTTACATATTCTGAATAATTTGTATGCCTAAAATCTAAAGTACTGTAACTACTCTACCTCACTAAAAGTGTACACCTATTATGAGTTACTTTAGGATGTCTGTGAAAAATCATTTCTATCCAGTACTGTATATTACTTATATTATTACTTACTATACTTTGCTACAGAAATCCGTAGTTATCTGACAGTGACTGTTTGCTCTCTTTATCCAACAGGATCAGTATGTGATTATTTTTAGTGGGATGGAGGGTTGCTGAAACTCCTAGCATGTGCCTCCCATACATAGTGGAAATCTATGCCTGGCCGTGAGAGTATCTTCCAAAGGATTATTGTACCAATTTATTAAACATAATCCGGTTTGATTATTCTCTCAATTTCACTTATAATGTTTGCATTGCTGGTAATCTTGAGTGTTAACTATTTGAGATGAGCGTACGGGTTCAGATTTAATCCACTTTGACCCAAATTTTTCAAAAGTTTCAAGCTTGATTCGAACCAGAAACTTTGGGGTCAGTCACCCATGAATCACTATTATACTCTGGGGTCTCTTCAGTGATGTTTTGAAACCCTATACTTATCATCTTAAATTATTGTACATTGACCCAATTTCTATATGATCTCTCCTTGCCATATAAACATAATGAAGTGTTCTTCTTCCTTATACACACAATCCGGAGGTGATTCTACACATGTTTGTCACATAATCACGCATGAGCAGTACACCGGTGTCGTCTCGGTACCCCTACCACATGAATTAGCTAGTGGGCAGTTTCGGCCACATCACCAGTGCATGTCTGGTGTGCACACGTTGATTACTCACCTGAGGTGAAACGTAGGAGGGGCGGCACCATCGTTTAAATGTCCGATGCCTTGGCACTTACATGTGAGACACCGACATGATGTCCAGACAGTGTGAAGGATGACCCTTATCAAACAGGAGACACAGGATATGGACTCCCCCACAGTAACTGGGTAATATATTGTGATGCTGGTTACTGATCGTTACTGATACTGATAGTTTACTGGAACCCTGTGTCTATTGATGACTCGCTGACTGATAGAGAAACGCTTCGAGCTATATTATTTTTCCGGTAATTTTATTAAGTGTTTCCCTTGGTGGTGGTTTATGTTACGTATCATAGCTATTACATGTTTTTAGATGTTTTGTTTTAAAGGTTATGTTTTAAGGGATTGACTCCTGTGTTATTGGACATGAAACAGGCAGACAGACCCACTAATATTCATGGAAATCAATTTTGTGAGGTTCAAAACAGGACTGCTAAAATGTAAAACAGTGTGACACTTAAAATTATAATGCCAAGAGCATTTAGGTAGGAGGAGTCAGGGATAATCTGTATCCACATCAGTGCATATGGCTTTAAAGAAGTAAGTAACTGTGCCGTTATGCGATTTTAGCCCAGACATACTGTATGAAGTGTTCTCAGTGATGCTGGATCATCTTTTATTAGTATACTACCTATGTCATTCATCTATTATTCCTCCTGGAAATGTTTGAATAAATTGCATTGATATTTCATGGTAGAATACATCTGTATAAGAAAGGATGGTCCTGTTTTGGTTGGGGTGGCTCAGGTCCCAGATTCATTTCGGGTCGATAGGAGCCACACAAGCTCGATAGGAGCCACACCTTAAATTGGCTTAAAACATAGTGTATAACACTGCCAGGGCTCCTGGGAATCTATCTATCCAATTTCTAGCTTTCTAAAGCAATTACAGGCAAAGTTATGTCAAAGTGAAAGTGACATGTACAGTCATGGCTGTAAGTGTTGGCACCTCTGAAATTTTTCCAGAAAATGAAGTATTTCTCCCAGAAAATTATTGCATTTACACATTTTGTTATACACATGTTTATTTCCTTTGTATGTATTGGAACAACACAAAAAACAGAAAAATAAGCCAAAAATGATATCATTTTACAAAAAACTTCAAAAATGGGCTGGACAAAATTACTGGCAACTTCAATTAAATATTTGGTTGCACACCCTTTGGAAAAAAATAACTGAAATCCATAGCTTCTAATAACCGCCAACAAACTTCTTACACCTCTCAAATGGAATTTTGGACCACTCTTCTTTTGCAAACTGCTCCAGGTCCACATTTGAAGGGTTCCCCCTCCCTACAACAATTTTAATATCCCCTCCACAGGTGTTCAATGAGATTTAGATCCAGACTCATTGCTGGCGACTTCAGAACTCTTCAGCTCTTTGTTTCCATCCATTTCTGGGTGATTTTTGAAGTATGTTTGGGGTCATTTTCCAGCTGGTAGACCCATGACCTAGGATGTAAACCCAGCTTTCTGACACTGGGCCCTACATTGCGACCCAAAATTCTTTGGTAATCTTCAGATTTTTATGGTGCCTTGCACACAGTCAAGGCACCCAGTGCCAGAGGCAGCAAAACAACTCCAAAACATCTTTGAACTTGCACCATATTTCACTGTTGTTACTGTGTTCTTTTATTTCCAGGCCTCATTCCTCATTTTCTGTAAACAGTAGAATAATGTGATTTATTAAAATGCTCTATTCTGGTCTCATCTGTCCACAAGTCGTTTTCCCAAAATAATTTTGGCTTACTCACATACATTTTGGCAAACTGCAGTCTAGTTTTTTATGTCTCTGTGTCAGCAGTGGGGTCATCCTTGGTCTCTTTCCATAGAGTTTAATTTCATTCAAATATCAATGGATAGTTTGCGCTGACACTGTTGCACCCTGAGCCTACAGGACAGCTTGAATTTCTTTAGTATATTGTACGTATATTTTCACTCTATTTTGGTTCTAAAGTCCTTAGACAGTTCTTTTCTCCTCTTTCTGTTTTCCATGCTTAGTGTGGCACACACCGACAGACAATGCAAAGATTGAGTCAACGACTCTCCTTTTTATCTGGTTTCAGGTGTGATTTTTATATTACCTACACCTGTCCATTGCCACAGGTGGGTTGGAACGAGCATTACATGCTTGAAACAAAGTTATTTACCCACAATTTTCAAAAGCTGACAACTCTTTTTTCCGGCCCATTTTTTGAGTTTCGTGTCAAATTATGTCCAATTTCCAATTTCCAATAACTAAATTCTCCTATTCCTTACTATTGTTTGCAATTGTAAGCTTTTCGGAACTGAGTGTGTTGTATGATGCAGTGAAATGAATTACAGACCTTTATCTATCACCACCATTACTGTAATTCATCATTTCAATCACACAGCACCTTATGTAGTGTATACGACTTCAGCACTGTAAGCTGTCCACCTACCACTATATATTGGGTGAGAGGTTGTCAGCTGATATCACATGGTGCTAGAACATCACACATTAACAAACAAACACTTTTCTCTTTTGCATTTCCTGCTCAATACATGTGGTGGCAGCCATTTCAGTTTGAGACAAGTCTGCATTTGTTTGGTTTTGTTAAAAACTGGAATACTTGAATTCCAAAAAATGGAATTTGGAACATTCGGGTCGAACTAAGTTTGAAATGAATTAATTAACCCATCTCAAATCCCATATTGTTATTTTATCTGGAATACAAGCATTTATTAAAACAGGCATGTCAGGAGAGCTGACAGATCCTCTTAATATTTTTATTGGTAGAAGACAATCTATTCATACTGTACGTGTACAAAACAAATTCGGTTACATGAACGTCCAGATTAGCAGCATAATACAGTAAAAAATGTCTCTCTCTTTACAATTCTAGCTGATCAATTTACATTTAATTTCCTATGTTGGAATAATTTACTGAGCTAGTATGTTCACATTTTTCATTGTTATTTATCCAATGCTGTATCTTACAAATACCATGCCTTTAGATCATCAAATAGTCTTCTTTTTACAGAGACATTTTCAAAGCATTTCATATCATTAATCTTTATTGACATTATTATGTGTAATTATCTGTTCCTACTATTTTAATGATTGCAAGCACTATATTGCTTGCTTTAAGCTTGCTTTAATATACTTATTCACTTCAGGTGGTTCAACATTTCTATTTGTCATCCTTTTCATACTAGGTTGGTATATGATATTTATTTAGTTCTATCATGTACATGAAAAAAACACAGCAAAATCATACTTGTCAATAAGATTTCACTATAAATAATATTATAAACATTGAATTCATATTTTGGAATTTAGACCTCTCGTTGTATAACAGATTTGTGTTGTATGGTTCCATAAATATATTCCGGAAGAATTATTATGAGGCAAATTTTTAAAGTTGCTTTTGCTGGAGCCTGTATTGGCATAATTTGGGCCAAATTTATCAAGCGTTACATGATGTCTAATAAATTTAGTGCATCTATAAGACTAACACTTTTGTGCTGAAATGTTACTGCTCTTTCTATGCTATTTCATCACCTAAGTGCATCTGCAACAATTTTTGCAATGTTTTAAAAATCACATTTGATAAATCTGTAGTACAGCCAGCTAGATAGGCTAACTATACTCTCTTTCGCACTCACTTTCAAAAGTAGAGTAAGTGGAAATTTTTTAGGGCAGAGTTCTGGAGTGCAAGTCTTGATAAATTCCTCCTATTGTACCTCTGTGAGACTAAAAATTCATATTGAGACACAGAGTTTATTTTCCTTATGAAATCATGCAGTATTCATGAAAAAAATGAAATGGTGTCATAAAGCAGAGGAGTTTTCTTCTAGTATTACAGAACTTCTAAGGAATAACAAAATTTCTGCTATACAGAGGCATTAAAAGGCAGTACATGAGGTTTCTTTGGTTCCATAATACAGAACCATATGAATTCCACGCAGATGTTATTCACATGGCTTTTCTTCGTTCACGGGGTTTTGGTTTGTATTAGATTTGATGTAAATGATATTTGTGGTTATGAATTTAAACATTGATCATGGACCTGTGCCCCACCTGTGCTGTTCATCACAAATGCTATTTGTTAAGCATGTCAAAAAGAAATTAAATTATTTGGAATTGCTTTTACTTCAGAAATATAGTGGGTTTTTTTTTTTTTTTTTTTTGCTATTTTTCACTTTTTTTCTGGTTTGCACCTAATTTATTATTTGCTTGTTTCATTTTTTTTTATGTTTTGCACCTAATGCACCTTTTTTCAAAACTGACTTGTAATGTAGACATGGTTTAGATGGCACATAGGTGTACACCTATTTTATTATATGCAGCTTTTAAAAGTTTTGCTCAAGCTTGTTCCACTTCTACCTTGGCTTAAAAATAAACCAAAAATCATTTTTGAACTTTGTTTCCCTCCACCTAAAGAGTTTATGAGCTATCATGCAACATTTTGATAAATATTGAATAATATAATAATATAATATTGAAATGATCATAATAGCAAGAGAAATAGTAAGCATAATATTTTTCATAATATATTTTCTATTTTATAATATATGTTTAGATTACATCTTGGTTTACCTGGTTGGTGAAAAATGTCACCCCTTGAATACCAAGACAGCTAGTCATGAATTTATAAAACCATGAATGAAACTTGGTCTGAGAGGAAAACATGTAAAAGTAACAATATTTCCACTGTCAGTTCCAGCACATTGAAGTTGCTACTCTTAGCCTCAGGGTGTGACGTTTTAATACATAAAATTCTAATAAATTTGTGAGTAGTATAATGTTGTACCATGTTAGCCATAGAAAGTAGTGGAAGAGTGAAGAAATCTGGCGATACCTTTTAGAGGCTGAGTATATTTGATGGTAAGCTTTTGAGAGTGCTAGCTCTCTTCTTCAGACATGGTGTAATACAGGAAACTGAAAATTCACAGACTTTTTATACACACACATGACATGGATCTTCAAAGGATCTTGGAATAGCAAAATGCAATATAAGTAGAGAAGTTATTTACAACAGGTCAGGAAATAAACAGTCTGGAAAACTTGTGGGGCGTGATGGAGGGATCAGTAATTCTTGCTGTTATCTGTTTGCAATCAATTAGTGATTTGTGACCCTCACAGTTCATACATAGTGTGACATGAAACTAGCATGAATATTAAGTCCAAATTGCAGAGTTTGAAATTTTTGCATTAAGTTGTATTCCCATTCCTTTCTCTCCCTCTGCATCTTAAAATGTCCCATTAAAACCACAACCCGCAAATCTTCAATAGAGTGGTCTTCTCCGGAGAAATGTACACCACGTCTGAAGAAGACAGCTAGCACTCTCGAAAGCTTACTATCAAATATACTCAGTTAGCCTCTAAAAGATATCGCCTGATTTCTTCACTCTTCCAATAAATTTGTGAAGAAGAGGTGTTAGAAAGATATTAGATCTTACTCCAATACTGAAAAATTCTACTTTATAAGCTATATTATTATGTTACCCTAATGGAATGTATCACCATTTTTTATTTATTAACCCTGCAGGCATTTTTCAATTTTTGATTTCCATTTTTGACTCCCCACCTTCTAAACACCATAACTTTGTGATTTTTCTGTTCCCAGAGCCATATGAGGGCTTAATGTTTGCTGTACAGATTGTACTTTGTAATGGTACCATTTAATATTCCAGTTCGGCCACCATCTTTAAAACAAAATAGTGAAATAAATCCCTTTTTTTTCTAATTTGTTTTTATTGTCTGATTCTAGTTTCTTTTATTCTGGACATTGCCATCTTGCCTGAGCTTCTCCTTTGCTCCTTTTACAACATTTAGTGACATGTTTAACAGAACTCTCATGGCCAGGCCTCTGCTGGGGCCTCCTGCTCCTGAGGGGGCCCACTCAGCTACCAGAAGCTTCACTCTTCACTTTAATTTGCAGGTGTACAAGTTAGCCAGCAGGACATTCTGGTTTGTTCATGCAATAAATCTATCTGCACCTACTTGACAGGCATAGACACACCTCAGTCTGTCCTTCTGCTATTTTTTTACATTAGAGACTGGTTTGGAAGAAAGGGGATCACAATCCCAGCACCTGCAGTCCTGATAAAAGTCAGACAAAACTCTGTTTTTAATGATGTCTGTGGCCCTTACTTCTCCTACTGACAAGTGATTTCTTCCATCACACAGGGGTGTAATGACCCCTGCAAGACACTGAATTAGTCAGCATAAAAGGTGAGTATTATGAGTGTAAGTGGGTGCGTTAGTGAGTAATAGTGATGCATGTGCCTATAGGATATTTGTATACATGTGAGGGTATATAGGGAGATTGAGCTAACCGGAGAGTGTAGCAAGGTAAAAACGCTGAGGAAATAAAGACAGCAGAAATGTATTGTGTATTTTTCTGCAGTATTTTTCACTGCATTTGTATGCATTTTTCTCTGTGGTTTTTCTTCCTTTATTAAATCTATAGGGAAAACACAAGCATTTCCACAGGTAAAATGCTGCTTTTTCACAACTGTTTTTTTTTTCTGCAGTGTGTGGATAGGACTAGGCACAATATCATTCACTTTGATGGTACTGTCAAATGCAGTGTTTTTTTCTGCTGCATTTCTGTAGCAGTCAAAGACGTTGTGGAATGCAGCTAAAAACCGCTTCAGAAAAAAACACAGCATCACTTTTTTCTGCAGCGTTTAACTCTGCAGTTTTTCTTCCATTTTTAGAAGTATAGGGAAAACACAAGCGTTTCCGCAGGTAACATTGACATGCTGCTTTTTTCAGCAGTTTTGCAAAGTTAAAACTGCCAATAGACTCCCTTTAACACATTCATAACCAATAGTATTTGGTGCCTTCATTCCTTCTGCACAGGGAATCTTTGTGATGTCATTATTAAAGTCACAAGGTTATCTAGCAATGCATTCAGGAACACAGCACTTAAACAGAACCTTTCATCACCTTCACCAATTCAAGTTCAAGTACAGTTGGAATTTCTTCTTTATGCCCTACAGTTCTCGAGCAATCAAGGCTGTTAATTTTGGTATCTGATATTCTATATAAGCTGTGCAATATCGGAAGGGCGGTGTCAGGCAGGGGGTGTGATTCAGAGCTCCAATCAAAGGCAGCTAATGTCAGAACTTAGGATCACACCCCTTGCCTGCTCCTGCCTGACACCGCCCCTCTGACAGTACAGACTAAATAGCATATCAGACACCAAATCTAGCAGCACTGACTGTGCCAGAATCAGTGGAGCAGCAGCTATTAAATGATGTAAAGAGCTGGACTTGTTGGAGATGGTGAAGGTCATCTTTATATAATCAGTATTCTCATGTGTTTTTTAATGACAGGGAATTATTTTAGTTTGCTGTCAAACTGTAGAATCAGCTCATTATGTGGTAGATCCTATGTGCAGGAACATTCAGTTCCATCAAAGACTATGGTGCTCATTTGTTTCTGTTGAGTCAGTGGAGTATAGTAACAGTATCATTTCATTTAGATAACAGAAGCATTGAACAATTTGTGAAAATATGTTTTTGGTTGTCCTAAAACATTTTGTAAATATTACATTTGATGGAATGAATATAGATGGACTGATTTATCATTGTTTATGAAAACTGACGTACAAACGATGAAAAGTCACAATATTTTTTGCAAAAGTCAGAATTTTTGAAAAAAGTGTGACTTTAAGTTTTGATCTTTACAAGCGACTTTTCTCAAAGGGGTTGTGGCAGGGCCTTTGGTTGCACTAGATTTATTATCATTTATGTCAGTTTTCTGACATAAATGCTGCCATATATTTCTGCTTAGACACATGGACCTCAGAGGATGTGCCTAATTTATGATGAGGTGTGCACCTCTTCGTAAATTAAGCGCAAACTCCGGTCGGTATCACGACCGACTTGGAAAATGTTTTTTACACCTTTCATCATCCTAAAATAATGAAAACCTTGTATATTTAGTTGTTTGACAACATTGTATTGTTAATTTCATGACATTTTATTGGACTCAGTGATTGTCCACTTTATAGCTAATAGAACAAAAATAGTCTAACATAAGTACAGATGTGTCCATATCTTTATTGATCTCTATTGAAGCTAATCAAGAGAATGCCAAGAGTGTGCAAAGCAGTAATCAAAGCAAAAGGTGGCTACTTTGAAGAACCTAGAATATAAGACATATTTTCAGTTGTTTCACACTTTTTTGTTAAGTATATAATTCCACATGTGTTAATTCATAGTCTTGATGCCTTCAGTGTGAATCTACAATTTTTATAGTCATGAAAATACAGAAAACTCTTGGAATGAGAAGGTGTGTCCAAACTTTTGGTCTGTACCGTACATTCATAACTGGTTTCTTAACAGTGACCACTGAGGCCACAGATTGGTCTCAGAGGTCACATGAGGCTCAGCATTTCTGGCATTGTGTCCTGCCATGTGAAGGAAAGGGAATCAGAGGTGAACAATGGAGCCCCGGAAACTGGTGAGTATGTTTTTTTTTCCTTTGCCAGCCTCACAGGTTGCTCCAAATCCTGGACATCCTCTTTAATTCCAATGGTCTGTCACAGAGACATGCTCCTGGTGTCTGAGGTCTGCTGGATTATGTACAGTTGATTTCTCTCCCCACAAACTCAGCATTCATAGTCTCACTCTCTCTGGAGATAGGAGCCATGACTTCCATTGTTCTCTGGGCTTGGATGGTCTCACTGCTTCTTTCACGTCAGTTCACACTGGCTCACTGGTGTTTCTATGCCTCACTGCACTGCATTGCACTATCTGGCATTTTGGCACCAAATGCCTCAGCTATGTTTTACTTATGAAAGAGGACCAAGGGCTGGGCCCACAGGTTCAGCAGGTACACGATGCCACACAGACACACACACACCGTTTTAATTCCCAGAACAATGTTTACTGAGTAAAGCAATGAAGAGAGATCTGGGAAAATATGCATAAAAGTATAAACAGAGAGAAAAATACAAAATGCTATGGAACAGATTATTGCAGCAAACCAATACTATACCCCTTAGTTCCCACAATTACTTATGTAGATGCGGCCAAGCCGTACTCACAAGTCCTTGAGGCCTTTACTTTGTGTAGTCACTTTATCTTCTGTGCTTCAGGGGTGTCTTGACTCCATCCTCAGCCAGCACCACGGTCACTGTGTTCTAGAACCCAGTCCTCCGCCAGCACCAAGACTTCACCTGCAGTCAGCTCAGCTCAGGCCTCCATCCAGCACAAAACTCTCTCCACCCCAGCACACCTCAGGCTTCCAGTTCCAGATCTTCTCCACATCACCCCTCCCTTCCTGTTTCCTGCTAGGTGATGATGCAGTACCCTATCTCCAGTGGGAGGCATCAAAACTGCAATCCTAGTGCACTGCCATACTTGTAGAAGTCCAACACATTCCAGTAATTATCTATAATCAGACTTTGAACCCTAGAACAATATTTACATTAATTACATTAATACTTATGGGCAGTTTCTTACTTTGCTGCCACCTACTGACCAAAGGTAGTTACTGCAGATGTATTGCTTCCACAACCTTACACTTACACAATGCCTCCCCGCGTGGTCTGGTCCTGCAGCTCCGCTGCACGTGACCGCTGAGGCCAATCAGAGCCCTCAAGAAGGGAACCGGGGACATCACTACCTGTGATGTCCCCAGCTTCCTTTCTGAGGCCACTGAGACTACTGATTGGCCTCTGCAGTCACGTGACCAATCAGCGGCCTCTGAGGAAGGGAGCCGGGACATCACAGCCAGCGAGAAATTCAACAGCAACAAGGCAGCCTTGGGAGGACCCCAGAGCATCAGGGACAGTTGAGTATGTTTTTTGTTTGTTTTTTTTCACCCCACCCCCCCAGCCTAATTAGAAAATATTATTTAGCCTGGACAACCTCTTTAACAATGTACAGAATACTAAACAGTCTCACTTACTAAATGTATTTCTTAAGTCTGCAGCTCAGCCCCCCTCAGTTATCTCCCAGAACACTGCTTCTGTAGAAAACAAGCAAAAATTAACAAACATAAAGACAGGTAAAACAACAGTATTGGGTAACATTATATTCACATGTCAACATGATACTAAACTCCTTGAGCCACAACCATACATACATATACACATGACATTCTAAAAGGTTACCTGAAACAACAGGTTTAATTTTAGGCTAAGGCCCACGTAGCGGTTTTTCCCACAGCGCTTTTCACAGACAGTCCACAGAGGTTTCCTCTGCAGACTTTCTGCTTCCATTATACCTATAGGGAAACCGCCAGTGTATCCGTAGGTATAATTGACATGCTGAGATTTCCAAAAGCGCATATTTTTCTGCAATGTGTGAATGGGATTTGCTAGAATCCCATCCACTTTGCAGTGACTGTAAAATGCTGCCTTAGGATATTATGCTGTATTAGTTATAGCGTGGCCAGACCCTTTTTAATTACAATAGGCAATTTTTAGGATTACTTGTGAACTGCCTGCCAGGAACCCAGAGGCATCACCTCCAGCGTCACTCCAGATATTCAATAAATCAACCACTGTATTCTCATTGCCATTTTACATATAGATAAAGATGTAAATGAAAATGAAGGTGCGTGATGAGTTGTGATTCAAAATAATTTTGCTTTGAAGGAAAGAGATTACTTGAGACCCAAAATGCACCCTGATCTTTAGTCATTCAATATATTTTTTATGGTATGGTTTATTTTAGTTATATGAATGCATGGAGTTGCACGATGAAGCTAGAATTTAAAGGGGAAAACTTATTAAGGCTAAGAGCCCACATTGTGAGCCGCAGCCAAAAAACACTGCAGAAAAGACCGTGGCGGAAACGCATCATGGTATTTTCCACAGTGTTTTTCACAGCTTCTATTATACCTATTGTGATGTTGTTATAAGTATTCTGTATGTTCTTTGCTGCTTATTCATTTTGCTTTGTCTGCCTAGCAACAGTGAGGTAGTAAGGGAGGAGGAGCTGAGCTAGGAGGTAGAGGCTAGACAGGAAGCTTGAAGGGAGCATGGAATAAAGAAGTCTGATCCATAAAAGTCATTATCGCATAGTGGACTTATTCCAGGTGACCTGCATCATCACTACAACACTACACCTATACGGAAAACTGCAGTGTTTCCATAGGTGTAATTGACATGCTGCGCAAGCGTTTATGAAGTCACAGCATTTACGCTGCAGATTTTTTTCTGCAATGTGTGGAGGAGATTAGCCAGAATCCCATCCACTTTGCAGGTACTGTAAAACATGGAGTTTTTTTTTTCCGTTGCATTTCTACCATGGCCTAAGACTGGAGCATTGTGTGCTGGTCTTAATATTTTGTGTGCTGGTGTCAGAACCCCTAGAATTATTAAGAAGTTCCTTTGAAATAGTAGATTCCTCCCTCTTTGTCCTTGTCATGCAAATCTCTGTATTAAACCTTGTATCTACATCACTATATTGAGTAAAAAAAACTCTTAAATTGCTGCTGAAAATGAAATATTCTGAGTAAAACAATTTGTTAAAATATTGCGTATACAAATGAAATGAAGAAGCAATATGACAGGGGATGGCTGTTGGCAGTAAGAAGAGAGTTCTATACATACTGCTCTCAAGTAAACCTTTTACTTTCCTCAATTTTCCACTGCTTGACTCCTTATACTAAATAGTGTATAACTCATTGTGCAAGATACTAAGTGATAACATTTTGCCTGACTCTTCGCCTTTCAGAATTTGATTTGTACTCAGCCTCAACTGGAGCCCTGTTAATAAAAAATAAAAAAAAAGTACAATGCAGAAATTGAACAGTGCAGTGAACGTCAAGTGCTTAAAGGGATATCTGTTGTCAATCTGTTGTCTTTATTGGTTGCTAATGGATACAACCATGAATGCAGGAACTCATACTTTATACTCTGAAATTCATTATTGTGGCTGAGTTATCTTGTCTGCACTATCTCTTCCTGGTAACCTGTCCACAATAAGGAAATCATGGCTGAGCTTCTCACAAGCCCCAGTCCATTTGGTCATTCATAGATATATCCATTGGCAACCTATCAAGACAGCAGACTGACATCACTAAGAGGATTAGATAAAATCTTTAAAACTTTACAAATTTTTTAATTATTTAGATTTGCACAAATGTTTGTTTGCAAATTTAAATATGGTCATGTTCATGGGATTTTCCTCTAAGCTACAGGCCATGGGCCTGCCAGAGTCTAACCAATGGATAATTAGGATGAGAGACACACACTAGTTTAGAGGCACTGACATCCCTCTTTTGACATTCCTCTATTGGATGTTATATCCTCTTTTACCATACAAGAATTACTGGAGACTCCAACTGCTGTGTACAGAGTCAGCATGAGTCACGACATAGTAAACACCTGATTAAGATATCCAGTAATGAGATACATGCAGTCTACAGTCTACAGTCTACAACTCATTCCCACCATATCGTTACTGTGGCTCTAAAATTGAGCAATGATGATTCCTAAAAAGGACCCAGAGCTCTAAAGAACAACTGATAATAATGCAAAACTAGCATAATATGTGGGTATGCTTCAAAAAGTTAGATCTGAATTATTCTCCTTTATACACAAAAGTGCTGAGCTCTAATATTAATGGCCACATAGTGACAGGAAAATTAAAACTGAATGAAATAGCATGATATTACATCGGTTATATTACTCTGCAGTATGATCTTAGAACTTGTTAATAGGAAATTAGTTTTTGTGATATTTAACACTATAATTGTGGCACAGTTCAAACACTACAATCATTGATAATTTTCATTGGTTAGTGACATAGTCATGCTGCTATGATATTACGTAATTATTTATTAGCATTTAACCACATTCATAATGCAAGTTGGCCAAAACTTGGATATTTGGTGATTTTGCCTTTGTATCATGCTTTGTTAGTGACACTGGTAATACATATATCATCAGTGTCTTCATTTATACGGCACAGAGTGCCACCAAAATGCCATTTCACCTATGCTAAATTAATATAAGCGTAGAAGTGCATATGCACAATGCACTTGTTGGATATACAGTACATACTGTATGGACCAAGTAAGTGCAGTACATACATGATTTGTAGTCGTCATGTCCTTAAACTATGCCGAATTTGGATCCTACATACCTCCTGTTTACCTTATGCTGGTCAAAAGAATATGGTAATCACAAAATGTAAAAGAAAAAATAAATTAAAAAGAAACAAGGAACAAAACAGTAAGATACAACAATCGTAGGCGGGATTAAGAGCTTAAATACTCAGAGTTCTCTGCATGCCGGTGATTGCTACATTGCATATTCAGCACACCATTAATGCTGGATGTTAGGTTTCTTTTTTTTTTTTTTTTTTTTTCTTCAATAAAAGGGCTTCTGATGAAATGCATTGAGCTAGGTAAAATGCTATTGCTTGGAATTTATTTGTTTATGCAGTGAATGAATTTCTAATGCATTTAAGTACAACAAGGAGTGGCACAATGTAAAATTTAGGAAGGCTTACTAGACAGTATGGGTATAGGGAGAGAACTCGCTTACTAAACTCACCTTCCCCCAAGCGATCCCCTATCAAATTTCTTCTTTTCATCTTTTTCTCTCTATTAGGATAGATGTAGTAACCATGTGTAGATTTTGCTTTCAGCCTATTGAAGCAAAAAAGATAAATGTAAGAAAATCAGTTTCATGATTTGAATTATCACTGTTGCTAAATAGCTAAATATTGCATCCATTTTTTTTTTCATTTGTAACAAAAAAACAAATTGAACACTTAACCTCACCACAGCACTTTCGCTAGACGTGGCATTCTGCAGAAGAAGGAAAATGCATAAGTATATTTATTTTAAGAGAAGCGGACATTTTGTACAGTCTCATAATGTTGTAATTTAGAATAAATGCAATAAGTTGCTCTTTGGTAAAAATAATTTTAGTAGAAGCACAATTCAAATTACTTTTTAATGGGTTTCATGCCTTCAATAGTCTATATTCCCCAGTTTCTGAAACAATATTCAATAACAGCATGAAATGTGTATAATCATTGTTCACACAAAGCACTCAAATGCATTTTTAATGTTTATGTTTTTTATTGTGTGAGATGACATTTTCCGAACACTTAAGTTAACCATTGTGGACTAAGACAAATTTGCTAGCAATTTAATCAAAGTAAATTCTATTTAATGATTTTTTTTTTCCTCTAAACGAAATTTTGGCACTAAGCTGTCTATTTTGTGCTACAGTATGTACTATAGCAAAAAATACTGAAAAATATCAGAATCTCTATCTCACTAGACCTTTGCATTCTTGCCAGCAGGGTCTCTGTTCATTTAGTAGCAGAGTGTAAATACAAAGGATACAAATGAGTTCTTCCTTACCTTTCCTGTTGGTTAGATATGGCTAGGCATATGCGTCACGAGATGACCAGCTTTTTAGGCAATACTGTTTTGTGTTATTGTGTCACAAAGTTATATGCTATATTGCAGCCTTTCAAGGGTTTTACTAGTATGCTACAATATGTTACAATATTGTATTGAATTGAAAAATTCTTAACCAAATTCAAACTAAATTAAATGTGGACACATCGGTACGTAAGGCCCTGTCATCACTTTATTAGCAGATGAATTTGCATTCGACAATTATTAATAAAAAATATTGACGGAAAAGACAACCTTGCTGATCAATCTAACAGTAATGACAACTACTGTTGGGTCTTCTCAGCTACTATTGCTGCATTATGGGCTGGCTATACTGCTTCAAAATGAATATAATTATAAGGTCCAACATAATTTAAACTGGTTCTGCCCTTTTCTAGCACTGCTGTCAAATTATTAAAGTGATTGACAGGCCCCTACCAATTAGATATTATTAGTTTATCTCGGTGATATTCTATTACTGTCTTAAAAAGATTGTCTCCTCACATCTCCCTTCATACTGTCTTGAACTACAATCTTCCCTCTCCAAAATCCCTATAGGGAAATCCCTTGGTCTTGATGGCCTACCTGCAACTTACTACAATTTCAGGACATCTTGATGCCCCAATTCCTGCGAGTTTGTAACTCCATGGCCGATGATGACTCTTTCCCCCCTCAGACCATTAATGTCCATATATCAATTATCCCCAAAGAAGGCAAAACCCGTCCCAATGTGGGAGCTACCACCCCATCTCCCTGCAAAATGTTGATGTCAAGCTCTACGCCAAATTATTGGCTAATAGACTAAAATCTTTCTTGCCTACATTGGTCAACCTGGAACAAACAGGCTTTGTTCCTGGTAGGGAAGGTAAGCACAATTCCCCTATGTATATTGCACCTGATTCAGTCTGCTCTGTCCTGGTCTACACCTTTAGTTTTTTTATCAACTGATGCTGATAACGCCTTCGACTGAGTAGACTGGACCTTTATGTCATTGACAATACAATGTTTTTTTCTTTCCCAGTATTTTATATGCAAAGTCATGGCCCTCTACTCTTCACCTAGTGCTCAAGTGAGAATTAATGGCTGCCTTTCCAGTCCGTTTCATATCAAAAATGGCACCAGGCAGGGCTGTCCCCTATCTCCCTTAGACAGGATCCCCCCCCTTAAAGGGTGCCATGTGCGGTGGTTTCCACCACCAGACTGCCGCATTTGCAGACTACCTACTTGTCATTCTAGCAAATCCCTCAGTCACGCTACCACGCATCGCCCTGACTCTGACTGAGTTTGGTTCTCTTTCAAACTTTAAGATAAATGCTTCTAAATCTGAGGCCCTGTGTATCTCATGCCCACCTCCCCTCAAGTCGTCTCTAGATAGCATCTCCCTATTCTCCCTTAGATCGGTCTATATTATATACCTTGGTCTTATTTTGACCCCCTGACCTGACCGTTGGTATGACTGTAATTATGCGCCATTACTCCTACACATTGAGAAATTGATCTCTTCATGGCAAATTCAATACATCTTGTTGAAAGGCAGATCTAACCTTCTATAAATGGTATTCCTCCCCAAAAAACTATATTTATTCCAGACATTCCCCTTACAATGTCCCTCATCATTCTTTACCACTCTACGCAGACTATTGTCCCATTATGTTTGGAAGAACACCCGTCCCCATGTGGCTTGCCACACATTGACCAAACCAAGGAGATCAGGTGGCATTGGTCTACCGGACTGGAAACCTACTATCGCACTGCTCAACTTTCTAGGGCCCAAGATTGTTTTGTATGCACTTCCCCTAAACTCTATGTACGAGTGGAGGAGTCAACAATCAGTCTCCTAAATATCATGAACAAAAATATCCTAACGTCAGCGGTTTGCTCTTCATGAAGCTGGATAACTCGTACTTTTTCTCTCCCACATGACCCATCACCCCTCATGTCAGTACTAGACCTGGCCCTCTCAAATATGAAGTGCCTAGATATACTCCCTACCCTACCCAAGTTGGCTTTGCATACACCCTACAATTCTATTCTCATAGATGGTGCCTTCCCTTCCTATTCTGAGCTTACCTCCAACCCAGGGTTTGCTTCCTTGCATCTTTTAACCTACCAATCTATGAGGTCGGCATACCTGAGAGTACTTAAATCAAGTCCTTCGACTCAGACCCTCACTTGGCTGGAAAAGATTTTTCTCCAGTGGCAAGCTCCTAAAAAACTTCTCTCCTTCAATAACCTTATATGAGAACTGGAGAAATCACCCCTCTCCTACCTAAAGTCCTGGGAGTCTGAACTTCAGATATCTCTATCAGATGAAAAAAATTACATATTTCTTCTGGAACTCCATGGGCCCATCTATATGCATACAAATGCAAGAGTCCTCATATAAACTAACCACTAGATGGAACAAGACACCCGCCTAATTGCACAAATACTCACCTGATCTCTTCCCCCTTTGCTGACACTACCATAAAACGATCTGATGGGTTTGTGAGAAGATTAAGCCTTATTGGTATAAGACCTGATATGTGGCATATCCATCTCCCTTTTCCCCATTGATTATTTTCCTCCTCCTCTGGCCTGCCTTCCCTTCTAAATTCCCTAAACTTCTATGGCTCCAACTACTTTCAGCATCCACGGCTCTCCTCCCTCTCTATTGGGCTTCTGAATCTCCCCCTCAAATCCCCCATCTCCTCAGGAAAATATAGCAAATTTCTCGGATGGAGAAACTCTCTCATCTGGAACTGCGTATATACCATAAATATCATACAATCCCATGCAGACACGAAGGACAGAAAACAAGTGTTAGTATGAAGCTTCATTGATTTTTTAAAGGGGTTTTCCAAATTAGATCACTGCTCTTTAAGCAAGAAAAGAGAGTCACACTAGCAGCTAGACCACAATTGCTAGCTTTTTTTTGAAGAGGGTTTGTCTCTCTTTAATTGGGGGACTCCCTTGAATATCTACCTATGAACTAAATCACTCACTTCTTTAGTGGGAGCATTCGTGGTCCTAAATGGATAGCAGAAAGCTATACTTGGTATGACAATGGCAGAGGAACAGCTGCAAATAATCTAAATGTGTTCTTGGTTGGTTGCAAATAGTCTTATTTGGGTAAGGGAAATGTATTAGAAAAATTCAGTATCAATTACCTAATCTAAGACTATATTTTAAACTTTCATTTTATTTGCATATTATTGTTTTACATGTTTCAGGTAAACAGTGTAGCAATTGATGGATAATGAAACCCCCTTTAATGAATTAATCAACTATACTCAAAAGCTATATGAAAAATTGTATCACAATAAAGATCTTTTATTAAACATGATGCATTTAGCTACTTGCTTCACTTTAAAACAAATGAAATGCTTCAAAATCTTTTTCTTAAAAATTGCTTAGTTCATGGATTTCAAAAGAATATATCTGATAGAGTGAGTCTTTTTTTTTCTTCGTAAATCTTCTTATGAGATTAAAGATGTTACTTGATGTTACTTTTTAAAACCAAAAGTTCAGGTTCACAAAAAACAAAACCCATTAAATTTAGAGCCTTGAAGTTCAACTTGAACAGAAGTATTAAAGAAAAATAATTATTTGTCAGTCCCAGAAACAATCTTATACAAAGTCCTGAATGTGCTTACATTAAATAGGTTTTCTCAAAGATACAGTAAAGAAGAATGCAGTATAATTAACTAAATAGAGTATCTTTCAAATACAGTGATATACAGTAAATATATCCAACTATTTTGTCGTTCTCTTAGTCCTTAGTTTTCTTAATAACTAAAGATGGGTGAACCGATTTGTCAAGAGCTGGTTTTGACCTGAAAGTTCCAAATTGTTCGGATTTTAACTAAATTGAAAAAACGGTGATTCATTTCAGTTGAACAAAAATGAACACTGCCACATGTATTACGTAGGAAAAATGCAAAGACATGTGTCTTGTGAATCCCTGTGACTCTCTGGCATCAAAGTGACTCACAGCCTCTCATACTCACAGCCTCAAAGCTTCTCAGTCAATAGTCAGTGGTAGATGGACATCTTGCAGTGCTTATGTCATAATGTGCTGTGGGCTTGAACACGAGGCATTTCAGTGATGGTGGATGTAGGGATGGATGTGTTAGCCGATGTCAATAAACAAAGCATTCAATGTGGATTTATGTTGGGCAGTAAGGGGCAGAAGAGGTTGCAAGTTGAAGGAAATTGTAGGTTTACATGCACACAACCTCATGCATGTGCTGGGCCCATGATAAAACTGCACGGACGGCACATGGAGGATATCTGTGTGGCGCCCGTGCCTCCATGGACCCGTTGATTTTCTTATAAAGGACCTTTTATGTACTCAGCTATGTGCAGTATTATATACCGCTAGAAAGTCGACAGTGCGCTGAATTCAGCACACTGTCGACTTTTCCAGTATGCACCTTGGTGCTGGAGAATGCCCCTCCCTGACAGTACTCTTCCATAGATTTTTACTGTCAAAGAAGGGCATTTCTCACAGCCCAGCGATGCCGTTAGGTGGTAAGGCCCGCTCTTGTGACAGTGAAATTAACAGAACCGGGAGCATACTGGGAAAGCTGACAGTGTACTGAATTCGTCTTTCTAGCAATATATAATACCGCACATTGATGAGAACATGAAAGGTCCTCTTTAATTGAGCCCGGGTGGCAAAACGGACAGACATAGGACCTGTCCTGATTTTTGGGCTACGAATACTATACTGTAATTCCCCAAAGAGCCCTGATTTTACACAGTTCAGCTCTGAATCATGAATCCTGTTTTAACTCTTTGCAGGTCTGGGAAATAGCAATTGTCAAAAACAGGTCAGATGATACATTTATCATCTGACCTGTACCTGACCTGACCTGATACATTTATCATCTGACCTTTAAAGTATCATTCTATCAAGTAGTCAATCCTTGCTATACTGTTCATTAACAGTATAACAAGGATTGACTACTTGATAGAATGATACTTTAAAGGAGTTCTGTAAGAAAAATACAAAAATAAATATTTCATGGTAAAATAGCTAAGTATAGGACTAGCAGATTCCTCCCAAACCTCTTTAGCGGCCTTCTCATAAACAAATGAGAGACATGATCAATATCCCTAATGATAGCAAGACTATCTGCTGTTCAGGAAAATTTATATCAGGGCTTCATTACTGTTTTGGTAAAATAGTAGTTTATTTGAAAGAACAAGAAAGGACATACAGTTATCAATTAAAGACTCAAATGAAGGATGTCTAGCAGGGTTGTGATGGCACAAAGATGTAGAAACTGCCATATTTTAATCTTAAAGCCATTGGCTAAAGCAATGTTTCCTGATATTATAAGGGGTACTCCTACCCTGTGCAGTGAGTATGTATGTGGGATAACAGTAGAAGTGCTGTGCTGTGCCCAAGTATTCAGGATGAGAATAGTAGTCCTCTAGTGAGCCCATGTATGTAGGATAACAGTAGCAGTACTGTGTGCATGTATGCAGGGTAAGAGTATTGGTACTGTGCAGTGCCCATGATACCCAAACTTGCAGTATCACAGTATTGGTACTATTGTACAGTGGCATATACATTGTAAGAACAGATTTATACAGACACATGCATTAAATCACACACTTAACTTACTCACCTCCTCTACAGTATCCTCTTCAGTGCTATGTTGACGGCCTAAGGACATATGGAGAATCATTGAAAGTCCATGCATGGCTCCTGCATACATCCATGTCAGGAACTGGCTCACCTATATGAAGGAGTGGAAGCTAGAGGGACTAGGACATCATTGTGAAGTACCCCATAGATGCCACTGTTATTACAGACCCTGGTAACTAAGGAATAAAAAACTTTGGGTTGGCTTTATTTTGGATTGTGGGTGTTGTAGCTTGACTGTGTGGTACAGATGGCTCTTGCTTCTAATGGCTAATGGCTGTCATTTTGCCACCAGAATTTGGAAGGTTTCCATGGCATCCCACAAAAAAAATTGTGTAAAAATAAAAATGACATCCCATCTAGATGTTGAAATAGTATGACGCAAGTCTTTTTCCAAATCCAACACATAGCCTGGAAGAGAAATTACACTCTGGGTTTTTTTCAATAATCAATAAAGCCTAGATATTAAGTGTGATTACAGCTTAAAAAAGTTCACAAAGGGAGTACAAAAGGGGTTAAGTATACCCCTATATTATTGACAACTAATATTGAAGACAGCTGCATAACATAGGGATACCAAGCAAAGAACCAGGCTTCATGAGCGTGTTTAGGCAACCCATTCTTATCTAGTAAATAGCATTACTGGGGAGAAGATAAGATATGTAACGAAATGGAATGGAGCAGTAGTATACATTTCTGAGCTGCTGCTCCATTCAAACTGCAGTTCTCCTAGTTGGTGGGCATCCTAGTGGTCATTCCCCTATGATGATCATATAACTCCCTATCCTTTGTGTAGATGGTAACCTCTTGTTACCTGAGGAGAAATTGCACAGGGGGAAGGAATCCAAGCTGAGCTTTTGCACAAAGACCCATGAGACTTTACTTATGCCCCTGAATCCAAATGCTCCCGCTGTACATTGGAGGAGCTAGGAATAAGATATGCATAAAGTTAAAAATTAGAAATTCATCACTATTCTCTTGCCAACCCTAACTTTTATGGAATTTCATTGGATATATTAGCCAGAAGCCATTCCTAGAGAAAAATGAAGTAATTACTGAAACAGTATTTACGTATAAAGCTATAAGTGTCAATTTAATAAAGTCAGTAAAGTTGCATTTTAATAGGGATAATGGTTAACAGTGCACCTGTTTTATAGTTGTGCAGTAATAACTATGTTTAAGTGCTTAAATTCGTGGTGATGTTTGTGTGCAGCAAAAGATTAATGCTGTTGCCTCACAGTTTAAATACTTTATTTAAGAGTGCAGCAGTAAAATAACATTTCTATATATCCTTATTTCCTCATCTACAATTTTCAGCAAGTCTAAAGTGATCAAACAGAAAAATGGAGACCATAATAAAGACTATACCTCCAAGTATCAAATATAATGGATAGTACTTAAACAAATGTAAAGGAGGACATTTGCTAGGACTCCATTAGGCAAAATAAATGGCAATCACAAGTTAGGCCCCAAAACAACAGGAGATTCTTTTTGTAATGGAGTATGTAGGGTACAAGCAGACTTGGACAGACTGAGTGTTTGGGCATCCACATGAATAAATGTAAAGTTATGTATCCGGGTAAAAATAATCTGTATGCAACATATGTCCTAGGAGGAGTAATGCGGGTGGAAAAAGACATGGGTGTTCTTGTAGATCAGGGGTCGGCAACCCCTGGCACACATGCCAAGAGCTGGACCTGCAGGTATTAAGAGAAGAGGGAGCGTCCTTTAGTGCTCTTCTACTGCAATGATATAGGACGCTCCACCTTCTCTTGCTAGAGAGTGGTGAGGAAAGCCCAGGGAGGTGGAGCTCACACTGTGCAGCAAAGGATCCTGCCTGGACCCTGCCTGCTACAGTGATGAGCTCCTGCCCGGTGCATCCTGCAAAGAAGAGGAGAGGAAAGCTCCGTACAGCAAAGTGAAAGCAAAAAAACACCAGGTACATGCTGGGGTTACTATTCTTATTTATGTCAGGCATTTGGGATTATTAATTTAGTTTTAGTAACTCCATGTGCCTCACATTAATAGCAATTAACCCCATCATGTCCCTCACATTAACCCCTGTGTGCTTCACATAAGAGTTACTAATATGTGAGACATATATAGGGAGGTACTAATAAAGGACCTTAATGATGAAGATACTTAATTATTACCTCCATGTCTGTCACATATCAGTAACCTTTATGTAAAGCACAAAGGGATTAATGTGAGGGACATGATGGGGTTGACTGCTATTAATATGAGGCACATGGAGTTACTGTAATGCACATGACCATACTTTTTATCTACAATTGTGGATAAAATTATGGACTATTATATTTCAATGGGCCCATACACACCGCCATTGTTTTTGCGGCTGTGAGTCCGGGCCAAATTGAAGAGCTGCAAATTATGGAGCAGGTCCTATATCTGTCCTATACATACCCTATATCTATCTGCATTTGCGGCCCTGTCAAAACATTTTTAATGTATAGGTCAGTGAAAGCCACATCTTTGTCATTTGTGTGCAGGAGGCCTAAGACTGAGGCCTCACATTGTGGAAATGCAGCATTTGCATGTTGCAGATTTTGCTCTGGTTTTTTGAGCCAAAGCCAAGAATGGCTACAAAAGGAATGGGAAATATATAGGAAGCTTCTTATACTTCTCCCTTCTGCTCAATCTACTACTGGCTTTGGTTCAGAAAAACGCAGCAAATTCTGCAACAATAAAAGCTTTTGCTGCAGCTTTTTGAGTCAAAGCCAGGTGACACTGAGTACCCAGATGTGGCTATAGCCAAATATAGTCCTCAGGTACCAGTGCTGTCACTTTGGTGTAAGTGTGACACCCATTAGTTACAGGCTGTGGTTTTGCTGTTACCGCACAGCCAGAAAATTAATCTGCGTTTCACTTACAGAAAAGTACTGGCGGCCCGGGGATGCAGCATCTAGGTACATAGTGTGTCACTTCACTGCTCCCAGTCATATACATTTACCACTAATTGTGGGATACACATGTACTTACATTGCTTCTAATGGAAAAGTACAGGTGTATCAAGGCAAATAGTGTTAAACTCATGTGGCTGGAAGCACAGTATGAAAGCACCCCTATGTTATGGTTTGTGCTATATGACTTTAGTGTAGGGGGTCGTCAGCCTTACAATTATTGCGCGGCAATTCGAGGACCTCATCTTTGATTTTTTAATTTTAATCGGCATGCTAAACAAAAAAGGTTGCCTACCCTTGTTGTAGATCATAGATTAAATTATAGCATGCAATGTCAATCAGCTGGATACTGTCATGTATTAAAAGAGGTATGGACTTGTAGGGCAGGGATGTAATATTACCACTTTATAAATCATTGGTTCAAACCCATCTGGAATATGCATTTCAGTTCTGGGCACCAGTTCATAGAAAGAATGAGTTAGAAAAGGTTCAAGGGGCATGGAGGACCTCAGTTATAAGGAGAGACTAAAGGAGTTAAAGCTGTTCCATGTAAAATCCCCTCAAAAGAAAAAGGAGGAACTCCCTCTTTCTGGAGAAAAAAAGGTTTTATTCTAAAGGGTAGACAAGGTGTCTTCACTGTAAGGACTGTGAATCTGCAGAATAGCCTTCCCAGGAGCTGGTCAAAGCAGTAAAATAGCATTGATGTGTAAGCCGTGTACCGGGGTGGGCTCCCCAGGATGCAGCGAAGTCACGAACAAAGGAACCGATTCCAACTCAATTCACTAAAAACAAGATTTTACTTAGTATAGTAATACCCCTTTACCCAAAAAGAACACTCCCAGATATTTACATACACTCAGCCAGGAAGCTGAGGTCCTGGTGTTGTACAGCGCGGTGCCCTCTAATGTGCGCCTCCAATATACTCCAAGCTTTTACCTATCTGCAGGCTGCAACTAACCAGCTGCTTGTTACCTTTTTATCACCCTAGTCACAGGAACAGTGAGTGTGATAGGGACACCGGCGGTATAACACCAGAGCTTACAAACTTATCAAAATACCCCTATTCCCTCCAAACAAAGTACAATAATAAATAATAATAATAACAATAATAGTCCTTTAATAGTCCCACAGTGGGGAAATTCAGTGTGTTACAGCAGCAAAGATAAGATAAGATAAGCAGATACAAATACAAATACAACATGTACAGGAATGTTCCAAGGTGAGAGGCATTACATTAATAGCAGACAGACAGATAGGACGTAGCAGGGGGGGGGGGGGGATTTAACAGGCAGAGAGATATTTCAGTTCTCTGTGTGTAATGATCTCCGCTTAGGTCGGTGTTGGTTGTACAACCTAACCGCGGTGGGGAGGAAAGACTTCCGATAGCGCTCCAACCAAGTAAATATAATAGTAGGTCAGTTTGCAAGCCAAAGAAATGTGAAATTGCATAAAATGTCGCTTCCAGACTTCCTTAGAAGCTCCTCTCTGAGAGTTACAACTCTATAGAATTCTCAGTCCTAGTCCTTACTACCGAATAGGTAGATAATTCACCAGTAGTATGGTCTGTGAAGATGAGTATTCCTAACTAGTCTAACTACAGGCCCTTACTCAGTTCCAAACAATTTGGCGCCAAAAATGTAATGTGGTGCATGCACGATTACTCCTCTTACTGACCCAGGTCTGTTGGGTATTTTTAGCCTTTGTTTGGGACAACTGGAAGAGGGGCTCATCCAGAAAACATGCAGTCTCACTGACAGGGCCACTTCTCAGCCAGGTCCTTGATACCAATCTTCTCCTTCAGGATGCTGTCTGGACCAACTCTGGAACAGTCTTTGATTCAGCTCCACATTGCTGTGTCCTCTGGTCCCTTAGGGATCCTTCTACATGTGTCTCACACTCCAGTCCTCCTCCTCATAGCTCAAAGCACACTCCCAAGATGGCTGCCACACACACTCTGCTCCTCCTTGTAGTTCCACCTCTGCAGAACAGGGTCTCCACATCACTACTCCAGGGAATTACAGAATTACAGTCTTTTCCCATTTTTGAGGTAACAGTGGTCAAACAACCAAATGTCAGTTTATAAAAAAAAAAAACTTATCTAAAGAAACAGGTACATTCACAATATGAGGGCTGTTTCCCCTTCTTACAGATGCTTATGGAAATGTATAGACTGCCATGCCCTTTCCCATTCTCTGTTTGAACTTAATGGACTTATGTCTTATTTTGCAATAGTGCCATATAACACTATGAGTAGCCAAATAGCAAATGGCTATTGTGTGTGAAGGGGGTTGGGAGGGTTCTAGATGGGTCAATCTATCATAAATTATTTTTTGGCCTACCTGCAATAGTTTGTTCTAGACAAAATATATATGAATATTTTATTTTCCAAACCTATAATTATAGAGCAATATCAAAACAGCTCAATCAAACTGGAAGTGACATAATCTAATTTTCATTTATATATAAAATATTTTAATGAATAATATAACTATAGAAATTATATAATATTTAATATTGACATAAATTATGAATAATATTATTATATTTAATATTGTTTAAAACTCTTGTTACATAATGTCGGTCTGTATGTTACTAAAGCTAGGTTCACATTTGGCTTTCCGTTCTTTCAGTTCACTTGAAGACTATAATGGGGTCCACCGAGTTTCCGCACAGTTTCCGTCTGAAAAATGCAGAAAAAAGTGGAGAGAAAAGTCTTACTTGCAGGACTTTTCACTCTGCATTTTTCAAGAGGATTCGGCGATGGAAACCCCGAATGGAGTTTGAACGCTGGTGTGAAGCCAGCCAAATGTTCTTGAGGATATTCAGGATATTTTAGTAATGATCAAAAATGTAATTGATGTAGGCATTTGTTCTTACAAAGAATTAACATTTACATTTTATTTGGTCATTATTTTAATGGTGTCAAACTGGAAGATTTCTGGGGTTAACTTGGAGATCAAAGGAAATAGTTGCTGGAAAAATGTTGTGAAAGGCAGAGTGCAGTCAACGCTAGATAGTAATTGAATTTATAGCAGTGTTATGAATAAGAGCTTGGAAATGTTATCTGCAATGGCCTTTTTTAGATAAACTTGCATTGTGCTAATTTATTCATTAAATGTCTGTTATGTTGTCAGCATCTCTTAAATTGGTCCTTGTTTTCTATGATATCACTGATCCAGCAGAATATTTTGCATAGATTAGTTTCTTCTCAAAGTCTCAGCCTTAATTGTTTTATAGTATCATGGTAACAGCTCATAGCCTTCAGAGAAAGAATGATGTACTGTACTTTGTTGCATTTGTGTGCAGTCAAAGATCAACCTAATCGGAAAGATGTTGACAGCATACATCTTGTGCACTGTAGATAAATTGCTTTAATTTATTTTTTGATAGATGATATTCTAATGAATGTTAATGTACACTGGATTTATAAAGTGGATAAAAGCAAGTAATAGGAAATGCAATCTGCATTACTTATGAAAGTATGGTGGTGTATGAAGAAAACCAAAAGCATACAGTATTATAAGAATTTTTTTTTTGTATCATTTAACCCATTAAAGCAGAATAATGTACAGTACATTATTAGTTCCTTGTACTACCTTCAGGATGCTGTATATGCACATGATACCTGATTGCTTCTGTCATTGCCAGACACATTCCTGCTCTGTAAATAGAACTGATGTGGAAATCATGACAGCCCTGTGCTGAGCATGCGGTTGTTCTGAATGAGAAGAAGGGAGAAAGCTGCTGCCAGACACCTCTGGTTATCTTCCAAAAAACAAAAAGATTGAGCATCTTAAAATCCAATAGCCCGATCCTTATATTGGTGAGAAGAGAGAGTCAAGTAGCCCAGATACACATTAGATGGTCGGCCACCTAAATTATTGGCTTTGGACAGTATTAAAAAGGATCTGTCTGCAGATCTGAAAGTCCAATCACATACATCATACGACATATCACCAAGATTATTCTGGTGTTTTTTTTATCTAAATCTGTTCAGACATTCAAAAGATATAAGCCCTTTTAGTGTTGATGCAAATTAAGGCATACTAGTCAAGTGGGCGGTAATACTGTGGTTTCTCTTGGAGTGGGGTCTCTGTGTGCTGTATGTCATGAAGTGTTTAATAATTGAAAGGTAAGGGTGGACATATGGTATTTGACTGAATACTTTATTTTCTAAATTGTGCTTTGTAACACAGCTGCCGTGGATCAATTGTTTTTACTTGGGACTACTCCTAAGAGTGTTGCTTAAGTGGTCCCCTGGTATTCAGCCTTCAACACCTGTAACCCCTGGGCTTTGCTGCAGGGAAACCACCAGGTTACTACCTCTTGGAGTCGTCTCTATTCATTCATAGTTGATGCAGGTAAATTGGATTAATCATAGGTACCTATGGGACAGGCAGAAAAGTGGTGAGGGGACAGGCCAAGGTTAGGGTTGGCAGAGTTTATGCATAGCAGTAATCCAAGCAGAGGTCAGAACAGGAAGAGTAGGTTTAATGTCAGGTACAAGCAAAAGTCATACACAGGTAACATAGACAGTACTATAGCAAACACCTCTGTTCCTTATTGATGTACTCAATGACACTTGATCATTTCATGTATATTGACTTCTTAAAACTACTCATAATAATACTGTAATACATATTTCTGGCAGCATGACAGTATAATGGCAAAACGTTTTGCCATTATACCGTGACTCTGCCAGATATGTTATAAGGGCTAAAATATTTCCTGGTAGCCTGATGAAGCTAATAGATAACTAAATTTAGCAGAAATGCATAGGATGAATTTGACTAATGACTAATATGAGTGAGGGCTAGCTCTAAGATATTGCTGTGTAGGAGAGGTACTCGAAATAGCCAGAAATGCTTTATATGGTGCCCTCTCTGGAGATGTAACCAGCCTAGATATAATTTTCTATTTAACTCTCTCACAGCCTGACAGGAGTTCTGGTCAGAATCTTAGCTAATAAGATTACTTTTTACCCCTTCAAACCACAGACTTTTTCAATTTTCAATTTTCATGTTCAACTCCCTGTCTTCCAAGAGATGCTTAATGTTTGAGGGAGAAATTGTACTTTGTAATGGCATCATTTAATCGTCCATACGATTTACTGGGAAGCTGGAAAAAAATTCTGGATGATTTGGAATTGGAGAAAAACTGCATCTGTGTAACTTCCCCATAGGCTTTGTTTATATGGCATTCACTGTGCAGCCAGAATGACGTCACCTTTATTCTATGGGTTGGTATTATTCCAGGGATACCAAATGTATTTATCTTTTTTTTAACGTTTAAACAAATGCAAAACTTTGTTGACATATTCTGCCACCTGTAACATTTTTATATTTCCGTGTATGGAGATTCATAGGGCGTTTTTTTTTTTTGCAGGACCAGATGTACTTTTCAGTTATATAATTTTAGGGAATGTCTGTTCCTTTGATCGCTTTTTTATTTAATTTTTTATGAGAAGCAAAATGGAAAAAAATGGTGATTTTGCCATTTTGATTTATTTTCCCATTACAGCATTCGCCGTATTGGAAAAATAATTTTATATGTTTGTAGAGCGAGCATTTTCAGATGTGGAGATTCATATATTTTTTTTTTTGTTTATGTATCTTTATTTGAAATCTAGAGAAAGGGGGGTGATTTGAATTTTTACTATTTTTTATTTTTAAAAACCTTTCAAAAAAAATTTTAAGACCCCCCCTAGGGTGCATGAACCTGCAATCTTTAGATCACTTGTCTCATAGACTGCAATACTACTAATAATACTATAGGAAATGGAGATGCACATCAATGATCACTCATGCCGGAGCTGCTTAGGCATCCTGTAATAGAACTATACACAAAAGAAAATTCGGACTGCATATCCCAATGTGAACAGGTGCTTAACTACCATGGCGATATATAAATATAGAAAATGTAGGAGCACCCTGCACACAGCACAAAGGTATAAGGAATAGAAGAACATTACTACTATTGTTACTATCAACTAATATAATCTATACATATAAATTAGAGGTTCTTTGTTATACACATTTGATCAAACAGTAAGAAGCCCACCAGCCACAACAAGGCGACTTCATTCAGATGGGACCTTACACTAAATAAAATACCTCTCTTAGACCCAGACCAGGTCTACAAATTTGAGGGCAAGTAGGATCCAGAGCTTACTCCATTTATAATAGCCTAAGGCAGATGGGGGAATGAAAACTATACAGTATATACTCTATTCCAATTAAATAAACCTGTGCAATAGAATGGGAGTGCTAGTCCAACTACGGAGGGAACCATCCACCCCTTGTAATAAACAAAAGAAAATTCGGACTGCACATCTCAATGTGAACTGGTGGTTAACTACCGTGGCAATATATAAATATAGAAAATGTAGGAGCACCCTGTACACAGCACAAAGGTATAAGGAATAGAAGAACATTACTATTGTTACCTAATCACTGATGGTGGAGGGGATCACAACAAAACTAGTATCACTGAATTAACTCCCCAGTGTAAAACTTAACCTTTATTGATATAAAGAAGTAAAATAATAAATAGGTGCAAACAAACTATAGTGATAGTCAGGGATGTCCGTATTTGAGTGATAGTATGGCTTCGAAACTCAGATAATTGTTGTTTGAACGGCTCTCTGACCCAAATAAAATAGCACATGTGTCCCTGGTGCCAAGGGCGCCAAAGAAAAATCCACAGCAGTGGACAATATCAGAATGCTAAGGTCGTCCCTGTCTGTCACAGAAAAACCACCACAACAAATATGATGACCTAACATGGGGCAAAAGGTAATAAATTATCCCCTGGTCGGACAGTTATGGTGGTCTGTGGAAGTGATGAAAAACCCCCTAAAGAGAGCTGAAAAGGAGGGAGTGATTACCCTCTTAGAGTTAAATGCCCAAAGGCTGCTGATAAACGTGTCATGGATAGAGAGTGCCACTGTACATATCACACTGGACATGTGACCTGTCTCTAACTAGAGATAACATACTAACCACCTCCAGAGATAAAGTAGCACCCTCAAACAACACCACTGACAATGGCCAAGGGTCAACATGAATTGAATCAGCAAGGTGAAACAACCAACCACTCACAAGAGTTGTTTGAAACTGCCATGGCTAGAGGGTATTGTTTAAGGATGTCAAGGGATTTATGGATTGTCTCTATTAAGAGACAATACAGTAGCCACCTCCAGAGTAACACCAAACACTTCAAAACACACCACTGGCAGCAACCTACAGTGAGGATTAGGAGTAGACCTAAGGGGTTAATGAGACCGACCAAACGCTGATAGTGGTGACTTCCACTCTCTATTTCTCTAAGAATTAGTGTTCTCACCTGCAAGCTTCCTCCTGTCAATCTCTGTCTGTATGTAATTAAATATGCTCCTTAGTCTCACTCTGGCTAAGTAAAGTGTTCAGTTCCTGGTCTTGGTCTGTTGCATGCATACTTCTGTTGTGTCTGATGCCAGAGTTTCTGTCTGCCTATGGCTTCTCATTGTGTTCCTATGATTCTGTTACCTGGTGACATTTCGCTTCTGTCCCTGTTACTCATGGTCTTTGTCTTCTCTCCCTGATATCAGTGACTTTGTGCCTTCTGTAATATTCTTCTGCTACCTGTGTTTTTTTCTGTCCTAAATTCCTGTTTAGATCTGCCTTCTGTAATAACACTACAACTATCTTCATCAACTGTTTTTATGATTTTTTTTTTTTTTTATGTGAAAACTAGATGCTGCTTTGAAGCATTACAACATTAGACTGCATGTGAAACAGACACTTTGGAAATTGACTTTTCTTACAAAAAATATCTAATTGTAGATAAATAATTATAGAATGTTCTATCAGTCACAAGCAAGTGAACATTCTTACAGTCAGAAGACACAAACAAAGATCAGTATCACAGACACTGTAATCGACATACAGATTAATGAACACAACCAGGTACACAAGGGAATGGTACAACAAAGACCAGATGAGTATGATAATTGCTGAGTTACAGCTAAATCCCAAATCCCTATCAATCTCCATCTATTCTGACTATTGATGCATTGCTGACATTAAGAAGAAAGCTATAAAGCAATGATTCATAACTATAGTGATACAAATGAATTGTAATCATCACAAGAAGCAGCATATTGTGCGTAGCGCTGTATTTACAGTTTAATTGTCATGTTTTTCTGCATTTCTATTAAAGTGTTTTTAAAGCAGCTTTCTTGTGTTTTAATTTTCACACTTTTCGTTAATGATATAGGAGTGCAATGAAAAGCTGACTTCACCTAATGTAGTGTTATCATTATCAATCTCTTCTTCAATAATAGCATTAACACTTCTCCTAATAGAGTTAAGTATTTAGTAATGAAGTAGCAGCAACTTGATAAATTGGAACAGATGCAACTTTTCTCTTGGCAGACATACCACCCTTTGGTCTAATTATATCTGACATTGCGGCCATTCACATCACAGCGCATCAAATTAATGAAATGAACAGACTGCACATTTTTTTATCTTGCGTTTCAGTGGGACTTCTTTTTTAAAGATTTTATTCCCACATTGAACAACTATTATTCACAGAATAAACATTTCATTCAGATGTTTCATAATGTAAAAAGGAATAAAAGACATTTTAGCTGATACAAATGACTCCATATTAAACATGATAATTTCTTCATATATGAAATGTATGTACACAAAAAATATTTTTTATAATTACGTTTTAGTTATATTATGATAGAGGAAGATGTATTATAGATGACATTGAAAAGTTAGTGCTCTGGGTTCACATGCCTCTCCTATTAACTATCATAGAACTTGGCAGTCCACCAAAGCTATTAGTTTGAAACTTTAATGGAACAAATATTAGCCATGGTAACAATTTCTTAGCTTTCTTATCTAGTACCTTTTTATTAATCCCAAAAATTATCCAGAAAAATTATGCAGCACAAATTACATATACAGCTAGTTTAAAATAAATATACTGTATACAGTGGGGAAAAAAAAGTATTTAATCAGTCACCAATTGTGCAAGTTCTCCCACTTAAAAAGATGAGAGAGGCCTGTAATTGTCATCATAGGTAGACCTCAACTATGAGAGACAAAATGAGAAAACATATCTAGAAAATCACATTGTCTGATTTTTTTAAGAATTTATTTGCAAATGATGGTGAAAATAAGTATTTGGTCACCTACAAACAAGCAAGATTTCTAGCTCTCACAGACCTGCAACTTCTTCTTTAAGAGGCTCCTCTGTCCTCCACTCATTACCTGTAGTAATGGCACCTGTTTGACATTGTTATCAGTATAAAAGACACCTGTCCACAACCTCAAACAGTCACACTCCAAACTCCACTATGGTGAAGACCAAAGAGCTGTGGAAGAACACCAGAAACAAAATTGTAGACCTGCACCAGGCTAGGAAGACTGAATCTGCAATAGGCAAGCAGCTTGGTGAGAAGAAATCAACTGTGGGAGCAATAATTAGAAAATGGAAAACATACAAAACCACTGATAACCTCCCTCGATAAGGGGCTCCACACAAGATCTCACCCCATAGGGTCAAAATGATAACAAGAACGGTGAGCAAAAATCCCAGAACCACACGGGGGACCTAGTGAATGACCTGCAGAAAGCTGTGACTAACGTAACAAAGGCTACCGTCAGTAACACGCTACGCTGCCATGGACTCAGATCCTGCAGTGCCAGATGGGAACAGATATGTGCTGGCTTAAGCAGGGGGACACGTCTGGAGAGCATTTGAATATTCCAGAAGAGTATTGGGAGAATGTCATATGGTCAGATGAAACCAAAGTAGAACTGTTTAGTAGAAACACAACTCGTCGTGTTTGGAGGAGAGTGAATGCTGAGTTGCATCCAAAGAACACCATACCTACTGTGAAGCATGGAGGTGGCAACATCATGCTTTGGGGCTGTTTCTCTGCAAATGGATCAGGACGACTGATCCGTGTACATGAAAGAATGAATGGGGCCATGTATTGTGAGATTTCGAGTGTAAACCTCTTTCCATCAGCAAGGGCATTGAAGATGAAACGTGGCTGGGTCTTTCAGCATGATAATGATCCCAAGCACACCGCCAGGGCAACGAAGGAGTGGCTTCTTAAGAAGCATTTCAAGGTCCTGGAGTGGCCTAGCCAGTCTCCAGATCTCAACCCCATAGAAAACCTTTGGAGGGAGTTGAAAGTCCATGTTGACCCGCGACAGCCCCAAAACATCACTGCTCTAGAGGAGATCATTGCCAACAAAGGATATATAACAAAGTATTGAGATGAACTTTTGTTATTGACCAAATACTTATTTTCCACCATAATTTGCAAATAAATTCTTAAAAAATCAGACAATGTGATTTTCTAGATATGTTTTCTTATCTTGTCTCTCATAGTTGAAGTCTACCTATGATGTCAATTACAGGCCTTTCTCATCTTTTTAAGTGGGAGAACTTGCACAATTGGTGGCTGAATAAATACTTTTTTTCCCCGCTGTATTATGTATTATCCGTAGATGGTCCCTCTAAATTAGTTTACCAACAACCAAGAACAAACACATCTTTGTCAATATTTTGATGTCAGAATTTAAAAGTGAAATAGAATAGTACAACCAGCCTCCCCTTATTGGGTCCTTATTAGAGTTGGGCGAACCTCTCATTTTGTTTCGTGTTGAGGTGGCTTGGAGCAAAAATTTGTTTCGGGTTGAACAGGTTTGGTACAAACCACACCTTAAATTGGCTTAAGACATAGTGTAGGACGCTCTTAGGGCCTCTAGAAACCTATTGATTTAATTTCTAGTTCTCTAAGGCAAACACAGCTGAAGTTATGTAAAAGTGAAAGCGACATGTATGTCTATTGAAAAACAAACTTTCATCCAAAGCTCCAAAAATGACCCTTTTTTGGGGGAAAAGGAGCTTGCCTGTTTTTTTTTTTAGACACACATGGCAGTTATATTGCAAAAAACAACGGTTTTGTAAGTGCTACAGGGGCTTATTGTTATTTGGGAGACAAATTTGTGTTTGTGAGCTAATTGAAAGTTATGAAGAATTGGCTTTTCAGAAAAAAAAAAAAAGCCACCAAAAATTATCCAGTGATGGGAAAATATATGAAATCAATTGTTTTATTTATTTATTTATTTATTTTAAATACCAACACTGTGGCAGCAACAGTAGCCTATAGTGTAATGTGATGGTGGATCAGGTTGCAGAACTTGTCTGGCTGAGTGGTAGCAATGGTGCTAGCTGTGGCAACATGTTTGACAATGTGGCAGGGACTAATATGATGGACCAGACCACAGGACATGTCTGCCTGACTGAGAGCAGTGGTGGTAGGCACTAGGCAGCTGTGGCAATATTTTTGGCAGTACAGCATGGCATAAAATAATGGACTAAGCTGCAGGACAAGTCTGCCTGAGTAGTGGCCGTGGTGTTAGGCACTAGGCAGCTGTGGAAACATGTGTGGCAGTACAGCCTTGCATAATATGATGGACAAGACAGCAGGATATATCTGTCTGAGTTGTGGTAAGCACTAGGCAGCTGTGACAACATGTGTGGCAGTGCAGCAGGGCATAATATAATGGACAAGGCTGGTAGCTGTGGCAACATGTGTGGAAGTACAGCAGGGACTAATAAGATTGACCAGACCGCAGGACATGTGTACCTAACTTGTGGCAGTGGTGAAAGGCTAATTTGACTTTGCTAAATATGCTGGTGACACCATTTAACCCTTTAAGGGCGCAGGGTATTTTGTATGTTAATGCTCAGAGATTTTTTTTTCATATTTTCCTTTCCTGCCTTCCAAAATTTAATTTTTCTGTCGATATAGCTAGGTGAGAGCTTATTCTTTGCATGTCTTGTTGTACTTTCATTTGGCACCATTTTGGGATACATATGAATTGTTTTCAATCAATGTTTTGATTAGCTTTTATTAACATTTTTGGGGGTCAATACCATATCTATATTGCTTTTACCACTTTTACAAATAAAATGTCACTTTTTGAAAATTTCCTGGGGTCCCTGTATTCTGACCTGTATTGTTCACGGAGATATATATACGGGCTCTTTATTTGCGGGGCAAGTTGTACTTTTTATTGGTACCAATGTTTGGTATGACTTTTTGATCATTTTTTCTTACTATTTTTTGAGGAAAGCCAGGTGACCAAAGTACGTTATTTTGTGCATTGCGGTATGTATTTTTACGGTGTTCATTGTACAGAATAAATAACACTATTTTTGGATGCTGGGAGCTTATACGCACATGGGAATGCCTAACATGTTTGTTTATTTTTTAAGTTTATGTTATATGTTTTTAAATGTAAAGGTGAGTTTTTTAACTTTTTATTATTTGTTTATTTTTTATTCTTTATTTTAAAGTTTTTACTTTTTTTTTTTGGTAACAAAACACTGGTCCCAGATCTCGTTCCAGCTGCTGACTATACTTGCCAAAATGGCGGTGCCCATACACTGGAAAATGGCACCTCGGTTAGTTTTGACTGAGATGCCTAGGGCCTTAATACCCACAATCAGTGCCCGCATTAGCACTTGGTCTCTGCTGTATAGTAGCAGCTCCTGAGCGACCGCCATGTTTAAATACCCAACATCCACCTTCCAATGTCGTGAAGGGGTTACATCTGAAGATACCTGTGATCATGCTATTATATATTTTCAGATAATATCCAAAAAATTAAAGTACCCAATATGTATATCACTAAAATGATGGGAAACCTCCGATAAACTGATTACCAACATGCAACATTATATCAGCACCTGCTATATCTTCAGCAAGACGGACTTTAACTTAAGTATGGTACCACCAATATACAGTTTTAAAAAAAAAAACTTTACATGAAATAACATATAGAACATGAGTGGTATTGCATGTGATATATGTCTTAATAGGATGATGAATGGATGTGATAAAAGATGGACTTGTGCATATTGTGACAAAGTCCATGTCTTTTACTTTTATATTTTATGTGGTTTAGTTTGAAACATGTCAGAGGATTTTTTTTTTTGCATTCTACTGATGGGGACACTTACCATGGACAGTACTGCAAATGTGATTATTGGTTGGGTACCTTTATAAAAAAATTTCCCTTATTTTTTAAGTTACTCTTTCAGGTTTGTTATTACATTTGTAAGGTTTCTGAAAAATGTTCTATTCCAAACTGTTGATCAGCCTCCCCCCACAAAAAAAAGTGATCAGATGTAAAAAAAAAAAAATAAAACACATGCAAAAATAAAAACAACATAAAAATAAAGCCCTATGTCTCACTGAAAAAAGACACAGAAATTAGTTGAATAACGCAAATGATAAAAATGTTATAGCCCTCCAAAACCGCACATACAAAAAACTTGAAAATGTGCCTGGTCTGGAAGGGGGGTAAAGCATCTGGTATGGAAGTGGTAATATTGACCTTGAGTATTGTCATGTAAATGGAACTTTAGTGGACAAGAGCTATTTGCAGATTTTATGTCACAGATGTGCATAACATTTTGGTTTGAAGTAATGTTTTTCTTTACAGAGGGACTACTAATAATTTACAACTATTTTTTTTTAAATGTTGTGTAATATGAATTATAAACTTCAAGGGTTATATTGGATGTATTTCTCCCTTTAATGTACTGGTGTTAACAAGTGTTGTGTCCTAAAACACCAATACATCTTTATCAGGTTTTGATAAACACTATTAACAATTTTTCTGGGTTTAAATAATACATAAGAAGTCATACATTTTTAATACTGAATGCTGCGTTAAGAGCTCCATTTTGATAGGTAATAATAACCTGCTTACAGAAACTCTTGAATAATTTATGCTCATTGGAAACAACAAAATCAACTGTCTTTTCATAAGGTCAGGAAGCACGTAATTTCTATTAATAATATGAGTAAATATCTTGGGAATTAAGCAAGAGAATATTTACATTCAATTCAAGGTGAAGAGGCATTTATTAGTGATATAAATTATCTAAACAATATAAATTGAAGTTTCAGTCATCACTCCCTTACAGAAACATTTTTATATGAGGCATACATTTTTTACGGTTAAACGTATAGGTATTGTCTTGCCATATTTAAATATATATTTCATAGGCATTTTGCAGGAAATAGTATATCAAGAATATTAACTAGAGATGGCCGAACTTCGTGGGATTCGTTTCACGAATATTTTCTAGGTTCGCCCACCAGTCTTGTTTCACAGTCTGAACCAGAAGTGCTCTCGCTGCTGTCTGTTGACTCATTTTGAAGTTGTCTGATATCAAAAGACCTAGATCTTTCTCGTTTGAAGTCTTAGCTAACATAGAAGCGACAATAGAATACACAGACAGAGGGTTCCTTCTTCTCAAATGCATTATCTTACTTTTGTAAACATAGTCACATATAAGACAAAAAGCTTATCACTTTGTGATATCATATCGCAAACATGTGCTCATCTCATGACTTTTTCAGCCAAGAGCAGGGAAGGAAGGACACATATGTTCTGACTAGGAAACAGAAGTAATCAACTGCCAGGTACCTCTGGCACTGAGTTATCAAAAGCACCAGCATGTTGCAATTCAACAGCCTGATAATTTTTCCCCTGAAACGGGGAAACGGTATTGGGCATTACATGATTCATCCAAAATAAGTCCAAAATGTGTAGCCATTTTTTACACCGAACTGTCAAAACCATTGACAAAATGGTCCCATTTATTCCATCAAGAATGATTGAGAAGGACTAAGGGTTTGTTGTAAACTTGAACCGTGTAAGCAAGTCCTGCTGGTATCATGCCTTATCTGGATTTCATGTGATTTATTAAAGTTGAAATTCCTTTTACCCACAGCTGGAGCCCTTTGTATGTTCTTAAAGAATGACTATAACGATTATGCACCCACTGTGCCACCTAACCGGTTTGACTTTGAGACACTCCCAAGGATGTTATCTAAGTAGCCTTAACTGGTTTTCACCCTTTAACACCCATACAGGGTCTAGTCTTCATCACAGGGAAAGTATCAGGTCGCTACCATTCATAGTGGTTCCAGTGTAGGTTTCAGCTGTACAAAAGCCTAGCATCAGCGGGTCAGGCAAAAGAGTGGATGTGTTTGAGCTGAAGGTCTGAGGCCAGTGGCAAATGTGCAAAGTTGAAAAACAGGCAAGATTGTCTAGACAGGCATCTCAGATTCATAGGTATGGGATAAGCAGAGGTCATACACAGAAGGTCAGTGGATCAGGAACAGAGTCAGAAGCAAAGTCAGGCCAAGTTCAATACACAGTGAATGAAACAGGAATGCAGAATACCCTTGCAGGAACTGGCTCACCAGGATCCTCTACTGCTTAGGCACAGTGTAGAGGACTAAGTTTTACATAGGCAGGTATTGCTTGCTCTGGAAAGGGCTCACAGATGTACTTGCTAATTCTCAAGTGAGCTAGAGGTAAGCTGGCAGCTAAATATGCTGGAAGAGATGGTATGCTGGTGAGCACAGAGAGCTGGCATTATAATGATGAGTCAACACTAGAGATGAGCAAACCAGTGATTTGACACAAATTTTCAAAAAGTTTGGAGCTCGACTTGAACTCAAAACGTTGTTCACCTACGAATAAACTATTATACTCTAGAGTCTCTTCAGGCTTGACAGTCTGGCCAGGGATGGCCAGGGGAGGTGAGTAAACATAGCAAACAGTTATATTCACTTTTCCTCAGCTCTCAAGGGCATCCTTGCGGAGTTCCCTTCCAGCCTCTTCTGGCCTCTGGCTGATGTCATACACCTTGGGGTCATTGCTGAGGCATGTGATTGAACCTCCACAGTCACACAGGGAGCTAACATTACAGGCCTCCATAGTGACCACAAGGTGTGTGACGTCAGTCAGAGACAGGAAGAGGACATCTTGGAACTTCCGGACACCGCAAGCATTCACGGGAGAGGTAAGGGAAGGTAAGTATTATGTTTGCTATCCTCCCCTTACTATACTCTGGGGTCAGAACAGACCCTAGAGCACAATAATAGCATTTCCAAAACAAGCTAGGGGTCCTAACCTCATGAACATTTATCAAAACTAATCTCCTGAGGTTCACCCATATCTAGTTAACACAAACATTTAATCCTTTCATCTCATAAATAAGCTATTGGTTTTTTTTTTTCATTTAAAATAAGTACAAGTTATGTTTGAAGATAAATTATTTTGTAATTAGCAGAATATTATATAATTACAGGCTTTTCAAGAGTCAAAAAATATATATATTTGCTTTAATGATTAACTCTGTGGGAGTGATCTTTCACTATCCACTTGTCACAGCTTGCATAAATGAAAAACTGATCTTGTTAGCAGCATCCTGTTTATGTGTTCCAAATAATTGTCACTTCTGAAGGAAGTGCATTGCTATAGGTACATAAAGTCTTGTCAGCTGATAAACTTAACAGGTCATAAAAGAATATTGGTATCATAAAATGTTAAGCTAGTAAATGAAATAGTGATATGAATAGGGGGATTAGTCCTGCAAAAAAGAACACAAATTGTACTTGTCAACATTATTTCTTGGGCTGCTGTTTCAGATTTGTGGTAGATCATTTTAATGGAGACATCAGCAATCAAGTGGAATGATTCATTCTCACCTGCACTAAACTTTATTAGAGAAAAGTTAAAGATACTGCAGTAGTCATGAAATGGTAACATAAATTTGCTTTAATAGTAAGAAGTAATTAAAATGTAAAGGAATGTGGATTTTAAAATACGGTATTATGTCATTACAGGGGCAATGTTAATTTAACACTTTTGAGGCAATGGCAATAAATGAACCTTAACACGGTAATAGGGTTTGACAAACAAAGTCAGCTTATGAACTGGAAATAAATTGTTCATTGCTTTCATCCACATTTTTTTCTTTTAAGCATTTTGAAACTGACAACTTTAGCTTGGGTGTTCTAAGACAATGCTATAGTTGGAGACATAATTTAAAGTGTCTTGGCCCGTAAACAATGTGTATCAGGACATCTCAGTTACAATATGCCATTGGTAGCGTTGGTTTCTTCATATGGCTCAAAGAGAATGTTTGAGTCCTATTAGACTCCAGATTCCACATATAAGCACAACCTTTGCACCTCCTATACTTACCCTCTATTCACATGACAGTGAATATCGTCCATGTGATGGCCATTGTTTTAATGGCTGTCACACGGCCTCATCAATTTTACTGTCTGTAAATGGGGGCTATTCACATGACCTATATTTCTATGGTCTGTTGTAACAGACTGTCAAAGTATAGGTCATGCTTTATTTTTGTCCGTTTTCACAGTTCCCTCATACATTACATGGTCGTGTGAATGTAGGCTTAGAGCCCTGACTTTTCATCAGATAAATTCTAAGTTTTAAAAAAGGTCAGTACACCACAGCATTAAAATTACATGAAAGTTTCAATATATCAAAATCTTTGCAACTATTTTAAAAATGTTTTGTTTCCTAACATAACTCTTACCTAAACCCATAACCCTAGCGTAAATCTAATTTAACCCTATGGTGCCATCCACAGTACAGTAGAACAAATCATATGATCTACAAAAAATGTTTACTCCTCATTCACAATCACAGACAGTTCCTTACACATTTGCCACAAATATTAAAGGGGTATTCCTACAACAACAATCATATTTAATGTAAAAGTACTTTACAAATTATCAGTGTCATCCATTGAAAGGAATTAGCAAAAGTGTACACACAATGTCACTAGAAAAAGCCCACTTTCCCTACCACTGTTTGAGCATTATTGCCAATAAATCCGACCTGTAGTCCATCTTCATTCAAGATGTGAATGCTCAATTTGCTTTGACTTCCCTATAGCTGTTTATTAGAGCAGAGCTACATAACCATGCATGTTCTGTCTAGAGATGGGCGGACCTCTCACGATTTGTTTTGTGTTCGGATTCAGCAGGTTGGGTCCCTGTTTCATTTTGGGTCGAACAAGTTTGGTACGAACCACACCTTAAATTGGCATGAAATATAGTGTAGAATACTCTTAGGGCTCCTATGAACCTGTCTATTGAATTTCTAGCTCTCTAAGGCAAACACGGCTGAAGTTATGTCAAAGTGAAAAGAGTGAAAAGTGACATTATTATACTCTGGGATCTCTTCAGAACCCAGAGTATAATAGGTGGAGGCCCTGGAGAAGTGTTGAAAATAGAAAAAACATTCATGCTCACCTTCCAATACCTCTTTGGGCCTCTTTGAAGTATCCAGCGCTCTCCTGGTGATGTCCAGCGCTCTTCTGTGATATCATTGGCCTGGGGGTCAAGGCTGAGGCCTGTGGTTGGGCCACTAGTGGTCACATGGGCACACTGAGCGTCATGATGTCATGAAGGTTGGCATGCCCAGGTCACCGCCACACAGGATGAACATGCTGCAGAATTTCTGTCAGAGAAATTCTGCAGTGTATTCTACTACCAGGCACCACAGGCACTACCAGGGGGTGGTGTCAGCAGGGTACAGACCACCACACTATTATGGGTATGTAACAAACTGCATTTGCGTGACTTCCTTACAGGTTTTGTTTTTCCGGCATTCACTGTGCAGCCAAAATGACATGTAACTTGTATTCTATGGGTCAGTGCAATTACGACAACACCAAATTCATATTTATTAATTTATGCATCAAGTAAATATGCTTGACACATAACTTAAGCACCTTAAGTACATTTTAACTCCTTAATGACATACCTTACCAAGATTACCTTTCAGAACCAATAAAAATGTTTTTTACACTGCTTTTTTTTTTGGTTCATCAGTGTACCTGTATGAGACATTGTGTTGTTCAGGACAAGTTGTATTTTTATAGGAATCAACTATATAGCAATTATATGTAATTTTTTACATTTTTTGAATTAATAAAATTCTGACCACAACCAGCTGACATTCTCCTCTCCTCTGTAATAGACCCCCAACCCCTAAACCAACACGCCTCCGCAGGAACCTTAATCGCCTTGACATCTGCATGCTCTCAGACTCTCTCTGACCACTCGCTGACATATCCTCACTCCAGGATGCAGATACCACAGCTGACTTCTACAACACCAGCATCACTGTAGCCCTTGACTCTGTGGCCCTTCTCACTAACACCAGAGCTCGGCCAATCAATAGGCAACCCTGGCACACTGACCTGACTAAAAAACTGAGACGTGCCTCACGGGTTGCAGAACGCCTTTGGAAGAAAAACCACTCCCAGGAGGACTTCCTTAGGTATAAAGAGGCAGTTCTCACATTTAAGAACGCACTCACCTCTGCAAAGCAGGTCTACTTCACCACACTAATATTTGCCCTATCCCGCAACCCCAAACAGCTATTCACTACCTTCAACTCCCTTCTCCATCCTCCTGTGCCCCCTCCGACATCACTTATCACAGCTGATGACTTTGCCTCTTATTTCAAAAGCAAAATTGACACCATCAGAGACAGTCTCACCCTAAACCCCCGACAACCACTCTATCCAACTGCTCGGTGCTCTTCATCTTTAACCTGTTTCCCCACTGTCACTGATGAAAAGCTCTCCATCCTAATCTCTAAATCCCTCCTCACCTCCTGTGCACTTGACCCAATCCAGTCACATCTCATCCCCAAACTTTCTGAATACATTACTCCTGCCCTAACCCATCTCTTCAACCTATCCCTAACCAATGGATCCTTCCCTTCCGCCCTCAAACATGTTACTGTCACACCTATACTTAAGAAACCCTCCCTCGACCCATCCTCTCCAGCCAAGTATCGCCCATCTCACTGCTCCCATATGCCTCAAAATTGCTGGAGCAACACGTCCACTCCGAATTGTCCTCCTATCTCTCATCCAATATGCTCTTTGACAGACTACAGTCATGTTTCAGACCCCATCACTCCACAGAAACTGCCCTAACCAAGGTCACTAACGACCTTCTAACTGACAAAGCCAAACGTCGTTATTCTGTCCTCCTCCTCCTTAACCTCTCCTCTGCCTTTGACACAGTTGACCATTCCCTCCTGCTAGAAACTCTCTCATCCCTTGGCATCTCAGACCTGGCCCTTTCCTGGATCTCCTCATACCTCACCAACCGCACATGCAGCATCTCCCACTCACACACTACCTCCCTGCCATGCCCTCTTTTTGTTGGTGTCCCCCAAGGCTCCGTCCTAGGACCCCTCCTGTTCTCAATCTACACCCTAGGTCTTGGCCAACTCATAGAATCCCATGGTTTCCATTACCATTGCTATGCTGACGACCCAAATATATCTCTCTGGACCAGACATTACCTCTCTGTTGTCCAAAGTCCCAGAATGTCTAGCAGCCATAGCCTCCTTTCTCTCCTCCCACTTTCTCAAACTCAACATGGAGAAAATGGAGTTCATAATCTTCACCCCTCCACGCACGACCCCCCTACCTAACCCATCTATCAAAATTAATGGAACCACTCTCAACCCAGTCCCACAAGCCCGCTGCCTTGGGATAACCTTAGACTCTGACCTATCTTTCAAGCCGCATATTCAAACCCTCAAAACCTCCTGCTGTCCTGCTGCCTCCAACTCAAGAACATCCATCGAATCGGCTCCTTCCTCACCCCTGAAACTACAAAGATGCTAGTCCACGCCCTCATAATCTCCCGCTTAGACTACTGTAACACCCTTCTCCATGGCCTCCCAACTAACACTCTCACCCCCCTCCAGTCCACCTTAAACTGTGCTGCTCGCCTAATACACCTCTCCCCCCGTTCTTCATCGGCCGCCCCCCTATGCCAATCCCTTCACTGGCTAACCGTTGCCCAGCGAATAGAGTTCAAATTACTAATGCTGATACAAAGCCATCCACAACCTGTCCCCTCCATATATCTCCGACCTATTCTCCCGCTACCTGCCCTCACGTAACCTCCGATCCTCCAAAGACCTCCTACTCCGCTCTGCTCTTATCTGCTCTTCACACAATCGTCTCTAAGACTTCTCCCGTATGTAAACCCTCAAATGTAAAGCACCATGGAATTAATGGTGCTATATAAATAAACAATAATAATAATAAAAAAAAAATTTTTACAGAGGGATTTTATGAGAAGATCAGACAACACAGTGAAACAGAAATACACAGTTTCCATGGACATGGGGAGAGGAAGGGTTAATTCACCTATAAAAAGTGAGGAGGCATGGACAGGTCCACACCTGGTAGCTTCCAGGAGACACATCTGCTACTAATTAGCAGCTATCCCTGCAAGTAATCTGATGGACATCACTAACTGTAATGGCCTTTTCAAACTGAACAAATCCTGCTCAGGACAATCAGAAGGGAAGTTAAAGAAGACAAACCCACAACAGATGTGACATAACTGGCAATTCATGGACCCTTCTTCATACTCCTAAATTCCAAAACTGACCCTCAAAGAATAATCTAAAAATGTAATCATAAAATCAAATTGTTGTAAAAGGGAATTTGAGGAATATATCTGATTCCTAACTGCTACAAGAAATGACATTTAACTTTTAAGACTGAAAAGTGTGGCCATGCAATTTATTTAAATGTAATGCAGACCATCAGGAGTTTTACCAAGTTATGTCGTTAGCTCAGTCATACACACCAAGAAACATAGGCTTGTTTTATGAAGACACTTAAATACTGGGCAATTACTACATAGACAGGCTCATGTAGAAGAATATGAATATGTACAATAAGATGGAAGCCAAGGGTGGTTGTCACATTTCTTTTGATTCCCATTAGTACATATCAAGTGGAATCTAGCAAACATGAATATTCAGAAATCTATGCAGAGTGACAAATCAATGTTTCATTTCTACAACTTCTGCTAAAGAATCTACTGAGTGCTTTTTGTACTAATCTCCTGTTGTGTATGCTATTTACATTTTAATTCTGCAAGAACAACGAAAGTAATTGATGTTAAAAACTTTTCTTTTAAAATGTATGAGGCATATATTTGCATTTAAAGGAAAAGGTGAACTTTAAAAAAATCTAATATTTTGCCAGATAGATAGATAGATAGACAAAATATGGTACAATCAATTCAATTTCAATAGTTTGTGAAATATTATAGCTAGTAAATAATTTAATACTTTTAAAATAGATTCAATCTCATATACACCAGTGGACAAAATTGTTGGTACACCTCGTTTAATGAAAGAAAAACCCACAATGGTCACAGAAATAACTTGAAACTGACAAAAGTAATTTGCCAAACTACATGTTGACAAGCCACAAAGCTTCTGAGAGAATGTCCTATGGACAGATGAGACGAAAAATCTAAATTTTTGGCAAGGCACATCAGCTCTATGTTCACAGACGGAAGAATGAAGCATATCTTGAAAAGAACACTATCCCTACTGTGAAACATGGAGGAGGCTCTGTTATGTTCTGGGGCTGCTGTGCTGCATCTGGCACAGGGTGTCTTGAATCTATGCAGGGTACAATGAAATCTCAAGACTATCAAGGGATTCTAGAGAGAAATGTGCTGCCCAGTGTCAGAAAGCTTGGTCTCAGTCGCAGGTCATGGGTCTTGCAACAGGATAATGACCCTAAACACACAGCTAAAAACTCCCAAGAGAAAAACATGGAAGTGGCCTTCTATGAGCCCTGACCTAAATCCTATTGAGAATCTTTGGAAGGAGCTGAAACATGCCGTCTGGAAAAGGCACCCTTCAAACTCAAGACAACTGGAGCAGTTTGCTCATGAGGAGTGGGCCAAAATACCTGTTGAGAGGTGCAGAAGTCTCATTGATAGTTACAGGCATCGTTTGATTGCAATGATTGCCTCAAAAGGTTGTGAAACAAAATATTAAGTTAAGGATACCATCATTTCTGTCCATATCTGTTTCATGAGTTTTCTTTTTTTAAAAATTCTGTTGAAGCATGGTTGAAAAGCAATGTCTGACTTTCATTTGTTCATTTTCATAGAATTTTTATATATTATTACTTTTGTAATAAATTTTCAGTTATTGGTCGTGGTTGCCATGCCTCCAATCAGGGCCACTTTAACCATAAGGCAAACGGTGAACTTGCACCGGGCCCTATGTTTGCGCGTCCCTGGCCCCGAGCAACAGACTTTCTGCCCGGGAGAGCTCCATTTACAACCATGCACGCCGATACAGTTAAAGTCTATGACAGAGCAGGAAGCTGTCCTTGCTCTGCTATAGAAGACTTACAGTTACAGTGGGGAAAAAAAGTATTTAGTCAGCCACCAATTGTGCAAGTTCTCCCACTTAAAAAGATGAGAGAGGCCTGTAATTGACATCATAGGTAGACCTCAACTATGAGAGACAAAATGAGAAAACAAATCCAGAAAATCACATTGTCTGATTTTTAAAGAATTTATTTCCAAATTATGGTGGAAAATAAGTATTTGGTCAATAACAAAAGTTAATCTCAATACTTTGTTATATATTCTTTGTTGGCAATGACAGAGGTCAAACATTTTCTGTAAGTCTTCACAAGGTTGGCACACACTGTTGCTGGTATGTTGGTCCATTCCTCCATACAGATCTCCTCTAGAGCAGTGATGTTTTGGGGCTGTCACTGGGCAACACGGACTTTCAACTCCCTCCAAAGGTTTTCTATGGGGTTGAGATCTGGAGACTGGCTAGGCCACTCCAGGACCTTGAAATGCTTCTTACGAAGCCACTCCTTCATTGCCATGGCGGTGTTCTTGGGATCATTGTCATGCTGAAAGACCCAGCCACGTTTCATCTTCAATGCCCTTGCTGATGAAAGGAGGTTTGCACTCAAAATCTCACGATACATGGCCCCATTCATTCTTTCATGTACACGGATCAGTCGTCCTGGTCCCTTTGCAGAGAAACAGCCCCAAAGCATGATGTTGCCACTCCCATGCTTCACAGTAGGTATGGTGTTCTTTGGATGCAACTCAGCATTCACTCTCCTCCAAACACGACGAGTTGTGTTTCTACCAAACAGTTCTACTTTGGTTTCATCTGACCATATGACATTCTCCCAATACTCTTCTAAAACATCCAAATGCTCTCTAGCAAACTTCATATGGGCCCGGATATGTACTGGCTTAAGGAGGGGGACACGTCTGGCACTGCAAGATCTGAGTCCCTGGCAGTGTAGTGTGTCACTGACGGTAGCCTTTGTTATGTTAGTCCCAGCTTTCTGCAGGTCATTCACTAGGTCCCCCCGTGTGGTTCTGGGATTTTTGCTCACTGTTCTTGTGATCATTTTGACCCCATGGGGTGAGATCTTGCATGTAGCCCCTGATCAAGGGAGATTATCAGTGGTTTAGTATGTCTTCCATTTTCTAATTATTGCTCCCACAGTTGATTTCTTCACACCAAGCTGCTTGCCTATTGCAGATTCAGTCTTCCCAGTCTGGTGCAGGTCTACAATTTTGTTTCTGGTGTCCTTCCACAGCTCTTTTATCTTTACCATAGTGGAGTTTGGAGTGTGACTGTTTGAGGTTCTGGACAGGTGTCTTTTATACTGATAATTTCAAACAGGTGCCATTACTAAAGATAATGCATGGAGGACAGAGGAGCCTCTTAAAGAAGAAGTTACAGGTCTGTGAGAGTCAGAAATCTTGCTTGTTTGTAGGTGACCAAATACTTATTTTCCACCATAATTTGCAAATAAATTCTTAAAAAATCAGACAATGTGATTTTCTGGATTTGTTTTTTCATTTTGTCTCTCATAGTTGAGGTCTACCTATGATGTCAATTATATGCCTCTCTCATCTTTTTAAGTGGGAGAACTTGCACAATTGGTGGCTGACTAAATACTTTTTTTCCCCACTGTATGTGCATGACATCCCGGCACAGGTGATGATGTCACTGCATCGCGTCACCTGCGGTGGGCCTGCACCAGAGTGCAACAGCAAGAGAAGGAGTTAGCTGTTCCACAGGATCGTGGTAAGGTGAGTATAAGACTGATTTAATTACTTTATTTTTAAGGAAAAAGAGAGCAATTACTTCTGAGGGGCACTTATTTATGAACTTGGGCATATTTCTAAGGGTGTATTATTTTTAGAGGGGGAACTATTATTTATAAGGGTGCTGTTATAATGGGGAATATTGTAAATAATAGTTTTCCATTTATAAACAATAGTTCCCCTTAAAAAAGCCCCCCCTTAAAACAAGTTTCCCCCTCATAATAGTTCCCCTCCATATAAATAATAGTTCCCCCTTATAATAGTTATAAATAAAGGGGAACTATTATTTATAAGGAGGGGAACTATTATGAGAGGAAACTTGTTTTAAGGGGGGCTTTTTTAAGGGGAACTATTATTTATGAACGGGATCTACTAGTTATAAATGGGGCAATTATTTAAAAAGGGGAACTATTCATAAGGTAGTACTATTATTTATAAGGGGAGACTATTAAAGGGAGAAGTATTACTGAAAAAGGTGGACTATTATTTATAATGAGGGACAATTACTGAACACTATTTATAAGCAGGTATCATTATTAATAAGGGGGCATTATTATTTATATGCAAAGAATCTTACCCTCCCCTTTTAAATAATAGTCCCTACTTATAAATAATCACCGCCTTACAATTATTATTGATAAGGGGGCAGTTACCTGTGAACTAGTATTTATAAGGGGGGACTACTATTTATAAGTGCGGGGGAATGGCCACTTATATCGTATGGGGCCACTAAGAAGGAATGCGGGGGCCATTATAATCTGGGTGGGTCAGGTATGTCTAAGTGGTCGTGATGGGGGTCTACTTATGAAATCATTGCACTGGGCCCACCAATGTGTTAAAACGGCCCTGCTCCCCTCTGTTTGGTCATGCCTCCTTACCTCGTTTTCCATTCAATAATCTGTTCTCCAATCTCTATACAACTCTATGATTAACTGTTACTTCTTCTAGATGGAGCTTGTGTTCTTTATTCTGTACTAGAGAGGTCCCTTCAGTGCGCTGTTTCATGTGCTACTCATCCTCTTAGTGCCTCTCATAACCTACAATAACCTTGACCTCTTCCATTTCCCCTGCTCATCTAGAATGTTCAGTATCTTGAGTTATATTCCTTAAAGATTTTTATAACACTTAACACCATAGATGTTGTATATATCAAAAGTTAAATAAAATGTTTAGAGAAAAAAGAAAAATAAGTCAATAAAGTAAAAAATGTACTATGAAATGAACTCATTATTTGTCCCATGTAGTAAATAGCATGGAAATTTAAAATAGTATTTTATTAGTGGGTCCTGGAACTTGGCAACAAAAAAAAAAAAAGGAAACCATTTTTATTGAAGAGCCCGTCCGCTAAAACAGCGGTTACCCATAGTCTATGATGAGGTCTGCTGGGTGTCCATCGGGTTGCCGCTGTTTTTATACTGAAACCGATAGAGAGAAAAGTCCTACATACAGGACTTTTCTCTCTGTCAATTTTCGGTGGAATCTGTGTCGAAGTCTCTTACAGAGACTCTGACGTAGATGTGAACCTAGCCATACTTATACCACAAAGTACACATCATTAAAATTAATTTGGAAAATCAATAGCAGAAGTGCTGTTTTTCTTCCCCCGCTCAAAAAAAAAAAAAAATACTACTAGTTTTTACTGAAGCTATACTGAAAAAAAATAAAAAGAAGTATGACAGCTGAAACAAGGAGGAGGGTAAAAATGAATGGTTCTCAAGGCTGGGGCCCCACGTAGCGTAAACACCACGGCAATTCCTATTTGCACATTGCAGTAAAAAATCTGCAGCCGAACTGGTGCGATTTCAAAAACGCTTACGTTTATGTAAATCGCAACATGTCAATTATACCTACGGAAATGCTGGCGTTTTCCATATAGGTATGATAGAAGCAGAAAGTCCGCAAAAGTTTTGGACTTTCTGATGAGTTTCCATGGCATTTTTTCCCACAGCGCTTTTTGGCTGCAGCTCCCTACATGGGGCATTAGCCTAAGGTTAATATTTGTTTTTTTTTTAACAAAGGGGTTAAAATACACTTATGGCTAACTATATTTACTTGAGATACTAATTTAAAATCTACAATAAAAAAGTGACATTTTCAGTATGTTTTTTCAGTTTTAATGTAACTGTTAAGGGGGCTGATCATCTAAAAGTTTTTCATGATGAATAAAATACAAGTGAAAAGGACTATCAACATCAAAGTAAGGTCTCCTTTACACAGTAGAGCCTTGTGCATAGAACCTATACAGAGGTAATAAATTGTTGGCACTGCTTGTGGTAATATACACTATATTGTATTATAAAATGTCTTATTGCATACCTCTTCTCTCCTTAATGCAGTTGTTTTAAGGGGACCGTGTTTCAACATGCAATTTTCCTTTTCTGAGAAATTCAGAGCTATCTGTCAGAAAAAAATTTGTATGCCTCCATATGTAATCAAAGAATGTGGAGGTACTTTAGAGTCACATAAAAGGCTATATGTAGTGAGAACTAAATCTGTTGAGGATTTGGGTATGGTGATGTACCCATTTAAATAGAAAGGATCATGACCCAAGTGTTATGAGTATTATTATACTATGGGATCTAATCAAAGGCCTATGGAAAGTGCGGAAAATTAATAGATAGCTCATACTCACTTTTACTCATCATCTCTACAGGGATCCACTGCTGCATGTGGTTTTCTTTCCCTAGGTTATGTCAGCACCACCAAGGCCTGTGATTGGGCCTCAGCAGTCACATGGGATGATTGTATAAAACTCACCGTGTGTTGCATTCGCTTCATACATGACCCAGATTGTTCATTGATGATTCCCAGGGTCTGTTTAACTGATCTAAATATTTCCTAAAAGTATATAAGATATATATATTGTGACAATTGGGGGGAATTTAGCCTCAAAGGCGGCAGCCTCCTGGACTCCACAGAGGTGTTGGTAGTACTGGGTGCCAAATAAGCAGCATATCAGGCAGTGGTAATCCAAAATAATTTTTATTTTTTTTTAATTCGTTTTCAAAAACTGGGTTACTAATTTATATTTTTGAAAAGTTAGTATGGAAAAGTTTCATTACAATAAACAAATATATATAATATATTTAATAAACATATAATCAAGTTCTGCATCAGAAATCTGAAAGAGTACAATATATTTAAAGAAAATTCCCAATCATTCCATTAGTCCTATAATTCATATTTTTTTAAATGTTATGTTCATTAAAAGAGTCAGAGCTGAACATATTATACACACGGCTGCCTTTCAGTTACTAAATTTGTTGCATTCGAAGTACCAAAGGATTTTTTTGGCTCCCAAGATATGAATAGAATATGTAATTTACATATTTCTTATGCAAGGCCTGCAATGTCGATATGTAAATCTTTCATTTCTATACAGTTGTGTTAGATCTTTTTCCTTTAATTAGCATTTAAGCAGATAAAACCAACATATTTCTGTTATATTTCAAATGCAACGAAAAACACATTTTATTTAGAACCCTATTGTAGAGCTGAAACAAACAATCACAATGGACATAACACTTTCATAAATCTTTAAGGAAAAAATAAATATTACTTTCTGAAATGCAATTTGGGAATGTGTTCATAATTCATAAACCATCTGTAATGTATATTTTAAATGCTCATTTTATCCATTTTATATGTGTAAGTAGCCACATACTGTAGTTCACAACATCTTTATAACTTCCAGTTATTGGATGCATGTGCTGCAGAACGAGTACAAACAATGTAACAGAACCTTACATTCAGATAATAAAATACACAGCACTATATATGTAAAATATACAGAGCATTACATAAATATAAAAAAAATAATTTAACAGGCAGTGTTCTGGTAGTGTACCAGTCACAGCACTTAAATGCACAAAGTTTAACAAAATAAAGAGAAAATGTGTATAGAGGGCAGACATAAGGCCCTGGGGACCCGGAAATTTTACAATACCAGTCAGAGGAAAAGTAAAAAATTGACATACATGTAGGTACTGTCAAACAGTGAAAAAGAGCCTGTATGACATATGTAAAGACAGAGACAACACCCAGGGTATAGGTTTAGCTCACCTGCCATTACTGTGCATCGAAATACATAAAAGTGACTGTTTACACTCCCCTCCTCCAACAGATTGCACCCAGGGAACATACCCAGATTGTTCCCCTCTGCCAAGCTACACCCTTGCCTGAAGGTATCAAAATAATTTGGTATGGGTAAGTTACATGTATTTAGCATTAATTGACTAAATAAGAGCATTACATATAAGTCATACAGTAAATGTTACCTACACAAAGGACATTATGGAAGAAGTGCCAATATATTCTATATACTACAGTGTGCATGGGATAGAATTTGGAATAAAGCATAAGTTGGAAAATAAAAAGAGATTTTCCATTGGTAAATTACATTAGCTTCACACCACATTGTATCTTATGAAAGTTTTTGATAAAGTAATTTCTGTAGTCTTTTCTTTATGCATGGCCAAACAACTTCATCAAGTTAACCAATCTTCATCAAGTTTGGCCCACACATGAATCAGGCATTTTTGAATATTTTAGCCTTGGATTCAGCTCTCTAAGACCTACTGTTCTTGACACATTCACAAAATTAAATAAAAGCATACTGCCTTCCACATTAACCCTTTCCCGCTACATGACTACTATTATGCTATGGGGATGGCACCCATTCACAAGCTGAGCGGATGCCATTGGGAGCAGGTTCAGCTATAAGATACAGATTTTAACACCTTAGATGCCATGGTCAATCATGACTGTGGTATCTAAGTTGCAATCCTCCCTGGTGGTCACCTCCCACCCATGGAAGTTTCAGGGGATGCCAATGCATTACTGTAGCATTCCAAGGCCAGATTGGTTGCAACCAATCTGCCGGAGACCTGTGGCATACTGATTCTGCCTCTGGCAGGATCAATCTACATAGGCTGTCAGGCTATATACATTGCAATACATGTGTATTATAGTGTATATTACTGATGTCGGGGGCAAGTCCCCCTGAGATGGATGTCACCGTAATCCTAATTAAATAAATAACCAGTTTCGAGCGCTCGGGAAACAAGACGTACACAGGTATCGTGTATGAACCGTTTCTACTTTATTACGTAGTTCAATACAGTTTTAAAAGCAAGCTCAATTACATAACAGTCATGTGATCAATATACATATATGGTCTTTCCAGTTCCATTATCACACAAATTTGTTCATTTACCCATCACCCCAGATGTTTTCATTTTCACCTTATCTAAATGTCCTCCCAAGACTACTAGTTCTGCTGAAATCGGCAGAACTGTTGATATCTCCCCCAGACTCCAAGTCTGTCCTTATCAACTACACAGTCTTGTTTACAGAACATTCCACCCTCTTGTGCTTTCTGTATACTGTGATATAGAATATAGTGCAAGTTATGTTTTAACCCTTACACTGAATAAGTGATCAGAAGATTTCCAGGTCAAGGACACTGGTAGGACAAAAAAAAGTGAAAAAAAAAACTTAAAAAAATAAAAAAAGAATAAATAAAAAAAACAAAAATGCAATTTTTCCATATAATGTCATTGATTATGTAACAAAACTAAAAGCTAAAAAAAACTGTACATATTTGGTATTGCCATTTCTGTAATAACCCTTACAATAAAACAAAAATATTTAACCTGCATGATGAAAGTTGGCAAAAAAAGCCCCAAAAAACGCTGGAAGTAATGTTTTCTCATCATCTCGCCACCTCAAAAAATATGGAATATAAAGTGATCAGTACAAATAAAAAGCATAGCTCATCCCACAAATATCACAAGAAAAATAAAAAAAAATTATACTTGTCCAATGTGACAAAGAAAAACAAAAATCACCACATCTTGAGGGCAAAACTGGCTGCAGCAGAAAGGAAAATGTGCAAGTGTAAGGGAACTGCCATTTGGGCAATTCCCCAGTGCTGCTGCAGAACCCAGGGGGGAGGGGCACAACAAGACAGTGGACCCTAAGCTGAAAACCCCCCACTGTCCCTGGCTAACTTGCCCGATCTGTCCAGGGTGACAGCCAGCAACCAGTCGACAGTCCCTTCCTAATATACTGTAGGTGACAACAAAGAACGCGGACAGGACGAAACAACAACAAAGGGAGGTCAGCTAGCCAAGGGGTCGGTAACAGTCGAGCAATGCAGTACAAAATCACAATCCAAAAGAATAGTCACAGACAAAGCCAGAGGTCAGGAATAGGAATACAGATAACAAAACAGCATGGAGTAAAGGCAGGTACGCAGAAGCAATAGCAAGCGCTAGTGTGACTGTGAGCAAAGAATAAATAGGAAGAAAAAACCCGCCCCAGACTTGATAGGACGATAGGCTGTCAATCACACAGGTAAGGCTAAAATTAACTATTAGTGGAGCAGAGGAAAACCAAGGTGAAGGAGACAGGTATGGCAGAAAATCAATTACATAGTCTAGGTCAGTGTTTAGACTGAGCAACAAGAATCTTAAACAAGGAATCAAACTGAGCACGCCTCCTGCGCCGCCACGTGCAGGCGGAGGGTGGTGCAGAGACCTGAACAGTCAGAGACGTTACAGTAAGCTTTGTAAGTGTACATCCCAAGTTTAGGGATGAGAGAAAAGACACCCCAAGTTACACCCCAATCTTAGAAGCTGCGAAAATAGTGGGAAATTTGGTATACCCTATATACTCACAGCTTATATATTCACTTTTTACCACCCACTTTACATTTAGATTTTGAAAAATAATGCTTATTACTCCCCTTGATACATTTTTGGAGAAGTGAAGTTTTTAAAATGGGGTCACTTTCTGGAGGATTCCACTTTACTGACTCCTCAGCTGTGTCAGAGATGAATACTTCAAAAGCAAATATACATGGGATATCCCACTCAATAGTTTTTGGAGTGTGTGTCTCTGCTGACACAGGCTGGGTACAACATATTGGTCACTGAAATGTCATATCTCTGGAAAAAATTTCACTTTTCACTATCAGCTGCACATTTATTTCTGGGAAAAAAGGGCTAAAAATGCTTGCTACATCCCTTGATAGACTCCTTGAGGGGTGTAGTTTACAAAATGGCATCTCTTTTTGGGGAATTCCATTTTACTGGCAATTCAGGGGCTTTACAAAAGCAATGTAGCAACCAAAAACCAGTCTCTCTCCAAAAGCCACAGAGCATGGCAATCCTCCCCTTTTGGTGTGGTGTCACCAAACAGCAATTTACGCCAACGTATACAACTTTGTTGCACCCAGAATAACCCACTTAAAATTGTGGGTTGTGTGAGTGCATGACTCTTTTGACACATAGTGGGCACAACATATAGGGCACTGAAATGGGATATTTCATTAAAATTTTTAATTTTCACTTTGCACATTTTTTGGGAAGCAGTCTTGGGCTCAAAATGATCACTATACCTGTTGATAAACCACTTGAGGGGTGTAGTTTCTAAAATGGGGTCATATTTTGTGGGTCAGTTTTTAATTTTACCCCAGAGCCTCTGAAATTGCCCGCCAATGCAGTGTTAATGTCCAAATTAGACTTCAAATATGCATGGTGCTCTTTCACTTTTGAGCCCTGTGTATTTCCAGGCAAAAGATTAGGGCCACATATATGGTGTTTCTAAAATCAAGAAAACAGAGCAGAAAAATTGGAGAGCTGAATTTTCTCAGTGTCACGAACTGGACATGACATGTTGGGCATGGAAATAGCATATACCCTGTTTCCCCGAAAATAAGACAGCGTCTTATATTAATTTTTGCTCCCAAAGATGTGCTGTGTCTTATTTTCAGGGGATGTCTTATTTTTTTTTTCAATGACGAAGAATTCACATTTATTGCTGAACAAAAAAATTAACATTTATTATATACGGTACTGTACAGTACAGCATAACCATACAAACTGTGAATCCTATCAAGAATTTCTTACTACCGTACCATTATTTCCATGTACAACAATTAACAGTATGGTACATTTACCAATATTTACGGTACGAATAGAAAGTAAAATTTATTCAATGACAGTTATGTCATCATCTTCTAGGACATCATCATAACAATCCAAACCATTAATTTCCCTGCACACAGTATCATGCCCCATAGTGGCCCCTGCACACAGTCTCATGCCCCATAGTGGCCCCTGCACACAGTATCATTCCCCATAGTGGCCCCTGCACACAGTCTCATGCCCCATAGTGGCCCCTGCACACAGTATCATTCGCCATAGTGGCCCCTGCACACAGTATCATTCCCCATAGTGGCCCCTGCACACAGTATCATTCCCCATAGTGGCCCCTGCACACAGTAGTTTGCCCCATAGTGGACCACCCATGAACAATTATTATACTGTGGGGTCTTTTCAGACCCCAGAGTATAATGATCGGAGACCCAGGAGAGGATAGAAACATAAAAAAACAACGTTGCTTACCTGTTCCTCGCTCCGGTGCATGCCCATGCGCTACTCCGGCCGCCTTCACTGTTAGACCAGGCCGCGTCACGTGATCCGGCCGGCATCGCGACGCAAAATGACGTCCGCTGACGTCACCAAACAGGCCCGAAGCCTGGAGAAGCGTAGGACAGGTAAGCACATAGTTTTTTATGTTCGCTCACCTCACCTGGGCCGCCGAGTTTTATACTCCGGGGTCTGAAAAGACCCCGGAGTATAATGATAACAGAGATTGTGGGGTTCTCCCGCGGCCTCACATATCGTATATACCGTATGTTCTGTTCGGGAACATACGCCTTACTTTCGGGGGATGCCTTATATTAGGCAATTCTCCGAAACCTCTCCTATGCCTTACTTTCGGGGGGTGTCTTATTTTCGGGGAAACACGGTATGTAAAAAAAAAATTTCAATTTTCATTTTGCACCATTCGCATTTCCTCTCAGAAACCATCTCTTGGATCAAAATGATCACTATAACCCTTGATACATTTTTGAGGGGTGAATTTTCCAAAATGAGGTCACTTCTTGGTACTTTCCATTACACTGGCACTTTAGGGGCAATTGTGTCATGGCAACCAAAAATGATTCTACCCTTAAAGCGTAATGGCACTTCTTTGTCGTCTGTGGTCTGCTGTGTGCTTAAACAGCAGTTTTCATCCACATGTGGGGTATTTTTGTATTGTAATTGCATATCAAATTGTGGGGTGCATTTTCATCCCAAGGTTAATAAAATCTGTAAAACACTTAATGAACATTTAAAACACTTAATACATTCTTAATAAATTCTTAATAAATTCTTAATAAATTCTGTGAGGGGTATAATTTCCAAAATGGGATCACATTTGGGGGTTTACATTGTACTGTTACTTTAGGGGCTCTGGAAATGAGGCATGGCTCGTGAAAACCATCTTAGCAAAATCTTCATCCCAAAAGCCTAATTTTGCTGTTTCTGTTCTGAGCCGCTCCATGTACCCATACAGCAGTTTAGGACCACTTATGGGGTATTGCCATGTTCATAAGAAATTGTGTAATGAATGAATGGGGTGATTTTTCTCCTTTAATCCCTTTTGAGAATGAAAAAATACAACATTTTTACATCCCAATAAATTTTTTAATAAAATTTGTGAAACAGCTGCGGGGTCAAAATGCTCACTGTATGCCTTGATAAATTACATTATAGGTGTAGTTTTCAAAATGGGCTGAATTTTGGGGGTTTAGACATGGCATCCCTTTGGAACACCTCTGTGTGCCCAAACAGCAGTTTACATCGACATGTGGGTTATTTCCACACTCGATATAAATTGCATAACAAATTGTAGCGCTAAATGAATGTATTAAGGGAAAAAAAATAAATGAAATTTCACCTCCATATTGTTATTGTTATTAATTCTCATGAAATGCTTATAAGGTTATCAAAGTTACCAAATGCTGTTTTGAATTATTTGAGGGGTGATTTTGGATGATTTATAGGGGTTTCTAATATATATAGGCTTTTAACCCCTTCCTGTTGCAGGCATTTTTAGATTATTATGTTTGACCCTCCACTTTCCCCATAAGGCCTACTTTATTGTTTATTTAAACCATTTTGGCAAATGTCTATTGCTTTGATCACTTTTTATTAAAATTTTTATGAGATACAAAAGAGCGAAAAAATGGAACTTCGGCTATTTTGATTTTTTTTTTTCCCATTACTGAGTTTTTAGGCATTTAACTTTAAGTACTTTTATATGTGTGGACAGTCTTTTGGCATCTGTCAGGTGAATGGAGAACTATGGAAACACATTTACGAACACATTTAGGAAGAGGAGAAGATAAAATTATCTGTATATTTTTATTTTTGCGTATGTACAATACTGTAGTTGGAGAACATATTAGGGTATGTTGACATGTCAGTGTAAAAGCCTGCATGTACATTATTTCATGGCAGAAATCCAAGACTGACTCTCAAATTTATGCCGCAGATTTGCTGCTGGGTGTGCAGCAGCAAATGGACAAGGATTTTCCATGTTTTAATTCAATGTGGCTAAAAATGTGGGTTTTCGAAGCCCCATTCACTTGTATGGGATGCAGTTGTCCTCAAGTCTGATGTGGATATAGTTGCAGAATCCTCTCTGAAATTTATGTCAGATCTGCAGGGACTGTAAAATGCCACGGTTTTTGCTGCAGCGTTTCCACCACAGCCAAGCCTCGGCATTTACTCCACATGGGTCCTGGCCTGAGAAACTTTTAATGACTGCTTCTAGAGTAGGTGCAGACAATTAATTGTCATAAACCTTCCTAATATTAAGGTATGTTTAAACATTCAGGTTTTCTGATGCAGTTTTGGAAGCTAAAAACCAGGTCTGTATCATACATGGAAAGAACTTATAGAAGACAGGTGCATCTTTTTTTTTTCCAATCCAATTCTGGTTTTAGCTTCAAAAACTGCATCTGTATACCTCAATGCCTCAATGTATAACACATCCTATATAAATTATTTCATTTTAGGTCTACAGAAAAAGAGATTGTTTAACATCCTCAATGTACCTAAAACATTGGAATGTGCTTTTTCTGAACTGTGCACCTTATATAGTTTAATATACTACAGACACTTAAAAAAACATACTGACTAAACTGAGCAGATGTGATTTTTCAGATATTTTGATTGTCCATAATTAAAGGAACAATACCTACAGGGAACTCATAAGAAATTAAAAAAAAAAAAATCTATGTTACAGTTAAAAGCTGGTCTGTGGATTTGGAGAAGGGACCAATTTTGGCTGGAATAGAGTTGGAAGCAGAAAAAAGTTTCTGACTCTCAGTTGAAAATAAAAATGATTTGTTATTCTTAATTATATTGTTTAATTAATTAAATGCATCGTTTGTTGCATATTTACTCTTATGAATTCAATTGCTAGGTTTTTAATTAATTAAATTATCTTTACTACTTCTGACTGACTATGGCTGTCATCCTTTTGTGAAGGAGCCAAAGTCGGTGGTTTGGCTTACCAAGTCCACAGCCCCGCTTAAAAATTAGAAATTTATAAAGAAAGCCCACCCCTGGATAAACCCCCCACCCGGTAAGTCGCCAACTGACGATAGAGAAAACCAACAGTAAAATGAACACATTTGTTTTCTGCAGGATTTCTATACTCAGGATCATGCGGAACATGCTGACAGAGAAGGCAACTATATTAGTGATGTACTTTTAGCCTTTATTTCAAAGTTGTGTTTCTTTAAATAGACACAACTTATTCAGCAATACAGAGTCTGATTAACTTAGTAATAGGCCTGATACAGTAAACCCAGATCACACTATAAGGCTAAGGCACCACGTAGAGGGTCGCAGTGCTTTCACCAATCTTCCGCAAAGTAAACCTGCTGTATTATACCTAGAGTGAAACCGCTGGCGTTTCCGTAGGTATAATTGACATGATGTGATTTCCAAAACGGCAACAGTTTTGGAAATCGTAGAGTGTCTGCTGTGCGTATTTTTCCACAAGGTATGGATGGGATTCGCTAGACTATTCGCAGTGACTATAAAACACCATGTTTTTCTCTGCGCGGTTTACGCCACGTGGGGCCCCGGTCTAAAATGGTGTTTGCATATAATTTTTTTATATTACATTTTTGACCTCCTAAACATCTCATATCTGTCTCACTAGAGTGTTCTGTTATTCTCTGTAATAGTAAAATGAGGATTTGATTTTAGCAAGCAAAGAGTAAAAATGTCTGTTCCACCTTCAGTCTTGCTCTAATATCACTAAGGCTCATGTAATTTGATGCCTCACAAGGCATGATTTGAATTATAGTAGTAGTATTCAACAACTGACCTTCACAGTATTTGCTTTTGGCCTAGAAACAAAGAAATATATAGTCTAACATCACCTCACTATTAGGATAATCCATCACCTTGGCAGTAGTTTGAAATGATAAAAGAAAGCCAGATATTGCTACAATACAACTCTAAAAATGTACATGCTCATTTCTGCTAATAGCTGAATGATATATGTGAAGGTCCAATATTATTTCTTTAGGATTTTAGTCCAAAATATGTCAATATTTTAGTAGCTCTTTATTTTATTTTACTTTAGTATCCCTATTGAAATGAAAAAGAACATTTAAAAGTTATATGAAAAAAAATTTCCAATATACTTTCTGTATCAATTTCTCACAGTTTTCTAGATCTCTGCTTATTGTAATACATTCTGCTTCCATCCAGTCAATAAAAAACAGTCCATGATCATGTGATGTACACACAGGTGCACAGCTGATTACCAGGCAGATGTCTGATTACTGTGCCGTGACTATAATGAGCTGTGCACCTGTGTGTCCATCACATGACCATGGATTGTATATCACATGACCATGGTTGGAATTTCATCCACTAGAGGTAATCAGAATGAATGACAGCAAGCGGAGATCTAGAAAACTGGGAGGAATTGATACAGAAAGTATATTGGAAAATTGTACAACTTTTTATTATACAAACAACATTTGTCTCTCAATATTGGTCTGTAAGTGGCCAATCAATTTAACTATTTATTGATGTAAAGTTTGTTGAAACAATAGTGTCTATTTAAAGTAACTAATTAAGTACTTTCCATATGTAGAGAACAGGTCTATACCAGATACTCATTCTTATCATTTGTTAGTATAAGGCTAAGGCTTCACATTGCAGAAATGCAGCAATTTTGACTGCTGCGGAAATGTAATGTACCTAAACCAAAAAGCCTAACATACTGAAATACCAAAAGACATAATTTCAAGGTGTTGAGAGCAGAGGTGGTGAGTTACGTGGAATTTACTGTCCTCAGTTTTTGGGGACTACTCTAAGGAGCATTTAACACAAATTGGGTTTACTTGGGTATAGGGTAAAGCTTTGTTTCTCTTACCAACATACTATGTTCTCCCTATAGTACCTGTTGTGTACTGTAAACATATACCATGTCTAATTGCCCATATCCCTTTAGGCTGAGGCCTCATGTTGCAGAAACACAGCTTGTTTGTAGCAGATTTTGGCCAAGAATGGCTACAAAATGAATGGGAAATATAAAGGTAGTACTTAGCTTCTACCTTCTGCTCAATCCTCTCTTGGCTTTGGCTCAAAAGAAAACAGCAAAACCTGAAACAAAAAAAAAAGTTGTGTTTCCGCAATGTGGTGCCTCAGCGTTTCCCATCCAAACATTTCAGAAAATTAGGCACAGCAAAGATGCTGCAATTTCCAAAGCCATTGTAGTTTTGGAAATCGCATCATGTCAATTATGCCTATGGAAAATCTGGTGGTTCCCCTATAAGTACAGTGGGGAAAAAAAAGTATTTAGTCAGCCACCAGTTGTGCAAGTTCTCCCACTTAAAAAGATGAGGCCGGCCTGTAATTGACATCATAGGTAGACCTCAACTATGAGAGACAAAATGAGAAAACATATCTAGAAAACCACATTGTCTGATTTTTTAAGAATTTATTTACAAATTATGGTGGAAAATAAGTATTTGGTCACCTACAAACAAGCAAGATTTCTGGCTCTCACAGACCTGTAACTTCTTCTTTAAGAGGCTCCTCTGTCCTCCACTCATTACCTGTAGTAATGGCACCTGTTTTACATTGTTATCAGTATAAAAGACACCTGTCCACAACCTCAAACAGTCACACTCCAAACTCCACTATGGTGAAGAACAAAGAGCTGTGGAAGAACCCCAGAAACAAAATTGTTGACCTGCACCAGGCTGGGAAGATTGAATCTGCAATAGGCAAGCAGCTTGGTGTGAAGAAATCAACTGTGGGAGCAATAATTAGAAAATGGAAGACATACAAGATCACTGATAATCTCCCTCGATCAGGGGCTCCACTCAAGATCTCACCCCATGGGGGCAAAATGATCACAAGAATGGTGAGCAAAAATCCCAGAACCACACGGGGGGACCTAGTGAATGACCTGCAGAAAGCTGGGACTAACGTAACAAAGGCTACCGTCAGTAACACACTATGCCGCCATGGACTCAGATCCAGTGCAGTGCCAGACGTGTCCCCCTGCTTAAGCCAGTACATATCCGGGCCATCTGAAGTTTGCTAGAGAGCATTTGGATGTTCCAGAAGAGTACTGGGAGAATGTCATATGGTCAGATGAAAACAAAGTAGAACTGTTTGGTAGAAAAACAACTCGTCGTGTTTGGAGGAGAGTGAATGCTGAGTTGCATCCAAAGAACACCATACCTACTGTGAAGCATGGGAGTGATAACATCATGCTTTGGGGCTGTTTCTCTGCAAAGGGACCAAGACGACTGATCCGTGTACATGAAAGAATGAATGGGGCCATGTATTGTGAGATTTTGAGGTGCAAACCTTCTTCCATCAGCAAGGGCATTGAAGATGAAATGTGGCTGGGTCTTTCAGCATGACAATGATCCCAAGCAGCACACCACCAGGGCAATGAAGGAGTGGCTTCGTAAGAAGCATTTCAAGATCCTGGAGTAGCCTAGCCAGTCTCCAGATCTCAACCCCATAGAAAACCTTTGGAGGGTGTTGAAAGTCCATGTTGCCCAGCGACAGCCCCAAAACATCACTGCTCTAGAGGAGATCTGCATGGAGGAATGAGCCAACATACCAGCAACAGTGTGTGCCAACCTTGTGAAGACTTACAGAAAACGTTTGACCTCTGTCATTGCCAACAAAGGATATATAACAAAGTATTGAGATGAACTTTTGTTATTGACCAAATACTTATTTTCCACCATAATTTGCAAATAATGACAATGTGATTTTCTGGATTTGTTTTCTCATTTTGTCTCTCATAGTTGAGGTCTACATATGATGTCAATTACAGGCCTCTCTCATCTTTTTAAGTGGGAGAACTTGCACAATTGGTGGCTGACTAAATACTTTTTTTCCTCACTGTATAATGGAAATCGCCAGTTGGTCTAACAGGAAGGATAAAAATGCTTTATGACCCTTCTTTTTTTGCTCAATTTATAGTTTTAGCTACAAAAACTACTGAAAATGCAAAGTATCAACTAGAACTAAGAATTCTTTGCCATTCTTTAATGGCACTTGCTCTTAAAAAACAGTTTGGGCTAAAGTTGCCATCTACTGTATGTTAATTATACTTTGCCTGTACAGTTTAATGCTAGGTGAGATCAGATACATAACAAGCTTACGATAAATAAACAACTCTTTAAATATATTGCCTTACCATGTTCCATTAAAATCTGTCTCTTTAATGATAAAATTTGCCATAAAAATGAAAACATAAAATTAGATACTATGCAAATTACAATATGTTGTTTACAATATAATACAATAAAATTTAAATTTTCTTATTTAGAATTGTTTTGAAGTCAAAATAATGTGCTGCTGTCCTCTGTCAAACATATTAGGATGAGAAATAAAAAAAAGTTGGAATGCCAGACTTACATAGTGCAGTGTTTTGATTCATTGTTTAGTTGATGTTATTTTTAGCTAAAACAAGGATTGGATACAAAAATGGAGAAGTAGTAGAAGTTCTTTTATATATTTCCTAGGATCCTGCATTCTCCTGTGTGGATTAGGCATTCATCGTTGAAAATGGGATTAAAACTACTTTTCTATACTATACTGTATAAACATTATTAACAGTATCCCAATATAAAGAGTACCATGCAGTAAACATTTTTTCGGCCAAATATATGGCAAATCTGGAGTTCTGGACATTTTTCTATAACTTCATTGGTAAAAACAGACAGTCTGGGTTGCAGCACAGCCAGAGAGAGGTACTGTTCAGGTAAATTGATCATATGTTGGCCATATGCTTTAATTTGACCAAATGTGCATGAAACATCACTTTTTGGATCATAAAAGTCAGTATTTCCTATTAACATATGTCTACCCATTGTTTGATCCAGTCTTATAGACAGTGATATCACATAGATTTTTGTAGTGAGAGATATAAAATCTACAGGTGTAGCAGTCCTTAACATTACAGGCAGACTGTGCTAGTGAAATCTGTTTGCAATGTTGCGCTGGCTGACAAGTCATTTGAAACGTGCAGCTCACTAATGCTGTGAAAACTTTACACAAAACCAAGAGATGAACCATCTCTCAGGAGGATAAAGCAGAGGGAAGTTTATTTAGAAGTGTGGTTACAGCAAAAAGGGTATTATAAATAGAGATTATAAACAAGTTAATAAACAGAAAAAAGAATCATAGTTACGGAGACCTCTGATAGGGCAGAGAAGTCTGGCATATGTCCCAAAAGAGGGGTTCTTAAGCCAAATTTATGGCAACCAGCCATCATAACATCCCCTAACAATCGTCGTCACTCTCATAAGATAATTGGCACAATTATACATGTGACTTCTGGTTAACTGTTTTGACTCATTTACCTAAAACTATTTTTTCTGGACTCGCTACAATCCAGCTAACTTTATTATAGGTGAACCCACAAGGCCACATGTGAGAATGTCAGCAATAAAGGAATTAGCACTATACATATTTACCATAGGATTAAAATATAAAAGCAATTATTAGTAAAGACCATAATGATTATTTTTCTCTATCACTAAGCTAGGCTATTTATGTAACATAGAAGGGATAAGGAGTTACATCAAAAACAGCATAGAATGGAGTTATGCTGTTTTTGCAGTTCAAGTTGGCATCAAGATTGTGTGAGAGCAGAATTAGCTTTGCTGGGCAGCGCAATTTATAAAATGATATGTGAAAGATATACTATTAATCCAGTGAATTTTATACCTGATGTGAATGGGAAATATTCACAGTAAAGTATGGAAATTCATGTTTCGTTGATAGCAAACTTCTGCAAACCAAGAGGTCTTTTTTCGAAGGCTTTGTGACTGTCCCTTGGTTAAATATTAATTTATGGTAAATTAAATTACACACAAAACCTAACGTTATTTCAATTGGAATGAATAAAACCAATATCCCTATATCAATACAATATATTTTTATTACATATTTATAGTTACTGTGATGCCTGATTTTCTTTTGATAGTCTCTCTTAGAACATTTACCTTACTTTATTTAGTGTTTCTGAGAAGAATCCACTTTAGTGTATTATATGCTGGTCAGTACAGTAGCAAGAATTATTGCAAGTGTACAAGTGAATGTGACGAGAAGGTGGGGCTGAGCTATTGGATCCCTGTGTCTTCAAGCACCAGATGCATAACAAATATGTGGGCTTTTCCATAATATGTTATTAAATAAAATGCCCTCCCTGCCATCCTGTGGAGAATAAATTACTGTCCAACGTACAGTATTCATCTTAGTAAAAAGTGCACTGAGTACTTAACATACATCACCAAACATGCCCAATTGTGCCACAGGAGGCTCTGTAGTTACTGCTGTGCTATAACATCTTGATACAGTATTGGGTGACTGAGGGCTGCCTCCCTCATTCGTTCATGTTGGGTTGTAATCAATAAAGTGACTACAAGGAGCTGAATAGACTAATATTGTAAATCCTTTGCAGTAATTTGATCACTAACAGGAGGAGAAACAAAGGGCAGTCATCTAAAGGGCAGAAACAGCAGCAGTGCAGGGAAAAATAGAGGATGTTGGAACATGTAGTCTTCAAGCAAGGGCTAAAAGTCTCATCTCATAGGAGGTTGAGCAGCATCAATGGAGTTAGCTGAGAAATGATATATGCACATTTTTTACATGAATAATTTAATTTAATTACTGAATAATGAGGATGTAGAAAGAGGACTTATTTTTCTGTTTGCACCTGCCTAAAACAGGTCCATTTTAGATGTATTTAGGTGCATCTAGTTTTAGACGATTTTTTTAAGACAAGCTTGAGAAGGGACATGGCTTAGGTGAAAGGGACAGGGATGCAGCAATATGAGCCCAAATTATGCCAAAATTCAGGCATAAATTAATTCTGTCTCTAAGCCAGCCAACTAATACGTGGTATAAACTGATTAGACAGTCTACAGATGGACCAGATTTATCAAACAGCATCACTCACTGTGATAAATCTGGCACATTTTCAGACTGTCTAGTCTAACTTTATACTGTTTAGCTATTAATAAATATGGATCATTGTGTTTTGGGCCTTTTTTAATAGCAGATAGTAATGCCCCTTTCCTTCACTGTCTGTGCAATATGATGGAGTCTTTTTGCTGTGGGTGAGACTTTGTTCACTTCAACAGAACTTTATGTGCAACCTGAAAAAACACTTAAAGCTCTTGATATATTATAATATAATATGTTTCACTTCACTATGTACCATTCTGTTTGAACTGAACTCCATGTAATATCCTGAGCTATGCCTTCTTTCTAATGTGCTCCAAAACAATGCAGATTTTACATACATTGGAAACATATCATTATATTTGTGAGGTTTGTGAATTATTATATTCACCTTCTAGAAGATTAAGTGTTTTCTTTTCCACAGATCCAATTATAGAACTATGTAATTTTTAGAGAAATGGATTGTGATAATAAAGAACTTACTGTACCAACTGCAATGTATAAACACAGTAATATAGCAGTAAAGATGCTGTGCCAAAATGTTTCAATAAATTTCACTTGTAAAATAATGCCTTGTTCATCCTTATTGGGATTCCTTAAAAATACACTGAAGGGAGGGCAAAGTAAAAGCAGCTAATTTCACATGGAACAGTTGATTTATTCCTAAAGTAGAGCATTTGTGCAAACTAATCGCCAGCTTATACATTTGTGCCACTTGGGCTATTTGTCACAAATGCCTCCTTAGCTATCTGTCAATAGATGCTAGCTTGAATATGTTCATGGACTATAAATATTTATGAAACTGAATACTCTTTTTCATTTTGCAGAATAATATGGTATGTGCATATATTTGTATACATGGTAACTGCTGCTGTTAAATTGGAATTGTATTTGATCTGTCTGCACTAAAGCAATAGGCTTTTCTGTTCGAAGAAAATTCTTCTTTTGTAGCTGTAACAATAATGTTCTATACCTCAGCTAAACACACATTTCCTGCTTTTTTTCGTTTTTTACTTTTTACCTTTATTTAGATTCAGAACATCCATTTAGCAGCCATTTGTCCACTGTTGGTATCTGACTGCCAGTAAGTACTTTATTTCGATAACTCCCACAATGTGGAACTCTTCCATGCAGTTGGTGGCTGATGAGTACCAGCAGGGCAGAGATCATATTGCAATCCTTTGTTCAATTTTCTTTTAAACCATTTAAAAAAAAAAATCTAACCACCACAATGTAATAAATACATTCATATTCATCTTAATGTTAATTGTAATTATCAAAGATTTTTTTCTTTGTAGCCTGCCGACAAACAGCTCAATAACTCAACTCCATAACATATCTGCCTCCCACCTTTTCTTCTAAAGCCAATTTCATTTAAAGCCATTTATGTAGTTTATTCTGTAATAACAGATCCCTCATGAAACTTCCATTCTGCCAATGACAACTTCCTGACTACTTTTTCAGATGCATGTAACCTAACCCAAAGCTAGAACAATAATTTGGTGCCACTTGACATATCTAGAGCTTCTTAGCCCCTTTTTGACCTTGTATTCACTCCCTATTCCTTATAGCTATATTAGGTCTCCTTCCTGTAATGTAGCATATGTAGTAAGCACTTGTTCACTTGTATGTATCATACTGTATTTTCAAACTTACAATATGTTAAACTAATATTAGGCAATATAAGGTGGTATGGAATATATTCTATATAATATTAATTATAATAGCTAGCAAATAAAAGTCCATGTCTAGAGATGAGCAAATCTTTCAAGATTTAGCTTGGATTCGCTTTTGTCATTTCAGACCAAACTTCGGGTTCAGGCCAAACTGGTTCATTCTGAACAAGAAGCACAAATAAATTGTTTTAACCCCTTAAGGACACAGCCCAAAAGTGCGTTAAGGACCAGGCCTTGTTTTTCAAAACTGGCATGTGTCACTTTATGTGGCCAGAACTTTGAGACGCTTTAACTTAGTGATTTTGAGATTGTTTTCTCGTGACACATTGTACTTCATGTTAGTGGTAAACACTAATCAATATTTTTGTATTTATTTATAAAAAAAATAGGATATTTGATGGAAATTTGGAAAAAAATCGCAATTTTCAAAATGTGAAATTCTCTGCTTTTCAGACAGATAGTCATACCAACCAAATACATTAATAAATATTATCTACCATATCTCTGCTTTATATTGGCATAATCTTTTAATCGTCCTTTATTTTTTTTGGATGTTAGAAGGCTTACAAGTGTAACAGCGATTTTCCAGATTTACAAGAAAATTTCCCAAACTAATTTTTTAGGGACCACTTCAGTTCTGAAGGGGATTATAAAGGCCTATATATTAGAAACCCCCCATAAATCACCCCATTTTCAAAACTGCACCCCTCAAATAATTCAAAACAGCATTTGGGAAGTTTGTTAACCCTTTAAGCATTTCACAAGAATTAAAACGATATCGAGGTGAAATTTAGACATTTCATTTTTTTCCACTAATCCCTTCATTTAGCCCTAAATTTAACACATTCACAAAGGGTTAAAGGAGAAAATGCATCTCCCAGTTTATTATAAAATTTCTCCAGAGCACAGAAATACCCCACATGTGGGTGTAAACTGATATTTGGGCTTTCAGCAGTAAACAGAAGGGAAGTAGCGACACTGGACATTTGAAAAGGAGATTTTGCTGGAATAGTTTTCAGGTGCCATGTCTCATTTGCAAAGGCCCTAAAGTACCAAAACAATGGAAACCCCCTAAAAGTGACCCCATTTTGGAAAATACACCCCTCACAGAATTCATCAAGGGGTATAGTGAGCATTTTGACCCCATAGCCGTTTCACAAATTTTACTAACATTGGGATGTATAAATGAAAAATTACTAAAACGTCACTTTATCCCCAAAGTTTTTATTTTCACAAGGGGTTAAAGGAGAAAAAGGACCCCATAGTTTGTTAAAAAATTTCTCCTGAACACAGCAATACCCCATATGTGGTCGTAAACTGCTGAATAGGTACACGGTGGGGCTCGGAATGGAAAGAGCGCTATTTTGCTTTTGTAGGGCAGATTTTGCTGGAATAGTTTTCAGGTGCCATGTTGCATTTGCAGAGCCCCCAAAGTACCAATACAGTGGAAACCCCCTAAAAGTGACCCCATTTTGGAAACCACACCCCTCACAGAACATGTCAAGGGGTATAGTGAGCATTTTGACCCTACAGCTGTTCCACAGATTTTATTAACATTGGGACATGAAAATGAAAAATTACTTTTTTTCCAATAAACCGTCAATTTAGCCCCAAATTTTTCATTTTCACAAGAGGACAAAGGAGAAAAAGCTCCCCAAAGTTCGTTACACAATTTCTCCTGAACAAAGAAATGCCCCATATGTGGTTGTAATCTGCTGTTTGGTTACATGGTGGAGCTCAGAATGGAAAGAGCGCTATTTAGCTTTTGGAGGGCAGATTTTGCTGGAATAGTTTTCAGGTGCCATGTCGCATTTGCAGAGCCCTTAAAGTACCAGTACAATGGAAACTCCCAAAAGTGACCCCATTTTGGAAACTACACTCCTCATAGAATTTATCTAGGAGTATGGTGAGCATTTTGACCTCACAACTGTTTCACAGATTTTATTCACATTGGGACGTAAAAATGAAAAATTACTTTTTTTTTTCCAATAAACCGTTCATTTAGAGACATATTTTTAATTTTTTGCAACATTTATTGAATAAATGTTATTAACTCTTTCTTGGTGGATTAAAAAAAAACCTCATCAATTCTGGCACTGCGTTTTACCTTTTAAATTTTTCACCATGCAGCATAAAGCATAAGTAACATGTTACCTTTATTCTACGGGTCGGTACGATTATGGCGATACCTCATTTAGATTGTTTTTTTATGCGATACTAATTTTGCAGAACAAAAACCCATTTGGGGACATAAATTAATAGTTTTTGTATCCCCATCTTCTGAGATGCGTAACGTTTTTATTTTGCGGTTTACAGAGTTGGTTGAGGGCTTACCTTTTGCAGGACAACCTGTGCTTTTTATTGGTACTGTTTTGGGGTACATATGACTTTTTGATCACTTTTTATGGCATATTTTGTAAGGTGAGATGGCGAAAAATCATTACTTTTGGCGTTTTTTTTTCCCTTTTTTTTCCCGATGTTCACCGTGTACGTTAAATATTATTTCAGTTTTATTATATAGGTTGTTACAGATTCGGCGATACCAAATATGCATTGTTTTTATTAATTTTTAGGTTTTTTTTATATAATTAATTTTATATAGGAAAAGGGAATTTTTGGGGCTTTATTCTTTTATAAAATTTTTTTCAAACACTTTATTTTATTTTTTTTTCACTTCTTTTTATTATTTCATGTGTCCCATTACGACACCTGAGCCAGCAATGCTTTGATCACTGGCTCTGTACTATAGATTGCAAGATACGAGCATACAAGTGTCTTGCAGTCTATACAGGAAGTAAGGCTATGCAGACGCATAGCCTAACTTCTGGAGGTCTTGGCAGGATCAACCAGGTAGTGGGGGCTCCAGGCAGCCTAGGGTCACTGGGAAGACCCCGGGCTGCAGATTATAGATATCAGCACCCCCCGCGGAGAGATTGGCAACATGACGGAACCACTTGGATGCCGTGGTCATGTTTGACCGTGGCATCCAAGGAGTTAAAACCTCCGATCAGAACTCAGTCCCTGGGGTTATGGAGTAGGGTGTTAGCTGTCAGTTACAGCTAACACCCGGTTCCAATGCCGCCCGCTCAGATAGTGAGTGGGCGGGCGCCCTAGGGCGTAGTATTACACCCTGTTGCGCGAAGTACCAAGCGTGCAGGACGTAATAGTATGTCCAATGTCGTTAAGGGGTTAAATAGTTCGGTATGACACTCTGAGGGCTCCTGAGACTCTATCTACAAGTGCATCTCAATAAATTAGAATATCATCAAAAAGTTATTTTTTTTTAGTAATTCAATTAAAAAAGTGAAACATACAGTGCCTTGCGAAAGTATTTGGCCCCCTTGAACTTTTCAACCTTTTGCCACATTTCAGGCTTCAAACATAAGGATATAAAATTTAAATTTTTTTGGTGAGGAATAAACAACAAGTGGGACACAATCGTGAAGTGGAACAAAATTTATTGGATATTTTAAACTTTTGTAAAAAAAAAAAAAAACTGAAAAGTGGGGCGTGTCAAATTATTCGGCTCCCTTAAGTTAATACTTTGTAGCGCCACCTTTTGCTGCAATTACAGCTGCAAGTCACTTGGGGTATGTCTCTATCAGTTTTGCACATCGAGAGACTGAAATTCTTACCCATTCTTCCTTGGAAAACAGCTCAAGCTCAGTGAGGTTGGATGGAGAGCGCTTTTGAACAGCAGTTTTCAGCTCTTTCCACAGATTCTCGATTGGATTCATGTCTGGATTTTGACTTGGCCATTCTAACACCTGGATACGTTTATTTGTGAACCATTCCATTGTAGATTTTGTTTTATGTTTGGGATCATTGTCTTGTTGGAAGATAAATCTCCGTCCCAGTCTCAGGTCTTTTGCAGACTCCAACAGGTTTTCTTCCAGAATGGTCCAGTATTTGGCTCCATCCATCTTCCCATCAATTTTAACCATCTTCCCTGTCCCTGCTGAAGAAAAGCAGGCCCAAACCATGATGCTGCCACCACCATGTTTGACAGTGGGGATGTTGTGTTCAAGGTGATGAGCTGTTTTGCTTTTACGCCAAACATATCGTATTGCATTGTGGCCAAAAAGTTCGATTTTGGTTTCATCTGACCAGAGCACCTTCCACATGTTTGGTGTGTCTCCCAGGTTGCTTGTGACAAACTTTAAGCAATACTTTTTATAGATATCTTTGAGAAATGGCTTTCTTCTTGCCACTCTTCCATAAAGGCCAGATTTGTGCAGTGTGAGACTGATTGTTGTCCTATGGACAGACTCTCCCACCTCAGCTGTAGATCTCTGCAGTTCATCCAGAGTGATCATGGGCCTCTTGGCTGCATCTCTGGTCAGTCTTCTCCTTGTTTGAGATGAAAGTTTAGAGGGACGGCCGGGTCTTGGTAGATTTGCAGTGGTCTGATACGCCTTCCATTTCAATATGATCGCTTGCACAGTGCTCCTTGGGATGTTTAAAGTTTGGGAAATCTTTTTGTATGCAAATCCAGCTTTAAACTTCTCTACAACAGTATCACGGACCTGCCTGTGTGTTCCTTGGTCTTCATGATGCTCTCTGCGCTTTAAACAGAACCCTGAGACTATCACAGAGCAGATGCATTTATACGGAGACCTCACTGAACTTCTGGAGTGAGTTTGCTGCACTGAAAGTAAAGGGGCCGAATAATATTGCATGCCCCACTTTTCAGTTTTTTATTTTTTACAAAAGTTTAAAATAACCAATAAATTTCGTTCCACTTCACAATTGTGTCCCACTTGTTGTTGATTCTTCACCAAAAAATTAAAATTTTATATCTTTATGTTTGAAGCCTGAAATGTGGCAAAAAATTGAAAAGTTCAAGGGGGTCTAATACTTTTGCAAGGCACTGTATATTATATTAAGTCATTACAAACAGAGTGAACTTTTTCAAGTGTTTATTTATGTTAATGTTGATGATTATGGCTTAAAGCCAAGGAAAACCCAAAAGCCATTATCTCAGAAAATTAGAATAATTAACCCAAAACAGCTGCAAAGGATTCCTAAGCATTTTAAAAGTTCCCTTAGTTTGGTTCAGTTGGCAAGGAATAAAAAAAAGGCAAATCTATATTTTGTGCTCTCGGTCATATACACAGTACAGATTGCATTTAATGTTTTGGGATTGATGCCTCTTGTGCAGCACAGAGCACAGTAACACTGGCACATTACTTCGCCGATACACACAATGTGGCACAGAGACTTATATCTCTTTCTACCAATTTAATAAAAGTTTTCCTGTCAGTTGTAACACTTTAATAATCCTCAGAATCCCCTCACCCTATTATCTGTGTATTATTGCTGTGTCTCTCAGTCTGACAGTCTAAGACACTATCTCTTTAGTCTCTCCCCTCAAAATAGACACCTTTTTGGTTATTGTTTATACTGCTTATGCTGATGTCCACCCCGGACGAAGGCTGAGTGCCGAAAAGCCCATTGGGTGGTGTCAGCAGGGCACAGACCATCTATCTAGTTTTTCATATCACCATGGGTATGTACTATTATGTATTAACTTGGCTACTTCATTAAGCCATTTTTCATATATATGTATCCTCCTCTTTACCTTTTGATATGCTATCATTGGATACTATTTAACTCTGTATCTGAGATTTACATAGTAATATATGTGTTTGCCATAAAAGTCAGCTACACTACTGGCTATTATAACACTTTGTTATTTATTTATTTATTTGTGATAGCGGTACACCAACATTATATCACTTGTTCTGATTTATATTTATGCATGTATGGTCTTTACCCTATGTCTGACATCTTTTGTTGCTTTTATTGTCTTCTCGTCTATATTATTGTTATACATGTAGTTTTTAATGGATTAATAAATTTCATATATTTCTAACATTTGTCTTGTATGTTGAGTGTCCTCCCCATTTTTTGGTTTGTTGTGTTGCTTATGCTGATGTATAGTCCGGCATGATTGGCTATCCCCTGTCATGAAGTTCATTTTAGCTTGTTTATGTAAATTTAACTATATAAACTGTGGGCTGAAAAATTAAATTCTCTGTATCTATGTCTGTTAAGCCTTTAAAAATATAACTTACCTGTTTTTTTTTTTTTTTTTTTTTTCTGAGAGATGGGCAACAATCATCATACCATAGCTACTTTTGATGATGTCTCAGATTTTGTTATCCAGTGTCCTTAGGCTCTTGAATAGACAATTTGTCAAGATACACAAAAATGTGTCACTGCATGACTAGTCCGATTTCACATTCCAGGAGTGTAATGTGAGGGGTCATAATGAACGTTACATTAACCCATCTTTCCTAGAAATCAATATAACTTAGGCTACCTTTACACATACAGTGGGGAAAAAAAGTATTTAGTCAGCCACCAATTGTGCTAGTTCTCCCACTTAAAAAGATGAGGCCGGCCTGTAATTGACATCATAGGTAGACCTCAACTATGAGAGACAAAATGACAAAACATATCTAGAAAATCACATTGTCTGATTTTTTAAGAATTTCTTTGCAAATTATGGTGGAAAATAAGTATTTGGTCAATAACAAAAGTTCATCTCAATACTTTGTTATATATCCTTTGTTTGCAATGACAGAGGTCAAACGTTTTCTGTAAGTCTTCACAAGGTTGGCACACACTGTTGCTGGTATGTTGGCCCATTCATCCATGCAGATCTCCTCTAGAGTATTGATGTTTTGGGGCTGTCGCTGGGCAATACGGACTTTCAACTCCCTCCAAATGTTTTCTATTGGGTTGAGATCTGGAGACTGGCTAGGCCTCTCCAGGACCTTGAAATGTTTCTTAAGAAGCCACTCTTTCGTTGCCCTGGCGGTGTGCTTGGGATCATAGTCATGCTGAAAGACCCAGCCATGTTTCATCTTCAATGCAATTGCTGATGGAAGGAGGTTTGCACTCAAAATCTCACGATACATGGCCCCTTTCATTCTTTCATGTTCACGGATCAGTCGTCCTGGTCCCTTTGCAGAGAAACAGCCCCAAAGCATGATGTTGCCACCTCCATGCTTCACAGTAGGTATGGTATTCTTTGGATGCAACTCAGCATTCACTCTCCTCCAAACACGACGAGTTGTGTTTCTACCAAACAGTTCTACTTTGGTTTCATCTGACCATATGACATTCTCCCAATACTCTTCTGGAACATCCAAATGCTCTCTAGCAAACTTCAGACGGGCCCGGATATGTACTGGCTTAAGTAGGGGGGACACATCAGGCACTGCAGGATCTGAGTCCCTGGCGGCGTAGTGTGTTACTAACGGTAGCCTTTGTTACGTTTGTCCCAGCTTTCTGCAAGTCATTCACTAGGTCCCCCCGTGTGGTTCTGTAATTTTTGCTCACCGTTCTTGTGATCACTCTATCCTTGGACCTCTCCAAGCCACCAGGGGGAGCGCACTTTTGTTGCTTGGAATAGACGACCACCATGGCGACTGGACTGTGCTCAAGACTAGACCGGGTTTCCATTATCCTCCCCCTCAACCCAATGTAGTCATCTCCTCGTTTAATGTAAATGTATTAAATTCTCCAAACAAACAGCATTGGGTCCTGAACCTAGCCAAGCGGATGGGGTCAGATGTTTTGATGCTGCAGTAGACACACTACAAACAAGATAAAATCCCGAGACCCCCCAGATCTCTCTTTGACCAGTGGTTCTACTCCTCTCATCAAACATCTGCTTCTAAGGGAGTTGCAATAGCATTTAAACATACCTTCCTATTTGTATGTTCACACCAACACTCCAATGTAGAAGGGCGTTTCCTCTTCTTAAAAGGACACCTCTGCTCACGACCTTTAACACTTGCCACCATATATGCTCCCAACCATGACCAGGTTGTTTGGCTATCATCAACCTTGCAAGATCTCTCATTGTTTGCAGAAGGTGATGTAATACTTGGTGGAGACTTGAATCTAGTTCTAGACCCTCTCTTAGATGCCTCCTCAGGGAAGTTGACTCTCTAAAGAAAGCATTATATAGTGTCCACGACTCTCGCCAAAACCTGAACTTAGTCGACACGTGGCGCCTACATAACCCCAGCATGAAGGATTACTCCTTCTTTTCAGTGGCCCACCAGACACACCAAAGGCTGGACTACATCATGTGCTCTAAATTGTTAGCCCATCACATTGCCCATTCAAAAATAGGCTGCATAAGCATTTCAGACCATGCCCTTGTCTCCTCCTAACAGATATTACCCAACAACATTGGACATGGAGACTCAATGAATCTCTCTTGGACCACCAAACCACTAGGGCATCCCTTGCTACAGAATTAGATATCTTCTTTCAACTGAATGACATGCCAAGCATTTCCCCTACCCTCCTATGGGAATCACACAAGTCTTTTATTAGAGAATTACTGATAGCTAAAGCCACAGTCTTAAGGAAAGAGAGGCAGAAGGAAGTAGACTCCCTATTGGCCCAGATTTCAGCACTCAAACCCTTTCCTCTGTCCATTCAGATCTACTCACGCTCCGCGAGAAATTAAAAAAGTTGCTAAAATATTCCACAGCAAAGCAGCAGGATGCGTCTATACACTAATGGCAATAAAGGAGGAAAGTTGATGTCGGCTATGCTCAAAAAGGAAAGGGCCAGATGCCACATAGCAGCAATTCAGAATTCAGTGGGTAATCTAGAATATGACACCAAAAAGATGGCAATCTCTTTCCACTCATATTATTCCTCGCTCTACAATCTGAATGAGAGTGGCTTCCCTTTAACTATTCAAGAGAAACAAGCACAAACTGCGGAGTTCCTTAAAGACCTCTCACTACCCACACGGACAGAACATGACAGGGGCATTATTATTGCAGCCAGTCACTCTGGAAGAAGTCAGGAAAATGTTCCGCAGCTTCCCAATGGGCAAAAGCCCAGGTCCAGATAGACTACCTCTATTCTACTACTCGATCCTTCCAAACCCAGCTCCTGCCTTCTCTCACCAAATTCTGTAATGCCCTCCTTCAAGGACACCCTATGCAACGCCAAACCTAAGAAGGGGGTCGACACCGAAAAGGCCTTCGACAGAGTGGATTGGGCCTTTATGGACGTCACCCTGTGAGCCTTCAGATTTCCAACATTCATGGTTTTTCAACAAACAAATGCTGAATTCTGTGGGTTTCGCAGGCGATGTACTGTTTCTTCTCTCTAATCCGGCAACAGGACTTCCAGAACTTAATACACTGATGACCCATTATGGAGAATTGTCCAAATACAGAATAAATATCTAGAAATCAGAAGTTCTTAATACCTCCCTACCCCCAACGCAAGCTGCCCAGATTCGTAACGCCTCACCCTATCTTTGGAAACAACACACACTCAAGTACCTGGGAATTCAACTACCAGCTAACCTACAGGAAGTTTATGTGTGAAACCACCTCCCTCTCTTACAAGATATCAAAGCCTTACTAAAAACCTATGATTTCTCTTACCTATCCTGGCTGGGTAGAAGAAACCTTCTCCAAACCTATGTTGTGCCTAAGATATTGTACACTTTACAGATGCTCCCTGTATTCCTCCCAAAGACCTTTTTTCAAATTCTCAAGAGGCTCTTCATGACTTTCCTCTGGATGCATAAACCCCCACGCCTGGCATATCAACTCATGACGAAGGGGAGGTTGGAGGGTGGTATAGCTGTACCAGACATGTTGTCATACTATAACGCCATTCAGCTCAACAGATGGTTCTCTTATGTAGCACCACTGAAAGGCTCCATGATTACTGACTGGGCAGAAGCCCAACACGGGCCGAATTTCCTTTGCCATCTGTGGCTCCCTGACATCAAGGTAATAAGAAAACCAGATTTTGACATTTTGCTTCGTGGCCCATGTGAAGTTTGGCATCAATGTAAAGATTCTCTTTCCCCCTCTCCGTCACCCACCCTCCCAGTGAATTTAGTGCCATTCCTACTACCACTTTCAAAAGATCATGCTGGAGATTTCTGGCACAGAATACGTCATTTTACGCTTAGAGATCTTGTGGAGCAAGGTTGCCCAATTAACTACCAGCACTTACGACTTCTCCCAACGACTCCTATAAACTTTCTGCACTATGCCCAATTTGCCAGCAGCCTTGCGGAACTCCTAAAGAAACATACACTCACCAGACCACTAACCCACCACAAGAAAAACTTATTATCCAAAGTTCCCACCTCCAGAAAAATTTCTGCATGCAAGTCAGTTTTAACCAAACCTCCTCAAATTTCCAAGCGTGCATATCTACTCTCATGGGAAAAGGAACTACAGATCACCTTGACCAATGAAGAAACTTCATTTGTACTCAGACGCTCACACGGCTTCTCCACCTGTGTCAGACAACAGGAATCACACTATAAGGTCCTTTCAAGATGATACAAGACACCAGATTGGCTATTCAACTACAAGCTTGCGGACTCAAATCTATGCTGGCGCTGTCGCATGTACCTGGGAACTATGCTTCAGATTTGGTGGTCCTGTGAACACATCAGCAATTTCTGGAGGTTGAAGAGCAGATTACACAGATTCGAGGTTCACACTTCTCCCTCACTCCTGATGCAGTTCTCCTCTCACGGCCCCAACCTCTCCTTCACCCCTCACTACTCACTTACTGGAAACAGCAAAATCACTCATTCCTCTTTTCTGGCTGCAATTAATTGCACCCTCTCTCCAGCTATGGAAAGAAAAAGTACATCAGATAGTGAGGTATGAGGAATTAATTAGCTGGAAAGAAATAAGACACGACCAATACCTGAAGGTGTGGTCCCTCTGGTGGAACTTCTTAAGTAGCCTCTGATCACCATAGTCTCCTACTCCCCCCTGCTTTTTCTTTCTTCATCTCCTCTCCATTCTCCCCCCCCACCTCTATGTAGAGCCCTGATATCCCGGGTTCAGACAGATAAGACACTTTTTCGAGACATCCCGTAGGGGAGAAAGATTTTAGTGATTTTAGTGATATTTCTCTGCACTACGATCGGAAATTAGCCAGTTGGTTCGAGGTTACCCAACTTTTTCCTCCCTTTCCAGATACCCTCAATTCTATTGTATGCTACCTACCAACTACTAGTTAAGCCTAGACCCTATCCTAAAGTAATAAAATACTTTTTGACCTGTTAGTTTCTTTTACTGTACTCATTCTTGACTATTATGTTACAGTTAATGCACTATGTATGTTCAAGAATTGTCTCTGTACCTTTATTTGCTGTATCTATATTTAAAAATTCAATAAAATAAGAATTAAAAAAAACACAGAAAGTAGAGCTAAAGCTGCTCATTTGACGTGGACCTGTCGTTTCAGATGACTTTTCAGGATAAGCTGTCATGTGTGTGTACATGAGGAGTAACACTGTATTGGACCATTATAAGACTGATATTAAGCACATTTTAGCAGTTTCCCCCACTACATGTATCTGGAAATTTAATTCTTCCCTGAGCTGGTGGGCAGAGACTAACTGTAATGCACTGTAAACACTAAGTACAGAAAAATCTGCTCTTTACCTATCTCAATCTCACTCAGAAGCAGCTCTGGGGCCATTTGCTGACCTGTACCGATGTGTGTAATGTACTTTAGTTGTGATAGAACATTTCTATTCAGCACCAGCATCCTTCTAAACCTGTTTTCTCCTCCTATTTCTATCTCCTTCTGCTCATTCTTTTGCTCCCCTCTCCATAAACTTGTATTGAGATGAGTCATCTGAGTCATGTGAATGGCAGTCTGTCTCAAGTCAGGCAGATTACAGGGCATACCCCTTAAAATATAACCTTTATTAGATATTTATTTAAAATTATATCAACAGTGAAGACCAAACACAAACAATCACCATCACCCAGTGATAAAGTTATTGAAGCCAATATTTAGACAGTGCAGAGACCAATAATGCTTGGCTGTTGGAAACCTATAATTCTGCCCATGTGTGCAGCTATGGGACCTTCTGGTCCGTTTACAAAGAACTGGTTTATGGACTTTGCATGTGCCATAGAAGGGTCCCCGGGTGGTACACCTGTGCTGGATCATTCATTCAAAGTCTTTGCATTTTATTGTTGAGGAACGTTTTTTCTGAAATTGAGTAACTATTTTTATATGCAGATTTTCACAGATTGGTGAACCTCTGACAAACTTTGCTTCTGAGAGACTCCGCCTCTCTAACATGCTCTATTTGTAGAGATGTGATTTGCTTGAATATTGACCCTCCAGCTGTTTTTCATCAGCTCCATTTTTTTTATATTATTTTATTGACCCTGGTCCAATTTTTATGAGATCTGTTACTGCCATCATTTTCTAAATGAGTTCATTTCAAATGTTTAACTTTCAACTGCTGATACGTGTTCTATGTTCTATTGTGAATAAAATAAGGTTATATGAGATTGATAAGAACTTTATTTGAATTCTGGATGTATATTACAGTTTCTTATATTCAGTTTAACCCCTTCACACAAAATCTTGTACATGTACATGATTGGGTGTGAAGAGTTGTATGGAGAGAGCTCAGGAGCTGAGCTTTCTCCATACATGGTGGGTGTCGGCATCAATCACAGCTGTTAACACTCTAGATGCTGTGGTCATACGTGATCACGGCATCTAAAGTGCGCAGGCTCCATGGGTGCCACCATCTTTCACCAATTGCCGCCCTCCTGAACGTCATCGGAGGGCGGTGATCGGTTGTTATGACAGCCGGGAGCCTATTGAAGGTTCCCAGGCTTGTCATTACATTATATCTATTACACACTGCCAGAGGCATCGTGTAATAGAAGGGAATGAATTTCGCTATACACTGCAATACATTACTGTAGTATTGCAGTTTATAGTGTGAGCGATCAGACCCCCTAGGGTTCAAGGTCCCTAAGGGGTCTGATCATAAAAGTAAAAAAAAAAAAAAAAAAAAAAAAAAAAGTGTTTTAAAGTATAAAAAAACACAAAAAATATAAAAGTTCAAATCACTCCCCTTTCCCTAGATCACATATAAAAATAAATAAGCAAAAATAAACATAAACACTTTAGGTGTCCCCGCACTCCAAAATGTCCAAACTATTAAAATATTAAAATATTTCTCCCATACGGTGAACGGCGTAGCAGGGAAAAAAAAAATCAAAATGGCCAAATGGCTGTTTTTTCAACTTTTTGCCTCCTTTAAAAAATGGAATAAAAAGTGATCAAACCATCAGACCTTTCTCAAAATGGTATCACTAAAAATTCCATCTTATCCTGCATAAAAAGACGCCTTACACAGCTCCATACACATAAATATAAAAAAGTTACAGGTGTCAAAATATGACGACACTAAAATTTTTTTGTATTTTGCAAGGTTTTTACTTTTTTAAAAGGTATCAAAACATTATAAATACTATATAAATTTGATATCACTGCGATCATACTGACCCGCAGAATACAGGTAACTGGTCATTTTTACCATATAGTGAATGCCGTAAAAATTAAACCCATAAGAAATTGGCGTAGATGCTTTTTTTTTTCCAATTCCATCTCATTCTGAATTTTTTTCCAACTGCCCAGTACATTGTACAGGATATTGAAGACCATTACAAAGTACAATTTGTCCCGTAAATATAAGCCATTATATGACTCTGTGAACTGAAAAATGAAAAAGTTATGGCTCATGGAATGGGGAAGGGAAAAATGGAAATGCAAAAATAAAAACTGGCTGTGGTATGAAGGGGTTAAAGCTTTACATAACTACAGATAAACTGGAATATTTCCTAAACTTACTCATTATTTTATGGTATGTGTTTTAAAATGTTTTCAAAAATATTGTACAGATTAGACCTTGATGCTTACAAATCAGTTGCCACATCCTGCATGTAAAATATTGCATCATGCTAAAAAGTTGACACTCACTAAATATAATATTGCTTTTACAGTACAAGGAGTATACTGTTTTGAAGCAGAATGCCAGATTTATAGTTGCCTGCTTCCTTAATTTTGTGATTAGATTGTGACAAGCTGGCATCTGAAGTGACATAATATGCTGCTGTTGCTAATGAACTGTGAACACCTGATGCCAATCATTACATTTTAAGTACTATTTAAGTAGCTGCCTGAAGAGCTCAACTCTCATTACAACACAACTTTTTTCCTGGCAGATTTTACCATATCCTATGAATTTGAGACATCACCAGATGAGCAACATAAACTGTACCAATAGACATGTTTTCTTTTTGTTTTGTTTCTGATTATTCCTGTTAAGGTGAAAAATAAGATTGGATTCAAAATAAAAAATGATAATAAATATATATTTTATACTTTCTTGTTTCTTCTCTGTTTAATGTCCATGCTGTATTTTTGATTAAAATATGTGGTCTTACTAAAAATATATTTTTTTCATTCAGATTAATATTTATTTTGTTTTTAGGATTCAAAACATTTTTTATTTGATTTGGGGTACTAATACATCCTATTATGGACACTAGCAAAATGTTAATAGCTATATCATCATGACTGCATTGACATATTTAATTTCTCGATCTGTATATTGATATTAACATATATAAATTTATATCAATATACTATATGTTAAATATTGTAAAATATTAGTAATGACAAAAAATTTAAAGCCACAGCGGAAGTTTGCTATACTGGCTGCACCAGAATAATTATGTCCTAAAATAAAAGCATCTTAGGTACATTTAGGTCCTCCTAGTTGTATTATTTCCTATTTTTCCCTGTCTCATGGTCTGAGATGCTCTTATTTGTCTAATCTCTTACCATAAAGTTGATAGTATCTCTTTTTCCTGGGGCTCTTTTAATAATGCCAATGAGTCATCAGCCCTGTGGTTCCTCATGATTGGCTGTCATGAGTTCTGCTTGCAAGACATTATGGGAAATCCCACTTGATCACCGGAATCATGGGATCCTTTTTCGTTGCGTTTTCCATGCTTTCCCATGCCAGCTGCCACTTTAGCCTTTTAAGCAAATAAAACTGCAAAAAAAGTTTGCTCAAATCAGATCTTTTAGAAAAATTCAAGCTGTTCCAAACTAACTGGTTTATTCATCTCTACAAACAATATGGTGCTATTTAGGCACAGCTAAATTTATAATATTCTGTATCTATGTATGAATTCAACAGGATGTATGCATCCTTTAAAAAGCAATTGTGTTTAAAAATGTTCCTTCTCTCTGAGTGGTTTGCCATAGATTCCATAGAATTCTATTGTTCCATTCTGTGCCACTATGTTTATACTATATATTTATGAGGCCCACAGTAATTTTAATTACATATTCTTTGTAATGATTTGCTCAGTTGCAGGCCACATGACTGATTTATTCTGCTTTAGTTGAGGATATAACACAATATTTCAGATATCTCTTTTAAGAATTATCTCTTTATTTTAAGAACTGGTAATGCAATCATCATCTCTTTGGGTTTTTATTAATTTCAGCAGGAAAAGCAGCCAGAAAGAAAATGGCTAAACATTATTGTAAGACATTCACATGTAATGATTTAATAGCACATCATTAGGAATATTTCTACTACAAATTTGTAGCAAATAATATCAAATGAGGATTTTAGTTAGACATGTGCTAGTCTGCATCATTCTCAAATACGTTACATATTTAGAAATTAGTAGGCCATACGGGATATTACAGTACTGCAACCAAAACAAAGAGCTATGATAAGAAGTCTTTGGGTAATATAGGTCAGTATTAGCTACCACATTTATCATATAGTGAAACATTCATTACATTGAAAAAGGTTGAAAAAACCTTTGCATAAAATATGACCCATCACAAAACAGTGCTTGGAAGGATCCATGCAATTGGCATAGTGCATAGTCTTTGTATGGTACTGCATGGAGGCTCACAATTTGACTACTATTAGACTCCATTCACATATACTTTTTTTTTGTTTAAATTGTTATTTCAGTGGCATTTATTTTTTAATTCATTTTTTAAAAAAATGCTTCCTATATGTGTGAAACTATTCTTAGACTTTTAAAAATGTTATTGAATATTGAAAGAAATGAAAGTAAGTTGAGCAATATCTATCATTTGGGCATGGGCTATCTCTGAAGGTTTAGTGTCACCATGTCACCATTCTGGCTGGCATTAGCTACATATACATTAGTAATTAACTCCAACAAAAAAACAAATTACTCTGATTCACAGCAAATTTATTTTAATGAAACAAAAAAGGTTTCTTGCAATATAACTGTTTTTTTTTAAGATGAATAAAACCAAAATTAAATTTTTTTCACTAAGTATTGTAGTTAAATGATTGAATTCCCAGATATCTTACAATATTGAAATAATAGATTGTACAGTATTACGTGCCAAGGCTAGTATATGACTAAATATAGGAGAGTCACTTACTAATTTTATATGAACGTATAAAAATTCAAATGTTTATTAAAAAAACTTAAGATAGCAAAACACAAACACATTGGTTGCACAATATTAATTAAAAGGCTCTAATCGCTTAAAATTTACATAGAAATCAGAGAGTTGTGTATAGCATTCATTTCCACGGAAATACCAACTTTTTATGTAGAATAGCTGTAAAGTAACTACAACCCTACAGCTATATACAGACCTCAGTCTCTCTCATTCTCAACAATTGTAAATTTCAAGGATTGCTATATACCATAAATGTTCCTGCCTCATTAATTATAGCTATCTGCTCTGGTGTATCAGGATGGCTAAACCAGCTTTGGTTTCCATACTGAAGCAGCACAGGTGAAGTGGTCACGCTTTGAATTTACAATTGACTAGCACCATAAACAAACCAGTGCTCACGGCAAACTACACATTCATCTACCAGCACTATAATAAACAAGTGCTCACACCAAGGTAAATGCTTTTTATCTACCAGCACTATAGTAAACCAATGCTCACAACAAAATGAACACTATTCTTACGCGTTTCTGATGTCAACAAATATTAAAGTGTTGGCATCTTCATCAGAGGTAAGTGTTATTTATCTAATCTATAGAACTTTAGTGCAGGTACGGTAAGTATGTTTTCTTATTCATTTTTAGGCTATTCCTTTTCTAACATATGCTTCCCATTCCCCCATTCCGCACTGATTCAGAGGTTAGGTACATATGTTTTCTTATTGTTGTCTTAGGCTGTTCCCTTCCCAACATCACTCCCCACACCCCCCGTGCAAAGCCACGTCCCCTGCAGGTTTCACAGCCAATCCAGGGCCGCTACCTGATTCAACCAAGTGGAGGACGCGCCCGCCCACTAACACCAGCTGTCTCACTGCACATGCATATCAAATGACCAATCACATATGCAGGACAAGACCTGCCTTTTGCAGAACCGCCCCCCGAGCGTGAACACTCAGTAAGATAAAAGGTGTGTAACCTCCTCTCATAATAGCACGCCCCTCGAACTAAATGTAAACAAACACCGTTCCCCTATACAATAGGAGACACCGATCACTGGGAATATATATTTGCAGGTGCAATATCACAACACTGGTTAACCATACAGTTATTGCATTAAGACACAAAAGAAGGATTATATCACAGCAAGCCTAAAAATGGAGGGATGGAAACAAGATGTTAAATATACAGTCACTTATCCATATAGATCTACGACCCTTTTATCCTTTTGTCCATTAGAATTTTATTACGTGCATCAATACCATAGTATAGTTTCCAAACTAGGTATTATCAACTAATAATTCCTGAAGGATTCAATTCACCCATAATTATATATAGAATAAAATCCTAGTGGGTGAATGGCAACCACAGTACAAAAAAAAAAAAAAAAATTTCTCTCTTCTCCTTCTTCTTCCCCTTTTTTCCCTTTTCTTTTTCTGTCTCCTTTTTAACTTTTCCCTTTTCTTTCTTGCCCTTTCTATGCCCCCATTGGCTAACTTAGATAAAGGGCGCATATGAAATGGTGTCATTTAACCCCCATGGTTTCACCGTTTTCAATAGAAAGGTCCACCGGGCTTCTCGCTGAGTAATTTCTGATCAAAATCTCCACCTCTAGGCGATGGGGTCAGTAATTCGACACCCTGAAATTTCAAATGGGAAGGATCGCCATTATGTTGAGACCACACATGAAGGGGACTTTTGATACAGATAAATGGTTGGTTGACCCGAGAGAGGCTTTTTCAGAGGGGGGAATTATCCATTCAGTCCCAAAACCTCAGTATTTCAGCTTCATTTAGGAAACTTACTCGCATCTATAAAGGCCATCTCAAATCATTCTGGGAGGTTCAAACATTGGAAACATATCTAAAAAATAACATTGACCCTAAGGGACTACGTATTAACCTTCTACCTGCACAATGCCTTAGGTCAGAAACACTCCTGAAAAAATGGGAAAAGGAGGCCTTAGATTTATGGGAATACTATTAGAAGAAGAAAAAGCTTTTCTAGAAAAAAAAACACAAAAGAATTAAAAGATCAAATTGAAGCGGTTAATAAATTCGCCAATAATACTGATTTTGGGCGAAGGGAACTGGCATTACAGCAGACAGTTGAGCGCTTCATAGTATTCATGAAAGAGAGGAAACATTACCAATATAAAAGGGACATTGAGGACATTGATCAGAAATTACTCCAACGAGAGGCCTGGTGGACCTTTCTATTGAAAACGGTGAAACCATGGGGGTTTCATATGCGCCCTTTAATTAAGTTAGCCAATGGGGGCGCAGAAAGGGGAAGAAAGAAAAGGGAAAAGATAAAAAGGAGACAGAAAAAGAAAAGGTAAGAAAGGGGAAAAAGAAGGAAAGAAAAGGAAAAAAAAAAAGAGAAACCAGAAACAAAATTGTAGACCTGCACCAGGATGAGAAGACTGAATATGCAATAGGCAAGCAGCTTGGTGTGAAGAAATCAACTGTGGGAGCAATAATTAGAAAATGGAAGACATACAAGACCACTGATAATCTCCCTCGATCAGGGGCTCCATGCAAGATCTCACCCCGTGGGATCAAAATGATCACAAGAACGGTGAGCAAAAATCTCAGAGCCACACGGGGGGACCTAGTGAAAGACCTGCAGAAAGCTGGGACTAACGTAACAAAGGCTACCATCAGTAACACACTACGCCACCAGGGACTCAGATCCTACAGTGCCAGACGTGTCCCCCTGCTTAAGCCAGTACATATCCGGGCCTGTCTGAAGTTTGCTAGAGAGCATATGGATGTTCCAGAAGAGTATTGGGAGAATGTCATATGGTCAGATGAAACCGAAGTAGAACTGTTTGGTAGAAACACAACTTGTCGTGTTTGGAAGAGAGTGAATGCTGAGTTGCATCCAAAGAACACCATACCTACTGTGAAGCATGGGGGTGGTAACATCATGCCTTGGGGCTGTTTCTCTGCAAAGGGACCAGGACGACTGATCCGTGTACATGAAAGAATGAATGGGGCCATGTATCATGAGATTTTGAGTGCAAACCTCCTTCCATCAGCAAGGGCATTGAAGATGAAACGTGGTTGGGTCTTTCAGCATGACAATGATCCCAAGCACACCGCCAGGGCAACAAAGGAGTGGCTTCGTAAGAAGCATTTCAAGGTCCTGGAGTGGCCCAGCCAGTCTCCAGATCTCAACCCCATAGAAAATCTTTGGAGGGAGTTGAAAGTCCGTGTTGCCCAGCGACAGCCCCAAAACATCACTGCTCTAGAGGAGATCTGCATGGAGGAATGGGCCAACATACCAGCAACAGTGTGTGCCAATCTTGTGAAGACTTACAGAAAAAATTTGACCTCTGTCATTGCCAACAAAGGATATATAACAAAGTATTGCGATGAACTTTTGTTATTGACCAAATACTTATTTTCCATCATAATTTGCAAAGAAATTCTTAAAAAATCAGACAATGTGATTTTCTAGATATGTTTTCTCATTTTGTGTCTCATAGTTGAGGTCTACCTATGATGTCAATTACAGGCCTCTCTCATCTTTTTAAGTGGGAGAACTTGCACAATTGGTGGCTGACTGAATACTTTTTTTTCTCCACTGTATATTCCCAGTGATCGGTGTCTCCTATTGTATAGGGGAACGGTGTCTGTTTATATTTCATTTGAGGGGCGTGCTATTATGAGAGGAGGATACACACCTCTTATCTTACTGCGTGTTCACACTCGGGGGGTGGTTCTGCAAAAGGCAGGTCTGCATATGCGATTGGTCATGCATTTGTTATGCATGTGCAGTGAGACAGCTGATGTTAGTGGGCGGGCGCGTCCTCCACTTGATTGAATCAGGTAGCAGCCCTGGATTGGCTGTGAAAACTGCAGGGGACGTGGCTTTGCACATAAAAAGACCAGCCTCTCCGCCCTTACGTGCAGCCAAACATTAGTGCTGACGGAGGGTGTGCGGAGTGATGTTGGGAAGGGCACAGCCTAAGACAACAATAAGAAAACATATGTACCTAACCTCTGAATCAGTGCGGAATGGGGTAATGGGAAGCATATGTTAGAAAAGGAATAGCCTAAAAATGAATAAGAAAACATACTTACCGTACCTGCACTGAAGTTCTATAGATTAGATAAATAACACTTACCTCTGATGAAGATGCCAACAATTTAATATTCTTGACATCAGAAACGCGTAAGAATAGTGTTAATTTTGTTTGTGAGCATTGGTTTACTATAGTTCTGGTAGATAAAAAGCATTTACCTTGATGTGAGTACTGGTTTATTATAGTGCTGGTAGATGAATGTGTAGTTTGACGTGAGCACTGGTTTGTTTATGGTGCTAGTCAGTTGTAAATTCAAAGCATGACCGCTTCACCTGTGCTGCTTCAGTATAGAAACCAAAGCTGGTTTAGCCATCCTGATACACCAGAGCAGATAGCTATAATTAATGAGGCAGGAACATTTATGGTATATAACAACCCTTGAAATTTACAATTGTTGAGAATAATGAGAGAGATAGAGGTCTGTACATAACTGTAGGTTTGTAGTTACTTTACAGCTATTCTACATTTAAAGTTGGTATTTCCATGGAAATGAATGCTATACACAACTCTCTGATTTCTATGTAAATTTTAAGCGATTAGAGCCTTTTAATTAATATTGTGCACCCAATGTGTTTGTGTTTTGGTATCTTTTAAGTTTATTTAATAAAGATTTGAATTTTTATATGTCCATATAAAATTAGTGAGTGACTCTCCTATATTTAGTCAATTCCCAGATATCTGGTGATATCAGCTGGGGAATTAGTCACTGTTTATACTTATTCTAAAATTAAATACATAACTAAAATACTAAACCATATAACTCTAAATTATAATTTCGATTTTTATAGTAAAGTCAGGTTGATTTATGGTATATTAGTCGATTAAAACATACCTCAAGTTTCATAAAAAATTATACTATAGGACATTATCTGAAGAATGCAGAAGGATTACCCTCCATCTGATGTCTGTCTGCTTCACTCTGATGTTAAAAAAACATGACAGAAGCTTCTTTCATCATGTTGTTTACATTAGCGTCCATGTGAATTGACACAGATGAAGAGGGCCCATCTGTATAAATTATTCTATCGCTGCTAAAGTCTGTTGCTCTCATCCTATGATGGATGAGAGCAACAAACATTCTCAATGGTAGTGTGGACATCCCCTAGGTTTGCTGGCTGCATAAATCCAGAAAGTGTCCAGATCTGACAGGGTACTATCTTAAGTAGAGCATTATGAAGATTCTACAGTGTTGGTGGCCAAGCTAGACATAGTAACCATAAGAAAGACATCAGAATCCTTCATAATTTAATGCAGTCAATGTCACAGACTTCTGCCAGTCTCTGCCTCTGTTTACTGGCAGAATTGCATCCTGGGGGATACTTAAAGTTTTATCTCGATGTTTTGTTTATTAATTAATGTTAAAATGCTAAGTAAAAAATTGCCTAATACAGTAAATAAGAAAAATGATTATAGTGACTGCATTATAATAATTTTTATGAAACTGGAGGTACAATTCAACTATATAGTCAAAAACATTCTTAGGAAGTTGACAATCTCTGCCCAAACATGAAATTTTTAAACTGTGAAATACAGCAAATACAAAGTGTATAAAAATACTTGGACTACAAATTAAATATACAATATATACACAGACATTAATGCAAAGAACTACCTAAGTATAATACAATTGGTGAAAAACCCTAGCGATTTCAGCAAGAAATTTGCTATGAATAAGAGATGTTACTATGACATTATTTTTTTTTACTGCTTGTAAATGGGATGTGCTTAAGGGTTCATTTAAATACATGTTTTTAAAATTCATGTCGTAACATATTCTTAAGGGTTTGGCACTTTCTACTTGCACCTCCTATTGAAATAAAAGAGGTTTATACACAATACAGGAAAACTATGACTACTGGCTGTGTTTGCTATTGCAGATAATATCCTTCCAAATAAATGGGAGCAAACAGACATGTTTTCTAATTATTGATAACCCTTTAAATTTAGTTTGTATTGTTAGCTCTCACACTGCACTTTAACAAAAATAAATAAATTATGGAATTAAATAAATGCAAATTTCACCATTCACTTACAAATTTCTACTTTCATCTTATTCTCAATTATGTGTCTAATTGTCAAGTTTTTTTTTGCTTCAGTCATTTAATCCCAAATGCCATAAAATGTGATTACTGTAAATCAAGTGACAAAAAAATGACAGGGTTCGAATCAGATTAGTGGTTGTTTCCCATTAAGAGCAATGTGCTTACCATAAAAAACACATTAAAAAAGAATGAGATACAAATGAACAGATTATTCTGTTTCATAGCTTCTGAAATTATTCACACTTGGTCATGATGAGTTCTCATTAAATATTTCCAGTGATCTACACATAATTTGAACAAATGTTAATAGTGTAAAGTATTGTGGTTAAAAACATGTCCAAATGTAATAACATTGGTATAAAATGTATTATAAACTAGAATTTTTGTAAGCTTCAGTGCATTGCCATAACTAAAAATGGATAATAAATAATAAATTCTTATTATATGAGATAATTCTACACTGATAACAAGCATATTCAAGAATAACTGAATAACTGAGGATATAAGAAAGTTGAAAATTTAAAAAACTTTATTCTTTGGAATTTGCACCTTAACTTTCACCTCAGCTTACTGTGTAAGTTTAGTAAGAGTCCAGTCACCAGCATTTATTTACTTTTAACATATGCATGTGCGGCAGCTAATCCTTTATTCATACTAGTCCACCTTCTTTTAAGAGTGGACAAAGACAAAAGTGGTGTCATGAATATAAATATCCAAATGCCTACTTCTCTACCCAGCAGCGATCATTATCTTCCATGGAACCTTGCTGGGGGATATTCTATATGACATATGCATCATATGCATTTGTCATATGGCTGTTGCTTTAAGGTTGTTATTCATACCAGCCAAACTTTGACTGGGTCTGTTTACCCATTCAGAGGTTTGAGATGCAGAGCTTGGCATGGGGTGTTCTTTCATATGATCACACAAATCAACAGAGTGAGTAATGACAGGGCAGCCCAATGATTTTATTATACAACCGATAACACAAAAGGTAGCATGACACACCGGAAAAGAACACAGTATTTAGATGAGTACAGTCCAGATCCAAGAACAGTACTCTAGGAGGATACGGTCCACCCACTCACCAGGCTGTATATAGATATATACACAATATCCTTTTGAAGACAGGCCGCAGTCTCAGCTCTTCTCCCTCTCGTAGGGATTCTCCTACTGATTCCAATAACCCTTGATTGCTGGTCTCAGCTTCAGCTTTCCTTAGGGATCCCCAGGTCTGTCTACCAGGAGTGTAGGCTAAAACAACTACTGTCTACTCCAACAGATATCCACAGGTATCCACAGCCACAAATTTTTTGGTCTTCTGGTCTCTCTGGACAGGTAATCTACTCTTTGTCTATATTCAGGTGCTGGCCTCAACACAGCTATTCTTCAGGCAGTACATCCAGAACTATCACTGTTCTTCTCACCAGGTTCCCTACTTTTCTGGGGACATTTTTTGATAGTTTAAAGAGGACCTTTCACGTCCTCATGTATATGTGGTTTCACATACCGCTAGAAAGCCGACAGCGCGCTGAATTCAGCGCGCTGCCGGCTTTCCCATTATATGCCCCAGGGCTGGAGATATCAGGGGTCTAAATTTCACCGTTCACTGTCAGAAGGGCGTTCCTGACAGTTTATCTCAGTGTCATCATTGGGTGGTAGGGAACACCCCCTCGCTCTGTACTCGTCCCATAGCCCTATACTGTCAGAGGGGGCGTTCCTTACCGCCCAGTGATGACGCTAAGCTGTGAGGAACGCCCCCTCAGTACACCGCTATGGACCAGTACTGTCAGGGAGGTCGTTCCTCACAGCCAAGCTGGACTGTCAGGAACACCCTTCTGACAGTGAACGGTGAAATTTAGACCCCCAAAATCTCCAGCCCCGGGGCATATAACAGGAAAGCTGACAGAGTGCTGAATTCAGCGTGCTGTCAGCTTTCTAGCAGTATGTAAAACCGCAAATACATGAGGACGTGAAAGGTCCTCTTTAAAGTCTCCCCCGAGCAGAGAGGGCTGTAAGCCCTGCAGGGGGCTTCTCCAGCAAATTGAGAGTCAGATATGGCACAGAGATGGATTTCAAAAATGCATCCTCCAGTATCCACATGTGAAGAGCAATTGAAATGCACCATTCAGCTAAGTTCTAGATGGCCAAACAAAGCTCATTAAATTATCTCCCCCATTGTGTTCAGTTCTTGGTGTGGCAGACATAAAAAGACAAAATACACAAAAAGACCAAATTCACATGAAATCCAGTACAACATATTAAGAATATCATCCACAAGGTTAATTCAGCATAAATCATATAAAATTCACCATCACAGAGCAAATCAAGGCTTTACTTCAGCATCCAATCAAGGGCTGAGGCTGAGTATTTTAACCTGGCTCTTTCTTTGCTCAGACTTCTGTGATTGCATTTGCATCTAAGCTCCTGGATTCTGTGAACTCCCTCCCAGCACATTAAAGGGAATTTGACAGCATGATTTGGTACACTAAACCACAGGTCTTTATGGATCCCTGTTATAAACCCATTCATAACTGCAATAAAAATAAAAAAAAGCTTTATACTCTCCCTGTCGCTGTACTCCTTGCATCAGTGCAGTTCTTCACTGAAGCCAGATGAGAACACCTGTACCTGTACCTCCGGCACTTGCACTGTGAAGCTGAGGTGTACATCAGCACCAGAGATGAGTCCAATGAGTCTATAAGGACCTGTGGGTGGTTTAATTTCCCAAATCGACCCAATAGGTTCCCTTTAAGTAGTCTAGCTTTAACTAAGAAATTAGCTAAAATGTATCCATGCTTGATAAATTGGGATCTGGAAAAGTAGCAGTAATAATAGTAGGTACAATATATTTTAATGACATTTATATTTAAAAAAGTGGATATGTATAAATAGCACCTAGAAAAAAATCTATTGATGCAAAGTGATATAATTCAATAAAAAAGATACCCATGCAAACAGCACTACAATCAAGAAACGCTAGCCCATCTGTAGCTAACTTATTTGAAACTTGATATTAGATTCTCAGCCTTACACTAGGGAATACATTGTCTTTTTTCATGAATTTTGATACTTTAAGTCCTCTTATTTTAAGTCATGATATAAAAGTGCTGTGGTCCTGATATGACAGGTATTTCAAGCCTACTGAAAAATTCAAACATTTGATATGTTCAGCTTTTCTTTGAAGTAATCTTTTATCATGTTGTTGTAGCCAGCTTGCATTCAGTTTATAAAGTGACTTTCATTCCATTACTTAACATTAATTTATTGATAATTCATGATTTCCAAGATCATGACTATTTAGGTTTGTGTTGTATTTTGATTTAGATGATATTCATCAATGATTGCACAGGAAACCAACAATTGTAGAAAAAAATATACAGTGAAAATTTTTTGCCTTACTTTAGAGAGTTTACATTAGAATTTCTCATTAATATGTTTCATGCAATTAAAGTTCTCAGATTGTCACAGCTAAATGTTGTTAGCTGCAGGGGTCCTTCTATTTTTGGATCAGCTCTAAGACTACCATTAATTAATACATGTTCTTGATTTCACCTTTTAAAGAAGTGGGTTTCATCTATGCTAATATCATATAAAAGCAAAGTAGCTTCTTAATATCCTCTGACAGTGAACAGTTCAGGGCAGGATGTACTTTCTAATTTATGTAAAAATACTGCTGCAGTAGATTCATTAGACAGGTGCAGTATTATGAAATGTTTTGATGAAGAGATGTATTTATCTACATTCCAACATTTCTTTCTGTAAATGATGTTTATAAATGCTCTATTCAATATCACAATGTAAAGGCTTGCTGTATAGAAAATACAACTGTCTTCAACAATAGCTAATGTTCATAGTAAAACAATATCAGAATCCAGAGTAGCCATAAATATGGATTATACACTCAAAAGAAGTGGAAGTAAAGCTAAAAACTATGTATAAATATTCATTACATGCCTTTAAAAGTAGAACATATTTATATCCATAGGTGGAATTTCGTAGCACACAAATATTTCTATTCTGATCAAAAGTATGAAGGGGACATTTATTGCTATTCCCAAACGTCTGTGTGTGACTTTTCTTATTAGTTTTATTATTACTAATATTATCTTATTGTCATTATTAACTGGAAGTTTGAGAAAAGTTTAACAGATGTATCTTCCCTTACTTTTCCTCTTTATTGAACAGGTCTAGGTATGTAGGTCTTGAGATGATTAGTTTTTTAATGACAATGTTGTTTTTGTGATATCAAATCACAAAGTAATATTGTACAGTATTGTTGTAGTTGTATTATATATTGTGATTTGCTAGCATGTTGCAATATTGTATTGAACTGGTTTCATGGCAAATTGAAGTCCTTGACCAAATTCAAGCTAAGTTATGGGTAGACACTAATGCATTTTAGTTTTCACTCTCCTGAAACTTCTTCAGCATAATGAAGCTTTAGCTGCACTTGATGTCAACGGGAGCTAAGCTACCCTAAGTAATGCTGCCCAGCCACTATTCAGTATACGGAGCCATCTGCTTCTGGTTCTGTGCATGGTATAGTGTGGGGATCCATTGCAGCTCAGAACAGCCGATCTATATGGGGAAAGGCTGTCAACTTTCCACCAATCAGATATTTATGGCCTTAAAGAATAGGCCATTAAAAGAGATCCTAGGAAACCCTTTAAGGCTGGGGCCCCACATTGCAGAAACGCAGCTTTTTTTGGTGCAGAGTTTGCTGTGTTTTTTTGAGCCAAATCTGCAGCAAAAATAGCTGCGTTTCCACAATGTGGGGCCACAGCCTAAGGGGAGTGTGTCAGCCAGAAAGTATCAAACTAACTAACCTTGTAGGACTTTTACACTTTCCAAAGATGTTTCTTATTCTAATTTTAATAAAAATCAGTATTTTATTCTTTTGCAAATTATCTGAAAAGGGCTTTAGGGTTGTTTCTTCTCCTGCCAGAATTTCACTTTTTGCTCTAGATAACTTCCCTTAACTGCAGACAAAGTGGCAGATGTCACTCAAACAATGGGGGTCAGAGCTGGGTGGTAGTTAGGATTGGTTATCTAGAGCAGAGAGTGAAGCTCTAGTAGGAGAAGAAATGCCCCTAAAGCCCTTTTTAGTTAATTTGCATAAAAATAAAATCCTGATATTTATGAAAATAAAGCTGCAATGCAGGATAAGAGAGGCATCTACCCAACAAGGTACTTTCATTAGTTTGATACCAATTTCCCTGCTGATAGACACCCTTTAACCGAATGTGAGCTAACCTATCGGCAGACACATCTATAGTTTTAGATTTTACTCTCCTGAAGCATTTTCTGCATAATAAAGAGATTTCCTCATTCTTTCATGTCCATTAAATAAGACAATTCCCCAATAATTGTAAAGAATCTGTGGTTTAAGTGCCAAGAGAAATTCATACTTAGTCATACTTCTAATAGATACTTTTTGTATTTTTATCTAAATTGTATATTATCTTTTTATTATTTTATGCGTTTCTTCATCTAAAATGAATATCAGTGATGCATTGCTCAATATCCACATCATTCTAGAATTCATAAATGTGTACTACACGCCAGAGGTCATGGCTGCTAATGATATTTGCTGTATTGGGGAATAGAAGCTGAGGAAATGAGAATGTGACAAAAATACAATATTTTCTTGTTAAGCCTATTGTTTTACCAAATAAAGGTTCATAATAAAATCCAAGTAATGAAAAGTCCTTTGCATAGATATATTTGTATTAAAATCAGAATTCTTTTTAACCCCTTAGTGACTGCCAAGGGGTCTTATTCTGATACATACAACCATTTTTTTTGCAAATAAAAAAATACACATATTGGGTATTGCTCCATCCATAAACACCCGAGCAACTATTTATCCCATAAAGTAAATGCCATAAGAAAAAAAAATCTAACAAAAATGCCTAAATTGCCACTTTATACATCAAGAAAGAAACCCAGCATTTAGGAAAGTTCTGTTGTGTACGCAACAGGGTTTAGGGTTTAACTAAAAATGTGTATAGATCTATGTATGATGTTAAAGGAGTTGTCCATGATAAATATAAATTCCTACACTAATCTAAACACCCTCCCCCCCGCCTACTTTATAAATTACATAATTCATCAAAATTGTATATTTACCCATATCCCCAGGGACGATCCATTTCCAGAAACGGAATGTTACTACTTCTCCCCCCCCCTCCACCCCATCATACTTACCTCTCTTCCTTCCAGACTTACTCCTGCGGGGAACGGCTTCTACTCCTTCTGTAACGTTTTCCCACACGTGCGCAAAAGAGCCGGAGTCCCAGCTTTGCGCTGTAGCCTACACTCCATCTCTATAGCGCAAGCGTGGGAGCCCGAAGGAGCCGCCCATGCCTGTGCAGTAGAGATGGAGTGAAGGCTACAGCACAGTGTTGGGACTGCTGTAGAGGCACTGGCAGAATCAAAAAAGAGGAGGAGCCATTCCCTGCAGAAGGAAGTCTAGACAGGAAGAAGACAGGTAAGTATAATGCAGAAGGGGGGTGGGCTGAGTTAGTTGGGAAGGGCTAGTATTTGTCGGGATAGCTAGGAAGACAGGGAGGGGGGTGTTAGAGAGGGGGGAGGAGTGAAAGGGAGATAGTGTAAGAGCCTACAACTACCATAATGCATTGCATTAGCTAAGGCAGCAGGAAGTTACACCATGTAAACAAATGCAGAAGATGCTAGGCACTCCTAGAGAAACCCAGAAATCATTCAAAACACTGCCAAAGGTATTTGGGTGCACTTATTAACCCATTAATAGCACTAAAAGACCTGTTTTAAAAAAAGATTTCTTGCCTGGAAAATCCCTTTAAGTTTGTTTATACAGTGGAAAGTGATGTTGTTTACAAGGGTCACCATGACAACTGATGACAATGTTATGCACATGTGTTTTATCCAATGGAATTATTGGGTGAGGTATATATCTTTGTAATGTACAACCTGTATTATGCTTGAGTAAGGCAGCTGTTTCTGTTGAAACAGTGCACTATTGCACCTAAGATTATCATGTTAGTTGAATCTCGTGGGGAATGGCACAACTAATTGCTGCTCCTGTTTTTTTTTTATTCCCTACTAGAGTTAATAAAATTTAATCAATGACATATATGTACCCCAAAATGGTGCCATTAAATACTAGAGATTATCCCACAAACAAGTCCTTATACAGTTACATTGATGGAAAAATAAAAAAGTAATTTTTTTTCGTGCTTGGTATGTTAAGATGGTTTGATCATTAAGGGGCAAAACAGTCTGGTCATTAAAGGATTAAATGTTAAAACACAAGCAAATGGGTTGAATCTCCTAGTCGTGGAATTAGTCTACCAGGAAGTATGATGGTGGCATAATGATTGATGTTCTTTTGTGAAAGAACCACGGACATGACCTTTTATTTATTGTCAAAAAATGATCATTAACCCGTTCCCAACATCTCCTGACATTATCATGGTAGATGACTGGTCTTTAAACATGGCAACAGCTCAGGAGCTGAGCTGCCGCCATAGCAGCCAGGTCTCCACTGTATTATATGTTGGTGACCCAACAGCAATGACCACAATCAGGAACCATTTTACCGATGGCACCACCGTTGTACATGTTTACCTGCAGGTGGGGCTGCGATCTGTGGTATGACAGCTGGAAGCCTCTTGAAGGCTCCCATGCTTGTTTTTTTTTCGCTTGTTAATTGAAAGTATTTTGTTGAAATTTTTCTGAGACAACATAAATGAAACATTACAAAAGGTGTGGGTACACAAAATTACATTTGTAACAGGAGTCAAAAACAGTAAGAGTAAGAGATAATAGAGAATACACTTCCTATTCAAACATAATCCTTAATTCCAAGGCCCAGAGAGATACAAACAGAGCATGTAAAACCTATAGGGTTGGCAGGAGACTCAATAATGGTACTCGGAACCTTGTAGGGAAGATACACTAGACAAAATTGGCAACATAGTACCTCTAGACAGACACAACATGGTGGGCAATTATTATTTATTCAAGTTAGAAAGGGCTGGCCATCTACAAGTTCCAGGCTCGAAATGGGGGTAGTAACCTCCCTGGTAAGAGATTTTTTCACATGCACAAGTTGCATTCATGAGACCTATAACCTTCTGGATATGAGGTTGTGTAGTTTGCTTCCAAAATCTATAGATAACTGACATCAGGAGATGTGCCACCATTGTCCTCTGGTTGGTAGGTCGATCTTGAAAATGAAGTAACAAAAGGGCAGACTGTGGAATTAGAGAGAGGGGAAAATGCAAAAGGCATATAAGAATCGACTCTGTTGCTAACTATAGGGGCTGAATCAGGGTACAATCCCATAGTATATGATTCAGTGAGCCTCTCTGACCACAGCCACGCGAACAAAGGGGAGAGCAGTCTGGGAATATGGCATATAGGCGTACAGGAGTGTAATACAATCATAAATATGTTTTGGCAACAGTTTCTTGGTGTGTTACACAGTGGAAAAAAGAATGGTATGACTGGAAAGCAAAGCTCCATTGTGGCAGAGATATCTGGACCGAAAGATTCCTCCCCCATCTCCCCATGTACGAGTTTTTTTTCTAATGTTCAATTTGTCTCCCAGAAAGTTATAGAAAAAAGGTGATACGTTTACATTTGGACATGTCTGGAGACAAATGACATTATCTTAGAGTTGAATTGGTATTCACAATGTACTTTTTTACGAAGGAAGTCAGCAACCCTGATATAATGTATACAAATCTTTAGGGTGGATGTTATATTTTGAAGATAATGAGTGGAAGTCACCTACACTCCTGGGGTCTAGTAGGTCACCAACATTGCAGATACCCAGAGATCAAGCATCTCCAGTGGTAAACATCTCAAGGGAAATGACACAGCCCGTTCTGCATAATCTAGTAAGTGTCTCCAGGCCCAATCTGTCTGGATTGCAGAAAAATAAGACTGGGGAGGGGGGTCAAGGTCCCAATCAGAAGACATAAGGCAGGTTTTTAAAGGGAGACCACCATTTCCCCATCTCTCAATATCCAACCAAATCTTATCTCTCGGCTCTGTCCACCAGTAAAGAAGTTGATCAAATATACAGGCATAATAGTAATCTTTTAAGTAAGGGACACCCGCTTTCCTATATAGTACCATCAGCGGATGGGTTGTCCATTGCTGTTTACTGTTCCACAGGAATGACCTAAGTAGTTTATTGGCCAGCGCAAAGAAGCTAGAGAGAATTGTCCAATATAGATACAAGAACTTAGGCAAGAGAAGCATTTTAAATGCTTCCATGCAAACTAACCACAAGATCCTATGCTTGGAAAATGATTGGATATCTTTAGAAACTTCAGATAGGAAGGGCAGAAAATTGCATTCATATAGTTTACTAGAGAGGTAGGTCAGTTCGATACCCAAATATTTAACTAGGGAAATTTCAATGAGTGGAGGGGGTATATGGAGAGAGGAGAATCTGGGACTTGGAGGTGTTTATTTTGTAGGAGGAGATGCTACTAAATTCACTGGCAGTTAGGAAAATGGCATCCAAGGAAGACTTGGGGGAGGTGTTAATAAGAATGATGTAGTCTGCAAATAAGGCAAGTTTATGGTCATAGTTGCCAATGCGAACATGGGAGGTGAAGTTTATCTAGGAAACCCAGGATAAGATCATCACTAGGCTAAATAGTTAAAGGATCATCACAGAAATTATATAAACCTCTATAATAGTCCCTAGAGGCATTAGCAATACTGCTAGGAGACAAAATGTTCTGTTTAACAGTAGGGTGTATTAGGGAAGCAATTCTTGTCTTCTGAGATCTCTGTTTCAATATTCTAGCGAGCAAGCTACTTGCTTTATTAACCTGAGCATAGAATTTACATTTCATTTTGTGAAAAGAGGCTTCATACTTTTGAAATAGTAGGCTATGTAGTGGTAGGAAAGTGCTCCGAGTGCTTTACAGTAACGGGAGCATGGTCAGACCAACTAATAATTCCAATGGAAATATCCTCCACTCTGTCTATCAATGGCTTATGTATGAGGAAGGCATCTATACGAGAGTATATGCCATATCTAGCACACTAGAAGGAGTTATCTTTTTCAGAGGCATGTTGCAGTCTCCAAGTGTCATACAGGGAGTTTAAAGTAAAGTCCCTACAGGGGGTTGGAGTGGTGGTGTCAATTTGAGGGATAAATAATAGTGTTAAAATGACCACCAATGATCAAAGCCCCTCGCTGCATAGTCAATACCTTTTTTAGGAGTCTTGTAAAAAAGGGCGTTGTTTGGTATTAGGGACATACACATTTACAATCGTATATTCAATATTGCAGACTACAATAGCAAAACGGCTTAGAGGGTCAACGAATGAATCACTTATAGTTACAGCTAGAGCGGACTTAAAAGCAATCAGAACACCACTAGCTTTTTTTCGTAAAAGAAGACTGAACTACCACAGGGAAGTTGGGATGTGAGAGTTTAGGAGGGTTTTTATCACAGACATGGGTCTCCTGAATTAGCAATATGTCAGCTTTAAGGGCCCTAGAGTCCATCGATAACAGAAAATGTTTAAAGAGACACTTTAGACCTTACATTTAGCGACATTACGTTAATCCCCATACTACCTAGAAGGAAAAAGGCTTTTTCCCCCCCCATCACCGGGGTCTTCCAAATCCATCTGCAGCAAAGAGTGTATTTATGGTGTCATAAAAGGATATTACAAAGACACAGTTGTTGAGACTCCTGCGGAGGTACCGTAGTTAGCACTGTGTAGTGGGGGTATTCAAACGTGGAAATGTAAATTCAGAGGAGAGGATCACAAGTTATCATCACTGAAGCTATAAAAATATAAACAGGAAAAGTTCAGGTAGCCGCAACTGTACGCCATTCCTATTCCAGGCGTGCTGGGGAAGGCCTAGGAACAGAGACTGAAGGAATGTGGTGCAGGAATATCCCAGGAGTTGAGCAAATCCATTCCTTCTTTAACTGTTTTAACGGCAGAGATGGTGCTATTACTGGTAATTAAGATCTTTGTGGGGAAGTCCCACCTGTAAGGGATTTTGTGCTGTCTGAGTAACAGAGTGAAGGGGCTTAGCTCCTGTCTTGCTTGTAGGGTTGCTACAGATAGATCAGTGAATAGTTTCGCTGTTGTAAATGGAGCAGGGGGAGGTTGGTGCTTATGGGCTTGATATAAAAGTTGCTCTTGAAAAAAGGTAACCGTAGCCAACCCACCTTTAGACAAACTCTAAGGTAGGTTCTTCAGTTTGGGAACTCTGTGAGCCCTATCAATGCTCAACTCATAGTCAGCCAAATCTGGCAAAAGAACCTTAGTTAAGTCCTTGTTTAAGCTGAGGGCCAAGTACGGTATCCCGCTAAACTTTATGTTATTACGCCTGTGTCTGTTTTCAGAGTCAATCAGTTTGGCCTGTAGGTAAAAGATTTTGTCATCAGTATCAATAAAGGTATCTACTAAGCCCTTATGTGCAACAGCAAACCCCACCATTTTAGATTCAACATGGGAAACTCAATCCCCAAGCTCCTGTATTGTGGTTTGAAAGGGAGTTATCAGTAGGGAGAAGTCCTTGTGTAAGAAATTCCATAAAGTATTAAGCTTATCTTTCAGGGTATTTTCTGAAACAGTCTTATCTGAAGTTTGAAATTCAGAAAAAAGTCCAGTGGCTCGTTTTGCCTTCCTAAAAGTTCAGAAGTCTCACTCACCCTGTCCATGCTCCTATGTGTTTATCGCCTTTGTAACTGCTTAAACGGGCTCCTGGATGGAGAGTAAGGGTTCTCTTGAAAGGAAGAATACTGCAAGGTAGATGTTGTATCACACAAGCTCTTAGATGGAGAGGAAGGAGTGTCAGGTGTATGGTGAGGAGAGGAAGCCAGCGCCATTTTGGCCATTGCTGATGATTCTATACCACATATTCTGTGGTCATACCTATGCTAGCCACCGCATCATAAATTGTGGGATTGCTGATACTTAGACTACATTTGTCCTTTTCTGTTCCCCCGATTATATGTATTTATGTAATTTACTGCTTTATGTATTTTTATGCATTAATAAATATGTTCTATTTTTACAAATGTGTTGGATTTTTTTTGCATATTTAAACAGTTTCTAATCCCACTCTATTTTTGGATATTAGCCTCATTATGTGATTTGTTTGCTAGACAGCCTGTAATTGAAGTAAAGGGTTTTTAAAACACATAGCAATGCATTAGCATTGCAGTGTATTGCATTAGTGATCTGACCCCCTGAGGTTCAAAACCCCTAGGGAGGGGTCTAAAAATAAAAGTTAAAAGAAATCTTTTCAAGTTTCAATTTTGGTTCCTTTTATTTTTTAAACTCAAGCGTAAACCAGAAGTGGATCCAGCTAGGAGCAGTTACGAGCATATAGTTAGGAGCATATAGGCACTATTTATTTTTATAATAGTATCCTTTTTGTAATTGTTCAATTCAATTACCAAAAATCAACGTTTCAAATGTAAGTTCCTTAGTTCTGAAGCGCTCTCATTAAATAGGAAGACATATTTGTGATCATTAAAATATTACTGTATATCTCTGTATTTCTAGCCATTTTTCTATTTCAAAGTTCTGTTCTGGTGAATTTTGAAAACATATATGGTACACATCCTGGAAACTAAGATCAAAGTGGCAACACATCGAAGTTAATAAAATAAGTCAAAGTGGGGGATAAGTAATGGGGTCAAGTACAGTAGCAAAGCCAGGGCGACTACTCTCTCAGGTACTATTCTCTCTGCCCAGCTAATTAATTCCTCAAACTTCGCTATCTGATGGACTTTCTCTTTCCAGAGATATAGCGGTGGTGAGGTCGTCTGTAGCCAAAAAAGTGTTTTTGCAGCCTCTATTAAATAATTTTTCAGATCAGTTTTGGATGGGCAAAAATGAGGTTGTGGGCATGAAAGGATAGCCATGTCCGGGGTCAGATAGAACTTGTGACCAATAATTTGAGTGATCTGATCAGAGATCTGAGTCCAGAAATCTTGAATGAGCTCACAGGACTTTCAAATATGCAATAGAGTTCCTGGTTGTTTCAACAGCACCAACACAAGTTTGAGTCTGCCAGTTTGTGATTATGTAGCCAGTCTGGGGACTTATACCACCTTGAGAATAACATAATGTGACGAGGTCGTTCAGTATGAAATGTCTCAATCTGGGCCACAAATCTATTTCACTGTCATTCTGGACAGAAAGTAAATGTGGTAAGAGGCTTGCCGGTAAAATAGGTAAGATGGGAGGGGAGAGAGTGTCCCAAAGCCAATGCCATATTTCACATGGTCCTCGCAGTAGTGTGTCAAAATCTTGTTTTTTAACAGTTTTCTTATCTGGCAACCACAGGTGTTGTAAGAAGGATGTACCAAACTGAGCTTCAGCGAGGGTTTTTATCATCTGTCAATGCATAGGCATGGTATAAGACATCCATCGAGACAACTGTATTGCTCTGTAATACGTCAGCATATCTGGTAAAGCAATCCCACCTCCTGACTTTCCCTTAATCATAAGCTGGTAAACTAGTCGAGGAGTTTTGTACTTCCAAGTGTAGCCTGAGAAAAGGTTGCAGAGGGACTGCAAAAATGCTTTCGGGAGGGGGATAGGCAGTATCTGTAAAACATAAGTGATCTTGGGAACTATGTATGTTTGAAGGAGATTTCTCCTGCCTAACCAGGATATATAGGGAAAATCATAGGTCTTAAGAGGCTGCTTGATGTCCTATAGCAAAGGAAGATGATTTCTAGAGTAAACTTCGCTCAGTTGGTTGGGAAGGTGGATCCCAAGATGTTTAATAGAGTGCTGTTTCCAGACGTAAGGAGAGGAACTATGAATCTTCTCAGCCAAACTTGAGGGGAGTGGATAGATCCCCACATTCAGACATAAGGGTGATGATTGCAGGGAGTCCTTCAGCTGGGTTGGAAATTAGAAACAGAGCATCATCTGCAAATTGTAGTAGAGAAAAAATAGATCATGGCGCCCCCGTCACACAGTAATGCTAGGTTAGTAGGGAAATAGAACAGTACTAGACTGTTCAAATAAGGCTTGCCGCTGCTCTTACCGAGTGACCATCGAAAACTAGTTTGGTGGTAACGTAATAAAGAAAAAGTAGGGAAAAAAACTGGGATATTTTGGTTGAGCGCTGCAAGTAAGGGTGTATCAATAAAATGTTCGCAGAGAGAATGTTTGTGAAAAAAACCACACGTTTTATTGGTTTCACACCTGACGTAATAGGCTACGCGTTTCAACGCTGTACTAGCGTCTTCATCAGGCCATAAAATATAGCAGAGTGCAGGGCAGGAGGGGAACCAAATTTTTTTTTATTGGTTCCACACATTTGGTGTGGAACCAATAAAATGTGTGTTTTTATTCACAAGCATTCTCTCTGCGAACATTTTATTTATACACCAAAATATCCCAGTTTTTTCACTACTTTTTCCTTATTATCTGCAAATGTAACAAATTGTACAGTCTGTTTGTTGACACTGAAGCCATGTATGGTTGGATGTTGATGCACGGCCTGCACTAGTGTCTCTAATGTGAGAATAAACAGTGTCGGGGATAATGGGCAACCCTGCCGTGTTCCATTTGTGATAGGAAAGTAGTCTGAAAGCGTACCATTCACTTTCAGATGGGCATGGGGTTGTGAATAGAGTGAAAAAATGGCTGTGATGAAGGCTGGACGAAGACTAAAAGCAAGTAGTGTTGCTTCCATAAAGGCCCAATCGACTCTGTCGAATGCCTTTTCGGCATCAACACCTAAAAGCACTAAAGGGGATTTTCTCTTGTTGGCAATTGCAATAGCATGTAACAGACAGGTAGTATTATCCTTGTCTCCCTTTGACAAAGCCTACTTGTTTGTCACTCAAAAGGTCTGGTAGGTAGTTTCTCAATCTAAGAGCCAAGAGCTTGGCCCAAATCTTTAGGTCCTTGTTCATGGATCTATAACTACTACATAGTTGAGGGTCTTTACCCTCTTTAGCTATAAGCGTGAAATGTGCTTCTTGAGTCTGGCATTGCATAAGATGGTCCTTACAGAAGCGAGGGAGGTGAGGGAGGAGATGTTCCCAGAAGGTTTTATAATATAATTGTGGTAGGCCATCTGGGTCCGGACTTTTGCCTATTGGGAAGCTATAAATAATTGTGGTGAGTTCTTCTGAAGTAACCGGATGCAATAAAGCTGCCTGTGCTGAGTTTGATATAGTGGGGAGTGAGAGGTGTTTGAGGAATGCTATCGTTCATTCTTGTTTCTCCTGAGGAGTGAGGAAAGGGGTAATGCCATTTAAAAAATATAGGTCTGAATACAAGGAGTGAAAAGAATTTGCTATTTTCCTAGCATTCTTGTCCAGATTGTCAAGTTTATTCTTGACTGCTATAATTAGAGATAAGCAAATCGAAGCTGCAGAAGTGGAATTCGATCTGAATTTCAGGAAATCTTCGATTCGCCATGATTCTGGATTTCCTCACACTTTGATGCATCGAATAGCATTTTTTTAATAAAATGGCTGCTACACATATTAGGACAAGGGGCAAGGGACTTTGGGAGCACGGGATGACCCATAATGCTAAGCGTGCAGCTAATCAGCAGCCAGCCGGACCTGTGATGTCACCTCCCTATAAAAACACTCGCCATTTTAGGTACAGTCATTCCACATCGCTCTTACTGTAGGGACAGACGTCGGCAGGAGCTAGGGAAAGACTTAGACAAAAGAAATTCATGGAAAGGGATTACAAGTGTAGGGGAAGGATATGGAGGAATTGAGAGAAGGATTTGGGGTGGTTGCAGGCTCATTTACAGCAAGAATTTGCAGCATAATTCACATTGCAGCACTCACTGCCGTTATACTGCTGCTCATTACTCATATCTGTGTCTTCAAGGTAGAACACAGCAAGACTTTTGTAGTGCAGTACAGCAAAAAACAGTTAATTATCATACACTAATATCTGCACGTATCTGTAAAAAACGCCTTTTTAAAGGCGTTTATTATAAGGGGCTTATTCACTGTTCTTCCAAGGCATAACATTAGTCAGTACTATTGTGCCAAAGAAAACTGAATTATCATCTAATAATATCTGCATGTATTTGTAAAAAAGCCTTTTTAAAGGTGTTTATTATAAGGGGCTTATTCACTGTTCTTCTAAGGCATAACATTAGTCAGTACTATTGTGTCAAAGAAAACTGAATTATCATCCAATAATATCTGCACTTATCTGTAATAAATGCCTTTAACGTGGGGAAAGACATAACGACCATATTCGTCATTTTGTTACCAGTATAAAGTTGCAGGCCATTTATCAAAACAGTATTGTCAATAATAATTCAATAATTCTTAGTGGTTATCACTTATTTAAAGGTGTTTATTGTTGTCTAAACCCATAAAAAGGACCATATTTGTCATTTTGTTACCAGTATAAAGTTGCAGGCCATTTTTAAAAACAGTATTGTCAATAATAATTCAATAATTCAATAATTCTTAGCGGTTATCACTTATTTAAAGGTGTTATTTAGTGTGTAAACCCATAAGGAGGACCATATACGCCATTTTGTTACCCGTATAAAGTTGCTGGCCATTTATCAATACAGTATTATCAATAATTCAATAATTCTGAGCCACAAATCTCTGCCTTTATCACGCTTTTTTTATTGGTGATCATTAGTGGGGGAAGAAATAAGGGACATATTTGCCGTTCTCTTCAAAGTAGAAAATAACAGGCCTTTTTGCCCTTTGCAATTAAGTTTTTTCCTCGAACAGTATGTCAGACAGAGAAGCGAGAGGCCATGCACAGGGGAGGGCCACAGGCCTAAATGTTTCTGGCGCAGGAAAAGGTCGCAGCAGAGTAAGGGGTCATGGCAGCAGGGGTCAGTTACAGAGGCCTGAGCTCCCAGTGTCAAGTAGAGGTCGTTTCTTGAAAAGTAACCCAACAGTTGTAGACTGGTTGACTCGGTCATCCAATTCATCCCAAGTCACATCAGACACCCCCAGCCAAGAGTCGGTGGGTTCATCAGACACAACCCCTAGTTGGCATGGCCCGGCAGCAGGCCCTGTGCCCTCACCTGTCCTCAACCTGCCTCTGTCCTTTTCTGTTTCCTCAGCTAGAGAACTACTCTATGCTGTGGGCTCAGATCCACTGTACAGTGAGGAGGAGGTGCTAGAGGACAGTCAGCAGCTACTGCTCAGCCAAGGTGTGGAGGAGACATCCGCCACTCCCTGCGGTAGGCGGGCAAGTAGTGATGAGGAGAGTGGCGTGGGAGCTGGTGTTGAGGAGGACATCAGTGACCTGCAGACAGTAGTGGATGATGATGTAGCCGATCATAATTGGGAGTCGGGTGATGAAGGGTCCTCATCATCATCAGGAGAAGAGGGTTGCAGCTTGCGCATGAGGTAGCGGGGGAGTCAGCAGGGTGGCAGCAGTGTGAGGTCGGGAGCTAAACGAGCCCAGGGTAGACCAGTGCTTTCCAGCAGCCTACCTGACCGGAAAGCAGTGGTGCAGGGTTTCACGGAGGCAGTGGCGGTAGCAGTCAGTGATTGCGGAGTGTTGGTGGTAAAATCACCTACTCGGCGGTGTGGCAGTTTTTTATAAAGCCATCGGGGGAGGTGAACATGGACTGAAGGTGAAGCGTGGCCAGGGTGCCAATGTTGCCACCACAGCCCTGCACCAACATATGCAGCGTCAACATAAAGTGGCCTGGGAGAGCCATGGCTCTAATGTGGTGTTCCCTCCTGCTGCAGCGACCACTGCAACACCCAGTGGCACGCACCCTATTTCAGGCAGTCAAGGCTCCACCACCTCAGCTGAAGGAAGCTGTGTGTCCTTCCCATCATCTGCTGGTCAGGATGCTCCTGCTCCTCCTCCTAGTCAGTTATTGCATCAGAAATCGATCACAGAATCTATATCAAAGAGACAACAGTATGCGTACACTAATCCAACAGTGCAGAAGCTGAACATGCTCCTGTCCAAGTTGCTGGTGCTGCAGTCACTCCCTTTCCACTTGGTGGACTCTGCACCTTTCAGAGAACTGATGGCTTGCGTCAAGCCGAGGTGTAGAGTCCCAAGCCGTCATTTCTTTGTGAAGAAAGCAGTACCAGCCCTGCACATATTTGTAGAAGAGAAGGTGGGTCAGTCCTTGAGCCTGTTGGTGTCTGCCAAAGTGCACGTCAGTGCCAACGTGTGGAACTGTAACTACGGTCAAGGACAATATATGTCATTTACAGCCCACTGGGTTAATGTGTTGCCTGCCCAGACACACCAGTAACTTGAACAGATGATGCAGCTTCTGCCTCCATGTTCTCACGCCGTTGGTCCTGCAACAATGTCCGCCTTATCCTCCACTGTCTCCTCAGCCTCCACTGCAGGGACAATTCACAGTGCTCCTCCAGCATACCACATGTGCAGGGCACAGCGGTGTCACATGGTTCTACACTTTGTTTGCCTGAGCGAACAAAGTCCCACAGGGGAGGAACTTTTCCGTGTCCTCAATCAAGAAATCGAATCCTGGCTTTCTCCAAGAGAACTAAAATCGGAACAATGGTGACCGACAATGGGAAGAACATGGTGTCCGCACTGCCTCAAGGAGGGCTGAGCTATGCGCCCTGCATGGCGCACGTGTTCAATCTGGTTGTCAAGCGTTTCCTTAAGTGTTCACCCATCTGCAAGAAATCCTAAAAATGTCAAGGAAACTTTGCATGCACTTCAGCCACTCGTACACCACCAAGCACACCCTCCTTGAGCTGCAGCGGCAGAACGGCCTCCCACTACATCGGCTGATATGAGATGTTTCCACCTGTTGGAATTCAACCCTCTATATGTTGGATCGACTATATGAACAGAGAAAAGCCATAAATGATTTATTGATGATCCAAGCAGATGGAGGTACTCCCCTGAGTAACTTTAACGTTAGCCAGTGGCAGCTCATGCATGACACCTGCTGTTTGCTAGTTCCCTTTGAGGAGGCCACTTTGTTAGTCAGTCGCCAGAACTATGGGATGAACAATTTCATTCCACTGATTCACATCCTGGAAAAGATGCTTTTCAATCTGGCTGGTCCGGAGACTGGAGATGTGGCGGATGAGGAGGATGAGGAGGACATTGGAACACAAACAATGTGTAGCCAAGTGGGTGGAGAGGAGCAGGAGCAACCAGAACAGCCAGAGGGAGATGAGGAGGATGAGGCAGATGACCCAGACACACCTTGGCAAAATGCAGTGGAGATGGATGCAGGGAGTCCCTCGGAGTCACTTGCACAAATGGCCCGATGCATGCTGAATTCCTTGTGCAGTGACAGCTGAATTGTCACCATTCAGCAAAGGGATGACTACTGGCTCTCCACCATGTTAGACCCTTGTTACCGGGGAAAAATGGGGGCCTTTTTTACACCCGATGAGAGGGAGGACAAACTGAACTACTATAGAGACATGCTATGCAGCAAGTTGGCCGCTGCCTATCTGCACCATCGTCCATCCTCTCACATGTCCAACTTGGGGGGGCCCTGAGCGCTCAACTTGCACTGGCATGGCAGCTGTGGGTGGGGGTGGGGGTGGCAGGAGCAGTATCAGCTCCATCAGCAGCAGCCTGAGCCTAGAGTCGCTGATGAGCAGCTTTCTTCAGCTGCATAGAGTGAAGAAGCTGCTCATCAACAGCTAGACACAGAATAGAAGTTGAACCAACAGGTGGTGGTAGAGTGCACCCTGCCACCCATCTTCAAAGATCCGCCGAACTACTGGGCAGCCAAACTGGATTTGTGGCCGCAACTGGCCGAGTTTGCCCTGGAAAAGCTGTCCTGCCCGGCCAGTAGTGTGGCATCAGACCGGCGGGGGCCATAGTTACCCCAAGGAGAACTCGCCTTTCCTTTCATCTTCACAGAGACTGACCTTTGTGAAGATGAATCAGGCGTGGATCAGCCAGGATTTCCACCCACCAATGCCTGTGCAGCAGATTAAATGATCCATGCTGCCTTACCACACTTTGCCACTGGGTGACTGTATGGCCTTCTCACGCTGCTGTCACCTCCTCACTCTGCCACTGGTTCACTGTATGGCCTACTAAGGCTGTTGCTACCTACATATTATATCACCTAACCACTCTGTGGCCTACTCACGCTGCTGCCACCTCCTTACTCTGCCACTGGTTCACTGTATGGCCTCCTAAGGCTGTTGCTACCTACACATTATATCACCTTGCCACTCTGTGGCTTACTCACGCTGCTGCCACCTCCGCACTCTGCCACTGGGTGACTGTATGGCCTCCTCATGCCGCAGCCACTGGGTCACTGTATGCCCCTCTCATGTTGCTGACAACTTCACATTGTCACCTTGTCACCAGCAGCTTGGCCAGGTGGCACCGCTTCCACCTCCACGTTCTCACGCAGTTGGTCCTGCAACAATGTCCACCTCATCCTCCACTGTTTCCTTAGCCTCCACTGCAGGAACAATTCACAGTGCTCCTCTAGCATACCACATGTGCAGGGCACATCGGTGTCACACTGTTCTACACCTCGTTTGCCTGGGTGAACAAAGTCACACAGGGGAGGAACTGGGTCACTGTATGCCTTCCTCATGCTGCAGCCACTGGGTCACTGTATGCCCTCCTCATGCCGCTGCCACTAGGTCACTTTATGCCTTCCTCATGCCGTTGCCACCGGGTCACTGAACGCCCTCCTCATGCGGCAACCACTAGGTCACTGTATGCCCTCCTCATGCCGCAGCCACTGCTGGGACACTGTATGTCCTCCTAATGCCGCTGCTCTTGGGTCATTGTATGGTCTCCTCATATTGCAGCCACTGGGTCACTGTATGGCCTCCTCATGCTGCTGCCACCTCCACATTATGACGCCTTGCCACTCTGTGGTTTTCTCATGCTGCTGCCAACTCCACATTATGTTGCCTTGCCACTCTGTAAATATATATATGGAATCGACAGACAGCAGTGTAAAAGGAGTATGCTCTTTCACTCTACAGTAGGATGTTGGGCCTCTGCACAGTTTTTTCTACCTGGCACTAACGTGGACCTGTAAGGCTGGGTTCACACTGGAGTTAGTTGATCAGTTTTGGCCCCGTAACTGTCCAAATAAGTGAAGTGTGCACTGGTTCTAAGAGCGACGCCTGTCATACTGACTCTCAGTATTGTTTGACTACCACAGTAGGCTCCCTATGCGTGTTACTGCAAGGCACAGTGTTCTACACCACTATAAAGGCTCTCTGAAGCTAGGAAATGGGTGTTTTTTATCAATATTTGCCGCAAATTAATTCGGATCGACGCACATTTTTGGGGAATTTCGAATCGAACTGCAGAATCAAACTTTTGAGAAATTCGCTCATCTCTAGCTATCATGTGAGATTTCGCTTTCTCTTTTTTAATCATGGCCGACATTAACTTCCACCCTGATTCAGTAACTGTTTTCACTTCTCACTGAGGGCTACTAGATCACCATGGGTAATAGCCAAAGTTTAATACTTGTGTACTCTCTCCAGTGCTGAAATTTGTGCCAACAAAGAGTCTACTTATTTTTGTCGGTCTTTCTTAAGGGCCGAGCCTTTGGAAATCAGCAAACCTCTGATGTATGGCTTGTGAGATTCTTGGACCAGGGTTGGGGAGATGTCAGGAGTATCATTCAACCTGAAGAATGTGTCTAGTTCATTAACAATTGACATTTTAATGTCCTGTTTGTCTAATATAGACTCGTTGAGTCTCCAAGACCATTGCTTAGAGGTGAGACCTAGTAGGGAGAGGGTAGAAAAGAATGGGGAGTAATCTGATATGCTAATACAGTCTATCTTTGACTGTGTGGAGTATTGGGCTATGGTTTTGGAGCAGAAAACATAGTTTAGTCTTTGGAGTGCTTGATGCGGGGGGGGGGAGGGGGAAATGAGTAGTTCTTAGCCGTAGGGTGATGCAACCACCAGGTGTCTATTAAATTCAGAGCTTGGAGAGAGAGATGCAGATGTCTCAAAGCTTTCTGTGGGAGAGCTGATTTTTCCAGGGAGGCATCTAATAGAGGTTGTAATACTACATTAAGATCCGAGTAATATCTTGCCCTTAGCAAAGAGTGACAGTTCCTGTAGGGCCGATGACAGCCAGGCTATCTGATTATGATTAAGGGGGTCAAGAGTGGCTAGTGTCAAAGGTCTTGAGGCCAGATGCCCCTTTATGAATAATAGACGGCATCAGAATGTTGTTGTTTGCAGATGAAAGGTAATGTACTTTTCAGTGCTATGACGACTCCTTTAGAGGCTGAGGTTGGATGACGAGCAAAACCACTTATCAAAATGGGTTCAAGGGAACTTTGGAATTTTGACCTGTTTGTCGTGCCTCCCCTGTAAGATAAGTATGTCAGTCTTCATTTGTTTGGCTAGTGTACAAGGGCACAATGTCTTTTGTTAGGGGAGTTTAATCCATTGACATTGAACGAGGTGACAACAAACTGTGCAGAAGTAGGCGAACTGCTAGGGTCAAATCTAATTGTCCGTGGGCAGGCTCATGGTGGACGGTCACTTGTATGACCCGAGAGTGCAGTCCCCCCACCAAACACAAGGTAGTTGATGTTCAGCTAACAACTGTGGCTCAGATCAGTGGAGAGCGAGGGTGAGTGACATTGATTGGCAATCTTGTCTGGAGTTATACAGTGCTGGCCAAAAGTATTGGCACCCCTGCAATTCTGTCAGATAATACTCAATTTCTTCCAGAAAATGATTGCAATCACAAATGCTTTGGTAATAATATCTTCATTTATTTTGCTTGCAATGAAAAAACACAAAAGAGAATGAAAAAAAAGTCAAATCATTGATCATTTTACACAAAACTCCAAAAATGGGCCGGACAAAAGTATTGGCACCCTCAGCTTAATACTTGGTAGCACAACCTTTAGACAAAATAACTGCGAACAACCGCTTCCGGTAACCATCAGTGAGTTTCTTAAAATGCTCTGCTGGAATTTTAGACCATTCTTCTTTGGCAAATTTCTCCAGGTCCCTGAGATTTGAAGGGTGCCTTCTCCAAACTGCCATTTTGAGATCTCTCCACAGGTGTTCTATGGGATTCAGGTCTGGACTCATTGCTGGCCACTTTAGAAGTCTCCAGTGCTTTCTCTCAAACCATTTTCTAGTGCTTTTTGAAGTGTGTTTTGGGTCATTGTCCTGCTGGAAGACCCATGACCTCTGAGGGAGACCCAGTTTTCTCACACTGGGCCCTACATTATGCTGCAAAATTTGTTGGTAGTCTTCAGACTTCATAATGCCATGCACACTGTCAAGCAGTCCAGTGCCAGAGGCAGCAAAGCAACCCCAAAACATCAGGGAACCTCCGCCATGTTTGACTGTAGGGACCGTGTTCTTTTCTTTGAAGGCCTCTTTTTTTTTCCTGTAAACTCTATGTTGATGCCTTTTCCCAAAAAGCTCTACTTTTGTCTCATCTGACCAGAGAACATTCTTCCAAAAAGTTTTTGGCTTTCTCAGGTAAGTTTTGGCAAACTCCAGCCTGGCTTTTTTATGTCTCTGGGTCAGAAGTAGGGTCTTCCTGGGTATCCTACCATAGAGTCCCTTTTCATTCAGATGCCGACGGATAGTACGGGTTGACACTGTTGTACCCTCGGACTGCAGGGCAGCTAGAACTTGTTTGCATGTTAGTCGAGGTTCTTTAGCCACCATCCGCACAATCTTTCGTTGAAATCTCTCGTCAATTTTTCTTTTCAGTCCACATCTAGGGAGGTTAGCCACAGTGCCATGGGCTTTAAACTTCTTGATGACACTGCGCACGGTAGACACAGGAACATTCAGGTCTTTGGAGATGGACTTGTAGCCTTGAGATTGCTCATGCTTCCTCACAATTTTGCTTCTCAAGTCCTCAGACAGTTCTTTGGTCTTCTTTCTTTTCTCCATGCTCAATGTGGTACACACAAGGACACAGGACCGAGGTTGAGTCAACTTTAATCCATTTCAACTGGCTGCAAGTGTGATTTAGTTATTGCCACCACCTGTTATGTGCCACAGGTAAGTAACAGGTGCTGTTAATTACACAAATTAGAGAAGCATCACATGATTTTTCAAAGGGTGCCAATACTTTTGTCCACCCCCTTTTTTATGTTTGGTGTGGAATTATATCCAATTTGGCTTTTTGACAATTCTTTTTGTGGTTTTCCATTGACGACAAATTAAATGAAGATATTATTACCAAAGCATTTGTGATTGCAATCATTTTCTGGAAGAAATTGAGTATTATCTGACAGAATTGCAGGGGTGCCAATACTTTTGGCCAGCACTGTACTTGATTGGGGGGGATGAGGACGGTGAGTCCGCAGAGTGAAAGGGGAGGAAGAGTAGAAAGAGAGAAAGGGAACTGTTATGTGCTAGATCAAGTTTTAAGCCAATAGTATAAGAGCGGTCAGTAGACGCCTAGAGTCTACGTAAATTATTGATGATCACTGTATATAGGTTCGTAAAGTTGAAAATGAGTGAACTGATGTGGGAACGAAGGTACTTCCTGAACAGTGTAGAGCTCGTAGGGCACATTTCTAAACATATTATATTTTTCATTTATAAGGATAGTAATTTTGGCAACTATGGCAGGCTTTTTGTCAGATGAAATTAATTTGGATAAACGGCTAAATGATACATTATTTTTTGGCAAATAACCCATACATACACATGTGGACAAAATTGTTGGTACCCCTCGTTTAATGAAAGAAAAACCCACAATGGTCAAGAAATAACTTGAATCTGACAAAAGTAATTTGCCAAACTACATGTTGACAAGCCACAAAGCTTCTGGGAGAATATCCTATGGACAGATGAGACATAAATTGAAATTTTTGGCAAGGCACATCAGCTCTATGTTCACAGACGGAAACATGAAGCATATCTTGAAAAGAACACTGTCCCTACTGTGAAACATGGAGGAGGCTCTGTTATATTCTGGGGCTGTTTTGCTGCATCTGGCACAGGGTGTCTTGAACCTGTGCAGGGTACAATGAAATCTCAAGACTATCAAGGGATTCTAGAGAGAAATGTGCTACCCAGTGTCAGAAAGTTTGGTCTCAGTCGCAGGTCATGAGTCTTGCAACAGGATAATGACCCAAAACACACAGCTAAAAACACCCAAGAATGGCTAAGAGGAAAACATTGGACTATTCTGAAGTGGCTTTCTATGATCCCTGACCTAAATCCTATTGAGCATCTTTGGAAGGAGCTGAAACATGCCATTTGGAAACGGCACCCTTCAAACCCGAGATAACTGGAGCAGTTTGCTCATGAGGAGTGGGCAGAAGGTGCAGAAGTCTCATTGACAGCTACAGAAATTGTTTGATTGCAGTGATTGCATCAAAAGGTTGTGCAACAAAATATTAAGTTAAGGGTACCATCATTTCTGTCCAGGCCTGTTTCATGAGTTTTCTTTTTAAAAAAAATTCTGTTGCAGCATGGTTGAAAAGCAATGTCTGACTTTCATTTGTTCATTTTCATAGAATTTTTATATATTATTACTTTTGTCACATTCAAGTTATTTCTGTGACCATTGTGGGTATTTCTTTCATTAAATGAGGGGTACCAACAATTTTGTCCACGTGTGTATAAGGACTATCTGAGATCTTTTTTAGGGAGGTGCAAACTCATATTTAAAAAATAAAATAGTGCCCTGGCAGGCTGGGACTCACCCACCGGGGGACCGATGAATTCCCCGTTGGGCCCTGTGCCTTTAGGGGGCCCTACCGGACCCCCACTGCATTTTTAATAGGCAGTTGAGGTGCAGTAATGGCCCCTATTCACTTGCCTCTCCCCACTCCTGCTCATAGCCTCTCCTCTTCCCTCTTCAGCCTCCAAAGGGCCCCTGTACACTGCACATTATATCATTGTGATGTGCGGTGCACAGGACCCAGGCTGAAGAGGGTATAGGAGAGGATGTGAGCAGGAGCGGAGAGATGTAAGTGATGCAGTCATGTTCTCCCCGGTTCTGCCGATCCAGTTCTTAAAAGCGGATTGTAAAACTGGGGAGAAGTGGTGCCGCTGACCCGGTTCTGCTACTAGTAGAGCAGGAAGTCACAGGCTTCCTGCTCTATCACTCCCAGACTTGTAAGTCACAACCCACTTTGAGTCTGTGGCCTACAAGCTAAGCACCAATACTTACCTGCCTTCTCTACAGCTTGTTCCTGCTCCTGGTGCACATGATGTCACAACAGTGCGCCTAGAGCAACAAGGAGTGGGATCGGGGAACAGACAGGTAATTAATGATCTAATACTGCTATAGAGGGGACCAGTTAAGGGGCCACTGTATGGCCCATACAGTGTCCGCTTCAATATTCCCCCCCCCATACAGTGGCCACTTCACTGGTTCCCTCCATACAGTGGCCTACAGTATAGGTGTTCTGTATGGGAACCAGTGATGTGGCCATTATATTGTGTGGGGACAGTGATAGGGGCCATTATCCTGTAGGGGACATTAAAGAGGTTGACCAATATAACACTTTTTTTTTTAATTAGGCCTGGGGAGGTGAAAAAAAAAACATACTCACCTGTTCCCGGTGTCTCCCAGTGTGGTCTGGGCCTGAAGCTGCATTGTTCTCTTCCGGTGGGAGTTCCCACTTCACGTGACTACCTGTGACGTACTCGGGTCCTTTCCTGTGGCCGCTGATTGGCCGCCTCAGCGTTCACGTGACCAATGAGGTCAATCAGCGGCCTAAGGCAAGGGACCCAAGACGTCACAGCTGGCGAGCACTTCCAGCAAAAAAAGACAGTAGAGCAGCAGGACCGGACCACACTGGAAGAACACCAGATCACTGAGAACAGGTTAATATGTTTTTTGTTTTGTTTTTTTCACCTCCCTCTGCCTAATTAAAGATAAAAAATATGCTGGACAACCTCTTTAAAGTGTGGGGCATTAGGGGCATTTCTCAAAGGGGTTGTCCAGGCTCCTCAGGATAGGCCATAAATACCTGATCAGTAGGGGGCTGACACCCAGTCCCCGGACTGATCAGCTGTACGGAGCCACTTCTGGCGCCCTTCCTGTACAAAATACAAGGCCGGAAGCAGAAAACTCTGTTCACTATATAAGAGCCTGACACCTTCACTGCATCTCAACACATACTGAAGTCAGCTGAGCTGAGTCCATTTGTCACTTGTCTTCCTTCCTATGTCTGGTTGGTCAGTTTGGACATGGAGGCCCTCTACAGCTCCATCCGTCATGATAGTGGGTGTGGGGCTGTGGGGACTATTTACAGTCCAGGGGCAGTCATTTTGTGAGAGGAGCTTCTGTCCTTTGTATTGGAACACAATTTTTTTTTATTTAACCATAAGTTCTTGTACCAGCTCTGGTGAGTGGTTATGGGGTGCTAATCTCTTATGCTAATCTCCTCCTGGGCTGGTGGGAGAAGGAGGTGGTCTTTGCAGAGGCTATAGATGCTTGGACGCAGCATATTTTGCTGTGGCTAAGATTCATAGATGATGTTCTGGTATGGTGCAATTGCCCAAAAGAGGCATTTCGAGAGTTAGTATGCCTATTGAACATTAATGACCTTGCTCTATTTTCCATATACGACATTCCAGAAAACAACCTTTTTGGACCTGTTGATTACTAAATTATATTCCAGGTGATCGAGCACCAGTATCTTTCGAGATATTCGAAATGTCTAAATATTCCATGGTAGGAGACCACAGCAAACTGCCTCCTACAATGGAATATTTGACACTCCACCTCACTGCGAGCTGGTATTTCCAAAGGCCAATATTTGCGCATATTACGCAACTGTACAAACATCTCAGATTATCAACTGGCCAATGATCTCCAAGAGAGGTTTCACAGGAGGGGCTATTCTGACAAGGTTTTAAAGATTGTTCATCAACTTGCCCTGTCGAATGATTGTAGCCAACTCCTTAATCCGAAGACACAGTTACATGTTAATGAAAATATATGCATTATCATATGATTTAGAATCACATCACATTCGGGCAATTTTACAAAATTATTAGGACATCTTGAAAACAGACCCAGATGTGGGATTACTGATTGGGGACACGCCTTGCATTATAATCCGTAGGGGACACAATTTAAGAGACAGGCTGGTTCACAGCGATTTAAATCCTGTGGTTGACAAAACCTGGCTAAAACAGACTTGGACTCAGACTGTTGGAACATACTGTGTGGCAATTGCAAGGCCTGTAGTTTTATTGGTACAGGTAGCTCATTCAGGAGTTCTAGAAGGGGCAGATCATTTAAAATTAAGAGCTTCATTATGAGGACCTTTCCTGCGGTTTTATATACCGCTAGAATTCAGCGCACTGTCGGCTTTCCCGTTATGTTCTCCAGTGGAGGAGATATTGGTGCTTGACAGTATAGTGTCATAGTGTATATAAAACCACACGTTCATGAGGACATGAAAACTATTCGAGAATTCCACAGGTGCATTATGGACCACATTAATGAGATTGGTCACGATGAGAATACATCAGTAGCACGACATGTGTGTGAAATGAAGCCTGGATTGATTCCTTCAGTGAAGCCTGGATTGATATATTAGATGGGTATAGTTTTTGTTATTTTATTGCTATCTACTGTATTTACTATCCCTTGCTTTCAGGTATATGATCTACATACTAATGTGGGGATTTAAAAGGAAAATATTAATCCCATTTCAATGGGCTGCATATCATAGTTCTCTGCTCTGATCTATACCTCTGATGAAATGTAAATAACCTAATAGAGGAAACGCATCAGCTTCTATTAATACATGGCTCATTAGGTCCTTACTAGCTATCTAGTCGGTAGAATTGGTTAGACTAATGAAGCTCTAGTGTTGGTATCCAGGTTGAGTATTTCAGGTTATCTAGCCAGTTTTATCCACATTAGTTATCTCCTGGAATGAGACACAGTATGTGTGATTTGATTGGGGATTGTCAATAGGGACTTGTTTGGATTGTACATCCTTCTATTTTCATCTGGCTGCTAGCCTGTGTTATTTTATATAGCTTTTTGGAGCACAGATACATATAGTGTCCAATTTGAAAGACTATTAGGGTTTTTCCATAGGAGTCAATAATAATGGACGCTTAGGTGGAGAGGAGAGGATGGCCACTCTATTGTGGCTAAAATTCCGTTAACCTGTGTCAAGGGTGATATTTTATTTATCAGGCACACTAATGCCGTTTTAAGTAGACTTTCTTAAAAATTAGATTTTTGTGTTCAGATTTATTTTGTTGATTTTTTTTCAAGTTCTCTTTGCTATCTCTAACATCATGTCTTCTCTTTATTTGAATCTTTCAAAATCTGACCTTCTTGTGTTACCTCCATCTACTAATTGACGTAACCCGATATCTCCATTTCTGTCTGTGGTCTTGCTATAATACCGAAGTGGCATGTCTGCTATCTCGGAGTTGTATTTGACTCAGACCTCTCCTTGCCCACCCACCACAGAATACAATATAAATGTATTATACTCACCCACAAATCCCTCAATAGCACTGCACCTCCTGCATTTCCTCCCTTATCTATCACCCCAAGCATCCTCTCCACTCTGCCAATGACCTTAGACTTGTATTATCTGTTATCCAAAAATCTTAATTAGAGATGAGCGAATTTCTCTAAAGTTCAATTCGGCAGTTTAATTCGAAGTTCCAAAAAAATTTGCTTCGATCCGAATTACTTCGCAACGAATAAACAGCTATTTCCGGTCTACAGAGAGCCGGGGTGGGCGGGTGGGCAGCAAAATGCTGGAAGCCCTAGGATGCCGTGGTCATGTTTCTCTCTCTCTCTTCAGCACGGACAACTTTTATTCATGTTGAAGTATCTGCTAACAAGCAAAGACACGTCTACCCAATCACATCACTAGAGAATATCTTGTGACCATCGGATGTCACAAAGTTCCTTAATAAATATTCGTTACCACGAAGCATCAGGAAATCCGGAATCGTGGAGAATTGAAGATTTCCTGAAATTTGGATCGAATTCCACTTCTGCAGAATCGATTCACTCATCTTTAATCTTAATCCTATCTGAAAGATTTTATTCAAGCTGTGCATCAGTGCTCTGAAATGTTCTACCCCAGACTATCAGATAATACCCAACTACAGCAGCTTCAAATGTGCTTTAAAAACATACCTTTTTAGGACCTGATAGCATTGTTTTACATTTTCTCACACTACGCTAACTTTTCTTATTCTAACCTATGCTTTCTACTCTAGTCCTAAGAACCTGGCCCCTTTATCCAGAAATTACCCTCTACTCCATGAACTTAGTATCTGTATATTCACAGATACCAGCTGGTGATGGGCTCATATAGCTTCAATTATGTGACTTTATTTATTAACCCCTTCCCGCTGGTGGCATTTTTCATTTTTGTGTTTGACTTCCCGCCTTTCAAACCCCATAACTTTTATTTTTCTGTTCACAGAGCCGTATGAGGGCTTAATGTTTGCCGGACAAATGGTTCTTCATAATGGTACCATTTATTATTCTGTACAATGTACTAGGAAGATGGAAAAAAATTAGTACGGCGGATGTCAGGAAGGGCTTAGTAGATAGCTGGACCAGTGTACCAAACAAGCCCTCTTACCTGTTGTGTAACTCCTATGTCCTAATAGACAGTAAGCTCTTATAACTATACATTTAGTTCTATTGTTTGATATGTTAGTTATTTTGTTACATTGTAACGTCTAACATTGTCTTTTCAAGTACCCCCTGATTTGTAAAGTGCTTGGTAATATGTTGGCACTATATAAGTAAAATCATTATCATAATTATTATTATTATTATTATTATTATTATTATTATTATACATGGTCCAAGTTACTCTTGGTCATTGGGCCTTTTTAACCTAAAACTTTTATATTTCTGGGCATATTTTAAGAAATATAATCTTATTTTAACACTTGTACAATAGTACACTGCGATAGATTTATCAAGACCGGTATTTTCTGTGCTGGTACAGATACTGATACTACCTCTGGAGGATGCACAGAATTTATGATGGGGCTCATGCAAATCCACAAATGACATTTGAAAAGTCACAAACTCAAACCATGCCACTTTTTTAACTTTTTTCTGGTGAAGGGGTTTGATAAATCTCCCCATTATTTGTTTATGTTTCATACTTTAGTAATAGTGAAACAATCTCACAATAAGAACTACTTCCCATGTGTATGATAAAGATATCAGTACAGATATCTCCTCTGTATTTGCATGAGCTGAGAATATGTTCTAAATGACAATAAAGCAGTATATAGTTATTGTAGAATTAAAATTTTGATAACTGGTTCAGCGTAACAGCTCCTTGAATTGCACTTACCGGTATCCTGAGTATATAATTAATTAAATAACTGGAGATTAAGAAATATAAATGTGTGCAGCATAAGGTTAATAGACACTGCTTAAAACCAGGATGGGGATTCAGGGAAACGAGAATGCATTGTAAGCTCCAGTTATGAAAACATTGCTGCATATATAGTGCTGGCCAAAAGTATTGGCACCCCTGCAATTCTGTCAGATAATACTCAATTTCTTCCAGAAAATGATTGCAATCACAAATGCTTTGGTAATAATATCTTCATTTATTTTGCTTGCAATGAAAAAACACAAAAGAGAATGAAAAAAAAAGTCAAATCATTGATCATTTTACACAAAACTCCAAAAATGGGCCGGACAAAAGTATTGGCACCCTCAGCTTAATACTTGGTAGCACAACCTTTAGACAAAATAACTGCGAACAACCACTTCCGGTAACCATCAATGAGTTTCTTACAATGCTCTGCTGGAATTTTAGACCATTCTTCTTTGGCAAATTTCTCCAGGTCCCTGAGATTTGAAGGGTGCCTTCTCCAAACTGCCATTTTGAGATCTCTCCACAGGTGTTCTATGGGATTCAGGTCTGGACTCATTGCTGGCCACTTTAGAAGTCTCCAGTGCTTTCTCTCAAACCATTTTCTAGTGCTTTTTGAAGTGTGTTTTGTGTCATTGTCCTGCTGGAAGACCCATGACCTCTTAGGGAGACCCAGCTTTCTCACACTGGGCCCTACATTATGCTGCAAAATTTGTTGGTAGTCTTCAGACTTCATAATGCCATGCACACGGTCAAGCAGTCCAGTGCCAGAGGCAGCAAAGCAACCCCAAAACATCAGGGAACCTCCGCCATGTTTGACTGTAGGGACCGTGTTCTTTTCTTTGAAGGCCTCTTTTTTTTTCCTGTAAACTCTATGTTGATGCCTTTTCCCAAAAAGCTCTACTTTTGTCTCATCTGACCAGAGAACATTCTTCCAAAAAGTTTTTGGCTTTCTCAGGTAAGTTTTGGCAAACTCCAGCCTGGCTTTTTTATGTCTCTGGGTCAGAAGTGGGGTCTTCCTGGGTATCCTACCATAGAGTCCCTTTTCATTCAGACGCCGACGGATAGTACGGGTTGACACTGTTGTACCCTCGGACTGCAGGGCAGCTAGAACTTGTTTGGATGTTAGTCGAGGTTCTTTAGCCACCATCCACACAATCTTTCGTTGAAATCTCTCGTCAATTTTTCTTTTCCGTCCATATCTAGGGAGGTTAGCCACAGTGCCATGGGCTTTAAACTTCTTGATGACACTGCGCACGGTAGACACAGGAACATTCAGGTCTTTGGAGATGGACTTGTAGCCTTGAGATTGCTCATGCTTCCTCACAATTTTGCTTCTCAAGTCCTCAGACAGTTCTTTGGTCTTCTTTCTTTTCTCCATGCTCAATGTGGTACACACAAGGAGACAGGACAGAGGTTGAGTCAACTTTAATCCATTTCAACTGGCTGCAAGTGTGATTTAGTTATTGCCACCACCTGTTATGTGCCACAGGTAAGTAACAGGTGCTGTTAATTACACAAATTAGAGAAGCATCACATGATTTTTCAAAGGGTGCCAATACTTTTGTCCACCCCCTTTTTTATGTTTGGTGTGGAATTATATCCAATTTGGCTTTTTGACAATTCTTTTTGTGGTTTTCCATTGACGACAAATTAAATGAAGATATTATTACCAAAGCATTTGTGATTGCAATCATTTTCTGGAAGAAATTGAGTATTATCTGACAGAATTGCAGGGGTGCCAATACTTTTGGCCATCACTGTATATAAAGAAACAGTTAAGCTATAATGTTAGCACTTTTACAGGCATAATAATTGTAGAAAATTAGAATATATTCAGTCAGTTCCATGTATGGTTAATATGGCTTAAAATGTGTACATATGTACTGTATATTTAATAACTTAATGGTTATGATGAAGATGTGAACAAAGCCTCTGTAATTAAAGTCAAGGAAATGTTTTCTACACAAAATTTAAGTAGAGAAACAATGGAAAGAATAGGAATTACTGTTCATTTTCACATTATCATGCATGTTTCATACTTCTAGACATCCTTTTATGATACTGTCAACCCTTATAACAGTTTTCTTTATTCAAAAACTCAGTTGATGGTTTTTGGTGACTTTAACAAATATAATACTTATTTTCCATCAATTTTTTCTGCAGGTACTGTATATCTAGTGGAATTACCCAGGGTAGATGATGGTTATGGGGCCAAATCCATATACATTGTGATCAAGCCCTGTAAACCTTTATTTAATAGTTAAATCTGAATAATGTAGACAGCTATAGTATGCAACAATTTGTGTGAAATAGTGTGAAATCTCTTCTTTTTTTATTTGAAACCATGTGTATTTGATGTTTTTCTTTAGTCAAACTCATCTTTAACCCTTTTGTGCAAAATGACATACATATAGAACCAGGGCCGTTTCAGTGCATTGGGGGGCCCTGTGCAAACTTTTTGAAAGTGACCCCCAAATGCCCCCCCATAACTTAATTTCCCCTGCCTCCCTGAACCAGCAATGTTGCATTAAAAAAAAATACTCACCGAACCGTGTGAGGCTCTCACAGATATATGAAGAGATAGGGAGTTACTATGTTTTCCTTATATGGCATTAGCTATAGAATAAATACATAATTAATGGACAGTAATATTAGCACTGTATACAATACACATCCATATAAAAGGAATCCATAAATACACCCATATAAGGAAAACATAGTAACTCCCTATCTCTTCATATATCTGTGAAAGCCTCTCATTTTCATTATTTTTCCACCAATTAAATCAATATATTTGAAACATATTTTATATTAGTCCCCTATCATTCCTAAACTTAAATATCCATTTGGTGCAGAAATTTTTGAATAACGAGCAATTTCACCACTTGAAGCTCATCAAGAGAATGCCAAGAGTGTGCAAAGCAGTAATCCAAGCAAAAGGTGGCTACTTTGAAGAACCTAGAATATAAGACATATTTTCAGTTGTTTCACACTTTTTTGTTAAGTATATAATTCCACATGTGTTAATTCATAGTTTTGATGCCTTCAGTGTGAATCTACAATTTTTATAGTCATGAAAATACAGAAAACTCTTGGAATGAGAAGGTGTGTCCAAACTTTTGGTCTGTACTGTACATGTGGAAAAAGTTGCTCTGGTCAGATGATGCTTAAACAAAAAAGAAGAAAGGCACTGAGCAGTGCATAGCGTAACTCTGTAGTAACAGAGTAATAGTATTTCACAACTCAAAGAATGTGGTGGACTCTCACGTAGAATAGGTTGTGTGTTAGCCACCTGAGCTAAAGTTTGTACATATACTCCGATAATCGTAACATGCATGCGCAATATGTATTTCTGAACTAAGTCGATGTTGCACTAGCTCAAGTTCGTGTTTACGCATTCGCAGTCCTTGGTATGTACGCGACGAGAGATGCCGACAGTTAACAGCAAGTACATCACATATTTAACTAAAGATATCTTTTGAGAAGGGGCTCTTCTGATATTTAAAGTCTTCCTTTGGCAAATGAATCTTAAAATTATGATAGTTTCCTGGATTATACAAGAGTGCCACGTATCCCAGTTCTAATATAGAGACGTCACACATGGTATGTGACAGGGCGCACAGTAATTCTGGATCATGTTGTCTTCCTATGAACATATTAGAAATCTCTCCTCTCAAATGGTATGTAAAATACAGTATCATTTTATATATATCTGCAAAGCCTTTTTGATATTACATTATTGTATTAAGTTTTGAAATGATGTCTAAGACCTCCTTAAGTGGGTGGGAATTAGGAGTCAGGAACACCAATTATAAGTTGTGCTGTCTGACTAAGTCTTTATTTCAAGCCCAACTACACTTGAGAAAGGGGTGTGTGACCCCGAAACGCTTTTAGCGTCGTGTGTTTGTTATATTGGATTTAGAAATAAAGGATTGTGAATTCCTTTGAAGTACTGGGTGAGAACGGTGCCTTCTTTCCCTACTCCACCTTCCTCCTGTGGAATTTGGATTTGGTCTATTGATGTATCTCTGGTCAGATGAGACCAAAGTTAAACTTTTTGGCCTAAATGCAAAGTGTTATGTGTGGCGGTCTGGCGGAAAAGTAACACTGCTCATCACCCTGAACACTGAAGAAAAGAATCCCCACTGCATGATGCTGCCATGATGCTTTTCTTCAGCAGGGACAGAGAAGCTGGTCACAGTTGATGGGAAGATGGATGGAGCTAAATACAGGGCAATTCTGGAAGAAAACCTGTTGGAGGCTGCAAAAGACTTGAGACTGGGAAGGAGATTCACCTTCCAGCAAGACAATGACCCTAAACATACAACCAGAGCTACAGTGGAATGGTTTATATCAAAGAATATTCATGTGTTAGAATGGCCCAGTCAAAGTCCAGACCTAAATCCCATTTAGCATCTGTGGCAAGACATGAAAATTGCTGTTCACAGACACTCTCCATCCAATCTGGCTGAGCTTGAGCTACATTGCAAAAAAGAATGAGCAGAAATCTCAGTCTCTAAATGTGCAAATCTGGTAGAGACATACCCCAAAAGACTTGCAGCTGTAATTGAAGCGAAAGGTGGCTCTACAAACTATTGATTAGGGGCTTCATTTTTACAGCGTTCATTCTGCAGCCAAAATGACATGTCATCTGTATTTTATATTTCGGTATGATTCCAGGAATAACAAATTCATATGGTTTTATTTACATTTTAGCCCCTTAACAAAAATCCAAAACTGTATACTTTCGTATACGGGGATGCATAGAGCATCTTTTCTTGCGGGTCCAGGTGTACTTTTTAGTTATACCATTTTGGGGAATTTCTATTGCTTTGATCACTTTTTATTCAAATTTTTATCAGAGGAGAAACAGTGAAAAAACAGCAGTATGGCACGTTTGATTTTTTTTTTCTTGCTACGGAATTTTTTTTTATTTTTTTTTTTTTTTTTTTGCATTTATTATACCCCCTAGGGGTCTTGAACCCCAATGGGTCTGATCACTAATGCAATGCATTGCAAAATACCGGCACTTCTATTGCAGGCTGCATAGAGCAGCCTGCAATAGAAGTTAATGGCAGACAAGCCTGGAAGCCTTCAGTAGGCTCCTGGCTCTCATTCCAAAAGGGACACTGGCCCCGGAGCTTGCTCCGGGTGCTGGCGTTCCCCGGCAAAATGGCGGAACGCAGGTGCCGCTGGCAACATGGCGCCTCGGTCAAAGCTGACTGGAGGGTTTAATATCCATGATTAGTGCGGGCATTGATTGTGGGCATAAGCGCCGGGAGCTGAGCGGCCGCAATATTTAAATACCCGACATCCGCCATACTATTACAGCGGAGTTCGGGAAGGGGTTAAGTTTGTGGTTGTAAGGGGACAAAATGTGAAAAAGTTCAATGGGTATGAATACTACAGAAACACTGGCGGTTTCCGTTTAGGTATAATTGAAGCAGAAAGCCTGCAGAGGGAAACTACCTGGGGCCTTACCCTTAAATTGGTTTCATGAGGAATTGGAGTTCTTAACCAAATTCAAGGTATCTTAAGAATGGACACATAGACACACATTTACTGTTTTCTGTGGTTACAGCTGCCACAAAACAAATCAACAGGACAACTTCCAGGCATGCGCTGCAGCTCTGAAGCCATACTTCATACATGCAGCCATACTTGCTGCATTCAGCAGTTCTGAGAACTCTGAGAGGCCAAAAAAAACAAAACATAAAAATTATAAATCAAGGTATGAAACTTCATTTGAATCATTTTCATTATAGAAAAAAGGTCAAAGATAGGAAATACCATCTCATTTCTAAAGTATCAGCTTCCTAGAAGTAAAATATATGTTAATAATTACATATTCACTAAAGTTTAACAAAACTCTTATTAATAACCTAATAACCTTGACATTCTCAGAGTGAATTACAAAATACCATAGAAGTTTTCTACCACTGCATAGATTTTGTATTATAGGAAAATATAATGTGAAATACAAAAAAGTGAAAGGCTGTAACATTAACAAAAATTATTTCTTACTTTACAGTTTGTCGAATTATGGTACACATTATTGAGCTGAATAATCATAGGGAAAATGTCAAAGTATAACCCAAACAGCATATCCAGGACTTTGTGTTCTATGTCTAGAGTTTCTTTTCACTGAATCTATTATTAGCATCTTAGCTTCAATAATAATTTCTGAGCCATATAGTAATTTTGTGCTGCTGTATTTCTGCTTCCAATTTCAATGTAAATAAGGGTTTTAGTTGAGAATCTAAACATTACCCATTGTATTATTACAAAAAGCCTTCATTTACTATGACAATTTACTTAAAGAGATGCTCATTTTATTTTTTTTTAAAACATAAGTTTTAAGCTCAACCACTGCTAATATAAAGGTTAACAAAGCAATTTACTAACTCTTTCATTTTCCACATTTCAGTTATTTAGTATATTTGCATAATGTAGATAAGATATACCATATCATTTGTTACCTCTTAATAATTGGCAAAAGAGTGATAAAAACAGGATTACATATCACCCCCATTAGGCTAAGGCCCCACATAGCAAACCGCAGCCAAAAAGAGCTGCGGGAAAAAATGTGGCGGAAATGTATCACAGTTTTTCCTGCAGTGTTTTTCACAGAAAGTCCACAGAGTTTCACTCTTCGGACTTTCGACGTCAATTATACCTATATGGAAAACGCCAACGTTTCCGTAGGTATAATTGACATGCTGTGATGTACAAAAACGCAACAGTTTTTGAAATTGCAACATATCCACTGTGTATATTTTTCTGCAATGTGTGGATGGGATTAGCCAGAATCCCATCCACATTGCAGGTACTGTAAAACGCCTTGGTTTTTGCCCAAGGACATCACAATATGAAATGATGTCAAAGCAATGAGACAGCCTGCTTGGTGATTGAATAATGACTATAGAATCTCATGGTTTTGGATCCAACTTACATCTTCATTTATTGCACACATGCTGTATAGTAAATAGCACAATAAATGTGACAGATTACTGTGGGGGTCACTATCACAAAACCAAGAAAAAATATACTTTACTCCTACTGATTGAAGAGGAATCAAACAAAAGGTGCACTGTAAAATGTGCTAGGCTAGTGGATGTTTAAAACTTAATCTTTACAAGCAACATATTTTATTCTAACTCTTCAGACTCCAGAGTATAATAATTGGAGGTGAAGAAAAATAATAAACAGTCATACTTACCTTACATTGCTTCAGCCCAGGAGAAGTGAGGGAAGGTGAGTATGACTGTTTATTATTTTTTTCATACTTTTCTTAGGTCTCCGATTATTATCCTCTGGGGACTGAAAAGACACCAGAGAATAACAATGGCATTTCCTGCTGTGACTGAAATGTGCAAGCCAAGTAATTAAAAAATTCTTTTTCATTCTCAGTAACTACAACAACAGTTACTGTATGGATGGTGTCAAAAAGCTTGTTAAATGTTGAGGAGAGGAGAAACATTTTGGAGATAGTCTGTGCTGCTGAGGAGTATCCAGATCACAGAAGCCAATATCTGTCTATTACTAGGCAATGTGATCAACTCCAGTTTGACAACAACAGAAAAACAGTTCATGAAGAAAGCACAAAATCAGATAACAATAAATTACATAATTGGTGCAGTCAGCAAAAATTCAGTTCTTTTAAAATGTGTGTCTTGGCAGCACATTACTTACGACGGCAGATGTAACTGCCTTAGGCTAAAGCCCCACATAGCGGGCCACAGCAAAAAAGCGTTGTGGGAAAAACTGCAGTGGCAATGCAGACTTTCTGCTTCCATTATAATTATAGGGAAACCACCGGCATTTCCGTAGATATAATTCACATGCTGCGATTTCCAAAACCACAACGGTTTTGGAAATCATAGCGTGTCTACTGCATGGATTTCTCCACAATGTATGGATGGGATTCATATTTAATAACAATATTTTGAAATTCAGTCCTCAATCTACAAACAATGCAAAGGTTGTGCAATGGGTATGCCCTTCATGTCTACATATACAAATTTGTATATGGGTCTTTTTGAGATAAGACATAAGATACACAATAGCCAGCGATGAGAAATATTGTTTCTCCATTCTTTCTATGGAATAGGGATGAAGAAGAGGCAAAATAATTAATTGCGTGGCTCAACAATATGTCTCTTCCACATCACTGTTCTCTTTCCAAAGGATAGTTTTTGGACCTTCTTATCTTCTGAGACAGTAGTGGCTGTACTCCTATACCTATTTTAAAACTATGGATGTGAAGCTTTTTGGACTGCAACATTACCCCCCTTGGTTGAAAAATGTACTTTTATAGTTTAAGGATCCAAAAAACTGGTTCAATACCACAAAATTTATTTAACATGCAAAACTCATTGAAGTGAGACTTAGGCTAAAGCTCCATGTAGCGGGCCGCAGCAAAAAAGTGCTGCAGGAAAAACCGTGGCGGCAACACATTACATTTTTTCCCGCAGGGCTTTTCACAGAAAGTCTGCAGAGATCCCGCCAGCGTTTCTGTATGTATAATTGACATGCTGTGATTTCCAAAACCGCAACAGGTTCATAGAAATGAATGGGTCAGTATGCTATCCGGGAAAAACCCAGATAGCACACTGACCGTGCACACAGTCATCTGCAAGAGGCTTTAACGAATAGAAAAGGACACAAACAATACACCCAAATTTTGTAACCGTCTTTAACTCAGGACACCAAAACATCAGAGCCATTTAAAAAAAAAAACCTTGGTACATTCCAGGAATAACCCCTTCCTAAAAGATGATATCTTGGAATTTCAAAAATTTACCTACAGGAGATGTACCATGTTATGTAATATCCTGGTGCCTACTCGCTTGTATTCTATGAGGAAACCTAACTAAATTCTAACATGCTTCTAATCCTCACAACCTCTTTCAGATGTGGAAAACATGCTGTGCTAGCATTACACATTAGAAGAAGACCTTTAGCCCGCTGAATACAGGTGCCTTCTTTCAGATTACAACCTTCCTGAACTGCAATTCAGAATAAGTACACTGAATTCAAAATTATTATGCAAATGATACTTTTCTCTGATTTTCCCAAATTTTCGATGCAAATGACAGTCAGTATAATGTTCAAATCTTCAACTGTAAAAGTATAAATTAGATTTTATTGGACACACCTCCCAATGTTATTTTTTTTTCACAAATTAAAAAAAATCGAAATCCACTGTTCCAAATTATTACGCACTACAGAGTTTCTAATCATGTTATAGGTTGTAAAGAACTGAAAATGATAGATTGTTGAATTTGCGGTCATATTTAGTGAAATTAATAACTATTTCAATCAAAAACATCTTAAGGCCGGTGCTCCACGTTGCAGAAACTCTGCAGCAAAAAACGCTGTGATTTACAGTATCTACAAAGTGGAGGGAATCCTGGCTAATCACATTCTCACATAGCAGAAAAAATTCTGCAGCAGAAAAACTTGTATTTTTGAAAATTGCAGTATGTCAATTATACATACGATAATGCTGGCATCTTCTGTATAGGTGTAATAGGGGCAGAAAGTCTGCAGAGGAAAACACTGCGGACTTTCTAAGAAAAATGCTGCAGAAAAAAATGGATGTGTATCCGCCACGGTCTTTTCCACAGACTTTTTTAGGCTGCAGCTTGCTACATGGGGCCTCTAACCTAACCTAATAAGCCAAGTTACATGTTAACATAGAACTCTTTTTTTTTTTTTGAAGGTCTCAAAGCTGTGCCAATGAAACACCAGTGCACGGAAAAAAGTGACGGGTGCCACTGAAAAAAAGTGCAAAGGATGCGGTCTATCGCAAAACCCATCTCAAAAGAGAATGGGTCCTCCGAAACTGTCCCCAAAGTCAGAGCCAAAAGGCCCAAGAGTAAGGGGGCTGAACCAACCCAACTGCCAAGACAGGAGGGTCAGATCTTACTTGGTTTCCTCTCAGGCTGCCACCACCAAGAGTACTACCAAGCCAGCTACTTGCATCAGTCTCCTCAAGGGCTGCCACCCCAAGAGTACTACTGAGCCTGCAACTGTTGTTTATCTCCACAAAAGCAGAGACAGACACTGGAGAGCAAGGAAGGAGGGAACCCGAAGGCCACACACTCCAACCCCTAGACTTCGGGTAGGACCCAAAAGGGTTTCCGCACCCCTACATCTATACACACAGTGACAAACGGTGACAAACGTGACAAATAAAAAATTAATAAATAAGTGAATAGAGTGCCAGTGTACTGGCCCGGGCTATCCGCCGGATCTATAAAAATTACCCATGCTGGATAAACCAAGCAATAGGGTGAGTGCTTCAAAAGTGTTTCAAGTGCTTGTGCAATGTGCCATACTCAGTGGGTTTCCCACGCCCAGTGAGTTCAGGCACCTCTGGAGTCACCGTCCCCAGAGGCACTTGCACCATGAGACCTTCGAAAGCTTTCCCAGCCTAATGGCCTCGATCCCAGGGCAGACGCCAGACCCTGGTGTGGTTCTCTGCCTACGTTCACAGTCTTCAGTTGGCTCCCAACAGGGGTGAACGACTTCCCCTGGTGGAGCCAACCTACTAGCTGCTACTGATAAGAACAGATACTACACTTGATCTTAGCCAAAAGGCCGAGAAGACTGAAAACTGCTGTTCACAAATGGTCTCCATCCAACCTCACTGAGCTCGAGCTGTTTTCCAAGGAAGAATGGGCAAGAATTTCAGTCTCTTGATGTGCAAAACTGATAGAGACATACCCCAAGCGACTTGCAGCTGTAATCGCAGCAATAGGTGGCGCTACAAAGTATTAACTTAAGGGAGCCGAATAATATTGCACGCCCCACTTTTCAGTTTTTTATTTTTTTAAAAAGTTTAAAATAACCAATAAATTTCGTTCCACTTCACAATTGTATCCCACTTGTTGTTGATTCTTCACCAAAAATTTAAATTTTATATCTTTATGTTTGAAGCCTGAAATGTGGCAAAAGGTTGAAAAGTTCAAGGGGGCCGAATACTTTCGCAAGGCACTGTATATTCCCATTCCTTTCTCTCTCTGCGTCTTAAAATGTCCAATTAAAACCACAACCCGCAAATCTTCAATAGAGTGGTCTTCTCCGGAGAAATGTGCGGCCACTGGGAGATCTGTTCTGCTGTTATTAATGGTGAATCTGTGTGAGTTCATGTGCTGACTGAATCTCTGCCCTGTTTCCCCCACATAGAGGCCTGTGGTGGGACATTGCACACACATTATGAGATAAACCACATCGGAAGACCTGCAGAAAAATGTCCACCTAATTCTGTGCACCTGTTGTGATTGTGGGACAGGTACACTGTCAGCGGTGTGGATGTGCATGCAGGTCTTGCACTTTTGTGTTTAATTCTGAGTTTATTGACAAGAAGCAAAAAAAAGTATGTACAGTCGTTAGTATATGGTTGAGGACACAGCCTAGCAATGTGCATATTGAGAGCTAAAGACAAGAAACAGATCATCAATAAACAATTTTTTCTAAGTTTTGTCTACAAAAACAATATCGAGCTCAAAGAGGTAGGGAAGAAGAAGAGAGAAAAGCTGAAGATGGAAGAGAGAAAGAAGAGATAAGAAGAAAAGTAGAAGGGGGGTGGGATTTCGAGGACTCGAATTGGCGGTCGAAAGAGGTGGGTTTACATCCAAACTACCAATGAGTGATGTCGAAGAAGGTCATCTATTTTCCAACCAGGGGGACCGGATGGTAAGGTATGTTGAATGGATTCTGCGTGGCCAGCTCAACATCTCCTTGAAATGGGCAATTTGATTAACCTTAGCAGTTCACTGTTCAGCATGGTGGTTGAATTTGACAGGAGAGGGATCAAAGATTTTGCTGCTGCTAGTAGATGGTAAATTAGTAGCTGGGATTTGTGATCCAATCCAGGGATGGGAAGGAACAGGATGAGTAAAGCTGGGGTCAGAGTAAAGTCCTGAAAACTGAATGACTGGATTTTAGCTTCTATCGATGTCCTGTAGGAGGAGATCAAGGGGCACGACCGCCACAAATGTCATAGTGAGCCGGTTTCCGAGTTGCATCTCCACCATGTATGTGAGTCGGAAAGCTTATTGGCGTGCAACCAGTCAGGGGACCGGTACCACCTGGCTAGCAGTTTAAAGTGGCTTTCCTGAAGCTGTACGCAGATGGATACTCCATGGGCTCTTGACATGACCCATTTGAGGGACGGTAAGTCTAGCAAGATGTCTAGATCTAGCTCCCAACTGATCAGGAAAAATGGTTTTGTTAGCATGATTGGGTGGATATATTGATGGAGTATAGAAGACATCACACACGATTTATGAATAGCTGCCAGGAACATTTTCTCATAGTCCATATGCTGTCTACGCCAGGCAAAGGTAGCTTCAAATTTCTGTATGCAGTTCGAGTAATGATGAAGGTGTAAAAAGTTTGGTGGGGTGTGATGTTGGAAAAAAAGGTGAGTCTCTCAGACAGTCTGCAGCTGGGAGGGTACCATCAGTGCAAAAATACTAAGCAACGTCTTCAATAGCGGTTTCCAAAAGTCAGGGATGGGAGATTGTATATCTGGGAGCAGCTGACGAAGGAGGCCCACTGGTAAGCACAGAGACAGGAGAGGAGCTAATTTTGGTTGCCACTTGCTCCAGGTTGTATACACTTCTTCTAAGAGAATATCTTTTTTATTGAAAGAAGAGGTCCTGCAGCCCTGTAGCGACAAATCAGATAAGATGTTGTCTCCATACGTCGCTTCGTATGGAGACAACATCCATATGAAGCGACGTTAAAGTTTGGTGTTGTTAGATCAAGCCACAGCTGAAATTGGAGAGATTCGTAATAGTGTTGTACATCAGGAAGATTTATGCCTCCCTCAGTCTTCTTTCTTGATAAAGCTGAGTAGGCCAAGCGGGGTCGTCTGCCTCTCCAGAGAAATCTAGAGAAATGCGAGCGGATCGACTTGAAGAAGGAGACAGGCAAGAACACAGGCAGCATCTGAATAACATAGGTGATCTTCGGTAGAATATACATCTGGATGAGGTTTTTTCGCCCGAACCATGAAATACAAGGTATGTCATAAGTCCTCAGCAGTCTTCCCACCTCAAGTAGGAGTTCCGCAAAGTTGAAAGGAAAGACACGGTCCAAGGAGTTGGGCATTTTAATGCCAAGATATTTAATATGTGAGGAGGACCAGGCAAATGGGAGGTCCTGCTGAAGTCTTGCCACTTTAGTCGGAGGGAGAGAAACGTTCAGAATATCACATTTTCCTAGATTCACCTTATAATGTGACAGAGCACCATACTCTTCCATAATTTCTAAGACTTTCCTCTGGCCCACTTCTGGATTTGAGATCTGGAAAAGCATGTCGTCTGCAAAGGCCAATGAATGGAGCGATTCTGAAGGAATTTTCAGGCCTATGATCTCTGGGTGTTCACGAACGGCTTGTAGAAAAGGCTCTAAGGAGAGGATAAACAGGGACAGGGGGCACCCCTGCCACGTCCCATTGGTGATGAAAAGGGGGCGTATAATGTGCCATTGACCTTTAGTCTGGCCTGGGGCTTAGTATATAGAGACTGGATTGCAGTGATAAAAGGGGCAGGGAATTCAAATTTCTGCAGTACAGCTAGCATAAAAGACCAATTTACCCTGTCAAATGCCTTCTCAACGTCTAAGCCGAGGAGGACCAGTGGGGTGTTGGTAGACTTAGCAAAGCGTATGGCATGAAGGAGACTTGTTGTATTCTGCCTGCCTTCGCGTCCTCTTATGAAGCCAGCTTGTTCCCCATTCTCTAGGGATGGCAGCAGTGGCTGAATTCGTAGGGCCAACAGCTTCGCCCAGAACTTCAGATCCAAATTTAGTAGTGAAATAGGGCAATAGCTGCTACACAGTTGAGGGTTTTTCCCTTCTTTAGCAATTAGGGCCACATGCGCCTCCAGTGCCTGGAGAAGGAATCTGTTGCCCTTAAAGGCACAGGTCAATTGAGGAAGCAGAAGTTGGAGAAAGGACTTATAATAGGTCAACGAGTATCCATCTGGTCCAGGCTTTTGTGAGGAGGAAAGCTGCTGATGACCCGTGTAAGAATGGATGATACAAAAGTTCTAGCTTTAGCTTTCTTGATCAGGGAGGTCATCATCCTACCTCCTTTATCGCCTTAGGCATATAGCAACTGCTTGTAGTTAAGAAAATGTTTAGCTGACTTAGCGTGGAGGATGTCTCTCAACTCCGATCGTAGCTCCACCAGTTGTGCATGATGGGCATCCACTTGGGAGCATTTGTGCAGTTTTTCTAAATGGGCTATCTGTCCCAAGATAGAGTTGATCTTGCTTTGCAGCTGTTTCTTGGCTCTGGTCCCGTGAGCAATCAGTAGTCCTCTAATATAATGTTTATGTGTTTCCCACACCAATGTGGGGGCTGATCTCAGGTGAGCAGTTGATGGCAAAGAATTTTGCAATGTGTTGACCAACTGAGTCTTTAATGGTAGGCGAGTCGAGGAGGCATTCATTTAGACGCCAAGTCCACTCTGGACGAGGCAGAGTTGTGAAGTGAATTGTGCATTAGACCGGGGCATGGTCAGATAGCAATATTGTGCGAATAGAGGACTTCTTACACTGCGGGAGTAAATTTCTGGATACTAGGTTATAATCAAGACTGTGGTATGTAGCTCTAGGGTTGGAGTAAAAAGAGTAGTCTTTCACCGTAGGGTGATGAGTTCTCCACACATCTATTAGGGACAAAGTCTGCAAAGACTGGTGTATCTTGCGTAGGGCTCTCTGGGAGACGTGTGAGCGCCCCGTAGATGCATCTATGGAAGGATTAAAAGTCAAATTAAAATCACCCCCGACCACTATTGTGCCTTCAGCAAATAGGTGTAATGCCTCAAGGGTACAGATAAGCCAGCCCTCTTGTCCTGAGGTAGGGACATACAAATTGGTCTCAGATGCAATCTTCCCTTTCAAGAACAGCACTCGGCCTTGTCCATCTGTGTGTATATGTTCACAAACAAAGGGTACAAAATGGTGGATAGCTGTTGTGACCCCTCTCGATGCCGTTGAGTCACTAGCACTGTGGAACCATTGGGAAAAATAGTTTGACGGGAGTCTGGGTATCTTACCCCGCTTAAAATGTGTTTCTTGCAAGAAGAGGATCTTCATCTGCAGTTTCAGCAAAAGGAGGAGAACACTGTGTCTTTTTTCCGGGGAATTTAAGCCATGGGCGTTGAACGATGTCACTGTAGTCTTCGCCATGGTACTAGGGAACAGATCAGGAGATCTGTACCGCACCTCAATCCTGGATCACGGAAATGGGATGGAGGGAGGAAGAGGGGATTAGAGGAGAAGAAAGAAAGAAAGAAAGAAAGAAAGAAAGAAAGAAAGAAAGAAAGAAAGAAAGAAAGAAAGAAAGAAAGAGAGAGAGAGAGAGAGAGAGAGAGAGAAAAAGAGAGAAAGAGAGAGAAAAAGAGAGCAGAGATAAATGTGAAATAAATCTAAGAAATAAGTGCTCCGGCGTGGCTGAGCACCACTATGAATAAGTGTCTCCTAAAGAGGGAGCTAGTTTGTCTGAGCACCAACAAGTAGAGGTCAGAGAGACTGACTATGCGGGGGGGGGGGGGGGTCACCAAAGAATTTGAAAATCAAGGCATTTGAAGAGATACAACTTAGCGTGCAATGTTAACGTGTCAACCTGAAAACCTGATAAGTTATCACAGCAATGCAAACTACAGTGGGTACGGAAAGTATTCAGAGCCCTTTAAATTTTACACTCTTTGTTTCATTGCAGCCATTTGCTAAAAGCAAAAAAGTTCATTTTATTTCTCATCAATGTACACTCAACACCCCATCTTGACAGAAAAAAACCCCAGAAATGTAGATATTTTTGCAAATTTATTAAAAAAGAAAAACTGAAATATCACATGCTCATAAGTATTCAGACCCTTTGCTGTCACACTCATATTTAACTCACATGCTGTCCATTTTCCTGTCTATATAAGACCTCACAGCTCACAGTGCATGTCAGAGCAAATGAGAATCATGAAGTCAAAGGAACTGCCCAAGGAGCTCAGAGACAGAATTGTGGCAAGGAACAGATCTGGCCAAGGTTACAAAAGAATTTCTGCAGCACTCACGGTTCCTAAGAGCACTGTGGCCTCCATAATCCTTAAATGGAAGAAGTTTGGGACGACCAGAACTCTTCCTAGACCTGGCTGTCCAGCCAAACTGAGCAATCGTGGGAGAAGAGCCTTGGTGAGAGAGGTAAAGAAGAACCCAAAGATCACTATGGCTGAGCTCCAGAGATGCAGTAAGGAGATGGGAGAAAGTTCCACAAAGTCAACTATCACTCCAGCCCTCCACCAGTCGGGGCATTATGGCAGAGTGGCTCGAAGGAAGCCTCTCCTCAGTGCAAAACTTATGAAAGCCTGCATAGAGTTTGCCAAAAAAACACATGAAGTACTCCCAGACTATGAGAAATAAGATTCTCTGGTCTGATGAGACAAAGATTGAATTTTTTGGCGTTAATTCTAAGCGATATGTGTGGAGAAAACCAGGCACTGCTCATCACCTGCCCAATACAATCCCAACAGTGAAACATGGTGGTGGCAGCATCATGCTATGGGGGTGTTTTTCAGCTGCAGGGACAGGACGACTGGTTGCAATTGAAGGAAAGATGAATGCGGCCAAGTACAGAGATATCCTGGAAGAAAACCTCTTCCAGAGTGCTCTGGACCTCAGACTGGGCCGAAGGTTTACCTTCCAACAAGACAATGACCCTAAGCACACAGCTAAAATAACAAAGGAGTGGCTTCGGAACAACTCTGTGACCATTCTTGACTGGCCCAGCCAGAGCCCTGACCGCAACCCAATTGAGCATCTCTGGAGAGACCTGAAAATGGCTGTCCACCAACGTTCACCATCCAACCTGACGGAACTGGAGAGGATCTGCAAGGAAGAATGGCAGAGGATCCCCAAATCCAGATGTGAAAAACTTGTTGCATCATTCCCAAGAAGATTCATGGCTGTACTAGCTCAAAAGGGTGCTTCTACTCAATACTGAGAAAAGGGTCTGAATACTTATGACCATGTGATATTTCAGTTTTTATTTTTTAATAAATTTGCAAAAATATCTACATTTCTGATTTTTTTCTGTCAAGATGGGGTGCTGAGTGTACATTAATGAGAAATAAAATAAACTTTTTTGCTTTTAGCAAATGGCTGCAATGAAACAAAGAGCGGAAAATTTAAAGGGTTCTTAATACTTTCCGTACCCACTGTATGTTTATAATAATAATAATAATAATAATAATAATAATAGAGTTCTTATTGAATCTAACTAGCATCTAATAGAATCTGAAAGAATTGAAATACAGGGTAAGCTATACTAGAGCATCATAAGAAAGCTCAATATAATACTAATCAGTCCAAAAAAAAAAAACCTGAGAAAGATTCGGGGTGAGACTACGTAGAGAGACACCCTGAAAAAGAAGATAGCTCACCATCCTGTGAGCACCAGATGATCATTATGGGGTCACCGGGAGTCTCTGAAGAGATCACTTAGCTTTCGGAGATTTGAAGCGACGGGTCAGATGCACCTCTGGGCCAGGTGGTAGTGATGGAAGTATGCCAAGGTCTGGCATCGGCATCCAGTAGGGAATATCCAATGGAGTAATGTTGAGTTGCTCCCACACATTAGTAAGGTCCGCCGGCGACTGCACCATTAGACATTTGCCTTGGTATTGAATGGAGAGGCTGAATGGGTAAAGCCACGAGTAAGTAATATTCATTCTGCGCAGAACCTCCAGTAATGGCTTAGGCTGGCGTCTCTTGGCCAAGGTAGAGGGTGCTAAGTCCTGATAAAAGGATAGCTTGTCCTCTTCATATGCTACCTCCTTCTGGGCTCTGGCAGCAGCAAAAATATCTTGAGTGTCTACAAAAGATAGAAGGCCGCATATGACATCATGGGGGGGTTCCTCCGTTTTCAGTTTAGGCCGAAGCACTCTATGGAAGCTTTCTATAACCACCGAGGCGGTGCTTTCTGGGCCTAGCAGAGAAGTGAAAATTTTGGTCACTGTTTCTCTCAATTCCATTGGGCCGCAAAACTCCGAGAGACCCTTGATGGGACCCATTGCAGCGGCTGTGGTTTTCCTGGTCCTCCGGGAGAATTAATGCATGGTCTACCTGCTCCTTCTGGGCAGCGAGGATATCTGCCATTGCTGTAGAGTGTGCAGTGATACCTGCACAGACAGTCTCCACCGCTTCTACTCTGCAGTCTAAATGGGTGAGATCAGATTTAATGTCTGCGAGATCCGAGAGGACCGGGTGGATCGCTTGGGCTAGTGTGTTTTTAAGGAAAGACTTCGAGATCTGAGAAGTGGTAAGTTCGCTGCTCTCACATTCACCGCTACTGTCCTGGTCCGAGTCTACAGCTTGAGCGCTGCTGTGCGCGCCCTCCAGAGCCATCTTGGATAGAGGCTTCCAGCTTTGAGAACTGCCTTCAAGGAGGAATTTCTGGAGATCCGCTTGCTGTTTGGCGGTTTTTCGGGGCGCAGGAAGGTTCTCTACTTCTATCTCTCCAGATCTTCACCATAGTTGCTATGATAGCACTGCTAAGTTGGTCTCCTCAGCCCTATTGTAACGGAGCTACAGGCTCATGCAACCAGTACACACGGCGGTCAAGATCCGCCCCCCATCTTGCACATGTTTTGCAGGCAAGGTGAGGTGCCATTTTCAGTTCTTGTATGTCTGAAGAAGAGAGCTAGTCTCTCGAAAGCTTACTATCAAATATACTCAGTTAGCCTCTAAAAGGTATCGCCTGATTTCTTCACTACTCCACTACTTTCTATGGCTAACACGGTACAACATTACTACTAGAGGTTTTTCAGGCAGAAATCAGCAACATTTTTAATAAAAGTGCATTACATATTGGTCCAAAATCACATGCTCTGTTAAATGAAACTAAGTTGTCTGAAAAGTTAGGGGCCATTTAAATGTAGGAGCTGCTCTTATGTATACCGCCAATATTTAACGTGTTTTGAGTTACAAAAAAAAACAAAAATGACTTGCTTAAACAGATGCTGTCTTATGCAGATATTCCCCCGAGAAGTAATCATCCAAGGTATCATACAGCTTAAAACATATGCTTATGTTTAAACATATTTGCATATAAAATAATCTCCCACATACTGTATACATGTGCAGGTTGCAAGAAATGCTAAAACAGTATATGAGTATAGTACTGTATACATAGATGTATAATTAATTATAAATGTTAGTACATACTGTAAATGTTGGTAAATGACCAAAAAGAAAAACAAAACATTTTGCCTGCCCTTGTACTTTGCAAAATTATTCATTGCAAGCCCAGTTTTGAATACTCAAAGATACATTTAATAAAACTAACACTGTAATTTACTGTAATTAGATGAGGAAAATTATAAGATTTATTTTTATTTCTTTATTATATTTTGTATCATATGAAATATAAAAGTATATAATAACATTGATGTAATTTATTCATGATTGACTTGTTACATCGACTATTGATATTCAACCTGCATTACTTTGTGTGACAATATGAAGTCTTTTGCAATAAAATGGATCTTTAAATGGCTATTGTATAAGCTCTCTGATTAAGAATACGCAGTAATTTCTAAGATATGCCAAGACTTTGTTTGGTCTGTCAGCTTTCTCTTTTTTATATTATATTCCGTACTTTCTCTTGACACTCCAATTATCACAGACAGCTGGAGTTTTGTCTTTCCTTATTATTACTAAAAATGAAGGTGCACCTTTTTGGCTTAATAAATGCTCACTTTCTGAAGGTGTTTTTTTTTTTACTAAATGGTTCTCAGGTTTCCAAAAGCATAACCTTTAAGCAAAAGATTATAATGAATCCTTTGTACCATTTCAATAGTATAATTTATAGGATTCATAGGGTTCAAATCAGCATGTAGCATCCTGCCTAGTATTAGCCTTATCAGAAACTTAAGCTAACATAGATATTATTGTTCTATCTTTTTTTATATAAATTCTACATGTATTCACTTCTGGTTGGAATTAAAACTTCAGCTTCTTTCTTTGTGTTGCTCCCATTTCCTTTCCTAACAATCAATTTCAACTTCTTTTTCAGTATCATAAAACTTAATTATTATGGTTTGCAATTCTAACATTCAAGAGGCGACCTTTTCTATCTATTACTGTACAATAACCATATAAATTGGATAGCACAAAGCAAAGTCAGAGTTAAAGAAAGATATTTTAAAATCTCTGTGTTAGGCTTTTTTATACAATAGAATAAAAAATAATGCAAGGATTTAAAAATGGATAATCATATATCATAAATAATTCAGTGTGTAATAAGTATATATATATATATATATATATATATATATATAATGGCAAACAATGACAATGATAAAAATTTGTAATGTGGTTTTCGAAAAGCGCAGGGAGAGTTGTGGAGTAGGGGAGTTTGTGGCTGAGATACAGGTTCCAACATCCACAAAGAGCAACTGTTTTAGAGGAAGCCAATTTACCTGTGTGGGAGGAAACCAGTGTACTCGGAGGAAACCCATGCAAACACAAGAAGAACATACAAGCTCCATGCTAAACATACAAACTCCATACTAATGATGAAAAGCAACTTTCTGCACCAGCACCATTCCAATAGGTATCTTTGTACACAGATCTTTACTTCAGCTTCAAAGACAATTAGTTCCAATTTTAGTGCACTCCAAGATGAAAAAAATCTTATATAAGTGAGCTTCCAGGTCCCTAAAGAAAATATACACCACTCCTCCTCCTGACTGAGGAAGATGGAATCTGCACATCCTCCCTCCTGGAACAGCAGGTTGACCTCCAATGAACCAAATAGAGGATGAATGGCAAATGGCACGGTCTCGAAGAAAGGACAAATGCTGATGGATTTTGCCCTGACAAGCTGGTCCCTGCTTCCTGATTTCTATACAGCAATACTTATAAATGTTTCCCCCATTTTCAGCAGATAATATGTTTATTATTGTATTTCATGTTTCAGTTGTTTTGTGTTTTGCTCTCAAGTACACATTGTTTGAATTACCAGGTCATGCCATATACAGTATGGTTGTGGGTGCCTCAGGACACTGCAGGAGAATGTCCATTGCTCTTTTATCATACCTCCTCCTTTCACCCTTCCTTGGCATTCAAGAGAAGGAAAAACTCATATAGTGTTCAAATTGCGTCACTAAATGTGAAATACATTCCCTTATGAAATCTGAAGCTAGCAAGCAATGTATTCTGTATGCAGGAGATTTACTTAATGGAAAAGGATGCTTTTCAAATGAAGAATCCCACATTTCCAATAATTTCTTAATAATATCATACTTCTCAATATAGACAACACAATTGCAATATAATTTATTACCTGAAATTACTGTTGTCTGCTCAATTAATAATGTGAAGTAATTGATCATCTCTGTATAGTATATGCACCCAATAAGTGTCAAAGACACATCTTCCAGAAGATGCTGCTGTTGGTTAACAAATACAAACAGGATAGACTAGTTCAATGTGGGGACTATAATATAACAGTAGATTCCTTTCTAGACAATACCTCTGCTCCCAGAAGGTGCCCTTTAACTTAGTAAGGTTTTATTACATAAGGAGTTATATGATGTGTGGTGGGTGCAGCATAGGACATAGCATAACCACACTTATTTCATGTTTTGTCATTATAGATAGAGAACTCTTGCCACTGACCTCTTCCTCATCCATTGAGACTATAAAGAGATCAGATTACACTGAAATCACTTTGCATATCTCTGGAAATTATAACCAACTGCTGGCGTACATCAGAAGATGCACTATAAATATCATGTTTCACTCCAACTTTATCCAAGATGGCGCTGCTGGAGTGGCAGCCTGTTACAGCAGCTCTTTCTCACCTTGAGCTTTCTCTTCTTTTCCTTTCTCTTTTTTGTCTTATTACTCTACCTAAGGGGCATTGCACTATGAATAACCATATGAGGACTTGGACCTTTGCAGTACTTTTTATTGTGTTTTCACTGGGAACTATTGTGTCTGGAGATCCTGTATGTAACCAGGATTCTATTGCCTTCCCCAGGGAGGAGCTGCTGCAGGACCAGACATCCCCGAGGAAATAAGGAATAAAAACAGAAGAGGCTGTAGGGCTGGAGCCCTTCAGAGGGCTAGGAGGAGATGTTATAGACCTGTTCTCCCCTCCATCATTATGGGCAATGTGAGATCTCTTGTGAATAAGATGGACAAACTGGAAACGCTGACCAGGCATCATCAGGAGTTTTGGGAGTGCAGCATGATGCTGTTTACAGAGACTTGGCTTACTGAAGTTACTCCGGACACTCTTGTCTCTTTGGATGGCTTTAAACTCCTTCGGGAAGACAGGACAAGGGAGAGCAGTAAGAGTAAAGGAGGAGGGCTGGCAATATTTGTGAATGATAGATTGTGATTAAGGAGCAAACTTGCTGTAAGGACATTGAACTATTAGCTGTGAGCATGAGACCTTTCTATTTACCGAGGGAACTATCACCTGGTCTGCATTCATCTCTTTGAGACACTATAAGAGTGCCCTAGAAGTCATATAACAGTGATTGGTATCTGTACAAGTAAAACAGCAATTACATTTGAAATTTACAGTGGATATGACCTGTGAAATAAACTGATCTCCCCAATTCACTGCACATCAGAAATAGAAAACCCTACCCCAGCAGCCTACCCTACCCAAGTAACTGCATCAGTATGGAACAAGTTGAGTTCCAAACACCCGAACAGGACCCCACACATTTCCAACCTCTTGAACACTAAATGAAGCTATCTATCAGAATGAGGTGAAAACTGAGAGCTTGTAAACGTAAAACCAAGTACTCTATATCTAAATTGATCAGGCTAGCAATCTCATCTTCACACTATGCAATGGGATGCACATGTTTAAACAAAACCAATCTAACTTAGAAAGATAAAGCAAAATAACTAAGTTCTCTACCACTATGTTCCTCTGTAGCAACTCACCCCATCTGGACCACTATGAAGGAATTAGCTTACCTATTTTTAAAGCTCAAAAATAGACAAACAAAATGCAAAACTGATCAAAGCCGCACCGGAGAAAAGGAACAAATTTTTATATTGACCTGAAGTATGCAGAAAACTTGCCATATAATAAATGATATAATAAATGAACTGAAAGAGAAAAAGAAAAATGATAGCAGCTAACTTACACCAGGCCCTACTGCAAAAAACCTAACCCCAGCAACTCCCTCAGTGGCAATAAGTTACCATTAGTCACCTGCAAATGTTCTGCATCATTAACATCAACCTATTTACTGACTATCTTGCCATTTGCTCCATGCCTGCCAGGTGGCAGGAACTACCAAAGTGCACACCATTGACAGGAGTCATTCCTCCTCACCATCTCCCATAGGTGTAAGGGTTGCACAATAATCCCTCTTGTGCCATGCTTGCCAACAGCTCCCGGAGCTCCTGCCAACAGAAGTGTATTATCAATACATGTTGGGATCAAAAATAAATGTAGTATTCCAAACACATTAATGACAGATGGTGCAATGGAATATGGTGCAGCAACAACACAACTGGTAGGGATGAAGAGGAAGAAAGTTACTTAAGCTGCCCAGAATTCAACTGAAAACATAACAGGAAATAACTCTAGAAGTGCAAGGTTGTAATCCTAGAAAATCCTAGCAGTTCTAGAAATCTGGTAAAGCTAAATGTCAAAAACTACTAAGAATTGCCCTGGAACCTAACATTGAGGGATGAGTGAAAGGAGGGAACTTGACTATTGGCACACCTGTGGCATAGAAGCACATTGCACCATAACTTTGACAAGGAAAACTCCTCAAGAGCTACAAATCAATTTTTAACAGGTGAGGGTGGGTTCACACCTGCGCTTAAGTCTGTCCGTTGCCAATCCGAGTGAAAATCTCGGCGTACGGGATTGGCATCGGATACAGACCGGTCAGCGACGCATTGGTTAAAAACCCATTCATTTGAATGGGTTTTTAAAGCAATGCGAGGGTGTCCGATTGCACCCTCTGCGCTGCGAAGCCGTTTTTTTTTTGTCGGACACGAAGTCCTGCCTGTCCGACTTTGTTTCCGACGAAAAAAAGGATTCGCAGCGCAGAGGGTGCAATAGGACACCCTCGCATTGCTTTAAAAACCCATTCAAATGAATGGGTTTTTAACCAATGCGTCGCTGACCGGTCTGTATCCGATGCCAATCCTGTTCGCCGAGATTTTCACTCGGATTGGCAATGGACAGACTGAAGCGCAGGTGTGAACCCACCCTGAGAAAGAGAGAGTTACTTGAATAGATGGTAACGGAAATTGAAACTCGTCTCATGTTGTACTACTCATTTAAGAAAAGAAATGAAGAGCTGAAAGACACAGAATAATATAGAACAGCTGAGGTGTCATAGGATGTGTCACATCCACTTTGCAGTCCAACGAGTATTAATTGATTCTAGGGGACCTAAAGCACATACCCCTTGCATTAGAAATAAAAACAACTATTGATTAGCAGTTACCATGAATTAAAAAAGGCAAAATTACTTAATGCCAAGCTACAATGTAATACCCTACTGCCAGCCCCCATACCTTGGATGTGGCCACCATTATCATAGCTCAGGCGGCAGATCACAAGACAACCTTTTGGTGATCGCGCCCATAGTCACTTATGGGATAAGAATCATGTGATAGAATATGACAAAATCAAAAGGAAAGTGGGATCCATTCGAACATATATCACCTGATCAAAGGAGATCTGTGAGATAAAGGCATCCTTCTTCAATATTCCATTGATAACAGAAGAATTCTCAGTTATGAAGGGTAGTTATCAAACTAAACTTTTCTGCCCCCATAGCGCAAAACCTCCACATTAAGGTTTTTGAATAAAACAGAAGAACTGGAAATGGGAAATGTAAGCCAAAAAACAAAAAAGGAAGCATTGTTATTGCAATGCATCTCAAACCATGGTTCCATCCTGTCTACACTTACAGGGTCTTTTTACCAATCCTGTTTCCATACCTAAAACTTTATGCATTCAGGGTGGTGTTAATAAAATCTTGGTCATTGTATCAAAGTGTAGCCAATGGAACATGCCGATTTACAGACATGCACCAGGAACCAAATATCTACAAACTACTATTTATTACAACATATTCTAGCTATCCATCTGTGAGGGTCAAGGGTAAGATCAAGGAAAAAAATCCTGTCAAAAAACCTGCATTAGCAAGTATGGGCTAAAAAGGCCTATGTAAATGTAATACCTTTTTCCCCATTGTTACCAGAATAATGGGGTCAGTCAACTGCTCATCAATTGACTTGAACTTCATTATTACATGCCCAGAATTCCTTACTGTCTACATCCCCACCACAATGGGAATCTGTATAGCCCACAAGAAATCTAGATTTAAAGTTTACTATTCTGCTTTATAAAGTTTAGGCTTCAACCCTTTCTCCCTGCAGCCATCTCCTATGGAGATTCAAGCTTTTTTGAGAAAAAGCACTCAACCTAAACATATTGATGTTCAACTGGAGTCCCTTAATGCTTCTGTGACATTCAATCCTGTACTTGAGACTTGAAAGGAGAGATTAAGGGGCAGTACCACCAGATACGAGAAAAGGTGCCTTCTTGTGATTTGCATCTCCAACAGGTACTATTAGGCGATAGCTTCAAACGATACAATCTATCAGGAGTCTGATAACATCTGGAAAGGATTTTGTAGTGGTTTTCTTGTAATCGGATACATCGTAAAAATCCGTGAGAATGTTTCAATATCCATTGGACATCGACCAAGTCCGATGAAATGCCAAGCTCCTGTTCCCAGGAATGGAGAAATACAGGTTTTGACTGAACATACAGGTCTATATATGTGGACAGTAGGCAAGAGGTTCTGCGTAACATTTTGGTCTGAGACAGTAGAAGTATCTCAAACGGCATCAAAACTGTACAAAGTTGAAATGTCTTCCAGAAGAGAGATAAGTAATGGGTGGATTATACAATATTTAAAAGCTAAATCCCCCATGCCCCCATACAACTTTGTAATATATATTTTATTAAGATATTGTATATTTTGTCAGTAATATATGTAGGTCATGTGACCTACATATATTACATTTCTTACCTTTCCGCTGATGTAATGGGTCATCGGTATAATCCATATCCTGACCTTTCACATCAGTGTAAAGGCCTCGCCCCCCCCCCAACACCTCTATACTTACCCTTTCCTGAAGACCCAGGCCAACGCGTCATTCACTGAAAGTTCCACCTCTTCTCTTAGTGTGCCTGCCCCTCACGCACATGTAATAGTGCCCTAACACTGGCATGCACAGTGTGCTGTGAAGCAGGCAAAATATACTCTCCCTGCTTCTTTATCTTCTGGACCAGAGTGGGGCTGTGACATCACTTCTGGAAGTGATGTTGCGCCTGGCTCCGCTAAGCACCACCTGGACAACTTCTGCCGGCAAGGAAGGCTGGGGACATGTCGACATGCGCAATAGCTAGTGAACCGCGCTTGCGCAGTAGCCAGCTTTCTCTTCCAGCCCGGTCTGCTCTCATTCAACTAGTATACAATAGCAAGAGAAACAGGGAGGGGGAGTGTGTGAGCTGGGGGAATATATGAGAATGGAAAGGGGTGAGTCAGAGAGGGAGGAGAAGTGAAGCATCATGGAACTTGTAGGATACAAACCACAGGAATGTGGATGTAAACAAATGCAGACGATGCCAGGAGCTTATAGAGAAACCCAGAAATCACTCAAAACACTGCTAAAGGTATTTGGTTGCATTTATTAACCTATTAATAGCACTAACTGACCTTTTTTGAAAAATTATTTTTTGTCCGGAAAACTCCCTTAAGATTTGATTTGCCAATGTATGACCAAATTTTGGCCTAAAATTCTAGCACAAAGTAAGCCAACTAATAGGTGGTATAAATTTAGATGAGATAGTCTAAAGATACACTAGATTTATCATGCAGTACCATTGATAAATCTGACACATTTATAGGCTGTTTAGTCTAGGTTTGAATCTGTCTCAGGGTGACTCCATATTGTGATAAATTTAGCATTTCCTTAGAGAGTTATTCTCTCCGAGATACAATGCTCCTAGAGGAAAAATTTATATAATAAGGTAAAGCATTGGGTAGGGCATGACACAATTTTTCAGATTTGTCCGTAATATAACAAAATTTTCATAAGTCTGCAGCAAAAAAGGTAGTGTAGGGTCCAATATAAGCCTAAAGGTACTGTATTATGACTCTTTATATTTTATCTACTCTCTCTGCAGGTTAGTAAGAAAAGGTGGCTGGTGGAAGGGAGTAGGATAGCACTGCAGGATAAAACTACATAGCATATATTTATAGTTCAGCTCTGTTGACACAAAGCAAGTTAATACTTTTAATCAATTTGCATGTTGACAAGTGCACATAACCTTCATTTCTGACACTGTATGTAAAAATGCAGTACTGTACATGAATGTTCTTTTTTTTATATTTAGCATAGAACATCCTAAAATTAATAAATTTGGTTGACAGTTTAAGAGTGTTGAAAGTATTTTTTGCTACTACGTTTATTTAAAAAAAAAAATTGTAATATTATAGAAATTATAAGTAATCAGATCATCAGAGCTGAATAACAATGCTATTTAGTGTATTTTTTGACATTTACATTGATTCCAATACATTTGCATATCAACTTCTGTAAGTATTGCCATATTACTCTGACTCTATGACATCTGAATATCATTTTTACCCATCTAAGTGAGCGAATATTCTTCTATATTCTACTCGACAAATTTATGCTCATTTGCCTAAATCATTGTAATCCATCTAAATCAACCTTTCCTTTTGTAAGCTATTCTCCAGAATAACAATCAGGTTACATTCAGAGACAATTCCTAATCAACACATTGCACATGGTTTTCTATGTCTCAATGACTTGACAAATGAATACATTATTTGGTATTGATTAATTAGTTAGTCAATCTGGTCATGCTTTGTCATGTTTCTAAATTAGAATCAGAGCAAGTTATATGACAGCCAATTGTAAAATGTTTGATTTATGAATGCAAATTACATTTCTGCACTTTGACAATACCAGAATAAGGAATTATAGTATTTTCATATTTGTATTTACATTACATGTTTTTGCTGAACTATAGATTTATTTATAAAAGTTTGGAGAGAATCTTTATCAAGAATGCTTAATGTACATATTTACTTAGTAGTAACAAAACTTAGAAAAATTTGTAATCGCAGTTTGCAACTTCAATGAACCTATTAAAGTTGTTAATACAAGGGGTTTTCCTAAATCCTGGTGGATAATTTAATGGACTGAATGTCAAGAAATATAAATATTAATTCTAAATTGTAGTTCTGAAATAGAGCTTCTGCCAGTCCTCTGCTTAGTGATTCCTCACCCATTGTGCTATTGTCACATCACATGATCAAGATAGCTTATCATGGAATAACCCTGTGGCATTAGGCAGGACATATCCCGTTTAACCCCTTCCCGTTCTGCGCCATACTATTAAGTCGCACTGAGCGTATAGTTAACACCTAGCCCCGTAATAGTACGGCACTGTAATGCCGTGGGCACAGAAGCTGTTCCGGCGGCATTACTTCCAGCTCTCAGCTGTGCTATACATGGCCTGCTGACTGTCTATGGACAATTCCCATAGGAACTACTGTGCGATGTTCTGCCTTGCAGAAGTCAATATGTATCCCAGGGATCCAGATAGACTCGAACACCTCAAGAGTGTTGGTCAGGGTCACAGTAAGATATCCAAGACTATGAACATCTTTCATTCTAGCAAACAGGCCGGGACCAGAAGGGGGAGTTACCCTCCTCCAGTATTTAGTGATAAGAGTCTTTGCAGCAGTACATAAGTAAAGGAAAATCCTCGATGTTACAGGTAGGTTAGTGGATCTAAGGGGGGCTCCCTGTAAAAAAAAGAACATCCATCAGGGCTTTCACCTCCCTCCAAAAATTCTGTATCAAAGGGCACTCCCAGAAAATGTTGTACAAAGTGCCCACTGCATCATGACAGCCACACCAGGAATTGTCCAGTTCAGAGAGTGGAGGAGGGCAGGGGTGTGGTAACAGTGCATCAGGAGTTTATACTGTTTCCTTAAAGGTCACACACATGGAAGATTTCATGGCATGGTACCATACAAGCTTCCACTGCCCGGGAGATATGGCTTACCCACCACCTCTTCCCATTTAGACATGTACCTGTGTGCGGGAGGGTCACAGCCATCAGGAGAGAGAATCTGATAGATGGAGGAATTTAAACCTTTCGTGAAGGTACCAGCTTGACAGAGCTTCTCAAATGAGGTGAGAGGTGAGACTGTCAGGGAATCATACAGTGAGGGGACAAAATTAACCACCTGCTGATAATGAATACATACCTTTTTGTGGAGATCCAGGGTTGAGGTGAGATTTTTGAAGGGCCTGAGCTCCAGAGTATCCACCATATCTGCTATCCTAAATAGACCTGCTGCTGACCAAATCCGAACCATAATAGCCATCAAACCCTCAGGAAGAAGTGCATTAAACAAAAGGGAGATAATCGAAGAGGCGGGAAGGACTTACAGCAAATGGACCAAATAGCTTTTGTGAAGCGAATGGTTCCAAATGGGGGAGGGGGGAAACAAAGGGGGGAGGCCAGCCCACAATAAAGCATTAGAATGCACAGGTGCAAGCCACAATTTTTTGATTTCCACCCATTTGGTGTATGCAGGCAGAGCTGCCCAAAATGGGATACATCTTAGGTGGGTTTCCCAGTAATGATGAAGGATATGTGGGACAGCAAAAGCCCCGCGCCCAATCCCCGCCAGCATCACCGATCAATGGATGCAATGGTGCTTAGCATTCCAAATAAATTGGAAAATGGCCTTCTGCAAACCTCAGAGTTCTGCTCGGGGGACTGCCACCAAGCATGTTTCAAAGTAATAGAGCAGTTTTGGCAGGAGGGTCATCTTAACCGCCGTTTTGCGTCTGAGTAGGGAGATAGGCAGAAGCCTCCATTTATTCAGTAAAGCCCTAAGTTCGTGGAACAGCCGTGGATAGTTCGCAGTACAGAGGGTCACGTAGGTGGGAGTGAGATGAATCCCAAGATAACGAATGGAGGTGGATCTCCACTGAAAATTGTAGTTACTACGGAGAAGGGTCAGAAGGTTGTGGGGGATAGAGGAATTAATCTTATATCCCAAAAGGCGACAATAAACACCCAGTACTCACATTAATTTAGGTAGAGTGGTGTGGGGGAAGTAATGATAAGGAGCACATCATATGCAAAGAGAGAAATCTTAAATTTTCCTGTCCTGGACTCTGGATCCAACCGAATCATACCAAAGGTTCAGTACAGAGGGCAAAAATAAGGGGGTAGAGGCTGCAACCATGCCTTTTCCCATTGTAAATCAAAAAGCGAGTCGACAGTGAATGGAGGAGTTTCATTACCGCCGTAAGTAGTGAGTAGAGGGCCCAAATCGCCATGAGGAAGGTAACTGAGAACCCGAAGGCCTCCAGCGTGGCCATCATAAATGACCAATGAAGGCAGTCAAAAGCCTTCTTGGCAACCAAACAAAGGAGAAGGGCAGGTGGTCAGCAATTTCAAAGGAAGCTGCCAGCAGCCAACCTTGATGACATGTGTGTCCAACCATTAATAACTTCATTGATAGCATGCCAAGGTGTGGAAGTACATGTATTTCTGAATGTGACTCTTATGATCATTACTGAATAAATCAAATTGTTTTGAATATTTTGCTTCCATTTTTTTTTATCATTTCTATATCATTAAAATGTTTATTGATACTGTGATTTCCATAATTCCAAGATTTTTGCTTCTTGGTGTAGCAATTTCAATGTTGAGAAGTGTATGAATAAAACAGCAATTTACATTAAAACAGGGCTACAAAGCTGAATGACAGGGACATATTTGGAAACTGTAGAATCATGTATATAAGACACTGGGATTAGGTTTATAGCCAATTTACTGCTGAAAGACTCCCTTTAAAGACTAATAGATTCTAAATCAACGCATAACTCAAGTTATTTATTGGCTAGCATCTTCTGCCATAACTTGATGTAGCTTTGGCTACTATTATGTGTCAGGATCTGGACCTAACAGTGCAAATGCTGCACTTCATTAAGTTATGCCCTTCCTGTGCTCTGGTAGATACAGATACAGTTGGAAAACAAATATTTGTTACTTTAACAAATGTTCGTTTTGCCATTTTCATGTTATGCACTTTGCATACTATGGTTACTTCCTATTCTAAGAGAATGGCAGCCCTACACTATGCAATTTGCAAGAGCACGAAATGTTCATTTTATGGCTGCTACATCTGTAGATACAGTATATAGGTAGATAGATATTGAAAATACTGACATGTCACCAACTACAGCAAATGCTATACATCTGTTAATCATTTCTGTTTACTTCTGTTCATAGTTTATCCCTTTAAATTGCTTCCACGTCTTTCTGTTTTATCCTGTGAATAGATATCAATCACTTTTTAGTTCATTTCACTTGCTGCTTGCTGTAGTAACATGAATTATTTGTGATCTACAACTGAGTTGTTCAACTACTGGAATTTCAAAAGTATATAATTACAAGTTTTATGATATACTGAAACCACTTTACTGTCAAAGACAACATGGAAGAATAGTAAAGATGCTGTATATCTGATAACTTGTTTTAAATAAACAATATGAGACAACATTTAGGTTCCAGTTTCTAAAATTGTGTTATTTGCAAATACTCTTTATACATAAGGACTTTTATAATGGTAAGGGATAACCTCCTATCCACCACACTTTCTCCATATGATTTCAGTTTTCTGGTATTTCTACACTACTACTTCTTCTGTCTTCAATTTCTAGCACATAAAGCAGGTATTTTAAAACTACCAAAGTCAGCCATATTTTAAATCTACCTTGCCTCTAGGTAACAAACAGATCTTATCAACCTGCATTACCATGTATATATGTTCTCCCGGCTTCTTCTGTTACCTCCTCATTCCTCTCATCCATCACTGTCCATCCTTCAACAGCCGATTGCAGTATATTGTGTATAGCCATAGCTAGAAAATTTACACTGTAGATCATTCAGAGTGCTATTTAAAACCCAAAGGAAAGGTGTGAGTTACCAATATACAGTAAAATTGTGTTTTCTGTGTCTGTAGACCGTAGACTATAAACATGTTATATTATTATAAGTATATCAAGCTCAGCTGTCACTAATGGAATTAATCTTATGTCTTCCTTTAATGCTGATTCTGCATCCACTTGGGTTACCAGTTGCCTCCACTAGAGCACAAGAAGCCCAACATTTTTAGCTTATAAATCCAGGTGGTTAAAGAATTAGCAGTAGAGTTGGACACCTGATTGATGGATCTACTTTATGCTCGGTTTACTCTGCATTTAACATGTTCTCAGTTGTAGATAAAGCCTTTTTCTTTTCTTTTATTTCCTCCTGTTAGTAATATCAATAATGCCTATGTGTGTATTTCCCTGTTCTTTGATCGGTTAGCTGCTTTACTCTGTTTTGATGCAGTTGCTTTTATTATAGTCCCTGACATCTGGGGGCTCTGGGGGGTGGGGCTTTGACTCTATCATTGGAAAGTTTGTCTCCCACTGGGGTCTTCATACTACTCTGTAGTGCATATTTTTGCATATTAACCAACTTTCCCACCCTTTCATGTCCACCCCCACTTCATGGTTTTTGTTGTTTTCGCCCTACCTCCTTTTTTCCTCCCTTGTCTCAATCTGATTTGTTTGTCTCCTTCCTGTTGTTTACTGTCCCTTCTGTTTCTGCCCTTCCCTGATTCCTCCCTTTTCCTGGGCCATAGTTTCGGTAAATATCACTTCCCTTAATGTTAGATGCCTTAACATTCCTCAGAAGAGGAACCAAATTGTATACCAGATGAACAAAAGTCACTCACATGTCCTGATTTTAGAGTAGACTGACTTCAAGGAACATCACGTCCCGGATATTCGTAATTGGCATTGCCCCTCCTGGTTCCATAGCGTCCACCTGACTGTGAAATCTAAGGGAGTATCTATTGCCCCACAGAAATCTCTTCAATATGAGGTACTGGACACAATGCTTGACAATGAGGGCAGGTATGTTTTCCTGAAGCTGTCAATTGGTGGCACGGTGGTTACTGTTTTGAGTTGCTACTTTACTTGGTAAGCTTGAGAAGTTTAGTGAGGGTGTTGTGATACTTGGGGGTGATTTTAACTTCGTGTTTGATGCATCCATTGATTCTGCTCCCCCCGTACCCCTTTCTCCCCCTCCCAATTGCATAAATTGAAAAACGTATTATACCGCCACTGACTTGTAGATGTTTAGAGCATCCTACATCCTCAGGGCCATGACTATACCTATCACTCCCTGACCCAGAGTTCTTATGGCCACATTAACTACTTCCTGTTTAGTCATCATGCCTTTTCTTGGACACCGGTGGCCTGGATTGGCTTGGCTCTATGTTCTTATCATGCCCCAGTGTTCTAGTATGGTTGAAAAAAGACATATATCCATCAGGTTCGACCAAGGGATGGGAAACGTCATGACAGTCTATACATTCCATAACCATCAATGCTATTTTGCTCTAAAAAGGCATCTAGTCCCTTTTTGAAGCTGTCAGCTGTTATTGCTCTGACCAGCTCCTGGGGCAGGCTATTCCACAGATTCACAGTCTTTACATGGAATAAGCTTTGTTGGCTCTTGAGAGTAAACCTTTTTAAGGCAGAGAAAATTGCAGCAAAAATACTGTGGAAAAAAACACACTGCGTTTTTGCTACATTTCTTTACATGGGGCCTTAGCTTAAAACTGATTTGAATACCCCCTCTCCGTAGAAAAGATGCACTAGTTGCTGACCTTGACTCCTATAATTATGGCTCAGCTTGTCATCAGTAGTAGGCTATGTGATCTCCCAGATCTTGTAAATCTGGTAGATCTGGATTTTCTGTTCCATATTTTTCCATGTGCATGGGATGTAACGCAGACACAGGGCAAAGAGATAAAAAAAAAAACAAGGCCACAATCTCTAGTGATCATTTATCTCACAACAGAGCTCAATTATCGGGGAAATTGGGCCTGGAGCCCACCAGTGGAACTTGCTTTGGGGGCCCACTCAACAACTTCCTGCTAATAGCCTACACCATGGCTCCTGAAATCTTACATATGTGATGACTATCTGGCATTAAAGAGTATGTTCCCAGTATAGTCATCCCTATAGTGCTGTGCACGCCCCAATAGCTCCATACACAGTACTATATGGGAAATGACACAGCCATGGAGCAATACACGTATGTGAAAGATTATAGTAAGGGAGCTGTGATGCAGACATAGCGCACAGGGCTGCCAGCAGGAATTTTGAGCCCCCCACCCCCACAGTATAATGCTCCACATGGTATATAATGCTCCATAGTGCCCTCCACAGTATAAAATACTTCCCTGAGACCCCCATAGTGGTACCACATGGTATATAACACTCCACACAGTATAATATGCTCCCCAGAGCCCCAACACAGTATAATGCTCCCCAGAGGCCCCACTCGGTATAACACCCCTTAGTGGCCCCACACAGTATAAAAGGCTCCCACACAACCCCCCCAGTATAATTCTATGCAGTGGCCCCACACAGTATAATATTCTCCCCAGAGCCTGCCCACTACCAAAGTATAATGCTCCACAGTGGCCCCACACAGTATAATATGCTCCTGAGAAGCCCCACACAATATAATATGCTCCACAGTGCAGTAAAATAAATCTCACACTATAATATGCTTCCCACACTGTCCCCCAGCATAAAGCTCCACAGTGACACCACACAATATAATATGCTACCCAGACGCCCTCAGTATAATATGCTCACCACAGTGTCCCCACAGTATAATATAATCCCCAGGGGGCCTCCTAGCATAATGCTCCACAGTGCCCCCCAGTATAATTCTCCACAGTGGAGCCACATAATATAATATGCTCCCCACAGTGGCCCCACACTATATAGTATGCTCCATAGTGTCCCACACAATATAATACGCTCCCCACAGTTGCCCCATACAGTATAATATGCTCCACAGTAACTCCACACAGTATAATATTCTCCCTAAAGGGTACCCCAATATAATGCTCCACACTGGCTCCACACAATACAGTATGCTCCCCACAGTATAATATATGCCACAGTGGCCCCACACAGTATAATATACTCCCCAGAGGGCCCCCTTATATAATGCTCCACAGTGCCCCCCCAGTATAATGCTCCACAGTGGCCTTATACAATATAATATGATAATATGCTCTCCAGAGGGCACCCCAGTATAATGCTTCACAGTAGCCCCACATAGTATAATATACTCACCAAAGCCTTGAGACGCTTCAGTCGAACCCCTCAAAATTATCTTCAGACCCCAGAGTATAATAATCGGAGGCCCTGGGGAGGTGAGGGAAAAATATCAAACAGTCATACTCACCTTTCTTTACCTTTCCTGGGCATCCTTGCATTGCTCTGCTGTCTCTGCCAGTTTCTTCTTCAGGTTTGTGGCTGACGTCACGCATTCCGGACGTCACCGCTAAGGCCCCATGTGACTGCTGAGACCCAATCACAGGCCTCAGCGGTGACGTCCAGAACATGTGACGTCAGCTACAGACCAGCAGATGATGCTGGATGCCCAGGAGAGGTGAGTAAAAATGTTTATTTTTACACACCTTCCCTGGGCAAGATTCTATTGGAAAGGGGCCCTGCGGCACATAACGCTGGGCCTCTTTCTGTTATCAATATGGCCAGGCCTCAATCTGGGATCCAGATCCCGGGGTGCCCCTTTGGGTGCCCAGTCTGCCCACCCCTAACACCGACCCTGCCTAAAGGCACAGGGCCCACCAGTGGATTCACGATGGATCAGTCCAAGCCTGGATAAATTATTATGCAGTTCTGTATCGAGATAAAACACTCACTAGAGTCTTACTGCGTCTATCTGCCCTCTGTCTGCCTGAGCATCTCGCCTTCCTCCTCCCCTTCTCTCTCTACATATGGTTAGAGCTGTAAGCAATGTATGGATTGCTGAACTAAAGATTATTATCAGTGAGGCAGGAGGGAAGGAAATAAGCAGAGTAGGAAATTTCATATTTTGACCTAAAATACTGAATTATGAGATTTATAATAAAAGTTTTTATACATTTATTGCCATCCAAGATTTCTCCTCCTGAAAATAAAATAACCCTTTTACAAAGAAATCAATATCAAAATCCTGTAGTGTGCCTAGTAATCCTTAACCTAAAAGTCATGCATACACTGTTATAAGTGTATGTTTATGTGAATTGTTGCTTCCATGTAATTTATATCTATTTGTTTAGGGTTTTTTTTTACTTCACAGAAAAAAAAAATATATTAATAGTCAAATATTTCCCTGCTGACTTCTCTTTTGCTTGTTGTGTTACATATTTATCTGTATCCATGACAACCATAATTTTTTTTACGGATTTTGGATTATTTCCATGTTTTTCCACTATTACCTATTAACTATTTTATACCCTCACATATAGAGTTTCTATCTCAGCTTGATAGCAGATTATGCGGACTCAAAAGTGTTCCTTTGCCCTATGTGCTGAAAGAAATTATTTTGCATTTATAAAAAAGTTTTGGAGCTTACCTTTCTATATTATCTACCTACCTATTTTGACAGATATAGTGATGCCTTTTCCACATATATGGCAATACATTGTTTAACTATCTATATTAGAAACATGTTTTATAAATTATCATTTTAAATATTATAAACATGGATGAGAAAATAGAGCATTTAACCTTTTCCTCCACTACCATAATTCAATTTTCATTTTTTACTCCCAGCTTCTAAAGTCATAACTTTATTTTTATGTTCACAGAGCCTTATAAGGGAATAATATTTGCAGGACAAATTGTACTTCATAATGGCACCATTTAATATTCTGTATGATATACTGGGAAGGAGGAAAAAAATATTCAGAATTAGAGAAAAACTTTTGTGTGATGCTCTTATGTGCTTCTTTTTCACTGTGTTCATTTTACCTGAATTCTGTGGGGTGGCACAATTACATCGATACCAAATTTATATAGTTTTTGGCACATTATAATCCTTTAAAAAAAATTCTTGGAGTTGTCATATTTTGACACCTGTAACTTTTTTTATATTTCTGTATACAGGACTGCATCTTTTTTCGTGGGGCCAGATGTACGTTTTATTTCTACCGTTTTAGGGAATGTCTGATGTTTTGAATACTTTTTATTCCAATTTTTATGGGAAGGGAAATGGTGAAAAAGCGATGGTTCGGCTCTTTTGATTTTTTTTATCACTACGGTATTCACAGTATGGGAAAAATATTTGAAGAAGTTTGTAGATCAGGCATTAGGACTCAAGGAAACCTAATGTGTATGTGTTATATATTGTTTATTTTTATATCTCATCTAGGGAAAGGGAGGTGATTCGAACTTTTAGCAATTTTTTTTTTTTAATTGATATTTTTGACCCCCCCTAAGGAGTCTTGAACCCCAGAGGGTCTGATCACTAATTTAATACACTGCAATATTTTGTAATGTATTGAATGTACTGTATAGAACTTATAACAAGACTAGGAGCCTTTAATAGGCTCCTGGCTATCATACAAATGGATCATCCTCACTTCGGGGACCAAGTGGCACCTGGAAAATGGTGTGTCGGTCATGTTTGACCTAGACTTTAGCAGGGTTAACATATTGCATTGCTGCTGGGTCTCTGCTGTATAATACAGGACCTGAGTGACCACCATATTTAAAGACTCGACATCCACTGTACTGTTATGGTGGATCTCTGGAAATAGTTAATTCAAGTCAAGTCTCAAGTCAAGTCAAGATGTATTACATCTTCAAATCATGTTTTTTGATGGAACATGACTATTTCACATATGTCAGTTGAGTCTTACTTTTTTGCCAACTAGTACACATAGAGTTACCACCTGGAGGATTAAGTCATTAATACCTTGATGTGACCAGATTTGCATTAGTTAACTAATGCAATTTCTCATTAAACCAATTTGGCATAATATTACAACATATTAACAAAAGCCTTGAAAGCCTGCAGTCTACACCTTCCAAACTCTATTACCACCCAAGAGTGGTCAGAAATAGACACAAAAAAAATAGTTCCTTTGCGTTATCTTATCAGCAGACCATGCTGCTTTTATAAAAGGTGCTTAACTTGTGACAAACATATCTGGACTCGTCTTCTGTGAAAATCCATCTCTCTCAGACGGTACTTCGAAAACTACACACCAAATTGCAAGATTTCCAGCTACTAGATGTGTTCCACTCCACAAAAGACTTTACTTTACTTTCAAATCCAAGACAGTCCTTCCAAAGGCTGGACTACCTACCTAGATCCCTGCTCCCGCATGCTACAAAGCCACTCATCGGATCGATTACCATTTTGGACCATGCTCTTGTTTCAGTCATGATCTCGTTTACTCCTCTGCCGATACCTGAGTACACCTGGACACTGAATGAGGCAAACTCTTGACGATGAGGACTTCCAATCTGAAGTTTCTAAGTTTCTAAACATCTGCAAGGGTACTTCTCCCAAGACCTCAATCCAACAATAATATGGGAAGCTCATAAAGTTTATATTCAAGGTGTCCTCATTGGTCTTTGTATCAGATTGAAGAAATCTAATCAGGTCAAGATTGGCAACATCCTAGACCAAATAGCTCAGTTTGAATGTCTCTGCAAGAGATCACTGAGAAACTAGCGCACCTACAGACTCTGTAGGAGGAACTGAGAGTTACAGTGGGGAAAAAAAGTATTTAGTCAGTCACCAATTGTGCAAGTTCTCCTACTTAAAAAGATGAAAGGCAATTACTACAGGTAATGAGTGAAGGACAGAAGAGCCTCTTAAAGAAGAAGTTACAGGTCTGTGAGAGACAGAAATCTTGTTTGTAGGTGACCAAATACTTATTTTACACCATAATTTGCAAATAAATTCTTAAAAAATCCGACAATGTTATTTTCTGGATTTGTTTTCTCATTTTGTCTCTCATAGTTGAGGTCTACCTATGATGTCAATTACAGGCCTCTCTCATCTTTTTAAGTGGGAGAACTTGCACAATTGGTGGCTGACTAAATACTTTTTTCCCCACTGTATCTTGAATGCAAGAGCGGTCAAACATCTTCTCTAAGTTTACCACAAATTATCCGCTCACAGAAACAAAGGGGGAAAGAGGATGTCCTCTTTAATAAAGAAAGTGTCAAGGGGTTAATTAAGCTTTTGCACATTATTAGAAATATAAGTGAATCTCTTGTAACTAGACAATCTGCTTACAAAGACAGAACCTACATCCTGTCTTGCACCAAAGACAGGTACAATAACAGGATGTAAGAAAACCACACAAGGCTTCAACTAAAAGAGCTGACATATATTTTAGAAGACAAAAACTTATACTTGCAAATACCTTAAAGGGGAAATTATGCTTAAAGATGTTTGCCTATGCTTAGAAGATTACCTTAAAAGGAAATGTAATTGTTAAAGGTGAATGACGCAATATGCCTTATAAATATGTGAGGGATGCATCAAATAAACGGAACACCTGAATAAGATACACCTCGTGTCTGTCATTGTGTTCTCTGAGCTCATTAATTCCTCTTTATTAATTAGGCCTACGACAACATACTCCGGGGGTCTTGTGCCCCTATCAAAAGCAAGAGATAAAACCCATATTGCAGCTATCAAAACTCCTGATGGAACTTGGCTCAGCGAGAGGGGGCATTCCTTACCGCCCAGTGATGACACTGAGCTGTAAGGAACGCCCCCCCAGTACAGCGCTATGGACGAGCACTATCAGGGAGGGCGTTCCTCACAGCGCAGCTAGACTGTCAGGAACGTCCTTCTGACAGTGAATGGTGAAATTTAGACCCCCGATATCTCCAGCCCTGGGGCATATAATGGAAAAGCAGGCAGAGCGCTGAATTCAGCGCGCTGTTGGCTTTCTAGCGGTATGTAAAACCGCATATACATGAGGACGTGAAAGGTCCTCTTTAAATGGGTTTGGGGTCAGAAACCTCAAATGGAATACAGGTGCAGGTGTGAACCTAGCCTTAATCAGATCTTTGTTGGAGATGCAGAGAAGCCATGGCCACACTTTTGCACATATGGTGGTCCTGTCCTATTGTTTCTACGTTCTGGAAAGAAGTGGAAGCTGAGCTACATAAAGTAGGTTTTTCTTCCTTTTCTATAACACCGGACATGTTGATCTTTGCATCTTATTTACCAACGCCTTGCTTTTGTGAAGGCATTGATCCCACCACTTTGGCTGCAACAGACAGCGCCATCAATTGAACAGCAGAAGAATAAGGTCAATCAAATCGTTAGATTCGAGGAACTCACCAGCTGGATACATTGTACACACCCCTGTTTACTGAAAGTCTGGAACCTCTGGCTTAGTGCAAGATGATTGAATTTTCTCGTACCCCTTCACACGGTAGAAATGTCTTACTCTTATTGTTGTGCGCTCCAGCATACTGAGCATTGGAGAAATTATATCCCGTTTCTTTCTTCTCCACCCCCTCTCTCCCTGCTTCCCTCTACTAACATTCCCCCTCATACCCCTACCCTCTGTCCTTTTCTTCACCTCTTTCTCTCTTTCCTCCCCACTCCCCTGCCTCCACCACTGTCAGCCCACAATTCATAAAAACTAAGCAGTTTATTGACTTTCAGTCTTTACGTACATGTAGTACTTTCTGTGCTTGTACGTCTGCTTATTTTATGAACTTGATGTTATTTATGTACTTACTTTTGTTCAATAAAATTTGAATGATAAAAAAAGAAAACATCTGGACATGTAAATTCGAGAGGACAGGTAAGGGAGGGTTAAACTCTATAGTATATGCACATTAAAATAGCAATAAGAAATCTACAATGAGTAACCTTCATTATGCCATTCAGTGTCTTCCCTTCTCATTATTATTATTTCTTGCACTGTATTTTTTTTGTGTATACCCATTAGAATGTGAAACAAAAAAAATAACTTTTCCATAGGAGTTATTGTGAATGTCTTGTTTCTTCCATTGTTGGATAAGACTTCCTAAATCTTTTGTACTGTACAGTTATTTGGAGGCATGGAAATATCTTGTCTGACTATTCTTACCTTTAACACTTTCCTTACTGCTCCTTTTTTACACATGTTTTTGTCCGCTATAACAATATAACATACTTTTATACCCTAATATTCCATACACATGTAACATTTTATAAATGTTGATTGTTAAGCAGCATAAAATACTGCTTAATTAGAAAAAAAAAAAAGTTCTATCTTGGTACAGGTTAAGTCTAAGTAATAAACTTTGGAGTTGGAAAGTTCACAAAATTTTGCTAATGATTCACTTAAATTATATTTAGAGTATTTGTGCAGAGCACTTGTTTTTATTCTTTGTAACAATATTAATGTTTTCCTCAGTAAAGATGTTTTAACTTTGATATGCAATATTTAAACTCTTTGGAGTAAATAAAAGAATGTTTAAAGTTATAGTATAAATGTATTCATTTTATGACTTCTAAACCAATACTGTAGGTTTCCATTTACGTTCCAATAAATATGACACACTCTTACCAGCTTCAGCCAGAATCTTCACAAGGTCTTTTGCTTTCGTTCTTGGGTTGATATGCACATTTCGTACCAAAGCACATTCATCTCTGGAACATAAAACCTATCTCCTTCCTGAGCGGTATGATGGCTGGACATTCCCATCTTGTTTGTACTTGCGTATAATTGTCTGTACAGATGAACGAGGCACCTTCAGGTATCTGGAAATTGCACCCAAGAATGAATCAGACTTGTGTAAATCCTCAATTCTCTTCCTGATATCTTGGCTGATTTCTTTAGATTTTCCCATGATGTAATACAAAAAAGCATTGGGTTTCAGATGTGCCTTAAAATACATCCACAGGTGTGTCTCTAATTAACTCAGATGTTGACAATAAACCTATCAAAATCTTCCAAAGACATGACATCATCATATGGGCTGTCCCAAATTGCTTAAAGGCATAGTAATCTTAGTGTATGTAAACTTTTGACTTTGCAGAAAGTAATAAAAATGCCTTAAAAATTCTCTCTCTCTCTTTTTCATTATTCTGGCATTTGGCAAATATAAATAATTTTGGTAATCTTAATTGACCTAAAACGAGAAAGGTTTATTCTGATTTCATGTCAAATAGTGAGAAAAACATACATGTGTCTTTTTATATAGTATATGTAAACTTCTGGTTTCAACTGTATATTTTGTTGAGCCACACTTTTCCATAATACATGTATTACTAGCCTTCTCATGTTTTTAAGCATAAAGGAACACTTGGCTATGTTCAATAATTAATGCCCATGGTGGCATTAATTAATTAATTAATAATTATGCTTATAGTGGTCAACCGGCACTGACTGCTTTTATTTTCCCATGTGTTCCTAACATTTGTCTTTATTTTTAAGCTACACTTTACTTCAAAGAGAAGCATCAAAGAATTTATTTTTGGAATAGTGACAGATGCATTGTGACTACTGCAAACTCATCAATATGGTTAGACATTCTAGCTTGTTTAATGTGCTTAATTGCCTTTTTATATATTCTGTATGAAATTATTATAATATAATTTAGTACAACCAGATGGAGCTTTAAAAATACATTTTAAAAGGGAGCACGATACATGACATAAAGGAACTTTCCTGTCTCAATGTAAATATTGACATTGCTATTAGTCCACACCAGTTTTATCACAATTATATCTTTCTGAGTATTATACAGTGAAAATATGGCCATAACAGAATGTAGCATGTATTAATGAAAGCATTAATGATAAAACCGATTTAGCTGCAAATCATTAAAAATCCCACTTGAACATGCGGCCTTTCCAAAATAATATTGGTTTAATTATTACATCATACCTTGTTTAAAACAGAGGAAAGAGAAGAACCCAAAAGAGCATTTTGTAGGAGATTCATCCACAGACAGGCAATATAACCCAACGAGTAGTTTCCTGGTGGGCAGTGGCGTAACTAGGAATGGCTGGGCCCCAAGGCAAACATTTGACATAGGGCCCCCCAATCCTCCACCCATACAAACTGCATTCCTGCACTATTATGCCCCATAGTGGCCCCTGCACACACTATTGTGCCCCATAGTGGCCCCTGCACACACTATTATGCCCCATAGTGGCTGCTGCACACACTATTATGCTCCATAGTGGCCCCTGCACACACTATTATTCCCCATAGTGGCCCCTGCACTCACTATTATGCTCCATAGTGGCCCCTGCAAACAGTATTATGCCCCATAGTGACCACTGCACACAGTATTATGCTCCATAGTGGCCCCTTCACACAGTATTATGCCCAATTGTGGACCACCCATGAACAATTATTATATTCTGGGGTCTTTTCAGACCTCATATAATGATATAATGATTGGAGGCCTAGGGGAGGATACAAACATAAAAACAATGTTACTTACCTCTCCCTGGCTCCGGCACACTTCACACTACGCACTACCCCGGAGTATGTTTGTGGGGTTCGTGAACCGCAGTCTTACTTACTGATTCCCGCTCCTGCTCACAGCCACCTCCACTTCCGCAGAAGGGGAAGCGCAGGCGGCCGTGAGCAAGGGGGGGGGTAAGTTAATAGGACCCATTACCTGATGGGGTTGCTCCAGCAGGTAACGGCCTATTAAATAATTTAAAAAAAACCCATCAGGGGCCCGCCGGGCCACCTAATGTCCCGGACCCTGTGGCAGCCGCTACCCTGGTATTTACGGCACTGCTGGTGGGCGATAAATTTGTTTACACATGTGCCTCCCAACTCACAGTTCACTTCCTGCATTACATTTCTCTCTTCATCTTCCAGCTGGCAACATCAGCACCTGACAATCCCATCTACTCCGGAGGCTGGAGGAGTATTACTAAGTAGGCGCAGAAGGAGCACAAAGTCATGTAGAAAAATGGGTGAGGAGTGCAAGATGCCTGGGTCTCATTTTCTAGCTGTGTGGTTGACAACATTTACTTCTATCAGGTCCCTCTCCTTACTGCCAATTGCTCCTTTGTTCTCCTTCCAACTGCTTTCTCAATCCCTGTCTCTGTTTATACAGGAAGACTAGTATGTATTATGGGTTAAATCCCCCTTCACTTGGAACTTTCTGCTGCTGTCGTATATTCACCTGATACCAGCCAGTTTCCTTCACTTGTTTAGTGTCACATCATGTGACAGAGGTATTACACATCCTATCCAGTTTTGCCCCTGTGGGAATCCAACTCTTTTAGGCAGTAAGCAGCCATTCATTTTAGTATTTTTTTGTGTATATACTACATAATAATAATAATAACTTTATTTATATAGCGCCAACATATTCCGTAGCACTTTACAAATCAGAGTACACATGAACAGACAATATGAGACATTACAATGTGACAAAGAAATAAACATATCAAACAATAGGAGTGAGGGCCCTGCTTGCAAGAGTTCACATTCTATGAGGAGATAGGGGGACACAAGAGGTCAGAGGGCTTGTTTGCTACAATGGTCCAGCCATCTTTTATTTATTTATTTATTATGCTTACTTATATAGCGCCATCATGTTCCGCAGCGCTTTACAGACATTGAGAGTCACTGCCCCATATAGGGCTCACAATCTACATTCCCTATCAGTATGTCTTTGGAGTGTGGGAGGAAACTGGAGTACCCGGAGAAAACTCACGCAAACACGGGGAGAACATACAAACTCCTTGCAGATGTTGTCCTTGGCAGGATTCGAACCCAGGACTCCAGCGCTGCAAGGCTACAGTGCTAACCACTGAGCCACCGTGCTGGAAAAGGTTGTGTAACTGAAGCTGCATGAACCCATCACCAGCCAATATCTGTGAATAAACAGATACTAAGTGCAAGAAGTGCGGTGTAACTTCTAGATGGAGAGGCCAGGATCTGAGGAACAGAGGAGGAAGAATAAAATGTGTTATTGTTTTCCACCTCCGCACACTACACTGTGATCAGGGCACATGATAAGCCTGACCAAACAGATGTGATTTTAGGGCAGTTTTGAAGCTGCTGTAGTTGGGGTTTAATCGGATTGTTTTGAGTAAAGCATTCCAGAGCATGGGTGCAGCTCGAGAAAAGTCTTAGAGGTGGGAATGGGATGATCGGATAACACAGGATGCAAGTCTAAGGTCATTGACAGAACTGAGAGGACGGTTAGGGTGGTAGACAGTGACGAGAGAGGAGATATAGGTGGGCGCAGCGCTATGGATGGATTTGTGGGTCAGTGTAATAATTTTATATTATATTCTGTGACTATGTATGTTGACAATAAAGCGAGCATGTGTATGATTGTATCCATGTATGTGATGAATGTCTGTATGAGTGTGTCCATGTAAGCTGTGGATGTATGAGTGTATCCGTTTATGTGGTGAACATGTGTATGAGAGCATCCATTTGAGTGGTGAATGTGTGTATGTTTTCATGTGAGTGGTGAGTATATGTATGAGAGTGTCCATGTAACTGGTGTACATGTATATGAGAGTGTTCATGTAAGTAGTGTATGTCAGCACCCATGTAAGTGATGTATGTGGGTATGAGTACAACCTTGGAAGTGGTGAATATGTGTATGAGTGCATCCACATATGTGGTGTATGAAAGCGTCATGTGAGTGGTAAATGAGTGCTTACATGTGAGTGGTAAGCTTGTGTATGAGAGTACCCATGTAACTTTTGTATGTGTGTATGAGAGTGTCCATGTGAGTAGTGTATATGTGCATAAGAGCATCCATATGATTAGTGTACATGTATATGAGTACATCCATGTAAGTGGTTACACATGTATGAATGCATCCAAGGGGTTCATATGTGGTGAATAGGGATTAGGGAATCCAGATTTTGACCCAAATTTTACAAAAGTTTCAGGTTTGACCTGAACCCTAAACTTTTTAGGGATTGCCACCAACAAAACACAACTATATTCTTGGGTCTCCTTAGTCCCTAGAGGGAACTTGGGACATGCCAAAGTCACAATGCTTTTGTGCATTTGATTCTGTTTGCTGAGCCATTGTAACTATGCTTATTGTGATTCTTTTGACTGAGCTACTGTATCTAAGCCTACTATGTGATTCAGTTGGCTGAGCTGATGACAATTATGGGTGATACTGCTACTAAGGCTGTTTAGCTAATCCTATCATGGAATTTGGTTTGCCGATCTGGTGTATCTTTCATGTAGGATGCCAAGCCATTATATCAAAGCTCATCCTGTGCTGTATTGTCTGCTGAGCTGTGTGTCTAAACCAGTTGACATTCTATCTGTTGAGTATACCATGCATATACCAGTAAGTATATCAACAGATCTTCATGCAGGGGCGTAACTACAGGGGTAGCAGCGGTAGCAACTGCCACAGGGCCCGGGATGCTTTTTTTTTTTTTAAATAGGCAATTACCTGCTGCAGTAACCCCAGCAGGTAACGGGCCCTATTTACTTACCAATCCCCGCTCCTGCTCATGGCCGCCTGCGCTTCCCATTCTGTGGAAGCGGAGGTGACTGTGAGCAGAAGCGGAGATCGGTAAGTGAGGCCACGTGCCGCGAACCCCACAAACACTGTCTCCTGAGTATAATGATCGGAGGCCCAGGGGAGGTGAGGGAAAATACAAAAAACACTGTTACTTACCTCTCCTATGCTCCACAGGCTTCGTACCTTTTTGGTGACGTCACGTGGGCCGGGCATGCATCATTATGCATCGCGGCGCCGGCCCGGCTCACGCGAGATCTGGTCCAACATTGAAGATGGCCAAAGTAGCGGGGAGTGCGTCGCAGCCAGGAAGAGGTAAGTTGCATTGGTTTTTTTTGTTTGTATCCTCCCCTGGGTCTCCGATCATTATACTCTGGGGTCTGAAAAGTATTGGAATAATTGTTCATGGGTAGTCCACAATGGGGCATAATACTGTGTGCAGGGGCCACTATGGGGCATAATACTGTGTGCAGGGGTCAATATGGGGCATAATAGTGCGTTCAGGGGCCACTATGGGGCATAATACTGTATGCAGGGGCCACTATGGGGCATAATACTGTGTGTGGGGGCCACTCTGGGGCATAATAGTGTGTGTAGGGGCCACTATGGTGCATAATAGTGTGCGCAGGAATGAGGTTTGTGCGGGGGAGGGGGTTGGAGGGGGTGGTCCGGGGGAGGGGGTTGGGGGCGGCAGTTCGGAGGGGGGCCCATGTCAAATGTTTGTCTTGGGGCCCAGCGTTTCCTAGTTACTCCACTGTCTTTATGATACTGTGAATTCCATTCTTTGAAGCCACAGCCGTCACATGCACAGTGTTTCCTGAACATGGATTTGTGAATTTGGTCTTGAGCAATGAAGACTGAAATACTTTAACCCTTTCCCAACATCCACAGTAATAGTACAGCAGATGTTGGGTATTTAAATATGGTGGCTGCTCCGGAGCGAACTGTATTATTCAGCAGAGACTGACAGCAATGCCTGCAATCAGTGCCCACACTGATCACAGGCATTAAACCCTCTCACATCTTGGGCAAAGCTGACTGAAGCTTATATCTAGAGATGAGCGAATAGATTCTGCAGAAGTGGAATTTGATCCGAATTTCAGGAAATCTTCGATTCGCCATGATTCTGGATTTCCTCACGCTTCGATGCATCGAATCGCATTTTTTAATAAAATGGCCGTCGCACATGTTAGGACAAGGGGGAAGAAACTCTGGGAGCGTGGGATCACCCACAATGCCAAGCGTGCAGCTAATCTGCAGCCAGCAGGACCTGTGATGTCACAGCCCTATAAAAACCCTCGGCCATTTTAGGTACAGTCATTCCACATCGCTCTTACTGTAGGGACATACGTCGGCAGGAACTAGGGAAAGAATTAGAAAACATATAGAAGTTCAGGGAAAGAAGCTGAGCCTTAGAACTGTAGGGAAAGCATAGGAAGGAATTGAGAGAAGAATTTGGGGTGGTTGCAGGGTCATTTATAGAAAGAATTTGCAGCATAATTCACATTACAGCACTCACTGCCATTATACTGCTGCTCATTACTCATATCTGTGTCTTCAAGGTAGAACACAACAAGACTTTTGCAGTGCAGTACAGCAAAAAAAAAGTGAATTATCATATTATCATACACTAATATCTGCACGTATCTGTAAAAAAAAAAGGCGTTTATTATAAGGGGCTTATTCACTGTTCTTCCAAGGCATAACATTATTCAGTACTATTGTGCCAAAGAAAATTGCATTATCATCCTTGCAGGCCATTTTTCAATACAGTATTTTCAATAATAATTCAATAATTCCTAGCAGTTATCATCACTTATTTAAAGGTGTTTACTAGTGTCAAAACACATAAAAAGGACCATATTCGCCATTTTGTTACCAGTATAAAGTTGCAGGCCATTTTTAAAAACAGTGTTGTCAATAATAATTCAATAATTCAATAATTCTTAGCGGTTATCACTTATTTAAAGGTGTTTTTTAATGTTAAAACACATAAAAAGGACCATATTCACCTTTTTGTTAACAGTATAAAGTTGCAGGCTATTTTTCAATACAGTATTGTCAATAATAATTCAATAATTCAATAATTCTTAGTGATTATCACTTATTTAAAGGTGTTTATTAGTGTCAAAACACATAAAAAGGACCAGGTTCGCCATTTTGTTACCAGTATAAAGTTGCAGGCCATTTTTAAAAACAGTATTGTCAATAATAATTCAATAATTCTTAGCGGTTATCATCACTTATTTAAAGGTGTTCATTAGTGTCTAAACCCATAAGGAGGACCATATTCGCCATTTTGTTACCAGTATACAGTTGCTGGCCATTTATAAATAGTATTGTCAATAATTCAATAAATCTCTACCTTTATCACGCTTTTTTTATTGGTGTTCATTTGTGGGTGAAGAAATAAGCGGCATATTTGCCGTTCTCTTCAAAGTAGAAAATAACAGGCCTTTTTGCCCTTTGCAATTAAGTTTTTTCATCGAACAGTATGTCAGACAGAAAAGCAAGAGGCCGTGCACAAGGGAGGGCCGCAGGCCTAAATGTTTCTGGCGCAGGCACAGGTCGCAGCAGAGCAAGGGGGCGTGGCAGAAGGGGTCAGTTACAGAGGCCTGAGCTCCCAGTGTCAAGTAGCAGTCGTGTCTTGACCAGCAACCCAACGGTTGTAGACTGGTTGACTCGGTCATCCAATTCATCCCAAGTCACATCAGACACCCCCAGCCAAGAGTCGGTGGGTTCGTCAGACACAACCCTTAGTTGGTATGGCCTGGCAGCAGGTCCTGTGCCCTCACCTGTCCTCAACCTGCCTCTGTCCTTTTCTGTTCCCTCAGCTAGAGAAGTACTTTATGCTGTGGGCTCAGATCCACTGTACAGTGAGGAGGAGGTACTAGAGAACAGTCAGCTGCTATTGCTCAGCCAAGATGTGGAAGAGACATACGCCACTTCCTACGGTAGGTGGGCAAGTAGTGATGAGGAGAGTGGCATGGGAACTGGTGTTGAGGAGGACATCAGTGACCTGCAGACAGTAGTGGATGACGATGTAGCTGATCGTAATTGAGAGCAGGGTGACGAAGGGGCCTCATCATCATCAGGGGAAGAGGGTTGCAGCTTGCGCATGAGGCAGTGGGGGAGTCAGCAGGGTGGCAGCAGTGTGAGGTCGGGAGCTAAATGTACACGGGGTAGACTACCCGCTTCGCAGAAACCTACCTGCCTGGAAAGCAGTGGTGCAGGGTTTCACGGAGGCAGTGGTGATAGCAGTCAGTTATTGCGGGGTGTTGGGGGGAAAATCACATACTCAGCGGTGTGGCAGTTTTTTGTAAAGCCACCAAGGGAGGTGAACATGGCCATTTGTTCAATCTGTGGTCAGAAAGTGAAGCGTAGCCAGAGTGCTAATGTTGGCACCACAGCCCTGCGCCAACATATGCAGCATCATCATAAAGTGGCCTGGCGAGAGCCGTGGCTCCAATGTGGTGGTCCAGGCTGCCGCAGCAACCGCTGCAGCACCCAGTGGCACGCACCCCATTTCAGGCAGTCAAGGCTCCACCACCTCAGCTGAAGGAAGCTGTGTATCTTTCCCATCATCTGCTGGTCGTGATGCTCCTGCTCCTCCTCCTAGTCAGTTATTGCTTCAGCAATCAATCACAGAATCTATATCTAAGAGACAACAGTATGCATGCACTCATCCAAAAGTGCAGAAGCTGAACATGCTCCTGTCCAAGTTGCTGGTGCTGCAGTCACTCCCTTTCCACTTGGTGGACTCTGCACCTTTCAGAGAACTGATGGCTTGCGCCGAGCCGAGGTGGAGAGTCCCAAGCCGTAATTTCTTTGCCAAGAAGGCAGTACCAAATATGAACAAATATGTAGAAGAGAAGGTGGGCCAGATCTTGAGCCTGTCGGTGTCTGCCAAAGTGCATGGCAGTGCCGACGTGTAGAGTCGCAAACACGGTCAAGGACAATATATGTCATTTACGGCCCACTGGGTTAATGTGGTGCCTGCCCAGACACACCAGCAACTTAGACAGGTGACGCAGCTTCTGCCTCCACGTTCTCACGTCGTTGGTCCTTCAAGAATGTCCGAATCATCCTCCACTGTCTCCTCAGCCTCCACTACAGAGACAATTCATAGTGCTCCTCCAGCATACCACATGTGCAGGGCACAGCGGTGTCACTCTGTTCTACACCTCGTTTGCCTGGGAGAACGAAGTCACACAGTAGACAAACTTCTCTGTGTCCTCAATCAAGAAATCGAATCCTGGCTTTTTCCAAGAGAACTTAAAATCGGTACAATGGTGACCGACAACGAAAAGAACATGGTGTCGGTGCTGCGTCAAGGAGGGCTGAGCCACCCATCTGCAAGACATCCTAAAAATGTCAGGGAAACTTTGCATGCACTTCAGCCACTTGTACACTGCCAAGCACACCCTTCTTGAGCTGCAGCGGCAGAAAGGCCTCCCACAACATAGGCTGATATGAGATGTTTCCACCCGTTGGAATTCAACCCAGCATATGTTGGATCGACTATATGAACAGAGAATAGCCATAAACGATTTCTTGATGATCCAAGCGGACAGAGGTACTCCCCTGTGTAACTTTAACGTTAGCCAGTGGCAGCTTATGCGTGAAACCTACTGTTCGCTAGTTCCCTTTTAGGAGGCCACTTTTGTTAGTCAGTCGCCAGGACTATGGGATGAACAATGTCATTCTACTGATTCGCATCCTGGAAAAGATGCTTTTCAATCTGGCTGGACAGGGGACTGGAGATGTGGCGATGAGGAGGACATTGGAACATAAACAATGTGTAGCCAAATGGGTGGAGAGGAGGAGCAGGAGCAACCAGAACAGCCAGAGGGTGATGAAGATGATGAGGCAGATGACCCAGACACACCGTGGCAGTTTGCAGTGGATATGGATGCAGGGAGTCCCTCTGAGTCACTTGCGCAAATGGTCTGATCCATGTTGACTTCCTTGCGCAGTGACAGCCGAATTGTCACCATTCAGCAGAGGGATGACTACTGGCTCTCCACCATGTTAGACCCTTGCTACCAGGGAAAAATGGGGGCCTTTTTTACACCCGATGAGAGGGAGGACAAACTGAACTACTATAGAGACATGCTATGTAGCAAGTTGGCCACTGCCTATCTGCACCATCGTCCATCCTCTCACATGTCCAACTGGGGAGGGCCCTGAGCGCTCAACTTGCACTGGCATGGCATCTGTGGGAGGGGGGTGAGGGTGGCAGGAGCAGTATCGGCTCCATCAGCAGCAGCCTGAGCCTAGAGTCGCTGATGAGCAGCTTTCTTCAGCTGCATAGAGTGAAGAAGCTGCTCATCAGCAGCTAGACACAGAACAGAAGTTGAACCAGCAGGTAGTGGCATACTTAGAGTGCACCCTGCCACCCATCTTCGAAGATCCGCTGGACTACTGGGTAGCCAAACTGGATTTGTGGCCGCAAATGGCCGAGTTTGCCCTGGAAAAGCTGTCCTGCCCGGCCAGTAGTGTGGCATCAGAGCGGCGCAGGCCATAGTTACCTCAAGGAGAACTCACCTGTCCACCCAAAATTTGGAGAAACTGACCTTTGTGAAGATGAATCAGGCATGGATCAGCCAGGATTTCCACCCACCAATGCCTGATGCAGCAGATTAAATGATCCATGCTGCCTCACCACACTCTGCCACTGGGTCACTTTATTTCCTCCTAAGGCTGTTTCTACCTACACTTTATATCACCTTGCCACTCTGTGGCCTACTAACGCTGCTGCCTCCTCCGCACTCTGCCACTGGATGACAGCATGGCCTCCTCAGACTACTGCCACCTCCTCACTCTGCAACTGGGTGACTGTATGGCCTCCTAAGGATGTTGCTACCTACACATTATATCACCTTGCCACTCTGTGGCCTACTAACACTTCTGCCACCTCCGCACTCTGCTACTGGATGACTGTATGGCCTACTCACGCTGCTGCCACCTCTGCACTCTGCCACTGAGTGACTGTATGGCCTCCTCATGCCGCAGCCACTGGGTCATTGTATGCCCTCCTCATGTTGCTGCCACTTGGTCACTATATGGCCTCCTGATACCACTGCCACTGGGTCACTGTATGGCCTCCTCATGTTGCTGCCACTTGGTCACTGTATGGCCTTCTGATACCGCTGCCACTGGGTCACTGTATGCTCTTCTCATGTTGCTGCCACTGGGTCACTATATGGCCTCCTCATACCGCTGCCACTATGGCACTGTATGGCCTCCTCATGTTGCTGTCATTGGGCCACTGTATGGCCTCCTCATACCGCTGCCACTAGGTCACTGTAAGGCCTCCTCATGTTGCTGCCACCAGGTCACTGTATGGCCTCCTCATGTTGCTGCCACTGGGTCACTGTATGCCCTCCTCATGTTGCTGCCACTGGGTCACTGTATGCCTTCCTCATGCTGCAGCCACTGGGTCATTGTATGGTCTCCTCATGCCGCTGCCACTGGGTCACTGTATGACCTCCTCATGCTGCTGCCACTGGGTCATTGTATGGCCTCCTCATACCGCTGCCACTAGGTCACTATATGGCCTCCTCATGTTGCTGCCACTGGGTCACTGTATGGCCTCCTCATGTTGCTGCCACTGGGTCACTGTATGGCCTTCTCATGCTGCTTCCACTTGGTCACTGTATGGCCTCCTCATGTTGCTGCCACTGGGTCATTGTATGGCCTCCTCATACCACTGCCACTAGGTCACTGTATGGCCTCCTCATGTTGCAGCCACTGGGTCACTGTATGGCCTTCTCATGTTGCTTCCACTTGGTCACTGTATGGCCTCCTCATGTTGCTGCCACTGGGTCATTGTATGGCCTCCTCATACCACTGCCACTAGGTCACTGTATGGCCTCCTCATGTTGCTGCCACCGGGTCACTGTATGCCCTCCTCATGCTGCTGCCACTGGGTCATTGTATGGTCTCCTCATGCCGCTGCCACTGGGTCACTGTATGGCCTCCTCATGTTGCTGCCACTGGGTCACTGTATGCCCTCCTCATGCCTCTGCCACCGGGTCACTGTATGCCCTCCTCATGCCGCTGCCACTGGGTCACTGAATGCCCTTCTCATACCACAACCATTGGTTCACTGTATGCCCTCCTCATCCCACACCCACTGGGTCACTGTATGCCCTCCTCACGCTGCAGCCGCTGGGTCACTATATGGCCTCCTCATGCCGCTGCCACTGGGTCACTGTATACTCTCCTAAGGCTGGTACTACCTCCTCCGCCTGTCATGCCCGTGTCATTCGGACTCACAATATTGTTTGACTACCAAAGTAGGCTCCCTATGAGTGTTACTGCAAGGCACAGTGTTCTACACCACTATACATGCTCTCTGAAGCAAGGAAATAGGTGTTTTTTAGCGATATTCACCGCAAAGTAATTCGGATCGAAGCAAATTTTTTTGGAACTTCGAATCGAACTGCTGAATCGAACTTTAAGAAATTCGTCATCTCTACTTATATCCTATGAATTTATATTACAGGCTGCTCTATTCCATCTTTTTGCAATGCATTATCATTGTAATGTATTGTATTAGTGATCAGACTCCTTGGGGTTCAAGACCTCTAGGGGTCTAATAATACAGTAAAAAAAAAAAAAAAAAAATATATATATATATATATATATATACTATATAAATATATATATATATATATATATATATATATAAAATACATAATTTAAAATACGTAATTTAAATCACTCCCCTTTCCCTAGAACACATATAAAAGTACATAAAAAAGTAAAACACATACTCATTTGGTATTCCTGTGTCTGAAAACACCCAGTCTACAAATTCCTAAAAATATTTTTTCCATACGGCGAACGCTGTATAGCGGGGAAAAAAACATCAAAAGAGTCAAACCACCTTTTTTTGCGTCTCATAAAAATTGAATAAAAAGTGATCAAAGCAATAGAAAATTTAAATAAATTTGGTATCCACAGAATCGTACCAACCCATAGCATACAGGAGACATGTAATTTTGGCTGCACTGTGAACATCGTAAAAACAAAACCCGTAAGAATGTCGCCAAACACATTCTGTGATATATTTTTTATATTGTTTGAAGCTGTTTTTTGTTCACTATATGGCTTTGAAATCTGTACTATGTCACTATATGACACTATTAATTGTGTTGTATATGGCATATCTATCTCTTCTAAAGTGTGTGGGCTTCTTTAATTTAGGTGGTGCAAACAAGGTCACTAGCAGTTATATTCTAGTCCCACGTATGGTTGCTATAATTGGAAATCAACCTACTAATTTCACTACACAAACTGTAGTACCAAACTGCAAAATTAACACAGTCAACTTCCAAGGTGAAATGTTAACCAAAATATGGGGGTGAAAAACAAAGCGGACAGATTCCTGACTAAACTTATTATGATAAGAGGGCTTGAATCTAGTGTTAAGGTGCACTTATTCATACTCCACCAAAAGAGTTTAGTAAGCAGTAGTACTCTTTTCCATCTTGCTTCCTGACTATGCTATTTGGCAGTAAATCTGGTGCTTGTTTTTGGTTTCATTTTTATGCATCTCCTGTTTGGACAAGTATTGGTTTCTTTTCATCCTTGGTAAAAGATCCAAGCTGTTGTGTGCATCACCAGGTGGATTTAAGGCAGTTTTGGATTGGACTAACATGTGACACATGCCAGCAATGTTGATGGTGCCCCATTGAAGTCTATGGAACAGTGTTGCAGTACCTGAACAGAGAGTGAGCAGCGTGGTTCCCAGCATGTTAACATTGCTATTGGAAGTGATGATTTAAATGAAAGGAGAGGTAATGTAAATATATGTTATAGGGGTGACGATGCTATTAGCCCTGAAACCCTGAGGACACCACTTATATCGTAAAACATGTTGGGGGGAGGTCCTAGTGTAGTTTTTTTTTTTTTTAATACATCAGTACACCACCTACTTCTAAAACTGGTGCAAAGTCTATAGTTTCCCACGAGAACATTCTTTAGATGGATATACAGTGCCTTGCAAAAGTATTCGGCCCCCTTGAACTTTTGAACCTTTTGCCACATTTCAGGCTTCAAACATAAGGATATAAAATTTAAATTTTTTGGTGAAGAATCAACAACAAGTGGGACACAATCGTGAAGTGCAACGAAATTTATTGGATATTTTAAACTTTTGTAAAAAATAAAAAACTGAAAAGTGGGGAGTGCCAAATTATTCGGCCCCCTTAAGTTAATACTTTGTAGCGCCACCTTTTGCTGCGATTACAGCTGCAAGTCGCTTGGGGTATGTCTCTATCAGTTTTGCACATCGAGAGACTGAAATTCTTGCCCATTCTTCCTTGGAAAATAGCTCGAGCTCAGTGAGGTTGGATGGAGAGCGTTTGTGAACAGCAGTTTTCAGCTCTTTCAACAGATTCTCGATTGGATTAAGGTCTGGACTTTGACTTGGCCATTCTAACACCTGGATACGTTTATTTGTGAACCATTCCATTGAAGATTTTGCTTTATGTTTGGGATCATTGTCTTGTTGGAAGATAAATCTCCGTCCCAGTCCCAGGTCTTTTGCAGACTCCAACAGGTTTTCTTCCAGAATGGTCCCGTATTTGGCTCCATCCATCTTCCCATCAATTTTAACCATCTTCCCTGTCCCTGCTGAAGAAAAGCAGGCCCAAACCATGATGCTGCCACCACCATGTTTGACAGTGGGGATGGTGTGTACAGGGTGATGAGCTGTGTTGCTTTTACGCCAAACATATCGTTTTGCATTGTGGATTTTGGTTTCATCTGACCAGAGCACCTTCTTCCACATATTTGGTGTGTCTCCCAGGTGGCTTGTGGCAAACTTTAAACGAGACTTTTTATGAATATCTTTGAGAAATGGCTTTCTTCTTGCCACTCTTCCATAAAGGCCAGATTTGTGCATTGTACAACTGATTGTTGTCCTATGGACAGACTCTCCCACCTCAGCTGTAGATCTCTGCAGTTCATCCAGAGTGATCATGGGCCTCTTGGCTGCATCTCTGATCAGTCTTCTCCTTGTTTGAGATAAAAGTTTAGAGGGACGGCCGGGTCTTGGTAGATTTGCAGTGGTCTGATACTCCTTCCATTTCAATATGATCACTTGCACAGTGCTCCTTGGTATGTTTAAAGTTTGGGAAATCTTTTTGTATCCAAATCCGGCTTTAAACTTCTCCACAACAGTATCATGGACCTGCCTGGTGTGTTCCTTGGTCTTCATGATGCTCTATGAGCTTTAAACAGAACCCTGAGACTATCACAGTGCAGGTGCATTTATATGGAGACTTGATTACACACAGGTGGATTATATTTATCATCATCAGTCATTTAGGACAACATTGGATCATTCAGAGATCCTCACTGAACTTCTGGAGTGAGTTTGCTGCACTGAAAGTAAAGGGGCCGAATAATATTGCATGCCCCACTTTTCAGTTTTTTATTTTTTACAAAAGTTTAAAATAACCAATAAATTTCGTTCCACTTCACAATTGTGTCCCACTTGTTGTTGATTCTTCACCAAAAAATTAAAATTTTTTATCCTTATGTTTGAAGCCTGAAATGTGGCAAAAGGTTGAAAAGTTCAAGGGGGCCGAATACTTTCGCAAGGCACTGTAACTAATGCATATTTTATTCAATGAAGCAAAATGAACATTGGGTGTTAATATGACCGAGTTAGATGAATCAGTACCAGTCAATAAGTATTTATGTCAATAAGCAGATGAAAGAATGGGAGAGGTGGTGATTAGTTTTTTAAGTCACAATCACAGTGTTGCACACACACACATACACACACACACACACACACACACACACACACACACACTTTTTGCTGCCCCTTAGGTCAGGGCCATTTTAACACTTTGGTAAGCCCAGTGCAAATATTTCATAAGTACCCCCTCATCACCAATACTACAGATAGAGTAGATATTGAGAGGTGCTGCTGGGAACAGAGGGACAGCACCTGAAATGCAGGGCTGTCCTGCTGTCTCAAGGGGGTCCCTACTGCCATAGGACATGGTGCAAGTGCAGCATTTTCCCTAGGGTTAGAGCAGCCCTGCCTTAGGTAAATTGAAATATTGTATAGTAGTTTTTCCTAACCAGCAAATTAGGCTTTATTTTGGTGTTTTTAAACATTACCTGTAGCCACACTGTCATACTGCAGGGGTCCTGGATGTTGGGCCATTGTAAATATAATACTGATGGTCTATCCTAAAGACAGATCATCCATATTAGATAGGTGGATAACCCCTTTAATATAAGGGGATATAATTTATATTAGTGGAACATTAATATTGGGGAAAGGGAACAATCTGGGTGACAGGGGGCACTGTGGGGGAGCTCCAAAATGGTATGTGGCTTTGGGTTAAATGGGACGCGACCTAAAAATGTTTGTGCCACACTGTGTGTACTGCCCCTCTTCCCTACCTCCCCCCCAAATTTTCACTCCTTGCTTCACAGCAAGCCCCTTCCCCTGGCTCTCCTCACACAAACTGTTGAGCATGTCCACCCAGAGTACATGCCTCTAGAATGTGTAGCTTAAACAATACATTTAGAGTGCCTGACACAAATGCCTATTAGTTTCTACCTCAGATGCCCCATAAAACTTTATTTCATATTTACCTATATGTTAAGCTGAGAAATGGTTCTCTCTATCTCTCTTATGCATTAACGGTACTAACTTCACAACAATAAATAGACCGTATAGCATAGTATGCCATGAATAATAATTGCTTTCCTAGATTTCGAGGTGGTAAGGAGTGATTTGAGTAGAGCTGAATATTAAGAATGATTGCTCCATCCATCCCTGCTGCATGCACTGTACATGCCTTTTTTGATTTGTGGTGTAACTTACTAAAAAGGTAAGGCATTCCTATCACTTTAAATGGATTTTCATGATTTGGAAAATTGATGCCAGCCTTCAAACAGTCTGTGTACTTTTCTTCTGTAATGTATTAGCAAAACTGTAGCCTGACAGAAGTTGAGCATATTTTCAATTCTAAGTGATTGGAAGGAATGAACAAACATCACATTTTAATATGTTGACATTCATCATTTATAATCAAAACAATTCCAGAGAAATTCATATTTCTCTAGAGACATATTTTAAACAAAAAGGACAATCCTCTCTGGCATGTAGTGGAGTACATCCTTAAAATCTAGTTATATGAAGAAAAAAACATACTTTTATTGTGCTGTCAGTGTGAAATATATTGTCAAATTCCATTCTATAAGTGTCTTTTGCTTCATTCATCACAACTTGCATTACAACTTTCATTTCCCATTTCCCAAAAGGGCGATATCCAGAGAACTAATATCAGGTAAATTTGCAAAGTTAGCTCATGCTGTCAGTAAGGGGAAACATAACAAAACATAAAAAACGGAAAATACAGTCTGATCCCAATCTTTTCTTAAAGGCTTTAAAATAAGTTTGGCTGAGGTTTAAATTCTCATCTTGACTTTTCCAAGCAGTTCATTGCAGATCTCAACCTTTTATAAAAGTTTTCATAGCAAAAATATTTAAGAAATACTTTGAAGAACAGTATTTGTTGTTCAGAAACACATGGGCATATGGTAGTTACTTGATGAAACGGAATCTGAAATATTGGCAATGCTTTAAGTAATATTACTCATATTAATAACAACAAAAGTATCTGGATTAGTGAAAAATGTTATGGGGAATAGAAGTGAGAAAATTGCGTGATTTAACATTTTAATTACTTCACAAAGTTGCCTTAACTGTCAATTAATTAGCCTGTAGTAATAGTATTAGTAATAAATAGCCTCCTCAGGCAAATTGACTTACTATTATATGAATAAGGCTTTCTTCTTCTGCAATCGGGTGTAATAGTACCTCCCATGGATGGTACAGGAACAGGATCTTTGGGATGTCATGACAAATTCTCCCAGTCCTACCAGTGGCATATGCATATTAGGTCAGTATCAGGCAATAAAGCTTAGATATTATACTAGTGCTGCATCTAGCCCTTTAGTGGTGCCAAAAAATTGAAAAAGTTCAATAAAGATTAATACAATTTAAAAAAAATAAATCTTCCTGCAAAAAAATAAATAAAATAATTTTTTATTCATCATTTATTTAATTTTTCTTTTCAGAATAGTAGTAAAAATTACATTACACATGCATTAAAAAAACTGGTGGAGCTTTTCCCTACCCCACTCCCCCAACAAATTATTAAAAGTTAAGCAATAAATTATAATTATAGCTACCTCAAAACTACAACCAAGCAAAAAAACAAGACCCCATAAAGTTATATCAGGAGAAAGAAGTAATAGCTTAGAATGTTGCAACTAGAGATGACCAAACTGACGCGTTTTGATTTAAGTTTTGAGTTTTGTTCTAAAGAAACCTAAACTTTTGCGATTCATGTCAGGAAAACTAAAATGGCCATGTAACACATGTAACAAAGGTAGAAAAGCAGAGGAGGAGGAGAATCATATGGTCTCTGTGATCTAGACAGGCTTTTGGCATCATCTGGCAGCCTTTCAGTCAATCACAAGTGGTACGTGGAAAGATTACAGTTCTGATAGTATATAGTCTGCATATAAGATACTTTTCAGAGAAGAGCCATCTTGTGACAGACAGCCTAGGGGAGAGATGTGTTATCAGACACTGCATGAGCCAAAGCAATTGATGCTAAATTGCAAGTGGAATAACAACACCAACATTGTAGTAGAGCTATAGAATTATAGGAGAGGACGACTCCTCAGCACAGTTCCGTTTAATCAATTTTAGACAAGCAGGAAAATCATTTTACACATACACTGGCCAGGTCACCTTTTTTTTTTTTTTTTTTTTGTAATTTGTAATACAGTGTCAGATTTGCCATTAATGTAACTTACCTGCTCTGTGATATGTGACTGTCCACAAAGTGTCTTACAGTGTTTAACAATGCATTAAAAGTTGCTAGTATCACTGCAAATATCCAAGTTGACTCACACAGGTTCTAGTCTAATACTCACTGACCAGGTCATCCTTGGAGTTCTAAATCTCGTCTTCTTTTCTTTTAAATAGTGTTTTTTGTTAAACAATCCAGAGACACTACTATTAACACTTTGAAAATCCAAGCTGACTCACCCAGTGTGTTCTAGTCTAATACTCACTGGCCAGGTTACCTCACAGCTTTCCTAATTTTCTTCAGCTACAGTTTTTTGTAAAAACAACACAAAACAAATACACAGTGTAAGAACTGTCACAAATCCCTATTATATAGATAGTGAATTAAAATTACTGGAGAAAAATAGTGCAGGGAACTGGCTAAAGTATTAAGGCAGGGTTCACACTACCGTTGGAGTCCGTTATGAAGGTGTCCGTTAAAAAAAAAAATAAACGATCACCTATCATAATGGACCCTAACTGATGAGCATCAGGTAGTGTCCGTTTTTTAATGTCACATACCGCTAGGAAGCCGACAGCGCGCTGAATTCAGCGCACTGCCGGCTTTCCCGGTATGTGCCCCGGGGCTGGAGATATCGGCGGTGTAAGTTACATGTTTTACTTTACTTACTGTTTGAAGGGCGCTTTGAGGAACTCTCTCCCTGACACTTCTCGTTCGTACATAGCGCTGTACTGAGGGGGCGTTCCTCACAGCTCAGCGTCATCGCCGGGCAGTAAGGAACGCCCCCTCTGACAATACAGGGCTATAGACCAGTACAGAGAGAGGGGGCGTTCCTTACAGGCCAGTGATGACGCTCAGCTGTGAGGAATGCCCCCTCATACAACGCTATGAACGAACAGAGCTATCAGGGAGGGAGTTCTTCTGACAGTACCCGGCTATAGACGAGAAGAGAGAGAGGGGGCGTTCCTCATAGCCCAGTGTGATGATTCTGCTGCCTCATGATCGGCCTGCCGTTCTCGTTCTGCTGCCTTCCTCTCTCTCTATGCCTGTCGCTCTTGTTCTACAGCTTCCAGAAAACGGTCCAACACCTGCAGGTATGTGTTAGGGTCACTGGTGCCTACTTGCTGCAGGGCCATTTGCCAGTATGAAACCATTCCCCCTACAAGGCTGGGGTTACTGGTCTCTCCTGGTGAAGTAATCCTTGGGACCGGGCTGCTTGCTGCACTTCCTGGCCTAGCCCCAAAATCAGGACTCTGCATAGCTGTGGCTGCCTCCATTTCAGCCATACGCTCAGGATCTCCAAAAAGCCTGGTTCTGCAGTTCTGGGCTCTGCTTCTGAGCCCACTAGCCATCCACTGGTATTTGCCAAATAAAAGATAGGATAGAATACAAAGAGTAAGGGAGGGGAACAGCACTGTATCAAACTTTCACTGTATCTTAATGCTTGCTTTAATACCGAGCTTGTCTCATAGGATTACCATAATCCCCAGCATGTGAGTGATAAAGGTCACAACACACGCCGTTTATCCTAAGATCCCACTACGCTGCCACCAATGCAAAAGATCCTCAGTGCGCCAACACCGCTGTGGCCCCACCTGAGTCTTCTTTCATATAAAAACCACACTCACCGCCAGTGAGTGTCGGGTTCACAAGATAAATACAAGACAAGCTTTCTAAATTTTATATATTTATTAACCCCTAAATGGGTCGGTATTAACATCTAACACATGCAGTTCAGAACAGATATGCAGATGGAGCCCTGCTGGGATGGATACAAAGCCCTATTGTTCCAGCCTGGCCACTATTGCCAATATACACCTAGGCTTATAGCTGCGCACCTTATGAGTAAATGGAACTAGAGAGAAATACGCTACCCAGAGACCAAAATACAGCTCTGAATTATAGCCATATTTAAGCAGAATCATCACACCCAGCGATGACGCTCAAGCTGTGAGGAACGCCCCCTCAGTACAAGTCTCTGAACAAAGAGAAGTGTCGGGGAGGGAGTTCCTCGCAGCGCCCTTCTAACAGTAAAACATTACACCGCCGATATCTCCAGCCCCGGGGCACATACCGGGAAAGCCGGCAGTGCGCTGAATTCAGCGCGCTGTCGGCTCTCTAGCGGTATGTAAAACCGCATGTGCCTGAGGACACGAAATGTCCTCGAACACTGCTAGTTTTTTTTTTTTTTTGTTTGTTTCTCCTTTCTGAGCATGCGCAGGGAAAGTAAACGGACATAATATAACGGACAGTAACTGATGGCTATCAGTTACTGTCCGTTATAAGTCAGTTACCCATAGACTTCAATGTTAAAAAAATAACGGACACTTGCTGTCCGTCAAGAATCTGTTTTTTTTCAAACGGACAAAAAGTCCTGCATGTAGGATTTTTTGTCCGTGAAAACTATAACGGACTTCTGACGGATTTGGTGTAAACGGACACTAACGGACACTAACGGACACTAACGGACACAATATAAAAACCCATTGAAATGAATGGAAATTTTAACGGATTTCTGACGGTTCAACTAGTGTCCGTAGCTAAAATCTTGTAATGGACAATAGCCACGGACACTACTGACGGACACCAACGATAGTGTGAACGCTCCCTAAGAGAAAACACTTGTGCTACTGTCAAGCCATACACCAGTGCAAGTATTAAGGTCCCATGAACACGACCATGTGCATTGTCGGTGTACTAGAAACGTTTTTCATGCTAGCACACTAACACATTAATTTCTACAGCCCCATATACACAACCATCGAAGGCAAGCTTGGGTGGTGGTGGTGATGGTAACAATGGCAGAAACGTTTCCACTGCTGCTGGTGTTGGTGGCAGTAGCTATGTGCAGTCATCTCCCATATGGGAATCTTTCTGTACATTACCAAATGACAAATCCATGGTGAGGTATAAGCTCTGCAAACAGAAAATTAGCCATGGCCGTGCAGGTGCACATGTAGGAATTAGGTTTCTCCGTACTCACATAAAATGGCGCCACCAGCTTATTTAGAAAAATAGAATGGGCAGTGGCAATGGCAGGCAATGTGAACAAGACCATCCTACTCCTCTCCATAATTTTCTTTGTAGGCAGGCCACATCCATACTTAGCACATGATCATCGTTGTTATCATCATCTCTGTCTTCTTTTCCTTCTCCTCCTCCTCCATGCCAATATCATTCATCCATAAAGGAAAATGTGTCCAGGAAACAGAAATATGTCACAGTCATCCAACTGGTCTATAACATTCACTTCCACTTGGCTAAACTACTGATGGTGCAGTCGTTTATGTAAGACTTAGTGGATTCCACTGTGAGTACACAAACTGATGGCATGCACTCAGTCTCGATGAAGAATACCTAGCAGCCATTATTTCTTTAGGAATGCTGTCCCTACTTGATATTTCCATTTAGGCCTCTCCTTGGATATTTCAGTATAGGGAAAGGTGCACGCCACCATCAACACCTGGAGCAGCAATTATGGGCAGGGACAATACAAAGCTATCACAGCCTATTGCGTCAATGTTTTGAGTGGCGACAGCCACCATCCAGATATGCAGCAAGGGCAAGTGCTAGTACTGACACGACCCTGTGGGTACAGGTCCAGTTTGAACACCAGGTGAGATTCATCCACCTCCTCAAGTTTCTCCTCATTGGACTCTTTCCTGCCTCCAACTTCATGAGGGCAACCCACTCCCCCTCCTGTATTTCATGGCTGTAAGGTAAAGCACACATGGTGTGGAACAGTGGCACAGACTGGAGCATCTGTTTGAGCAGCAGAAGGCTGTGAATGATTACTGCATGCAGCAAACCTCAGGAGCAATTTGTTATTTTGAAATCCTCCATTGGAGTCTCATGATGGAAATATGTCACCTTCTGAAGTCCTGTGAGGATCTCAGGCCACCTAATGTGTCAGCAGCAGAGACAAATGCAACATCGGTGATGTCATCCCTTTCATATATATCTTACAAGAAACAGGCAATGAGATTAAAAGAAGAATATCAACTTCTACCTCTTTTAAACTGGCCGGTAATCCAGGCATGGTGCCAGTCTGCCACAAATTTTTATTCCAATTCTGAAAAATCATATGAAATATCACAGGCATTCAGTCTGGAAGTTGTTGTAAATAAATTGAGTAAAATAAGCAAATCCAGCCAAAAAGGTGTACACAGCAACTTGTATGACACTAGGTTCACACTAGCAATCAGGTCTGCGAAAATGGAAACCCTATTCACTTAAAAAGCGATTACACATGGAAACCCGTGGAACTCATAGACTATAATGGGGTCTTCTGGGTTTCTGCCGAAAACGGTGGAGAGAAAAACCAACCTTGCAGGACTTTTCTCTCCACCTATGTTAAGTGGAATGGGGGATGGAGTCTCATACTGAGACTCAAACGCTAGCATAAGTAGTGTGTGGTAAATCATGTCATCCAGGTGATCCCAGACCTTCTTCAGTGGAATATACAATATGCAAAATATATTTCTCTCTGATTTTCCTAAATGGTCAATGCAGAGTTAAGCACAAAATCTTTATAATAGTTTTTAATTCCATGCATTGGGAACATTGCACACTGTTCTATAAATCAAAACATAAAGAGAAATGTATAGAATTTTTAACCCCTTAAGAACCCAGCCCAAAAGTGCATTAAGGACCAGGCCTCATTTTTCAAATACAATAATAAATATTATCTGCCATATTTCTGCTTTATATTGGCATCATCTTTTAATCTTCTTTTAATTTATATTGGAAGTTAGAAGGCTTACAAGTGTAACAGCGATTTTCCAGATTTACAAGAAAATTTTCCAAACTAATTTTTTAGGGACCACTTCAGTTCTGAAAGGGATTAAAAAGGCCTATATATTAGAAACCTCCATACATCACCCCATTTTCAAAACTTCCCCCCTAAAATAATTCAAAACAGCATTTGGGATGTTTCTTAACCCTTTAAGCATTTCACAAGAATTAAAACAATATGGAAGTGAAATTTAGACATTTCCTTTTTTTCCACTAATACATTCATTTATCCCTAAAATTAACACATCCACAAAGGGTTAAAGGAGAAAATGCATCTCACAGTTTGCAATGCAATTTCTCCTGAGCACAGAAATAGCCCACATGTGGGTGTAAACTGATTTTTGGGCACATGGCAGTGCACGGAAGGCAAGGAGCGACACTGGGCATCTGAAAAGCAGATTTTGCTGGAAGTTTTCAGGTGCCATGTCTCATTTGCAAAGCCCCTAGAGTACCAAAACAAAGGAAACCCCCTAAAAGTTCCCCATTTTGGAAACTACACCCCCCACAGAATTTATCAAGGGGTATAGTGAGCATTTTGATCCCATAGCCGTTTAACAGATTTTACTAACATTGGGATGTGTAAATGAAAAATTACTAAAACGTCATTTTATCTCCTAAGTTTTCATTTTCACAAGGGGTTAAAGGAAAAAAGCTGTCCACAGTTTGTTAAATAATTGCTCCTGAACACGGTAATACCCCATATGTCGTCGTAATTTGCTGTATGGGTACATTTTGCTTTTGGAGGGCAGATGTTGCTGGAAAAGTTTTCAGGTGCCATGTCTCATTTTCAGAGCCCCCAAAGTACCAATACAGTGGAAACCCCCTAAAAGTGACCCAATTTTTGGAAACTACACCCCTCACAGAACATATCAAGGGGTATAGTGAGCATTTTGACGCTACAGCTGTTTCACAGATTTTATTAACATTGGGACATGAAAATGAAAAATTACTTTTTTTCAATAAACTGTCTGTTTAGTCCCAAATTTTTCATTTTCACAAGAGAACAAAGGAGAAAAAGCTCCCAAAGTTTGTTACACAATTTCTCCTGAACACATAAATGCCCCATATGTGGTTGTAATCTACTATATGGGCACATGGTGGAGCTCAGAATGGAAAGAGCACTATTCGGCTTTTGGAGAGCAGATTTTGCTGGAAAAGTTTTCAGGTGCCATGTCTCATTTTCAGAGCCCCCAAAGTACCAATACAGTGGAAACCCCCTAAAAGTGGAAACTACACCCCTTATAGAATTTACCTAGGTGTATAGTGAGCATTTTTACCTCACAGCTGTTTCACAGATTTTATTAACATTGGGACATAAAAATGAAAAATTACTTTTTTTTCCAAAAAACCGTCCATTTAGCACCAAATTTTAAATTTTTGCAAGTGGTTAAAGAAGAAAAAACACCCCACAGTTTGTTGCACAATTTCTTCTGAACACAGAAATGTCCCATATGTGGTTTTAATCTGCTGTGTGGGAACATGGTGGGGCTCAGAATGGAAAGAGCGCTATTTGGCTTTTGGAGGGCAGATGTGGCTGGAATAGTTTTCAGGTGTCATGTCACATTTGCAGAGCCCCTAAAGTACCAATACAATAGAAACTCCACAAAAGTGACCCCATTTTAGAAACTACACCCCTCAAGAAATGTATCAAGGGGTATTATCATTTTGAGCCTAAAAATGCTTCCCAAAAATTAATGTACAAAGTGAAAATTGAAGTTTTTAAATAAATATGCAATTTCAGTGCCTATTACGTTGCGGCTACTTTGTGGCATCAGAGACATGCACTCCTAAAACTATTAAGTGGGCTATCCTAGGGACATTAATATTTAGTACAGTAGATCCTCCTTTTGCAAAAGTAACAGCCTATAGTCGCTTCCTGTAGCTTTTAATCAGTTCCTGGATCCTGGATGAAGGTATTTTTGACCATTCCTCTTTACAAAACAATTCCAGTTCAGTTAAGTTTGATGGTCGCCGAGCATGGACAGCCCGCTTCAAATTATCCCACAGATGTTCAATGATATTCAGGTCTGGGGACTGGGATGGCCATTCCAGAACATTGTCATTGTTCCTCTGCATGAATGCCTGAGTAGATTTGGAGCTGTGTTTTGGATCATTGTCTTGCTGAAATATCCATCCCCGGCGTAACTTCAAATTCGTCACTGATTCTTGTACATTATTCTCAAGAATCTGCTGATACTGAGTTGAATCCATGCGACCCTCAACTTTAACAAGATTCCCGGTGCCGGCATTGGCCACACAGCCCCAAAGCATGATGGAACCTCCACCAAATTTTACAGTGGGTAGCAAGTGTTTTTCTTGGAATGCTGTGTTTTTTTGACGCCATGCATAACGCCTTTTTGTATGACCAAACAACTCAATCTTTGTTTCATCAGTCCACAGGACCTTCTTCCAAAATGAAGCTGGCTTGTCCAAATGTGCTTTTGCATACCTCAGGCGACTCTGTTTGTGGCGTGCTTTCAGAAACGGCTTCTTTCGCATCACTCTCCCATACAGCTTCTCCTTGTGAAAAGTGTGCTGTATTGTTGACCGATGCACAGTGACACCATCTGCAGCAAGATGATGCTGCAGCTCTTTGGAGGTGGTCTGTGGATTGTCCTTGACTGTTCTCACCATTCTTCTTCTCTGCCTTTCTGATATTTTTCTTGGCCTGCCACTTCTGGGCTTAACAAGAACTGTCCCTGTGGTCTTCCATTTCCTTACTATGTTCCTGACAGTGGAAACTGACAGGTTAAATCTCTGAGACAACTTTTTGTATCCTTCCCCTGAACAACTATGTTGAACAATCTTTGTTTTCAGATCATTTGAGAGTTGTTTTGAGGAGCCCATGATGCCACTCTTCAGAGGAGATTCAAATAGGAGAACAACTTGCAATTGGCCACCTTAAATACCTTTTCTCATGATTGGATACACCTGGCTATGAAGTTCAAAGCTCAGTGAGGTTACAAAACCAATTTTGTGCTTCAGTAAGTCAGTAAAAAGTAGTTAGGAGTATTCAAATCAATAAAATGATAAGGGTACCCAAATTTTTGCACCGGTCAAATTTTGGTTTAATGCATATTGCACATTTTCTGTTAGTACAATAAACCTCATTTCAATCCTGAAATATTACTGTGTCCATCAGTTATTAGATATATCAAATTGAAATGGCTGTTGCAAACACCCATATATTTAGAACTAAAAATGATTAAGATTAATAGGGGTGCCCAAACTTTTTCATATGACTGTATGTGGGTGTAAACTGCTGCTTGGGAACACAGCAGAGCTCAGAAGTGAAGGAGCAGTGTGCTTTTAGCTTTTGGAGTACAGATTTGGAGGAATTTCCTGAACTCCATGTTGTTTTTGCAGAGCCCTGAAGGTGCCGGTAAACTGGAATTCCCCAAGAAGTGACCCCATTTTGTAGGGGCAAATTTAGGGTCTCTGCAAATGTGACATAGTGTCCAAAAACCAACAATCTAAATATGCGTCCCAAAAGCACATAGCGCTCCTTCACATCTGTGTCATGCTGTGTGCCCAAACGGCAGTTTATGCCCACATGTATGTCACTGTTGTACCCAGGATAAGATACTTAACAATGTTATGTGTGGGTATAAACTGCTGTTTGGGCACAAAACCAGGCACAGAAGGGAAGGAGCACTATTTTGATTTTTGGAGCACAGTTTGTTTTTTGTACATCATGTCACTTTTGCAGAGCCCCTGAATTGCCAGTAAAGTGGAATCCACAAACATGTCACCCCATTTTGGAAACTACACCCTTCAAGGGATTTATCAAGTGGTGTAGCGAGCATTTTTAACCCTTGAGTGTTGCATTCATTTAATTTCCAGAAATGAATTTGCAGCTGATAATGAAAAGTTAAAAATGTAACTTTTCCATAGATACGCTATTTCAGTGCCCAATATGTTGTGCCCAGCTTATGTCAGTAGAGACACACACTCCAAAAACTGTTAAGCGGGTATTCCAGGCACAACAGCTTTTGGAGCGTTCATCTCTGATACAAGCCGGGCACAACATATTACGTACTGAAATGACGTATTCATGGAAAAATTGGCATTTTCACCTTTTACAATCAGCTGTGTATTCATTTATGGATAATAAATTATAGCAACACTTGGGGGTTAAAAATGTTCACTGTACCTCTGGATAAAATCCTTTAGGGGTGCAGTTTCCAAAATGGGGTAATATGTCAGGGGATTCCACATTACTGGCGTGGCAGCTCTGCAACAGTGCAATTGCGTCCAAAAACCAAACCGTCCAAGTCTGTGCTCCAAAAGCCAAATAGCGTTCCTTCACTTCTGTGCCTGGGTGTGCCCAAACAGCAGTTTATACCCACATATGACATTAAGTACATTATCCTGGGTACAACAGTGTCATACATGTGGGTATAAACTACAGGTTGGGCACACAGCAGGGCACAGAACGAAAGGGTGGTTTTTGGAGTGCAGATTCAGATGTTTGGTATCTGGATGCCATGTCATTTTTGCAGAGCCCCTGAGGTACCAGAAAAGTGGAATCCCCTAGGGAGTGACCCCATTTTGAAAAGTGCACCCCTCAAAGAATTTATCAGGGGGTGTAGTGAGCATTAGTATCCCACATGTGAATGCACAGTGGATGGTGAAAAGTTAATACGTAAGCTGTGCGGAGCGCATTTGGAACCCCAAATTCCCTACTATTTCCCCAGTAGTTCCTATTATTGCGGGGGGGGGGCACTCTGGGAGTCACTTCTGGTTTATTTTCCCTTGTAAGCTCTAAATCTGGTCTGTACCCTGATATACGCTCGCACAGCTTATACGTTCACTCCTGCTGCAGCCAGTTATGTTCTAATGATTTGGCGATTTTTGGGGTTTTTGTCTTCACATTGTACAAGCTATATTTTTTTTATTTTTCTGGTAATGTAGCCATTTTGAGGGCTTTTTGTTTGTGGAATGAGATGTATTTTGTAATGACACCAGTTTTGGGTGCCTACCCAAATGCATAGGCTGACTTCCAGAGGTCCTGGCAGGATCAACCAGGTACTGGGGGCTCCAGGCAGCCTGGGGTCACTGGCCGGGCTCCAGACAGCCTGGGGTCACTGGCCAGACCCCAGGCTGCAGAAAATAGAAAATAGAAAATAGCACCCCCCATCTCGTGGCAGGGGGTGCTGGCAACATGGCGTAACCCCTTGGATCCCGCGGTCATGTGTTAAGACCTTCGATCTGACCGGGGGTTATGTTGCAGGGTATTAGCTGTCAATTACAGCTAACACCCGTTTCCGATGCTGCCCGCTCAGATAGTGAGCGGGCGGCCTTGGGCGTAGTATTATGCCCTGGTGCGTGAAGTACCTAGCGCACAGGATGTAATAGTACGTCCAAGGTTGCTAAGGGGTTAACCACTATACAGAAAATGACAAAAAATTAACATTGGGCTGTTCAAAAATATAGCAGTGTCTGCATTTGTCTTTACAAACTCAAAATCTGTACTCTTTTTATTTAGGATTTAGCATTCCTGTGACTCACTAACCTAATATTTAGTTGTATAACCAGTTTTTTTTAGAACTGCTTCACATCTATGTTGCATAGAGTCAACCAACTTCTGGCACCTGTCAAGCCCAGGATGCTTTTACTACATCCCACAATTTATTTTCATTTGTTAGTTTTGCCTCAGAAACGGCATTTTTGATGCCACCCCACAAGTGTTCTATCAGATTAAGGTCAGGGGATTGAGCTGGCCACTCCATAACCTCACTTTTGTTGGACTGGAACCAAGATTTTGCTCGTTTATTGGTGTGTTTAGGGTCATTGGCACTTCTTGTTGAAGCACCCATTTCAAGGGCATCTCCTCTTCAGTGTAAGGTAACATGACCTATTCAAGTATTTTGATATATACAAACTGGTTCATGATCCCTAGTATGTGGTAAATAGGCCCGGCACCATAGTAAGAGAAACATGCCCATATCATGATGCTTGCACCACCATGCTTCACTATCTCAGAGTGTATTGTTGCTTGAATTCAGAGTTTGGGTGTCATCTGACGAACTGTCTGCGGCCCTTGGACCCAAAAAGAACAATTTTACTTTCATTGGTCCACAAAATGTTTCTCCCTTTCTCTTTAAGCCAGTTGACGTGTTTTTTGGCAAATTGTATGCGGTCCAATAAATGTATTATTTTAACAGTGGGACTTTGCGGGGACGTCTTGCTGATAGATTATCTTCACACAGGCGTCTTCTAACTGTCACAGTACTCACAGGTAACTTGAGACTGTCTTTGATCATCCTGGAGCTGATCATTGGCTGAGCCTTTGCCATTCGCGCTAGTCTTCAATCCATTCAAATGGTAGTCTTCCATTTTCTTCCACGTCTCACTGTTTTTGCTTTCCATACTGCACTTCTTTATAAGTTTTACCCTCTCCAATCAACTTTTTAATCAAGTACACTGTTCTTCTGAACAATATCTCGATCGACCCATATTTCATAGACTTTCAAGGAGAAATGCATGTACAACATGTGCTGGCTTCACCCTTAAATAAGGGCCACCTGATTCACACCTGTTTCTTCACAGAATGATTGACCTCCACACTGCTATTATTCTGAACAAGCCCCTTTAAATTAATTATTCAAATACACAGACTCAAAAACCTGCATATCATGAATGTGGAGTCTGGTGGTTTTCTAAGAATCAACTGCAGCAACTGGTAAATTGTTTGACATGTGGTAATATAAGTTATACCAAAAACAGTCATTAATCTGGTTAATCATATTGGACTGCTATTATTTTGAATACTATTGTAAATCAAATTTTATTGGAATAATCTCCCAATGATAACTTTTTTCACAAATTAAAAAATTTAAATCTACAGTTCCAAATTATTATGCAAAACAGAGTTTCTAAACATTTTATAGATTGTAAGGAACTGAAAATGACGATTTGATGAATTTGCATTAAGAGGTCACATTTATTGAAATCAATAGCTATTTTAATCAAAAACATCTTAACAGGCCAAGTTACATGTTAACATACGACCCCTTCTTTTATATCACCTTCACAATTCTTGCTCCCATTGAATTTGTGAGTTTTTGGATAGTTTCTACTTGAATTACTTTGCAGGATGTCAGAGCTGTTGTTTTGATGTGAAAGGCCTCATACTGTCATAGATCTTTTGCTTGAAGATGCTCCAAAGGTTCTCAATAGTGTTGAGGTCAGTGGAGGATGGCGGCCACACCATGAGTTTCTCTCCTTTTATGCCCATAGCAGTCTATGACTCAGAGGTCTTTGCTGCATGCGATTGTGCATTGTCATGCATGAAGATGATTTTGATACGGAAGGCATGCTTCTTCTTTTTGTACCATGGAAAAAGTGGTCAGTCAGAAACTCTATATACTTTGCAGAAAAACAAGTGGTCATGGAGCACAATTTTGTCCAGACGATGAATTCAGTAGGACGCTCTCATTTTTAATAGTCTGATCCTGTCTCCACCCTGATTAAATGGACAGGTGAAATGACAGTCATGGGAAAAGACTGCCTCGTGTGGAGATGTGTAAATTATTCCCATTTGCTCACATGAAGATATTGCATTCAACCTAGAAATGTAAAAGTACCATTTTTTTTGGGCATGTGTGATGGGATGATATGTGGTAACACATATTAATCTCTGGGCTTGCGTATGGTGAATTGTGACTTGAGATGGGATTGTTTAGTTGATCTCGGATGGCAGCTTGAGTAGTGTAATAAACTATTACAGTCTGTTTACTGAAAAGATCTACAGAAATCGAACCATCAGGGATCTTAGTGATAGTAGTTTCTAGTATGTCAACTTTTGATTTAGAGCCCGCCCAGATACAGAAGATATTATCAATGTAACGTAGCCAGATCAGTGAATGTTCAAGGAAGGGAGAGTAGTGATATACATATTCTTCCTAAAATGCTTCCAGGTATGTGTTCGCGTAGGGTGGGGCCACATTAGACTTCATGGAGGTACCCCATTTCTGTACCTAGTAGTTGTCTCCAAAGAGGAAGAAATTTTCTCCCAAGCTGGTTCTAAGGAGGGTGAGACAAAATTCTTGTTTTGTTTTTTTTTTGTTTTTTTTTATGTCAATAGTTTTTATTGAAATTTTTGCATAGATATCGTACAAAAGGTCAACTTAAGGAATGTAAAATGCAAAATACAGTCATTGCATTACAGGTCGCAAGTACACAAGGAGTACAAAACACTCTATATACATACATCATACACCCAAATATATAGTAAATTACATCCTATTATTCTGTAAAAATAAAACATAAAATATGTAGACAATTAGCTAGACTTGGCAGAGCACTGTGTACAAATAGTACGCATATCGTGGAACTGAGGGGGAGAGGAGAGGTCAGAACAAGCGGGAAAAGTAAAGTACAGTAATGCGAAGTCAAGTCCGCCAAGTGGGTTAAAGCAAACTCGACTCAACACCACACAACACAACACAACAGGACTGAAGAACAAAGGGGGAGGGAGCGCACCACTCTGTAGCAATCAATAGAGTAACTGGAGGTCTGTCCCGTAAACACGCGCACAGACCCACCTGTGCCAGCTGTAATCAAGAATTACTGAAGTATAGAGATAGACCAACAAATACCCTAGAAATAGTCTAGTGTAGTATACCATAGGTGAATGGAAGGAAGACGACATATATCCCGGGGTTGAAAATAGCCAAAACATATGGTCTGTTAGTGGGCACTGGATGGGGGGAAAGCTGTCAACCATATCTCCCAATTTCTCCTAAACTTATCTAAGCTCCCACCATTGCATGCATAGATTTGTTCAAATTGATAGTTCAACGATACCATTTATATCAATTCTGACAGTGATGGACAAGAGGTGGATTTCCACCTGCGCGCAATAAGTAGGCGAGCAGCCCCCAGTACCTGGCATACGACAGTTCTATACCTGCTCGACACCTCGTGGATGCCCAGCAGGAGCAACGCCATCTTGGGCGCTGATCTCACCCCACCTCCGCACAATGTGTTGATCAGGAAAAACACAGATACCCAGAAAGGCTGAATGAGTGGGCAGTGCCAAAACACATGAGTCAAAGAGCCAACCCCTCTGCAACCTCTCCAACAACATGAAGGGCACGAAGGAAAAAACTTAGCCAAACGGAGAGGCGGGTAATACCAACGCAAGAGCAATTTGCTGTATTGCTCCCAGTGTGAGGCACATACAGCCCACCTAACCGCCTCCCGCCAACAGTGAACCTCAAAGCCTCGGCCCAAATCTTCCTCCCAGAGAAGCATGTGTTTTGTTTTTTGAAAGGTGCAACCCAAGTTCAGCGTATAGTACAGAGTTTTAGTGGCATATGTAGCTGGGGTGGTCCGAGAGTGCAATAGGTCAGCGGCCGGCTGCGGCAGACTAATTCGAACCAAGGGGGCGTCAGATAAATAGGAAGCTAATCTAACATAAGTAAATGTCTCTTTTGTAGGTAGGTTATATTTCTCCTCTAGCGTGGAGAAGGGTACCATAGTGTCACCTATGTATAAATCAGAGATATACTTTATCCCACAACTGCTCCAAGTGTCTAGGGACAAATGCGGAATCTTATGAGGGATCACTTTGAGAGGCAGATTCAGGGTGACCCCAGGGATGTCGCTATCTGAGATGTCGCAAAAAGCATGCCACGCCTTAACTGTAGCTAGTGCAGCCGATGGTACAGAAGGTGGTAAGCGCTTGGCGGGCTCGGACGCTAACAAGAAGCTTTCCCAGTCAGTAATCTGAGCCATTTTAGTCTCCACCTCTGGCCATAGTTTATCATGGTTCGATGTAAGCCAGAATTTAAGTTGCCCTAAAACTATAGCTAAGTGGTAATGGTACAGATTAGGTATTCCCATGCCTCCGTTGTCTCTAGATTTGAAGAGTGTATGTAGAGCTACTCTGGGTTTGCAGCCATTCCAAATGAAAGCCACCATCTGCTTTTGGAAGCTCTGAAAAACAGACCTAGGAATCGGAACAACTAGGGTTCTCAAAAAATAGAGTATTCTAGGAAGAATCAACATTTTATATAACACTATCCTCCCCATCCATCCGTGTTCAAATTTAGTCAACACATCCAGCTCTTTCTGAAGGGAAACTAACAAACCTGGGAAGTTGGCTTTAACTAGATCTTTTGGGTCCAGAGTCAGCTGAATTCCGAGATAACGAGGGTAACGATAGTGGGCACCATTGATAAGATGAAGAGTCTTTGATATAACATATATGACTTTGTGTCAGACCAAGTCCCAGAATCTGGGACTAGGATTCGTTAACTTTATAGTATGACAACGCTCCAAAGTCCGACAACGTCCGGGCAACCGTGCAGAGTGTGTTGTCGGAATAAGGAAGGGATAGTATTACATCATCTGCGAATAAATTAATTCTATGGTCCAAATGACCCAACTTAATACCATTAAGACCAGGGTGTGACCTAATTTTTTCCGCTAAAGGCTCCATCATTAAGGAAAATATTAGGGGGGACAACGGGCATCCCTGTTTCGTGCCATTAGTGATAGGAAAGGGGCGGGAAAGAACCCCATTCACCAGCACCCGTGCGGACGGGTCAGAATAGAGTGCGGAGATCGCAGTAGCTATGGGGCCCGAAAAGCCAAACTTACTTAGAACTTCAAAAAGATAACCCCAATGAACCCTATCGAACGCCTTCTCCGCATCCGAGGACAGGAGCAGAGAAGGCATCCGCCGAGCCCGGGCCGACACAACCAGCGCGATCACACGTCTCGTGCCGTGTGGGGCCTGTCTCCCTTTGGTAAAGCCCTCCTGGTCGCGGCCAATCAGTTGGGGCATTATGTCCAAAAGCCGATTCGCTAGAACCTTGGCAAATAACTTGACATCTGCATTTAATAATGATATAGGCCTGTAATTAGAGGGGAGAGAGGTATCCTTACCCGGCTTAGGTAACGTCACGATCGTAGTAGATAGCATCTCCTGGGGAAATCTGCCAGTAGACATTGCCAAGTTAAACACTACTGTAAGATGAGGTAGGATACGTGACTTGAATAATTTGTAATATTCCCCCGAGAACCCATCTGGACCAGGAAATTTATTGGGCTTTAAGCCATCTATCGCTTTAGCCACTTCCTGATTAGATATGGGAGCGTTTAAAGATTGGAGCTGTGTTTGGGAGATGGAGGGAAGTTGCAAGGAGTTGAGAAACTGAATGATATCCAATCTAGAAGGCTGCATGGTGTCCGGGTCCTCCCTTAAATTGTACAAGTCCTGATAGTATTTACTGAATTCATCAGCAATATGCTGCGGATGAAACAGTTTTGCATTAGTCGATTTGGAGAGAATAAACGGAATTCTAGACTTAATTCTAGCTGCCTTGACTCGCTGTGCCATCAGTTTACTTGCTTTATTAAATGACCGGTAGTAGGACGCCTTCATTTGTTTAGAGTGTTTCTCGAAATCTACCAATAGGTGTGCCCTTAAGTCACCTCTAGCTTTTTGCAAGGAAGCCAGTAAAGTGGGATTAGGGGCTGTTTTATGTTGTTTCTCTATAGACGCAATGGAAGCCAGTAGCTCCTTCATTGCATGTGATCTCATGCGCTTAAAGCGTGATGTATGCTGAATCAATAAGCCCCTGACAAAGGCTTTATGGGAATTCCAGAGGCAAAATTTGTCAGTTACTGACAGAGTATTAATATCAAAGAATTCGACAATGTCTGTGGATAATTTTTCAGACACTGATTTCAGGGACATGACATATGTATTATTGCGCCATGACACAGGGGGGGCTGTTGTGGCACCATAACGGATTGTAAGGGTAACAGGCGCGTGGTCGGACCACGTGATATTCCCTATCTCACAGCATTGTACTCTAAAGAGCATATCAGTCTGGACCAGAAACATGTCTATTCTGGAATATGAATGATGTCTGGCAGAGTAATAGGTATAGTTTTTCTCAGAGGCATGAAAACACCTCCAGACATCATGAAGCTCCTCTTGCCGAAGCCAGGGCCCTAGTTGTTGAGGCACATGCTTGCCGTGATGAGTAGAATCAGCAGCAGCATCATGCCCTATATTAAGATCACCACACAAAATAACCTGACCCTGTGCATGTTTCCTTACCTTCCTCAATACCCGATTTAAAAAGGAGATTTGAGATGTGTTAGGACAGTACACATTTAAGATAGTAAAAGGGCAGTTATCAATTAAACGTATTAGAGCTACATAGCGGCCCTTGGGGTCAGTGATGACATGTACGAGCTGAAAGGATGCCATATTTTTAACTGCTATAAGGACACCCGCAACCTTCCTAGAGGCATTTGAGCAGTAGATGTATGGGAAAAGTCTATGAGAAAACCTTGGTGGACGAGGGTCACAGAAGTGCGTTTCTTGTAAACATATTACATCCGCCGCAGATCTGAGAGCCTCCTTCCACAACATTGAACGTTTAAACGGACTATTCAGGCCCCTTACATTAAGTGACAAAATTTTTACTCCCATGAAAACATTTAAAAATTAAGTACACAAACTGGCAGTAAGATAACTGAAGTGCTAGAGTGTTCCCAAGAATAAGTTCATCAGGCCTAGGAGGGTAAAACTGGTTAAGAGAAGTGTTAAACCTAGAACTAGTTAACAATAAAAAGAGTAATTGTACAAAACCGTGCAGTATAATACTGCGCAGACTTGGGGGAAAGTTTGCCATAGAGTACAAACACAGAAGGTAGCGCAAGTAACTCACAGAGTGTCCATTTCAGGGTATTCACTCGGCAGAGCTATTGGATTTCCACAGAGGATCCAGCTTGTGGGACTCAGTTCTGGGTGGTTTCTGGACATCAGGGGCAGGTGGTGGTAGGTTCCATTGTAGCAGTAGATTCTTGCCAGTGTCGAGGGAGTTAAATGTATGGGTTGCTCCATTCTTCAAGACAATAATTTTTGTAGGGAATCCCCACTTATAGGGAACATTGTGTTGACAAAGGACCACCGTAATGGGAGCGAGCTTTCTTCTGGCGGCAATGGTGGCCTGAGACAGATCTGTAAATAGTTGAATAGCTTTGAAAGGCTCAGGCAGAAAAGATCTTTTCCTGGATTCGTTCATGAGACAATCTTTGACATGGTAAAAATGTATGCGGGCAAGAGTATCCCTAGGTATATGGTCAGGCATTCCTTTCGGCTTTGGAAGGCGGTGTGCCCTGTCGATGATCAGGTCCGCATCGGAGCAATGTGGCAGGGTCGCTTTCATTAGCCGTTGCAAAAAAGGAATCAATTCCCTGGCAGCGACTGACTCTGGTATGCCACGAAACTTAACATTGTTCCGTCTATTTCTGTCCTCCATGTCAGCTAATTTAAGTTTAACTGCCGCCAATTCTTCCTCGAGATCGTTATGGGAATCTCCTATGGCATCATGTGCAGAAGTGAACTCGCCCATTTTATTTTCAACATGGTTAAGTCTATCGCCAAGAGAGTCAACCATGGAGGAAACGGATGAAATTGCTTTAGTGATATCTTTCTGAATAGATCTATGCAAAGCTAGCATCATATCTTTCAAGAAGGACTCAGAAGCTGATTGGGTGTCTGCTGGGATAGACTGAAGAACATCAGACACGTAATGTTGGGGTTCTTCTATAGAGGTCCCCGGGTGCGAATCAAAACAGAAAGTGGTATCCCATTTCATTCGTTGTTTCACTGGGCTATGTGTGGGGGTAGTGTCCCCTGCTGTTGAAGTTGTAGGTGCAGGGGAAGCAGCAAGCTGGCAAGCTGCAGATAACATGGCTGCTGAGGAGGGTTGGAGGCCCCTCTTAGAAGCCTGCTGTGGGCCTGCCTGGCTGCTGGAATGACTCCCTTGGGAGTCTGTGCTATCGCCCGTAGAGCCCAGGTGTGGGGGGGTCAAGTGCTGCGACAGCTCACCTGTGGTATGTGTCGCCTGGCAGATAAGCGGTCAGCTGCGCGCTGGTGCGGAGGGAGAAGGGACGCATCAGCGCCATCTTGCCCAGAGGCCTGCGCTGTGAGCCGCTTGGGAGGACCCTTTTTTCCCTGCTTCGCCATCCTGCGATGTCCCCTGATGTATTTGGACCCCTATGGAGGTAATGAGCCGGCGTATGTCGGCGCTGAGCAGAACGATGAGCCGCTGATTACTGTGAGGCCACGGAGCTCTCTCAAGCTGCGGCCATCTAACTCGGCAGTCAAGCCACGCCCCCACAAAATTCTTGTTGATTGCGATAAAGATTAGAGTGGTCCACTAAGAGTTTGGCAGTAACTTTGATCCCTTCATGTTCAATGGATGTATACAAAATGTTCTTATGAAGGAGGAAAATGGAGGAGTAGAACCCAGGCAGGGTAGTTTGGAGAGAAAATCAGAGGAGCCAAAAAGAGAAGAATGCAAATTTTTAATCATTGTGATGATCTTGTCAAGGTAAATGACTAATAGAGAAAAGATAGATTCAGTAGAGGTTACTATGGGTCATCCTGGAGGATTCTGGAGACATTTCTGAATTTTACGGAGTGTATAAAAAAAACGGGTGTCATTGGGAACTCTTCTTTGAGAAATGTGACTGTGTTATTGTTTATAATACCCGGGGAATGGTAATAATAATGTTATCATTAACTCTGGCTGCTAACTGTGATGTGGAGTCATGTGGTATAAGTTGATAGGTTGCGCTGTCAGATAACTGAGTGTTAATTTCATCTAAATAGGCCTGTCCTTCTATAATAACAATTGCCCCATAATAACTATTGGTGCCTTCTTGTTAGGCTGAAAACACCTGCTATGGTGACATATTGATTTATGAGATGTTGAGGACTAGGTTATTCTCTGGTGTAGTGCTGTGTTAATATGATTAATATGGTTGGAATCATGCCTTCTCCTGTTGTTGCTCTTCTAGGTTGGTTTCTCTGTCTGCCGGAACGTCGTCTGGAGGCTCCTAAAAAACAATTTTGTCTGTAACCATTTGAGCCTTTGCTACTGGAGCTTGCATAGCCCTACTTGTTACATGTGGAGTCAACTAGTGGGACATTATGCTGTGTGGGAGCACTGTGTACCTACCCCACACAGTATAATGCTCCTTAGTGTCCCCCACAAAGTATGCCATGTTAGTGCCCCCTAAGCAGCTACATTAGTGACTCCCCATTCAATATAAAGTTCCTTAGTTCCACACAGTATAATGACACAGTAGTGGCCCCACATAGTATAATGCCACATTACTGTATCCTCACATAGTATAATCCCATGTTAGTGCCCTCTGACTAGTGACGTTGACTCATGTACTTAATTTGACTACCAGGGAAGGTTAACTTAATATAAATTTTTTTTAGTAATTTTTCTTGTCTAAACTTGGGGAATATCTTTTAGTCAGATGCATCTTATCAGCTCATCTGAAAAATACTGTATATACTGGACATGTTCAGCTAGGACTTTTACCTGATGGACATGTTCAGTGGACCTGTCTGGAATGTTCCTCCTTTAAGGTTGCCATGACAACATAGGGAAGCTTCCTGTCCTAGACCTTCAGGCCTTAATCAATCAGTGCCTGAGCAGGCCTTGATAAACCCCTCCTTTCTGTACTAGGATTCCTGGTAATCCTCGTTGTACTCCAGTTTGTTTGCTAACCTTGCTTTGACCACATCTATTCTGACCTCTGGCTACGTTTCTTGCGATTTTGTTCTGGCGTTCCCGATTGGATTTGACTATTGGCTTTGTTTTCTGGATTTGTCTTTGTCTTGTGATTTGGTTTCTCGTTGCACTCTTCAGCTGCTGACCCGTGATTGACGACCATTCTTTGATCTTTGCTCCTCTGAGTAGTGTGCGGTCTTGATGTTTGGTTTCTGCTGCAGTGCATTTACTTGTGGCACACTTATTCTGTTCTGGTGACAATTTCAGTCTTCAGATTCAGCAAAAATCCATCTCTTCTTGCAAGGAGCTCTGGTGAAGTCGTCTGGGTTGGTCTTGGCTTGCAGAGGTGTATTACCTTTAAGTAGCATTTTCTACTGCTCGCAGTTGTCAGCCCAATCCTAACAGGGCCCTTACTAAAAGTAGTTGAGTACCTCTGGTATACTGTATGATTAAACAAAGTTCTTCAAGGCCATGATTTTAGAGATTCAATGGCATGATCAAATTTGGTTGTGGAAATGGGAACAAAAACAACAGTTATAATTATGTTACTAACAAAAGTTCTATCTATTGTAAGAAAGAGAAGATAGCCAAAGAGGTAGGGTACACAGTATCTGAATCTGCACAAAGGAAATAAAGGGATCTTATAATGATCCAGATTATTTGCTTTGGATTGGAAATTAAATACTTTTTTCATTATTGTCATTCAGTATATATAAGAATTTGGAAGTTATAGGCCAATCTTTTTAAACTGTGCGGTGCACTTACATTGTTATTGAAGCAGTTGTATGTGGCCTTAAAGGGAGTCTGTCAACATTAAATTAGTTATTAACCTAATTACAGTACCTTGTAGAGGTGATTTTACAGTTTCCAATATATCTCTGATATTTAGCTGTGAAGCCCTATTTTCATGTATATGGATGTTTTATTTATATGCAAATGAGTGGTTAGTGCTTTGGGGGTGTGCCTTAGCTTACCCAAGCTTTGTTCTCAGCTTTAGATTCCCAGACAAAGCAATTTCCAAACATTTGCAAATGAATAAGATGTTGATTTACATGAAATTGGTCCTGGGATTAGGTTTATAACCAATTTACTGCTGTCAGGTTCCCTTTAACCCTTTACGATGGATGTTGGGTTTAAATATGACACATGGTCAGAAGCAGAGCGAGCACCATAACCACTGGGTCACCGCAGTTTTACACAATGAAGGCCCAATACTAATGCCCACAATCAGAGTTCTCACTTATCATGGGTATTTAGTAGTAATATGGTCCCTGCCCCCTCCCATGCCCCCTCGGTGCCATCCCTGACCTGTACAGTGTCTTCTTTATTTTAGGACAGCTCCAGAAAGATCCTATGACAGCCAGGAGTCTTATGAACACTGGCCTGTCATAGGAACGTAGCTGTTGAGGTTTGCCTGTGGCCAGCTGTATTCTAGTCTATGGGGTATGCAATTTTATGTTTAATATTTTAATATTTTTAAAAATCTAAAAAAACTAAAAAGCTATAAATCCTAATCATCCCTATTTCCCTAGATATCAAATAAAAATAACATACAAAAACAAACCTAAACATTCAGTGTCCCAAAGAATCAACGTCTCTTTGTCATTTTTGCATCTAAATTTTTTTTTTATAAAAAGTGATAAAAATATCCAAAATTCCCCAAAATAGTATAAATAGAAATTACATATTGTGCTGCAGAAAAAGACGCTTTACACACCTCTGTAAACATAAAAAAGTTCCAGGTATAGACTAAAATGATTTTTGCATGTTTCAAAGTTTAAGGTTTTTGTAAATGCGTATTTTTGGTTGCACAGTGAACACCATAAAAAAATAACCTGTAAGGCTAAGTTCACATATGCGCCATGTATACTCTGATGCAGAAACTGCCAAAAATCAGTATAAAGTTTTCAATATAAAAATGGTGGACACACGGCAGACCCCATCATAATCAATGTAGTCCACCAGTGTCCGTGTGAAACTACTGTTTAGTGTTCTGGCTCTCCATTGTTTGGGGCCCCCGGCAGACCCGAACAACAGAGAGCCTGGTGCAGATGTGAACCTAGCTGAAGAAAATGGCGTAAATGCAGTTTTTCTCTAGTTCCACCCCGTTCTGCTCCTTGTATCACTTTTATTTACATGCAGTAAATATGTGGACAAACTACATTTCCCATGATTCATCTGCCTGCTCTCACTCTCTGCGTTTGCTTTTCACAGGGGGGGAGTGAGCTTGCAAATGAAACATCACAGCAGCATGTGACCTCAGATGTGGGAGTGATTTATTACCTGTGATTTCATTGCAGGGGAGAGTGGAGAAGGGAGAGGTACACAGAGAGTGATGCATCATGGGAAATGTAGCTTGTGCACACATTCACTGCATCTAAATAACAGCGATACAGTGAAATAAAGCCAAGCAAAGTTTTCACAAGGGAACAGTTATTTTTTTAGCACTGCTGTTGATGTATTTGCATATAATTTTTGGAAGCTGGATAACCCCTTTAGGGTCTCTTGGGATTGATAGAGATGGTGATTTTGATTTGGGAATGTGATGCACTTTATCAATCAATAAATCGGGGCAGTGTCATGTAAAAGAGCCACAAAGAAGTTGATCAGGAAGTCCCCTAGCTGTTTAGTTTCAACTCTGAAAACCTTTGGAAAATAGCCTATTGTTGCAGCGGGACTTCAGAGCAGTCCTCTAAATAAGCAAGTTTTAAATGCAGCACCATCACTTCTACCTCACAGATATCATTAAAATCAACCAGATCCTTATGTGCCACTGAAAATTCTGTCATCTTATTTTCCACGTGAGAAGTGTGTTCTCTCAAGGCTGTAAATTTGTATTTTAAGTTGATGAAGGCAGCTTGTTTGTCATAAATACCCCAACATGAATTTAAAGGCTTTTGCAGACACAAGCTTAAAGGGGAGATGGGAACAGGGCTGTGGAGTTTACAGGCTAAGTCACTGACTCTGACTCCTCTATTTTTCCACAGTCCGACTCCAACTCCTGTTCTGACTTCAACTCCTTCATAAATGGCTGACCCACCATAGTCAGACAGAAGCAGTAAAGATCCTCTAGTTCATAGGTCCCCAACCTTTTGTTCGCTGTGAACTACATTTAACTTATACCGGTGGTCAAGAGCCATATTCAGTTAAAAAAAGTTAATTTGGAGAAATATATTATGAAATTATACTGGTAGTAGTGGTATTAAATTATACCATCTAAATTGACAATTCTAAGAGCTTTGGATACATATTCATTATTGCCAGTATTTATATCATATTGTAACCAGTGTTTATGCCATAACTGAAGGATTCCATGAAGAGCCACATAGATGGGCACATGTGGATTCCTGAGCTACTAGTTGGGGGACACTGATCTAATTCATTAGAAAGCCAATGACTTAATTCCAATGTAATTAAATATGTAACAAACTATGCATGTATTTAATTATTCAATATCAATAATTGTACAATAAAATAATTAATCATTTTATTTTGAAGATGAATTTGGTAACTTTTTTTCCTACTCCACCCAAAATTGGCCCCAACTCCACAACTCCAACAGGCCTGGTGAACAGAACCGTACTGAAAGGTTTTATGTTGGGTCTGTTTCAGTATCTGCTGGCAAAATACTCACATGTTCCTGTAGGGTGGCAGTGCTTGGAGGCAGAAGTAATCCCTGAGGAGAGTACACCTGGTGAAGTACATAAAAGGTATTGAATGCTTGCTGACAGGTGCATACACAGGAATTTCTTAAAGAGGTTTTCCGAGCAAAAAATCTTTTTTAAAAAAGGTCTGTTAGTGCTATTAATGGGTTAAAAAGTGCACCCAAACACCTTTAGCAGTGTTTTGAGTGATTTCTGGGTTTCTCTGGGAGCTCCTGGCATCTTCTGCATTTGTTTACATGGTGTAGCTTCCTGCTATGCAGCTTCCTCCCTAGCTTCCACATTACCGCCTTCTCACTCCCTCCACCCTTCTTCTCTCACTCCCTCTCCTGCCCACTACTAGCCCTTCTCAACTAACTAACTCAGCCCGCTCCCCCTCACCGCTTCATACTTACCTATCTTCCGCTTTAGACAGGAATGGCTCTTCCTTTTCTTTCTGTTCTCCTGGCTGTTCACAGGCTGGAGACTCCTGCACAGTAGAGATGGCACCTCTGATGGCGTGTGTGATCTCTACTGCTCATGTGTCAGAGGTACCTCCAGACTGCACAAGCTCCAGCTGCGTGAAAGAAGGAGGAGGAGCCGTTTCCACAGAGGAAGACATGTAAATATGATGGGGTGGAGGAGGGGGAGTACTGGTGATGACGTTCCATTATCAGAAAGCGTCCCTGGGGTGGTCACATGACCGCACCAGGGATATGTGTAATTATAGATTTTTTTTTTTAAATTAGAAGTTAGGTGGCGGGAGGGGGTTTAGTTTAGGGGTTAATTTTGAGTTTTTCCCGGACAACCCCTTTGAAGGTTGGTTCACAACCTCATCCCCTGGGAAGTAAGTAAATAAACGGGAAGAACTAAGTGTCATGTCAGTAAGCAAGTTTTGAGTTCTCAGGAGCAGTGCCATATTGCTATTCATCATCTGGCTGGAACTTCCGGAAGAGGAAAAAGAGGAGGACCAGTGCAGCATCATGCACTTAGTGTGTATGGATAACCAGTACCCCACTAATTCCCACTCTCTTATTCAATCTACCTGGCTCACTGGTGAAAGGCTTTTCCTGCTATTTACCAGATTCCTTGAAAAAAAAAGGAAACCAATGGGTTAAATATGCAAATAAATACTGACTTAGAGCATATTCTATTCTATATTAGACAAAAAAAAAACATTGCTGACAAAGCAGCCATGAACAAGTTAAAACAATTCTAAAAATAAAAACTGTATCGAAGGAAAGGGATTGTAAAAAGTAAGTAAATAAAAAACATTTCAGTTTCATTATTTTGACAGGAGGAACAATTTGAGGAATAGTTCTAATTATGGCTTACTTTACTTTTCAAACTTAATTTGAAATAGTATGAACAACAATTGTAAGTAAAGTACAAAATAAAACTCATTCTCTTATCAAAGGTAACCAGTTGTGCTTTTCTCATGAAAAGCAAATATCCAAGTAATGCATGTAATTTGTTATTGAGATAATCTTGTGTGTCCCTGCTTAACTATGAGTGAATATAAATGTTATATTTTACTTTCATTACAATAAACCATGTCACATAGAAATGAAGAAACATGATTAGAGGTATAGCAAGAGCTGAAAGGTATTTAATATTTAAAGATGTACTTAAGACTGGAATTACTTAAATTTTACTTAGAGTCTTTCAACATACAATTACACAAGTAAAACTCAAAAAGGATACGTACTGTGAAAAGGAACAGAAAGCAGTATGGAGATGGTGTCTTGAGGGTTACTGAAAAGTTATCCCTTTTTTTTTATGTTGCTCCATGAATGCCATCAATATCCCAAGTTAATGAGATAAACTGGAAAACGTTACAACAAACATGTTCAAGACATGTTCAAACACAAAACTTCAGAGAAAAGTAATTGAACCTACTGTATGTTATTATATTATATTTGTTATACAGGACTGATACTCACCTTCCTGCCCATTTAACGCTAGGTTCACACTAGCCCATCCGTTCTAGTCCCTCAGATAGATGAACCGCTACAACATTGGTCACATACAAAGCCTGGCTATAATGGGGTCCATCAGGTGTCTGTTCTTTAAAACTGAAACTGCCGGCTAGATCAGCACTGATCTACTAGACATTTAGTGTCTAGAAGAATAAGACCTGATTTTTAGGTGGTATTTGGTATGTATGTATAAAAGTAATAAAGAAGGGGACAATTACAGAAACAGCTTGCTTAACACATATTCTGCAGACACCGTCATTTCATCTACCCCCCACCCTCTAGTAATGTTTTTATTGCATCACTGATGTTATTGGTGGGAATTATATGGATGGATTGATAACACAACCCATATAAATCTAGTGTAACCACAAATTTTGTTGGTGATGAGGTATTGGGCAGAGATATAGTTAGATACAAGTAAAATTTCTCAAAAACATTTGTGTCTTTCAAAGGGAGCGATATAGTAGTTTTGAACCAAAAGAGACATGGTAAATATACAGGAGGAACAAACTATCTTCCCAAACAAGGTCCTTGGGTAAACCATTTTCTTACCAATTAATGAAGGAAGCCTGATAAGTCACTGTATAATGCACATACATGTGGCTAAGAATAGCTTTATTTTTTATCAGAAACACCATAAAATTCTAGTTAGGCGGTATATTTTGATATTAGATATCTAAACACGTATTCTGTTATCATTTAGTTTCAAGTTCTGTTTGAGCTTTTACAATTCAGGGTAGCATCAGACATAAAGATAACAATATTTACAATTAGATGTTTTATTTAAGTGTTACAAAACATTTTACAAACTGAAACATGATAGCTTCTAATTTAAATGGAGTGTTAAAAGGATGAATTATGTAAACGTACCTATATTATGGAATGTTCCAAATATAGTTGAGAATGTCATATAAAACAGGAGATTTTCTTCTCTAATATGACACTAAGCTTGTAGTTCTACCTATATTATTTCCAGAGATATCAATGGTATAAATATACTAATGCCGACTGTGATAACTAGTGATATCTCTGGAAATAATATAGACAGCATTGCAAGCTTATGCTAGGTTCACACTAGCATTCAGGTTTCCGTTCTTCGAGTCCGATTGGGAACCCGGAAAAAGGAAACCCTATCCGTTTAAAAAGCGGTTACCTGCGGAAACCTGCGGACCCTATAGACTATAATGGGGTCCACTGGGTTTCTGCACATATTTTAAGCAGAATGGGGGACGGAGTCCCCAAATGGTCACTGAAAGTTAGTGTGACTGTAGCCTTAGACACATATGAGAGAGGAGAATTTCCTGTTTCATATGGCATCAAAAGCAAGTTTCTATGTTTTATAGAGCCTGAGATATAACTGTATGAAGTCATCTTCCCCTACTCTCAATTTCTCTTCATTTTACACAAGCCCATACTCTGTACACAGTGAGAAGCAGGGGACAGCTCTCAAAAGAGAAGCAAGGGAAAAAATAAAAAGATGCAGAAGCCAAATTACAAAATGTATTAATTACACAAATCCTGACAGAAAATCAAGTTGTCTGAAAGTTTAGGTATGCTTTAATCTCTGGGTATTGCCTTTGCCACAGCGTTCATGCAAGAAAACATACTAGACATCAAAGAGAATTTGTTAACTACTGCTTGCTGTTCTCTCTGACATAAGGATGACTGACATCAGCATGCCTGTCACCACTGCATGCTTCCCTCAGAAAAGGCAGTATGATGTAATTGGAAAATCCCCTTTAAGTCTACTTTGTGCAATCACAGATAAAAGAACTTTAGCATCATCATAATGGTGCAGTAATTTGGATACTGTGCATGGTGGATAACTCCAGTCAATAGCTTCCATTCTTAGTGGGTGCAGGGGCTCTCAGATTGTAGATTACAAACTGCATGTTTTTTTGCAATTGTACACTTATGACAGATTAGATATTTGTAATATTCAAATGGTCTTCCAGAATATGAAATTTAGCTCTAGTATTTATTTCACGACAATATTCCTAAAACAAGATTAGCCAAATGTATGTTTTAGAACTTAGTCCAATATCTCAGTAAATGTCTAACCACTTTACACCTTTCTATATATATATATATATATATATATCAGCCAATAATCCACCTTGTCCCTGAAATTTTAAGTCAACAACAGAAACAATAAGACCTGGCTTCTTGCATTAAAATGATTGTTCCATTCGTAGATTGACGCTACATTGACTAAAGTTTCTTTAGTAAAGAATATACATTAAAAACCAACAAAAGGTCAGGGAGATATTGGTGCACTGTGCTTCTAGCTCTCTGAAAAAACAGATGATAATGAATGTTAGTTTGATCTTTCTCTACAGTTTAACATCTGTCATACAGTATTTACAAAATAATGTCAAGGCTATTTACTCAATGTTCTACACAAGTGCAGAGCCAATGTAAAGCTATAATAAATTCCGCCCTTTTTCTCCTACCAGCTTTCTGCTTGTTCCCTTAGTTTAATTGAACTATGAAATGTCAAACATTAGCATGAAGTAAGATATCTCTAGAGTAAAATGAAGGTGAACTGAGCACATTAGTCACAGAAGAAAAGGCATGAAGCTAGGCAAGCAGAGGGTTGTTTGGCTAAAAGTGTAGGAGACCATGAATGCAAAAACAGACTACCTTCACTGCAGCATTAAAAAAGAAAAATAAAACAGCATGTACAATATGTATAGCACTAAGTGTTGCAGATAATGCAGAAATATTTGTTATATTTTTATGGTATATTCACACATTCATGACTCAGCTCCTATTTAGACTTTTCTTCCAGAAAAAAATATCAATCGGGATTCCTACAAAATCCCATTTGTATTAAAAGGTTAACAGTTGTTTAATTTTTTATTACATGCTACACTTTAATGAGTTGTTTATATGTTTTTCATTGACTTTAATGGAATTAAACTGCATAAAATGCATTGAAAAAACCTTTCCTAGAACGAATTCTTGCTATTTAAAGAACACAACTGTGATAATAAACTACATGTATTAGAGACGACTAAAGATAAAACACGACTTTTCGTCATTACACCCCCACTGCCACTTCATGTGTATAGTACTTATTTCTCCGCAGTTCAGTTTCCTGTCAGACCCCATCTTTTATTTTGGATTTGCTTTTTTTTATCTCTATGCTTTTCTATAAATTGCATTATGCCTCATCACATCATCATATAAGCCAGTACCACCTCCACCTGCTGAGAGGACAGTGTCATTATCTCTATATTTTCCTACAGATACAGTTGTGCTAAAAAGTTTACATACCCCGGCAGATTTTTTTGTTTTTTTGGCCTTTTTACAGAGAATATGAATGATAACACAAAAACTTTTTCTCCACTCATGGTTAGTGGTTGGTTGAAGCCATTTATTGTCAAACTTCTGTGTTTTCTCTTTTTAAACCATAATGACAACCAAAAACATCAAAATGACCCTGTTGAAAAGTTCACATACCCAAGTTCTTAATATCGTGTAATGCCCCCTCTAACATCAATGACAGCTTGAAGTCTTTTGTGGTAGTTGCGGGTGAGGCTCTTTATGTTCTCAGATGGTAAAACTGCCCATTATTCTTGGTATAAAGTCTCCAAGTCCTGTAAATTCCTGGGCTGTCTTGCAAGTACTGCACGCTTGAGATCTCCCCAGAGTGGCTCAATGATATTGGGGTCAGGAGACTGAGATGGCCACTCCAGAACCTTCACTTTCTTCTGCTGTAGCCAATGACAGAGGTCGACTTGGCCTTGTGTTTTGGATCGTTGTCATGTTGGAATGTCCAAGTACGTCCCATATGCAGCTTCCTGGCTGATGAATTTGTCTCCAGTATTTGCTGATAATGTGCTGCATTCATCTTTCCTTCAACTTTGACCAAATTTCCTGTGCCTTTGAAGCTCACAAATCCCCACATCATCAGTGATCCACCTCCATGCTTTACAGTAAGAATGGTGTTTTTTTCATCATAGGCCTTGTTTACACCTCTCCAAATGTAACATTTATGGTTGTGGCCAAAAAAATTTGATTTTTGTCTCATCACTCCAAATTACCTTGTTCCAGAAGTGCCAAAAACTGAAGTGCCCTCCTTTTTGACAACCGGTCAGGGGCTAGTTTAATCTGAGTAGGAAAGCCCATGGTTATTTGTCCCTCCACACCCTAAAAGAACCAGCCTATGGTTGTCCCAGAACTGAACTATTAGTGATCCAGTACTGATGGAACCAAGCTCTTTCCAATATCTCTGTTGCATTGTGTACCAGAGCAATAATGACGAAGGTTCATGTTAACAGGAGAAACAGAAAACACAACAGAAAAAAATGGTTAGCAGCAACAATAAAAACATATTTCAGAACTATCTGAAGATAACATGTTTGTCTGGCGATGGATCATATATGTTCTAAGTGCACATTTAAAAGAATGTGGCATGAGCTGCATATATAGATGGAGGGCAGGCCCCCACAATTGTTACCTCTTGTGGGCCCAACGAAACCCAGTGCTGAATTTACCTGTCCATTCACCTTACTCATAGTACTATTGCTTCATAAATATATTTTTCTAGCTTCCTTCCAATTACAAAAGGATTTAGGAGCAGAAGTTTCATTTAGTTTCAGGTTTGGTCCAATGATTTATCTTGGTATGAACAAATAAATCAATTCCAAATTGGAGTTTTAATTGGCTTAAAACATAGTTTAAGACACTGTCAGAGCTCCTAGGACCCTATCTAACCCATTTATAGCAGTCTAAGACAAACATAGGCAAAATAACATCAGGATTATATGAGTCAGGGACAAGCTTTGTCTGTATAAAAAAAAAGGATTTGTCTGATTGCCAATATCTATGACATCGCACAGTAGCATTGCTCTCTGTTTTTATACATATAGCCTGACTTCAATTCATCCTTTGAGTGCCAAATCACTTTTTAACTTTTTTTTCTGCATTATTCCCTGCAGTGTATTTTGATTCTTTTGTGTTCTTTCTAAGCTGCATACATCACCAAATATGCTGTACTTTCCACACTAGTGTTTTTGTGACAAATTACATACAGTCTGCCAAGATATAGATGTGGAAATTATCAGGGAGTGCAATAATGCAATGGCCATTATGTTGAGCTGGAAAAAAAGTGGTGGGGAAGACAATGACATTGGCGATAAAGATTCTGTTGCAGAGGAGACCTGGCAACCAGGTCAGGGTGACAAAGAGATGACATCAGAGGAAGAGAGTGCTGACAATGGTAATAGCAATAAGCCAAGTCAATGCACAGCCCAGGGGCAGACTTAAGTCAAAATTGGGTGGTGGTGGTGCCACTGGTTGATACATTTCCAGGGCTGCAGGTGGTGGAAGTGGCATCTATGTGTAATATTCCCTCGTGTGAGAATTTTCTGCACATACACAAATGACAAATCCATGGCACTGTGCAAGGTTTATTTCGGGTTGAACAAGTTCAGTACAAACCACACCTTAAATCGGCTTAAAATATAATGTGAAACACTCTTAGGGGTCCTAGGAACCTATTTATCCAATTTATATCTCTCTATGGCAAACACAGTCAAAGTTATGACAAAGTAAAAGTGACATGTATGTGTATGGAAAAAAAAAATGGTAAGCAGTGGATACAAACTCCAACTTTAACCATACACTACACTGCCACTCACTTTTATACATTTTAATATTTAAAAAACTCTAAAAATTACCCTTTTTTGTGGGAAATGGGGCTTGCCCATGTTCTTTTAGACATGTGATGGTTATATTGCAAAAAGCAATGGCTTTGTAGAAAAAGTAGCCCATTTTGATGGCTTGTAAGTACTACAGGCTTATTTTTATTTGGGAGACAATTTTGTGGCTGTGAATTGAATTGAAAAGTGATAAAGAATTGGATTTTCACAAAAAAAAAAAAAAAAACACCAAAATTATATTGTGATGGGAGCAGATGTGAAACCAAAATAGATTTTTTTTTTATTCCTACACTATGGTAGTGACACCAACAGTGTAGTATAGTGGAATGTGATGGTGGACCAGGCAGCAGGACATGTCTGCCTGAGTGGTGGCAGGGAATAATATGATGGATCAGGCCGCCGAACATGTCTGCCTTAGTGGTGGCAGTGGTGGTAGGTACTAAGCAGCTGTGACAACATGTGTAGCAGGACAGAAGGGCATAATATGATGGACCAGGCCGCAGGACATGTTGGCTTGAGTGGTGGCAGTGGTGGTAGGCAACAGCAGCAGTACAATAAATGGAAGATGATGATAAAGGGAGACATGCCTGGTCTGCTAGCTGAAAAGATAGAATATCTTTTGAAATGGAAAAGATTCTATGACTCTGAGAACAACACTTGAGAGGCAGAAAAGAGCCTGGACTATCCTGCCAGTTATCCCAGTATAGGAGCAAATGCCACATCAACATCATGTTTGCGGAGGGACAATTCACAAAATTTCCAGAACAATTTTGGGAACACTATCAACATGCCTGACCAAATGTGATCATTGTGTCTGTGGTTTTCTGCTGCTGCTGCTATGGGAGCCCGTGCAGCACCAACTAGTGTATTGAGTGAATGACAATTGACATAATTTCAAGAAAAATTTGGAGCACACTGTCAGTATACCTACTGCCTAGCTTGCCAGCTGAAAAAGCCGTAATATCTTCCAAAAGTGATCTTTGTGTCTGTGGCTGTGCTGCATGCAGTAATCATATAATGCTGCTCAAGCTAATGCTCCAGCATGTGTAAAAGTGCCACTCAATGTGCACTTCACCTTACAACCTTGAAACAAAGGGTTGAGAGTGGAGTCAATGGCTTGCCCTGATGAATTTGGGAGTGGGAAATGGTCCAGTTTGTAGAAACTGGAGGAGGCAGATAGGTTTTCCTGGTGTTGAAACCTTGCCTGCCCTGCACCCGTGATGTCAGTACTAGAAAACACTGGACCTTTCTGCATTTCTAGACTGTGGCTAGGATTTTTACCGATATTCTTCTATGACAGTGTTGCTGTTTACCTAATACTTACACTACCGTTCAAAAGTTTGGGGTCACCCAGACAACTTTGTGTTTTCCATGAAAACTCACACTTTTATCTATCAAATGAGTTGCAAAATGAATAGAAAATATAGTCAAGACATTGACAAGGTTAGAAATAATGGTTTTTATTTGAAATAATAATTTTCTCCTTCAAACTTTGCTTTTGACAAAGAATGCTCCATTTGCAGCAATTACAGCATTGCAGACCTTTGGCATTTTAGCTGACAATTTGCTGAGGTAATCTGGAGAAATTTCACCCCATGCTTCCAGAAGCCCATCCCACAAGTTGGACTGGCTTGATGGGCACTTTTTGCGTACCATACGGTCAAGCTGCTCCCACAACAGCTCAATGGGGTTGAGATCTGGTGACTGCGCTGGCTACTCCATTACAGATAGAATACCAGCTGCCTGCTTCTTCCCTAAATAGTTCTTTCATAATTTGGAGGTCATTGTCCTGTTATAGGATGAAATTGGCTCCAATCAAGCGCTGTCCACAGGGTATGGCATGGCGTTGCAAAATGGAGCGATAGCCTTCCTTATTCAAAATCCCTTTTACCTTGTACAAATCTCCCACTTTACCAGCACCAAAGCAACCCCAAACCATCCCATTACCTCCACCATGCTTGACAGATGGTGTCAGGCACTCTTCCAGCATCTTTTCAGTTGTTCTGCGTCTCACAAATGTTCTTCTGTGTGATCCAAACACCTCAAACTTCGATTCGTCTGTCCATAACACTTTTTTCCAATCTTCCTCTGTCCAATTTCTGTGTTCTTTTGCCCATATTAATCTTTTCCTTTTATTAGCCAGTCTCAGATATGGCTTTTTCTTGGCCACTCTGCCCTGAAGGCCAGCATCCCTGAGTCGCCTCTTCACTGTAGACGTTGACACTGGCGTTCTGCAGGTACTATTTAATGAAGCTGCCAGTTGAGGACCTGTGAGGCGTCGATCTCTCAAACTAGAGACTCTAATGCCTCCCACTTCTCTTTCTACTCTGGTTAGAGCCTTTTTGTGCTGTTCTCTGAAGGGAGTAGTACACACCGTTGTAGGAAATCTTCAGTTTCTTGGCAATTTCTCGCATGGAATAGCCTTCATTTCTAAGAACAAGAATAGACTGTCGAGTTTCACATGAAAGTTCTCTTTTTCTGGCCATTTTGAGAGTTTAATTGAACCAACAAATGTAATGCTCCAGATTCTCAACTAGCTCAAAGGAAGGTCAGTTTTATAGCTTCTCTAACCAGCAAAACTGTTTTCAACTGTGCTAACATACTTGCACAAGGGTTTTCAAGGGTTTTCTAAACATCCATTAGCCTTCTTACACAGTTAGCAAACACAATGTACCATTAGAACACTGGAGTGATGGTTGCTGGAAATGGGCCTCTATACATCTATATAGATATTGCATTAAAAACGAGACATTTGCAGCCAGTGGCGTAACTAGGAATGTCTGGGCCCCAAGGCAAAGATTTGACTTGAGGCCCCCCCGAACCGCCGCCCCCAACCCCCCCATACTCCCCGCATTCCTGCACACACTATTATGCGCCATAGTGGCCCCTGCACACAGTATTATGCCCCATAGCAGCCCCTGCACACGGTATTATGTCCAATAGCGGCCCCTATGAATTGTATTATGCCCCATAGTGACCCCTGCACACAGTATTATGCCTCATAGTGGCCCCTGCACACAGAATTATGCCCCATAGTGGCCCCTGCCCACAGTAGTATGCCCCATAGTGGCCCCTACACACAGTATTATGCCCCATAGTGGACCATGCATGAACGATTATTATACTCTGGGGTCTTTTCAGACCCCAGAGTATAATGATCGGAGACCCAGGGGAGGATACAAACATAAAAAACAATGCTTCTTACCTCTCCCTGGCTCCACTGCTCTCCCGTGCGCTACTTCGGCCATCTTCAATGTTGGACCAGATCTCGCGTGAGTGAGGCCGGCGTCGCAATGCATAATGACATCGGCTGATGTCTGGGACATCACCAAACAGGCCCAAAGCCTGCGGAGCGTAGGAGAGGTGAGTTACAGTGTTTTTTTATGTTCCCTCACCTCCCCTGGGCCCCGATCGTTATTTTCCCGGGTCCTGGGCCCCATAATGTTCCGGGCCCTGTGGCAGCTGCTACCGCTGCTATCCCGTTATTTACGCCCCTGTTTGCAGCTAGAATAGTCATTTACCACATTAACAATGTAAAGAGTGTATTTATGATTCATTTAATGTTATCTTCATTGAAAAAAAATGTGCTTTTCTTTCAAAAATAAGGAAATTTCTAAGTGACCCTAAACTTTTGAATGGTAGTGTACCTCTGATGAAACTGACATTTGTGGTCAGTGGAAACGCGTCAGGTTATAAACAGGCTATATCTAGATAGCTTTACTATGTGGTTGTGTGTAATTCACAATTAGTTCAGTTAGATACATTAGAGGAGCTATTTGACTATAGCCACATGTGAGCCACCATCAGCATGCCTATACTGCTTGAGACTGGGACAGTTGATCCACCATTTAGATCAGCGGTTTCAACACAGCGATGTCAGAGTTGCAGCTTGCTGACATAAGCTAAACCCTAATTGATACATTATCTGGGCTGGTCTTAGATAGAGTGCGTTGGGATTTTGAGGGATGTGGCTATGCATCTCCCACTTTGAGTCTAGGTTAGATGGAATTAGACGGGACAGTAGATCGACTCGAGTGTTTTATCCTGTAACATTTTGGTGTAGTTAACGGCTGAGTGAACCTACAATCATATGTTGGTCATATGTTTGCATATACACTAAATATAAGGGACTCTAGATTCACCTGGCTATACACTACATGACTCTGACATTCAAGCTAATCAGTGTTGTTATTCCCTAATCCCACGCATACTTGACCATGGCCTAGGTATTTCACCTGTTGGTGGAGATTATACACTTTGGTATTAATCTTTTATTATTATGGAACAATCTATGGGGAAAATATTCCCTTAGTTGGTGGCTGAGCTGTATGTCATCCCACCCTCTGTGTGTCACATGAGATTGTACTGGTGATAAGACAGAAATCATTGCGTGTGATACTGGCTATACTGAAGCTAAACTAGATAGACACCTAACTCTAGTAATAGGGATACTGATCAAATATTAACCCTATCTATCTTCTAACTAGCCCCCCGACCTTTTACCCCGAGAGGTTTATTTTAAATACATCATGATGGTGTTTTACTATATTTAATAATTAAAAGTTATATTGTATTAGTGTACTCCCTTTGCTTTGATTTTGAAGAACAAAACAGGGCAAGAAACAGGCGAAAGGAGGAGGAGGAGTAAATACTTGGGCTACTGTCATGCTATCCAACAGTGCAAGTACTAGCAGTAAAAATGTTGGTGGCTACAGCAACACCACTTCTGATCTTGCCAAGTCCACCAGTTGCAACAGGGTTGTTGTACTTCATGAGAATAAAGATGAAGTGTTTGAAAGCAGTGAAACACACATTTTAAGTCAGGGTTCTATGTGTTCCTCCTCCTCCTCCTCTGTTGTACCTTGCAATTTACCATGTTGCTTTTCTACACTGTCAACCATGTCTTCTTCATCTTCACTGACACAGTTCCCATTCCCTATTAGTCATGTTCCTAGTCTTCCTATTCTTCAGGGTGACATGAGAGGAAGAAAGTGGTGGCAGCTGAAAGAATTCCAACCAGTGTGTATCAACAACATCAAAGAAACATCCTGGGGTGGGTCTAAGACAAGTTTGGGTGGTCATGTCAATGGTGGCATTAGCAGACACGTTTCCACTGTCACTGGAGTTGCTGGTGGCAGCAGCTACATGCAGCCTTCTCCCATATGGGAATTTTTATGGACATTACCAATTGACAAATCCATGGTAAGATACAAGATCTGTACGCAGAAAATTACCATGGTCATGCTGGCACACATCAAAAAACTAGGTCTCCCTGTACTAATATGAAATGGTGTCACCAGTTCATTTGCCAAAATAGAATTGACAGTAGCACAAGTGAGCAAGACCATCCTACTCCTTCTCCCCATGATCTTCTTTGTAGGTAGGCCACATCTATACATAGTAGACGGCTATCGCCATTATCATCATCATTTCCATCTGATTCTCCTCCTGCAACTCCTCCATGCCAATGTCAGTCATCCATAAGGGAAAGTGTTTCCATGAAACAGAAATATGCGCCCAGTCAGCAGGCTGGTCAGCAACTTTAACTTGCATCTCACCAAGTTACTGGTGATGCAGTCACTGTTGTGCCACTTAGTGGATTCCACTGCGTTTCGTCAACTGATGGCACAAGCACAGTCTTGATGGAGAATGCATAGGCACCATTATTTCTCTACAAAAGCTGTCCCTGCTTTATATCTCCATGTGGGCCTCTCCTTAGATATGTTAATGTGGGGAAAGGTGCGCGCCACCATCAACACGTGGAGCAGCAATTATAGATAGGGACAATACATAGATTTCATGGCCCACTGGGTCGATGTTTTGAGCATTAACAGACACTGGCCAGAAACACAGCAAGGCCAGATAATAGTGCTGACATCACCCTAAGGGTGCAGGCTTAGTTTCAACACCAGACAGGTCCCATCTGCCTTCTCCAGTTCATCCTCACTGGACCATTTCCCACCCCCGGCTTCACCAGGGAAAGCCATTGCTTCCACTTTCCCTCCCTCATTTCATGGCTGTAAGAAGAAGCGCACATTGCTTGGTACAGTGACACATGCTGGAGTGCTCAGGCCACCAAATGTGTCAGCAGCAGGGACAAGTTCAGTATCAGTGATGTCATCCCTTTGATATACTGTATATTTTATAGAAGACATAAGAATAACAACTGCTACATCTTGGTCACTCTTGAAATACTGTATAGTCCAGGTTTTTCAGCTTCATGGGTCATCAGGGGGCAGTATTTATTTCAGAGGGTATCAGGGGCATAATATAGGGGGAACAATTAATTAATTAATTAACAAATTAATTAAGGTGGCACTTGGGAGTTATTAAATGTGTTTTCCAGCTCATTTTTATTGATGATCAATCCTCAGGATACATCATCAATATGACATCCAGAGAGTTCTTACAGCTGTTTGAAGGGGCCATGGCGCAAGTGGAAGTATGGCAACTTCTTCACTGTTTTATAGTGACTGTGCGATATAATTACAGCCTCATAACACAGAAGTGTATAGGATGAGGATGTAAGTTACATTGCATGGCCACTTTGAAATGAATGATGTAATGTAAACAAAGGAGGCACAAGTGCAGCGCCGTGGTCGCTTCAAACAGCTGATCAGAAGGGTCCTGGGTGTTGAAACCCCAATGATTTTTTTGATGACCTGAAAAAAAACTTTTAAATAGGAAACAAACCACTTCCCAACATCCGCCGTGTTATTGGGTCTCTGCTGTATTATATAAAGTTGACCAAGGCACAATTTTCCCAGCAGCGCATGGGCACAGCTTTTTTTTGGGTAGGATCGCTGGCCCCCAGAATCAGTTCCAGGGCCAGCGTTCTATTGCTATGACAGCCAGAAGCCTATTGAAGGCTCTCAGGCTTGTCTGACTATGATTTGTATAACAGGCTGCTCTATGCAGCCTGTCATACAAATGCCAATATTTTGCAATGCATTGAAATATATTAGCATTGTAATGCATTGCCTTAATGATCAGACCCCTAGGGGGTCTAATAAATGCAATATTAAAAAAAAAATAATAATAATAATAACATTTAAAAAAAAAAAAAAAATTAAAATCACCCCCCTTTCCCTAGAATACATATAAAAGTCAAAAAATACAATGAAACACATACACATTAGGTATTCCTGTGTCTGAAAACGCCTGGTCTACAAACTTATAAAAATATTTTCCCCGTGCGGTAAATGCCATACGGGGAAAAAAAAAAAAATCAAAATGGACGAACCACCATTTTTTCACTGCTTCGCCTGAGCTAAAAATGTGAATTAAAAGTGATGAAAACAATAGACATTCCCCAAAATGGTATAACTAAAAAGTACACCTGGCCTCACAAAAATGATGTCCTATGCATCCCTGTACATGGAAATATAAAAATGATGGGTGTCAGAATATGGCGACTTTAAGAAAAAAATTATTTTGCGAAGTTTAGATTTAAATGTAAATAAAACTACATCAATTTGGTATCCCGGAATTGTAGTGAAACATAGAATACAGGTGACATGTCATTTTGGATGCACAGTGAACACCGTAAAAACAAAGCCTGTAAAAAAGTCACACAAATGCACTTTTTCTCCAATTCCACCCAATTCTGAAGGAAGAAGACTTTATGTAGGTGAGGACAATAGGTGTCCTGATGGGAGAGATGGTCTGCAGAGTCCTGTGTAGAGCTGGTATCCTCCACTATACAGTTACCATATAGTGATAATATTAGTATTATTGAGTTGGGTGCCCACTTGGATGTATCTGCCCCTCCTGTGAACTCCTAGCTATGCCTATGCATGTACCCCACCAGCACCCTCAAAAACAAACCTAACAGAGCCTGACTATATCCTGCAAACCATGAAGTATTAGTTAATATCTTGGCCATTTTTCAGTGATTTGTTTTTATTTGATGTCCTTTATCAGTGATATGTTCTTGTTTTTAGTGCAGGTACTCACAAGACATGGGGAACCTTGATGCTGATGTTAACTGGCTTAATGAACTAAACCTATTCTTCAACAGATTTGATCACACACCAGCTCCTCCCACCCAGCATGTCCTTCAGCTCCCCTCACCACAATGACTTCACCCCATTCACCCCATGTGGCTACTTCCCAACAGACCAGTAAATCCAGAAATCTGTCTTTATCTGACCACAGTCTGACCTTCACACGGGCCCAGGTGAGGAAGGAGATGAAAAAGATCAAGGCGAGGAAAGCCGCAGGGTCAGATGACATCAGTGCAAGGCTAATTAAGACTTGTGGGGACCAGCTGTGTGGTATAATTACATATATGTATAATATGAGCCTGAGGCAGGAAATAGTCCCTGAATTATGGAAATCTTCTTGTGTGGTACCAGTTCCAAAGAAACCTCACCCTATGGACCTCAACGACTACAGACCTGTAGCACTGACATCCCACTTGATGAAGATCTTAGAGAGATTGGTTCTCACACATCTTCGCCCTCTAGTGAGCCCCGCTATGGACCCTCTCCAGTTTGCTTATCGACCGGGCATTGGGGTAGATGATGCCATCATCCACCTTCTGCACAGGGCTCTGTCTCACCTGGAAAAACCAGAGAACACGGTGAGAATAATGTTCTTTGATTTCTCCAGTGCTTTTAACACCATACAGCCCAGGTTACTGAGAGACAAGCTGGGCCTTGCTGGAGTGGACCACCACCTCTCCAACTGGATACTAGACTACCTCACAAATCGACCTCAATACGTGAGAGCCCAAGACTGTGTGTCAGGTACCGTGATCTGTAATACGGGGGCACCTCAGGGTACGGTTCTCGCCCCTTTCCTCTTCACACTGTACACTGCTGATTTTAGGTGCAACTCATCCAGCTGCTACCTACAGAAGTATTCTGACGACTCTGCAATAGTAGGCCTCATCACAGACGATGATGACAGGGAGTACAGAGAACTGAACCGTTTTTTTGTGGACTGGTGCCACCAGAACCACCTGAAGATTAACGCGGGGAAGACCAAGGAGATGGTGGTGGACTTCCGTAAAGGCAGATGCCCTCCAAAACCAGTGGACATCCTGGGGACGGGCATCGAGATTGTGAACACCTATAAGTACCTGGGTTTGCTCCTTAATAATAAGCTGGACTGGGCAGATCATATGGAGGCCCTGTACAGGAAGGGCCACAGCAGGCTCTACCTGCTTAGGAAGCAGAGATCCTTTGGAATCCGGGGGGCACTTCTTAGGACTTTCTTCAACTCGGTAGTGGCATCAGCCATCTTCTTTGGAGTGGCCTGCTGGCGGAGCAGTATATCAACCAGGGACAGAAATAAACTTGACAAGCTGATTAGAAGGGCCAGCTCTGTCCTGGGGAGCCCACTGGACCCAGTGCAGGTGGTGGGTGACAGAAGGATACTGTCCGTGGTGAGCTCCATGCGGGAGAATAACTCCCATCCCATGCATGAGACTGTGATTGCGCTGGGCAGTACTGTCAGTGACCGACTGCTCCATCCTAGGTGTGAGAAGGAGCGCTATCGGAAGTCTTTCCTCCCCACCGCGGTTAGGCTGTACAACCAACACCGACCTAAGTGGAGATCATTACATACAGAGAACTGAAATATCTCTCTGCCTGTTAAATCCCCCCCCCCCCTCTGCTACGTCCTAGCTGTCTGTCTGCTATTATTGTAATGCCTCTCACCTTGGAACATTCCTGTACATGTTGTATTTGTATTTGTATCTGCTTATCTTATCTTTGCTGCTGTAACACACTGAATTTCCCCACTGTGGGACTATTAAAGGACTATTATTATTATTATTATTGAAAGCTTGAAATTTTGGCCACTTCATTTTCAAGCACCCACACTGCCTGTCTGCCACACCGCTGCCACACCGCTGACAGTGTACCTGTCCCACAGTCACAACAGGTGCACAGAATTAGAAGGACATTTTCCTGCAGGTCTTCCAATGTGGTGTATCTCATAATGTGTGTGCAATGTCCCACCACAGGCCTCTATGTGGGGGAAACAGGGCAGAGACTCAGTCAGCGCATGAACTCACAAAGATTCACAATTAATAACAGCAGAACAGATCTCCCAGTGGCTGCACATTTCTCCGGAGAAGACCACTCTATTGACGATTTGCGGGTTGTGGTTTTAATGGGGCATTTTAAGACGCAGAGGGAGAGAAAGGAATGGGAATATAAGTTAATGCAAAAATTTCAAACTCTGCAATTTGGACTTAATATTCATGCCAGTTTCATGTCACACTATGTATGAACTGTGAGGGTCACAAATCACCGCCTGATAGCAAACAGATAACAGCAAGAATTACTGATCCCTCCATCACACCCCACAAGTTTCCAGACTGTTTATTTCTTGACCTGTTGTAAATAACTTCTCTACTTATATTGCCCTTTTTTATTCTTAAAGATTCTAAGATCCTTTGAAGGTCCATGTCTTTTGTGTATAAAAAGTCTGTGAATTTTAATTTTCTTGCATAACACCATGTCTGTTGAAGGGAGCTAGTACTCTCGAAAGCTTACCATCAAATATACTTAGCCTCTAAACGGTATCGCCTGATTTCTTCACTCTTCCACTACTTTCTATGGCTAACACGGTACAAGATTATACTACTTTCTGCCATTGTGTCACAATTTAATTTTTTCATTGAAATCAAAAGTCACGAGAAAGTCAAGTTAATCTTTGCTACATCTGTAGTTAATAATATGTTTTGTGGGGTCTTGAAGCTTGTAACTGCTACAGCAATAGCTAGGACATGACCCCTCCCAATGGTACATTTAATGACTTGCAAACTCTTTATTTCACTCTTTAGATATTAGAGCGATTAGAAATACAATATTCTTTAATGTAAACTGACTGTAGTAAACTATGCCATAAAGCTATATTTCTAGTGAGAAGTAGATTTTAATCTTATAAAACAATTTATAATGGTACCAGCAACACTGACACTGATAAAAACTTTGCATAATATCAAAATATTATTGTAAAGGAATTTGGAAAAATCATTAACTTTAACACTTGTTCTAATTTACAGAACAGCACAATTAATACTGACAGTACAGTAAATTAAGAGCAGTTCAAGATTTTAAAGCTGTGTCTATGTACATACACGTGAATAGGGGAGGTAATGATTTTAAATCCTCAAATGAGTGAAGCTAATATTTAAAAAATAAAAATGAGCTCTCTAATGGAAGGGATTTTAGATTGACAATAGTAATCATATAGCATTGAACTAGGTCTGAGCTATTGTACTAGACAAGTCCACATACAATAGATAGATACAATAGTCTTCTTTCTGAAAAATTCTAAAAAAAAAAAACCCTCTATTTTAGCTTTATGCAATTCATTTAATTTGAATCATGGATGTTCACCATCACATTGTTACTGTCATTTCTCTCATAACCCTTCTTTAACTAGTACATTTTGTAACACTGTATATTTGATTGGGAATCATGTTCTATGATGATATTTGAATGCTATGGACATGTTAAGTATATGCAGGACATATGGGACAGATCATAATAATTCTGCTTTTAAATGGAAGTAGGGCACATCTTAAAAAGTTGTTTTTCTTATTTTCCGAATATATATATCCATATCCATATGATGTATTATAAATATGTTTATACACTTCTTCATTTGTTTTCTTAATATGTATTACTATTAGTTTACTACTTCTTGGAATGATTTTTGTATTTTAATTTTTCCTTCCTTTTTCTTTACTCAAATAGAACATCTTGTGCCAAAAAGTGAAAAAGACTTTGAAGAGAAATAAATTAAGTTAAGCAGTTTGTAAAAGTTACACAGATATTAATTTAACCTCTTGAAATAATACGGTCTCTTCTAGAATAATAAAAAATAGCTTTTCTACATTGTAATCTGTGCAACTATTAATTATTAACACTCTCCAAGTGCCCTGTAAAACTTACATTTAAATAAATTAATCATTGTCAATGCTTAGAATAATCTTTATTCATTCTAAAACCAAATTATATCTTTTGATTCGTTACACAATAGACGTTATATAAAGGAGCATTATTTTTGCTGGTTTTCCTTTTTCTAAAATTAATTTCATATATTCCTTATATATAGTACATTTAACAGAATGTAAACCTTCAAAATATTTGAAAATGACTTTGATTGTTTCAGTGAAGGATCCACTGTCTTCACTATCCTTACAGGGTCTCTCCCTGGCCATTTTTTATACAGTTTTATTGCATTCAATTTGCTTTCAATTTCAATTTCCTCAGTATGGTAATTCCATTATTTTCCTCTTCTTAAGTAAGTACTTTTGTTGGTGAGAAAGATATACTTCAAGACAGGAAAATACAATTGTGCCCATGTTAACCGGTATTACTGATGATGTCTATGTCAACAATTTGTAATATGCTGAGAATGCAACCTGTCCCAGAAGTTTCAAGTATAGGAGGTTATATTTCAATTGACAACAAAAAAATTAGCTATGGATTAGACATGAATTATATATCTACATTCTTATCTATATTTGTTTCAAAGTACAAAACAAACATTTGATCAAATTTGTTTGTGAGCTTTTCGCACAAATATGGAAAATCCTTGACAAAATTTCCAAGTTTCTTTCTTCAAAGCAAAACACAGGAAATATATTCAATTGTATCTTTGTGATTGATATCAACATAGGCACAGGTTCTGTTTGAGAAGGAGACTAAATAAAAGCAGAATACTTTAGAGGGACAAGACTGATGCTGGATCCTATTTTTTTGTGTGGTTCTTATGCTTTCCTACATGCCTATTCTATTGCTGAATAAAACATTTGTATATTTTTTCAATAGATCATCTTTAAACAAAAAGCTATGTAAGAGGTACATAAACATCAAAAATGAAATAATGAACATAGAGTATGCTGGCATAATACTCTCATAAACAAAAGCTTTTTGTTTACCAAATAAGAATATTTTGAATAATGTATTTAAATGATTGTACAAAGATTTCTCATAATAGTATTCTCAGTATTCAGATTAGAATATCTATACCATAACTCCATCCCAGGGGTCAGCACCTTTTTTTATATGGCGTGCTGATTTAAAAACAAAGATTACTACTCAGTATGCCATACAATAATTGTAAGGATGTTGGCTTCTACATGAAAGTCACACGTAGGAAATAACACAAACCACGACAGCAACCAATTCATTTGTTGATTAAAATTACATTTCAATGTGATCCTTGTCCCTGACTTTTTTTTTTGCAAAGATGATCCTTCTTTTGTGGATACTACTTTTGGCTGAACACACGAATCGGAGTGGTCTGCTGCAAGCAGGGGCGTAACTACCGTAGCAAAGGTAGCGGCTGCCACAGGGACCGGGACATTACGGAGCCCCCGATACTTTTTTTTTTTTTAAATAGGCCGTTACCTGCTGGAGTAACCCCAGCAGGTAATGGGCCCTATATACTTACTGTTCTACGGGGTCCTGCTCACGGCCACCTGCATTTCCGATTCTGTGGAGGCGGCTGTGCGCAGTAGCGGGGATCAGGGGCCACTATGGGGCATAATAGTGTGTGCAGGAATGCGTTTTTTTGGCGGGGCGGTCTGGGGGGGCAGTTGGGGGTAGCGGTTCGGGGGGGCCCCATGTCAAATGTTCGCCTTGGGGCCCAGCCATTCCTAGTTACGCCACTGGCTGCAAGGCTTTTTTGTGAGGCTTACTTTGTAGGGCATTATTCATCAATAGATCAGCCCAGTCTTTTAGTTAAAGACTTGGCTCCAGTAATTGGCCCATTTGAAATTATTGCCAATGCATGAAAATGAAATGATAATCGTTGTGGGGTCGCAGCTGGTAATAGTGCAGATCTGTTCCAATTTTTAAATTTTTTTCACCCATGCTCCACCAATGTAATTTTTTCTCTGTATTGTGAAATGACTGTATCACAGCACAGAGAAAAATCATAGTGGGGACAAGGGAGATTAATGCATAGTGCAGGAGGGGCATTGAGGGTAATGGCGGAGGCATGCATATTTACATAATTTCATCCAAAAGTTGTGGCTGAATATTTACATTTGTAAATTATTTAACCACTTCATGACAAGGTAATTTTTTTTCTGGTTCATGACCAGATACATTTTCAGGTTTTTGGAACAAAAAGGCTATAAAATTGTTTTCGTTTGGGTTATGCAAATCATTTTTGCCCCTTTTTTTAAGTGATGCAAATGGCTTTATTTTTATGTACACTTATGGAGAAAAAAAGACATGGATTGCACATCCCAATCTTATACATTGATCTAATGCTTTTCAGCAAAATCTACAAAAATGAACATGAGGTTCTTAGTACACATATTGATCAAGGTGCATAAGCCCACTAGCCACTTCACGGCGACCTCTGTATTTTTTGCTTTTTGTAAATATTGGGGGGAATGTGTCTGCTTCTCACATATTTTCTGTTGTGTTTTTCAATAGCACAACATGCTACTAAAATATTTTTGAAAATATTTCTCCCTCTCTGTAATGGTAATTTTTATGTAGGTGACACATAATTTTGTGTTGCAACAGGACAAGACAAAACAACACAGAAGCAGAGTGAGCAAGCCAAGGGGTCGGTAACAGTCGAGCAATGCAGTACAAATTCACAATCCAAGAGAATAGTCAAAAACAGAGCCAGATGTCAGAAATATGAATTCAGGGAATAGCAGAAAAGGACCTAGCAGGTGTTAGTGTGGGGATTAAGACCCCTGGGTTATGTTGCCGTAGTCCTAATTGATAAGAAGTTACGAGCTCGGGAAACAGACAAGCTGACACACTGAAAGTATCATGTTTTGAATGCTTCGCTTTATTGGTTGGCAGAACAAGTTTATATAGGAAACACAATAATCTATATTTAGTCTTCTGTTACGCTGTTCTATACGTCCAAAAACCGGTTTAGACCAATCTCAGGGTTGTGCGTCAAACAGGGACATTTCTTAAGGTCAGCAAAAGGCCACATGACATCTGGGGTCAAAGATTAGCTTCTTTGCAACATAAACATAACCATATCTGCATCCTGTGCAGACATGTGATCCGGAACTCATAATGAGCTTACTACACTCTTTTGTTCCCTTTGTTTTCCTTATCTATATATATATATACATTTTAGCAAGTAAAACATGTTTAACCCTTACACAGGGACAAGTCACAAATGAGAATCAATAGCCAGCGAGAATGTGAGGGCTGACAACCTGTTCATAGAAAGTCAGGACCCGCCCCAGACTGGATTGGTAGACAGACTGTCAATCACACAGGCAAGGCTGAGATTAACTATTAGTGGAGCAGAGGAAAATCAAGGTGCTGAGACGGGTGTGGTAGAAAATCAATTACATAGTCTAGGACAGTGTTCAGACTGAGCAACAAGAATCTTAAACAAGGAATCAAACTGAGCACGCCTCCTGCGCCGCCACGTGCGGGTGGAGGGTGATGCAGAGACCTGAACAGACAGAGACGTTACAGATATGCTAGATAATATTTATTAATGTATTTGGGTGGTATGACTGTATGTGTGTCTGAAAAGTAGAGCATTTCACATTTTGAAAATTGCGATTTTTTTCCAAATTTCCATCAAATTTCCTATTTTTTTATAGATAAATACAAAAATATTGTTCAATTTTTACCACCAGCATGAAGTACAATGTGTCATGAAAAAAGAGTCTCAAAATCACTTGTGTAAGTTATATCGTCTCAAAGTTATTGCCATATAAATTGACACATGTCAGTTTTGAAAAATGAGGCCATGTCCTTAAGGTAATTTTAAGCTGTGTCCCTAAGGGTTTAAAGTTAGTAGAACAAATACAAAATGAATAATAGCCAAGTTAGGTTTTAGGAGCACTAATGATTTCACAAAAGGGGATGCATTTATTGTTTCCTTTGAGTGTAACAGGTAATTTTGTTTCCTGTTGCTTATTCTATTTAATGAAAACTTATTCAGCAGCATTGTAGAGAGACAGACAGAAAAGCATAGGTTTACAAGAATTATTAGACCAAGTATACATGTAAGTATAACAACATTGTTTATCTTGTATTGGTGTTTCACATGTAGTCTATGAAAAATACACGTTATAAATTGCAGAGCTGTTCAATAATTATAATTATTTAATAAAAATTGTCACATTAAGTGGTCAATTTTTCAACAATGTTTTGTGTGCTATGATATGGCAAAATTCTCTATTTCACGTCTTATTCTTTCAAATATATGGTTTTAAGCTACCATTCCTTCACAATAAAATAGTATTTTTTTAAGGGCAATTGGAAAGCACATGTACATGAGTGACATTAAAAAAACTAGCCATTTTGTCTCTCAATAGAATTTCATTAGTTTAGCCCCTTTGAGGTGCCAGACAACGAATCTTGTCATATACATTTATTTTCTTATCAACAAGCGTTATCATATTAGAAATCAATGTTGTGAATGACTGATAGCAAAGCAGTACAGTAATACCTCGTACATTCGCGAGGTTAGGTTACAGAGCGGGTCGCGGATCGCGAGGAATCGCGAATGTTTGGTACAAGCGCTTAGAAGCGCTTACAATGCCGATTTCTAATGTTTAACCCCTAAATATCAATAAACTTTACCCTACAGTACTGTATAGTATACTAAAGTATACTGTACAGTACTGTATATTAATACATTCATTCATTTTTCTTATACACTAACAGTAAAATGAAACTAATTACCGGGTACGTAACGAACAGGACGCTACTACCCAATAGCGAAGGTGTTTTTTTTTAATTAAATTTCACAGATCTGAGAAAAAAAGAGCAAAATCTATATATGTTAGTTGCCAAAAAAATATCGCGAATCTGTGAATTCGCAAATTCGGAAACGCGAGTGTACGAGGTATTACTGTACTTATAAATGAGCAGCGAAAAATAATCCTAGATAATAGCAAGTGATCTGCCTTAGTATTTGTTTCCAAAGCTCATTTATGAACCAGCTTATGAAAAGGTGAATTATACAACATCAATTAGCAATGTAACTCCAGTCAAGTATCAGAGTAGGAACAAAGCGTCCCATTGTTTGAGAAAATTGACTCTGAAAATATGCTTACATTTGGTTTGTAACTTATTTTCAACAGTATTTGTGTTCTTAAACATAGGCATGGCTGCAAATGTTGGCAACCCTGAATTTTTTCCAGAAAATGGGGTATTTCTCCCAGAAAATTATTGCAATTACACAAGTGTTGTTGTACACATGTTTAGTATATTTTTATATTTATATTTTTATATTAGTATATTTTGTTTAACACAAAAAACAGAAAAAAAAAATCCAAAAATGATATAATTTCATGCAAACCTACAGAAATGGGCAGGACAAAATTACTTAATATTTTGTTGCACACCCTTTGGAAAAAAATAACTGAAATCAATTGTTTCCTATAACCATCAACAAGCTTCTTACACCTCTGAACAGGAATTTTGGACCACTCTTCTTTTGAAAACTGCCCCACGTCTCTCATGTTTGAAGGGTACATTCTCTCAACAGCAATTTCTCTCCACAACTGTTCAATGAGATTTAGATCCGGATTGATTGTTGGCCACTTCAGAACTCTCCAGGTCTTTGTTTACATCCATTTCTGGGTGCTTTTTGGGGGGGTTCGGGTGCTTTTTTTGGGGTTTGGGGTCATTGTCCTGCTGGATAACCCATGACCTAGGACGCAAACCCATCTTTCTGACACTGGGCCCTACATTGTCACCCAAAATCCTTTGGTATTCTTCAGATTTCATGATGCCTTGCACACAGTCAGGGCACCCAGTGCCAGAGGTAGCAAAACAACCCCAAAACATCTTTGATCCTCCACCATATTTGACTGTTGGTGCTGTGTTGTTTTCTTTGTAGGTCTCAATCTGTTTTTAGCAACCAGTAGAATGATGTGCTTTACCTCTCTTAGTCTCATCTCTCCAGAAGATGTTGTCCCAGAAGGATTTTGGCCAGTGGCGTAACTAGGAATGGCTGGGCCCCAAGGCGAACATTTGACATGGGGCCCCCCCCCAAGCCACCGCCCCCAACCCCCACCCACACACAAACCGCATTCCTGCGCACACTATTATACCCCATAGTGGCCCCTGCACACAGTATTATGTCCCATAGTGGCCCCTGCACACGGTATTATGCCCCATAGTGTTCCCTGCACATGGTAGTATGCCCCATAGTGGCTCCTGGACACGGTATTATGCAGCATAGTGGCCCCTGCACACAATATTATGCCCCATAGTGGCCCCTGCACACAGTAGTTTGCCCCATAGTAGCCCCTGCACACAGTAGTTTGCCCCATAGTAGCCCCTGCACACAGTAGTTTGCCCCATAGTGGCCCCTGCACACAGTAGTTTGCCCTATAGTGGCCCCTGCACACAGTAGTTTGCCCCATAGTGGCCCCTGCACACAGTAGTTTGCCCCATAGTGGCCCCTGCACACAGTAGTTTGCCCCATAGTGGCCCCTGCACACAGTAGTTTGCCCCATAGTGGCCCCTGCACACAGTAGTTTGCCCCATAGTGGCCCCTGCACACAGTATTATGCCCCATAGTGGACCACCCATGAACAATTATTATACTCTGGGGTCTTTTCAGACCCCAGAGTATAATGATCGGAGACCCAGGGGAGGATAGAAACATAGAAAACACTGCAACTTACCTCTTCCTCACTCCGGTGCACTCCCGTGCACTACTTCGGCCATCTTCAATGTCGGACCGGATCTCGCGCGATCCAGGCCTGCGTCGCAACGCATAATGACATCGGCTGACGTCTGGGACGTCACCAAACAGGCCCGAAGCCTGCGGAGCGGCGGATAGGTGAGTTACAGTGTTTTTTATGTTCACTCACCTCCCCTGGGCCCCCGATCGTTATACTCCGGGGTCTCAAAAGACCCCGGAGTATAACGATAGCAGTGATTGTGGGGTGCGCGGTAGTGACTGCCACAGGGCTCCGGGCCCCGTAATGTCCCGGGCCCTGTGGCAGTCGCTACCACTGCTACCCCGGTAGTTACGCCCCTGATAATGGCTTACTCATGTACATTTTGGCAAACTGCAGTCCAGCTTTTTTATGTCTCTGTGTCAGCAGTGGGGTCCTCCTGGGTCTCCTGCCATAGCGCTTAATTTCATTTAAACGTAGTTTGCACTGACACTGATGCACCTTGAGCCTGCAGGACAGCTTCCATTTCCTTGGAACTTGATTTGGGCTGTTTATCCACCATCTGGACTATCCTGCATTTCAACCTTTCATCAATTTTTTTCTTCCATCCACATCCAGGGAGATTAGCTACTGTACATAGGGTGGTAAACTTCTTGATTATGTTGCACACTGTGGACAAAGGAACATCAAGATCTCTGGAGATGGACTTGAAACCTTCAGATTGTTGATATTTTTTCACAATTTTGTGTAAGGGAATTGCTAGTTGTCTAATTCTCTAGTGCTGCTGCTGAAACAAGGGAAGGACAGAAACAGTGAGCCCTAAACTCGACCCAGCCTCTGTCTCTACCTAATTGCCACAACTGTCCTAATGACAGGGACAGCTGGGTGGCGATCCTTTCTCTGAATAAGTGTTATACCGAACAAGACAAGACAAACAACATAGAAGCAGAGTCAGCAAGCTGAGTACAAACCAGATAGACAACCAGTACCAAATTTTAAATCCGAGAGAATAGTCAAAGGGTAAGCTAGAGGTCAGGAATATGAATACAGGTAACAAAACAGCAAGGGAAGCACTTAACAAGGGACAAGTCTCAATAGCCAGCAAACATGTATGAGCAGATGACCAGTTTATACAGTGGGGAAAAAAAAGTATTTAGTCAGCCACCAATTGTGCAAGTTCTCCCACTTAAAAAGATGAGAGAGGCCTGTAATTGACATCATAGGTAGACCTCAACTATTAGAGACAAAATGAGAAAACATATTTAAAAAATCACATTGTATAATTTTTTAAGAATTTATTTGCAAATTATGGTGGAAAATAAGTATTTGGTCACCTACAAACAAGCAAGATTTCTGTCTCTCACAGACCTGTAACTTCTTCTTTAAGAGGCTCCTCTGTCCTCCACTCATTACCTGTAGTAATGGCACCTGTTTAACATTGTTATCAGTATAAAAGACACCTGTCCACAACCTCAAACAGTCACACTCCAAACTCCACTATGGTGAAGACCAAAGAGCTGTGGAAGGACACCAGAAACAAAATTGTAGACCTGCACCAGGCTGGGAAGACTGAATCTGAAATAGGCAAGCAGCTTGGTGTGAAGAAATCAACTGTGGGAGCAATAATTAGAAAATGGAAGACATACAAGACCACTGATAATCTCCCTCGATCATGGGCTCCACGCAAGATCTCACCCCATGGGGTCAAAATGATCACAAGAATGGTGAGCAAAAATCCCAGAACCACACGGGGGGACCTAGTGAATGACCTGCAGAAAGCTGGGACTAACGTAACAAAGGCTACCGTCACTAACACACTACGCCGCCAGGGACTCAGATCCTGTAGTGCAAACGTGTCCCCCTGCTTAAGCCAGTATATATCCAGGCCCATCAGAAGTTTGCTAGAGAGCATTTGGATGTTCCAGAAGAGTATTGGGAGAATGTCATATGGTCAGATGAATCCAAAGTACAACTGTTTGGTAGAATCACAACTCGTCGTGTTTGGAGGAGAGTGAATGCTGAGTTGCATCCAAAGAACACCATACCAACTATGAAGCATGGGGGTGGCAACATCATGCTTTGGGGCTGTTTCTCTGCAAAGGGACCAGGACGACTGATCCGTGTACATGAAAGAATGATTGGGGCCATGTATCTTGAGATTTTGAGTGCAACCCTCCTTCCATCAGCAAGGGCATTGAAGATGAAACGTGGCTGGGTCTTTCAGCATGACAATGATCCCAAGCATACCGCCAGGGCAACGAAGGAGTGGCTTCGTGAGAAGCATTTCAAGGTCCTGGAGTGGCCTAGCCAGTCTCCAGATCTCAGCCCCATAGAAAACCTTTGGAGGGAGTTGAAAGTCCGTGTTGCCCAGCGACAGCCCCAAAACATCACTGCTCTAGAGGAGATCTGCATGGAGGAATGGGCCAACATACCAGCAACAGTGTGTGCCAACCTTGTGAAGACTTACAGAAAACATTTGACCTCTGTCATTGCCAACAAAGGATATAAAACAAAGTATTGAGATGAACTTTTGTTATTGACCAAATACTTATTTTCCACCATCATTTGCAAATAAATTCTTAAAAAATCACACAATGTGATTTTTTGGATTTGTTTTCTCATTTTGTCTCTCATAGTTGAGGTCTACCTATAATGTCAATTACAGGCTGGCCTCATCTTTTTAAGTGGGAGAACTTGCACAATTGGTGGCTGACTAAATACTTTTTTTCACCACTGTAGGAATTCCAGAATCTGTCCCAGACTTGATTGGTAGATAGGCTGTCAATCACACAGGCAAGGCTAAGATTCACTATTTAAGGAGGGGAGGGAAACAAAGATGCAGGAGATGAGTTTGGAGAAAATTCAATTACAGAGAAGAGGTAATAGAGCAGTGTTCTGACAAAGCAACAAGAACCCTAAGCAAGGAATCAAACTGAACACTCCTCCTGCGCCGCAGCATGCGAGCGGAGGGTGACGCAGAGACCCGAACAGGCAGAGACGTTACATTTTGTTCTCAAGTTCTCAGACAGTTCTCTTTTCCTCTTTCTGTTCTCTGTTCTTAGTGTGGCACACACAAACACACAATGCAAATATTCAGCCAACTTCTCTCCTTTTTATCTGATTTCAGGTGTGATTTTTATCTTGCCCACATCTGATACTTGAACAAGTATTGCATGCTGAAAACAAAGTTATTTACCCACAATTTTGAAAAGGTGCCAACAATTTTGTCCGGCCCATTTTTGGAGTTTTGTGTGAAATTATGTCCAATTTGCCTTTTTTCCCCCTTTTTTATGTGTTGTTTGAATACATGCAAAGGAAACATACATGTGTATAGCAAAACATGTGTAATTCCAATAACTTTCTGGGAGAAATACTTCATTTTCTGGAAAAATTTCAGGGGTGCCAACACTTACGGCCATGAATGTATGTTCTTACGGTTGATGGGTGGGTTGTGGGTATTTAACATGTTATCCAAGGTATTGAATGTATTATGAATGTTTCCATCACTGATGTTTATGTTTTCTGTCTTATTAGAAGACAAAAAGCTGCAGACATTGTAAAAAGGCAGATGGATGGATAGATAGATAGATAGATAGATAGATAGATAGATAGATAGATAGATAGATAGATCAAAGACATGTAGATAACCAAATTCAAGAAAGGTTGCAGCATTCCAATAATTCTGTTGCGGATATACTGGTATATATTAGCTCATCTTCAGTGACATTTTAGTCCTCTATTAGGGCTTATTTCAAGCCAGGCTTGATAAAAGTTCTAAAGGAGGTCTGAAACGTCACTGAATATGAGCTATTTAACATAAGTTTATCTTCCCTTTTGCTACTGGAGTGTTGCCTGCAACCTTAATGAGCCCTTAAAGGGGTATTCCCATCTCAAGGATCCTACCTATACTGGTAGCTTATGTAAACTGAAGACTTTTCCTAAATATATTGCTTTAGCAATGCTGCTTTGTTTTCCTGCTATGTGAAATTATTCCTCTCATTGTTTACACAATGTTTCCATAGCGGCGGACCTGTGTGATAAGCAGGACAAGTGATGTCACTCACTGTTCTCACTGTTATGTACAGCTCTGCCAGCAGGACAATCAGTTCAGCTAATTGGAGTTTGCTTATAAAGGCCTGTCTGTCATCTCTCTGTGTAAACACACAGATAACACTGAGTTCTTTCTCTAAAAGCATGTACATATTATTTGATCTGCATTTATATATTTCGAATAATTATAAGAAGTATTGTGATACTTCATAGTGTCCTGTTCAGCAAGCTGGGATGGGGGGAATACAGGAAGTGAGAAGAGGAGACAGCAGGCAAAGCTGCTGAAACAGGAAGATGGGAAAACCTCTTTAAATAACATAACCATAGGTAGCGTGAGCAATTCCTGAAGTCAATGGACTGCCCTGAGGAAGAACAGCACACAAATTCTCCTATGGTACAACTCTTAGATGACATGGAGAGCTCCTGCTTCTTAAATGGATCTGGATGGTTTTTGTTTTAATAAATCATTTTTAAAAAGTGACCATGAGTAACCCCTGCTACATGTTGCAGTGAGAACTTCCATCAGTTTGGTGCAATCGGCATAAAAGGAGGGATGACACAAGGGAGCATTAAATTTATTATAGGTGGCATGTGGGGGCCTTATACTGTATATGTGCAATACTTTAGTATATGGTTTACTTGCAGTCATCAACTGATGATTGCGAGTAACCCTTCCTAGTGCTGAGATCCCAGCACCCTGTGCTAGGGGTTAATAGCAGTCATTGATAACTAGTAACCATGTGATCCTGGTTTGTAATACAACTAAAGGAGGCTAAAAACTAGCCTTCTCCAACTCCTGCAAAGCTACTATTCAAATAGTTGACGCTTGCACTGGGGCGAGAGGGAGAAGTAACAAATAGGCGATACGCACGTTAAGTTAAAGAATATTTGATTGTATAAAAGTTTTAGGCAAGTGTGGAATAAAAGCTGCAAAGTAAGAATAGAAGTGCTAGTAGTTTATTTTTGTCATTTAACAAAATGCAAAAGTAAAGAACAAATGAGAAAGCTAAATTAAATCAATATTTGGTGATGACCCGGGGATCAATCACATAATACGATCACTCACATCCTAGTTGGCAAGTTGCAATCTTAGGTGGATAACTGTTGATGGCCATATGCAGTGTCCCTACCTAAGAAAGTTTAGCATTCCCTGTGTATACTAGTTATGTATGGTGCTTAGTTCATTACTGACCAATATGTGAGTGTTATACCAATGTGCTGTACTGCAGTTTTATTGCATTGCGCCATACTGCCTTAGTTGCTGTTTTTACTTGCAGATGCATGTGAAGGAGGCAGAAATTTGTTTGCGCCAAGGTGTTGCACAACAGGGGGACATCCCGTGGTATGACCCTGTACTGGGTGTGGCATGACATTTAGGGTATGCAGGGGCCAGGGCATAAAACTTATTAAGAAGGTTTTGCGCCATTTCAGGAGTTGTTTTTGCTGTTGCGTGGCAAGGTGTTCCTATCTAATCCATGTCATCCTAGGAAGGAGCCTGCTGCATCAAGAAACATCGTAGGCCTGAGCCTTGGAGTGAAAGTAGAAGCAACTCCTACAGAGGCAGGAGTGTTGCCCATCATCTTGTACAAACCTTGGTAACTGGAAGTTGCTGTATTAAAAAGTGATGTGACATTTTATGTATGCCAACTGTGTACATTACAACACACTCAAGCTCAGTAAAATTTTGGTTCTGATATGGTGTCATAACTGCACTAATCTACCAATAATTGGGGATATCCCATATACATCTCTTATCTCTTATGTATATAAATGAGTTTCTGTATGTCTGTCTGTTCTTTATGCGCGACCAAATGACTGGACTGATCCTCACCAAATTTGGCACACAGGTACATCAGGTGTCCGGGAAGATTTTAGACCTTTTAGGTCTCAGCTCTCTACGACGTACCCTTCCTGAGATACAGTATTCACAAAAAATGACCTGCATTAGCTAATAGAAGCCTGCTAATCTTTCACTCATATTCTAACTGCCATACACATGGTCACATGTCCCTTATCAACCAACAGAAGCTCGCAGGCACTTAGTCTCCACATGCACACAGCTTTACTCCAGGTTTCCAGAACAACCCAGCCATTTTTCTTCACTGCTGTAGGTCAGCTTTAAAGCGGCAGGGCGCTGTGGATGACACTGTTACACAAGGTCTCATACACACAGTTTTACTCCAGGTTTCCAAAACAACACAGCCATTTTTCTTCTCTGCTGTAGGTCAGCTTTAAAGGGGCAGGGTGCTGTGGATGACATTGATACACAAGGTCACATACACATAGTTTTACTCCAGATTTCCATAACACCGATCGCAGGTTTTTCACTGATATCCAAACTGACATACACATGATCACATGACGCTTATGGACCAAGGGAAATTTGCAGGTTCTTCTGTCTTGACATACACACAGCTTTACACCAGGTTTCCATAGCATCCAAGCTATTTATGACCTGCATTAGTCAATAGCAGTTTGCAGGTCCTTAAATATTCAGTTGTGTATGTATGTATACACTATACAAGGGCGGACACAAACATCAGAGGGCCCCTTTGCAAAAATATATATGGTGCCCCTGCATTCCCATAGCTGATCACAGGGAACCGCTCATATCACTTTTAACAATCTCTTAATGATTCTAAGCTGTTTAATTTGCTAGCTAAGTCCTTACATGCAATGTAATACAACAGAAAGAAGCTGATTTTGGTGAGCAGTAGGCCGCTTACCTCCATATTATATTCACAATCAGGGTCGGACTGGCCCACCGGGAGACTGGTGAATCCCCTGATGGACCCCGTGCCTTTTGATAGGCAGTGGAGGTGCAGTAAGGACCCCATTCACTTACCTCTCCCCTCTCCAGGCCAGGGCTCACTGTGCATCGCACATCACGTCGCAATGATGTATATGTGCGATGCACAGGGCCCAGGATGCTTCGGGAAGAGGAGAGGCCGTGAGCAGGAGTGGGGTGAGGAAAGTGATGCTGCCAGGTTCTCCCCGGTTTTGCGATATGGTTTTAATAACCGGATTGCAAAACTGGGGACAAGTGGCGCCGTCGACCCGGTTCTGATAACAGTAGAGCAGAAAGCCTCAGGCTTCCTGCTCTAGTGCTCACTGACTTGTAGGCCACGGGCCCCGTTGAGCCTGTGGCTTACAAGCTAAGCTCCGATACTTACCTAACTGTTCTCCGGCAACTCCTGCTTCTTCCAGCTCCGGGCGCACATGACGTCATATCAGTGCACCTTAAGCAAGAAGGATCGGGACCAGGGAAACAGACAGGTAAGTAATCACCCAAAACTATAGGGTGGACCAATGAAGGGGCTACTGTATGGGCCATACAGTGGCCCTTTCACTATCCCTCCATATAGTGGCACCTGCATTATTCTCCCCCCATAGTGGCCCCTTCACTATTCTCCCCCCCCATAGTGGCCTCTGCACTATTCTCCCCCCATACAGTGGTCCCTGCACTATTCTCCCCCCTATAGTGGCCCCTGCACTATTCTCCCCATACAGTGGCCACTTCACTGGTCCTCTATACTGTATGGGAGGGCAGTGATGGGGGCTAATATCCGGGGGGACATTAAAGTGATTATCCAGAATAACATTTTTTTTTTTTTTTTTTAAATTAGGCAGGTCAAAAAAAAAAAAAAAAAACTTACTCTTCTGTGCCCATTGTCTCCCAGCATGGTTCGGTCCTGCAGCTTTGTTGTTTTCTTCCCACTGAACATGACTACCTGTGCCAGTGAGGACTTCCAGCAAAAGAAAACAGCGGAGCTGCAGGACCAGACCTTTCTGGGAAGACACCGGAGCACAGGGGACAGGTGAGTAGGTTTTTCTGGGGGGGGTGTTTTTTCACCTCCCCCAGACTAATAATAAAATAAATAAATAAATAAAATTATGCTGGATAACCTCTTTAATATGTGAGGCATTAGGGTAGTATATTAAAGGGGTTGTCCAGGCAGAATTTTTTATGATTTATCCTCAGGATAGGCCATAAATACCTGATCTAACAACCTATTAGGAATGGCGATACCATGAATAAATAACATAAACACCAAATGTAATGAAAATATCAAAAAGTCATTTTATTTCATACAAGAAAAGACATAACAAAATTTTTAAAAACAAGATGTGTCATAAACACAAACAAGAGGCAAGGTCACGGCTTTCCCAGGCACGTATATATATATATATATATGTATGTATCCCAACATATGTATATACTGTATGTATATACATATATCACAACATATGCAAAAGTCCAAGAAGCATATATATCATATCATGCACAATGCACAGAATAGTTACTGGACAACTGCATATACTGTATATGGCACATTGAAAACATTATTTCAAGATATTCCACATGAATAACATTCACTGGAAAGACACGTCAGACATATTCAGTAAATAGTATATATATAGGGTAAACATTAGTCACCAAAATCAGATAGTCTTACCAATGAACAAATATAAGTATGCAATGGAATGCCGTGACCTCCACCCGCAGCCCCTATGCACGTTTCGCCCCCGCTTCGTGAGTAAGGGACCCTCTGAGTCCTAAAATGCGTAGGAAGCTTTCTTATGGAATTAACCTGTCACCGCATGATTTGATATTATAATACCTTTTTGTATAGAGTAAATAAAAGCTACGTTTTATCATTTTAATTTTCATTTTGGATTGCTGGATTCCACTACATTGGCTCTTCCATTTTGGTGACAGTCTGTTTTTAATTTGCCACTAAATACAACCAAGAAAACAAGAACTTTCTATGGTCTGAGACTTGTCAGAAAACCAACTGAGACTTCCTCCTATCAGGTAGGGACACTGTACAGGAAAGTAACCCGGTCAGAATAAGGAAAACATGGCTGGTTTTCTGCCAGACCATAGAAAGTTCTTGCATTTATGGTCAAGACTGTCACCAAAAAATTTCTAAATTAATTGTTATTGTAATTTTTGTAAATTTTAAATATAGTAATTTTATGGGAAATTCAATTTAAGTATTTGTAGAAATTGTACATTTTGTGTGTAATGTTTCTTAACTTGCTCAAACGTCTCCCGAAATAAAATGGTTACAGTGAAATTTATCATTGTCTTGTAATGGCTGTCTCCAAAAGGTAGGCTCTTTTCATTGTTTCTCCAATTTTATTCTACAAACTACAAATATTCTAGATAGTTTCCCAAACTGTAGGTTGCGAACACTTGGGAAAGGTGGAGACACAAACAAAGGTGAAATTTCTTCTCTACACTGCAGGTCTGCAAATTGCCAGCAATACTAGTTGACAAGGGTTCTTTTAGGGTGTCTACAAAAATACTAACGGTCATGTAAAAGCTCCACATGCACTCCAGTCCATGGGCAGCGAAAAAGAGCCTGTCAGGTTAGAATGCATTAGAAAGGGGCAATTGTACCTTTTTTGCTCCTTTTTGACCAAAAAGGGGGAAAGTGCACATGGCCAAAAAAGACTCATCTAAACTAACTAACGTGCACAACATTTATCAAGGGGGTGCATCATAAATAAACACCACATTAAAGCTAGTCTAAAAAATAGGGGCACCTGCAAAAAGTATGGCCAAAAAAGGGGCAAATAATAAATAGCCCCCATTGAATTCAGGAAAATTCATTTAATTATTATCACTTACTTATTACTTAGCCATTTGATAACCCTATCCCAACCTTCTTGAGATGTGTTGCTGCCATGAATTTCTAATAGCTTAATTTTTTTCAAATGAAATGGAGAAATGTCTAAATTTCATCTTCTGCTGTGTGTTCTATGTTATATAACCATATTTTATAGGAGATTTCAAAAACATTACATTCTTGTTTTCTTTACATTTTACACATCATACTAATTTGGAGTTGGGGTTCTACACATAGGTATTTCACCTAAATAAAAAGCATCCTAGAATTTAAAATTTATGCTGTTGTTTATTTTATTCTTGTTACCTTTTGTAAAACATACCACAAGGGGATATACACACATATATGCTGTACTCTTGTTCAGACTATAGGAAAGAAGAAAAGCATAGGTAACTTTATTTGTACTTTTTTGAAAAACAAGGTCAGAGACTAAATGTAGAATATGAATTCCAACCTGCACAAGGTCATGGATTTGCTGTGGCCTGAAGCTTCTACTCTGATCACTTTAGAAATTAAGAATGAGCAGTTTACTGTGATATTTTTCTTGCCTTAAAGATGTGTAGCAGCCTTAATTTGAGTTGAACATACACTACAATTTCAGTTTTATGTTCTTCAGTAAATTCTTTTTATATTAGGTCAGAGCTATTTACCTAAAAGCCTCAAGGTTGAATGTGGCTTTTAAAGTTTTATGTGGTCTAAAAAAAAATTATTGAACATCTATATTGTAGCTATAAAAATTAAGAAAATGCATTTTTTTTATATTATCTCTCTTTTAATTGTTACTTTCTAGTACATCTGTCTGTGTTGTCTCAAATCACTGTCTGAATTTTGTAAGTAGAACAATAATAATACATTTACTTACTGATAAAATTTTTAAAAAATTAAGCGGTCATATTTCTATTTATTTATATACATATGCACATAATAAAAGAAAAAAACCTGGGCATTTATTTTCAAATAACATACATTTACAGATGTTGAAAATATCACAATATTTGTTGTTTTAGTGAAACTATAGATCATTGCTTTACTGTGAAATGGTCCTCACTGGTGAGGAAACCCTTAGTTAGGGAGGGGCGGAGGGGGTGGCCATGATAGGAGTGATTAAAGCAGGATAAATTAAATGAAACACTTTTGCAGTCAAGGAAATACATTTATATATTAGACAGGCGCAGAGCTAAAAGGCTCATGGGCCCTGATGCAGTAATTTTTGGGCCTCCCTTCTGCTTTATTGCAATCCAACAACCGATTTCTTCCTGACACCCACTTGCCGAGCCTCTTTACTCACACCTAACTTATCCTAATCAACAGCAAAATAGTCAGTGGGGGTGGTGGGGGCCTTACATGGTACGAGGTCAGACCAGAACAAGCCAGATAATTTAGCAATACTATTTACACCACCAACTCTTCACTCATGATATGCAGGTCATGTAGGAGAATAAAGATAAGCATGGTCCTGTCTCCTCTCACCTGCCTTCTGATCTGTGTTTATCCCCAGTATGTCTGATGTCTGTTATTATTCAGCTACAGTCCAGAAGTACCAACTGTAGTGTATATAGGTAAGAAGTTGATTCAAGAAACAGACAAACATACCAGCCGGCAGCTGTCTCGAACCAACATTGCACTGGACTTAAGCTCAGCCCACTGTTCACAATCCACAGCACAAAAAAGATATGACCAGCACTTTGGTATGTAGACAGGAAACTTTTATTCTTGCACCTGAAGTGCGGGATTGTATCTTCTTCGTGCTGAAGAAGTTGATTCAGTCTTTGTATTATCTGCCTGTTCCTAATTCGTGGAACATATGCCTTGGGCTTGGCTACTGCAGGACATCATGGCTCTCTAATTCATAGGAAGCTCAGCTGAGAGTTCCAATACTGTACTGTATACTATTGTATAGTTGCAACTTGTGTGATTACTGCACTGCTACAGTAAATAGTCAGTGTCATTCTCTAAAGACCCCAGAGTATAATAATCAGCTCTTCTTCTACTTCACTACCTCATTTGCATAACTATGTACAAGCTCTGCCTCACAGTCAGTAAATATATATATATATATATATCTATATATATATATATAGATACAGATGTAGCATTAATTTTCATAACTTTTAATGTGCTACTGTCACAATATTTCACACCAAGAGCTGCCCGTCAATTCAAATGTATTGGCATGCATTGTCCTCATTGCAGTCTACAATAAGAAAATAAATTGTGGCAGTGTGAAAAACTGCTCAAAATCATAGTGGAGCCACCGGTGCTATTACCTGCTGAGGTCCTGCTATGATTTATCCCTGTACTCTGAAACTATGATATCACAGTACAGGGATAAATCAAACATTGGTTGCAGTGGTTGAAAGGGAAACAAAAAAAAAAAAATCATAATGGAGCTGCTGCATATGTCCCCGGTCTGACATCACTCCCTGCTCTCTGATGATGAGGGGGGCCTAATTCTCTAGATGGGGCTACATCCGTGTCCATTACTCTACTACCATTAATATTCATTGTGCTCATCCTATAACAGATGACAGTAATGGGCTGTAATAACAGTAGTGTGAACATACCCTTAGTATTAGCTAATGGCTCCTGGCTATTGGAGCAATTACGTCAGCTAATTGCAGTTTGCTAATGACCTGATTACAGGCCATGAGCAAGCCCATTATTTGAGCCCTTATCTTTGAGAACAGATCTTTTTGAACTTGTAGCAATGAATTCCCCATCACAACATCCTGTGGCAGTGAGTTCCATAGCCTCACTACCCTTACAGTAGAATCCCCATTGAAATGTTCCTTCCTTTAGGCGTAGAGGATGTCCCCTTGTCATCTTTACAGGTGTAAAAAGATAATTAGAAAGGTCTTTGTTGTAATGTACAAATACATGAAGGGACAGATCTCCCCATAGCCAGGGCCACATCTGCCATGAGGTAAGATGAGTATCTCGCCTCATGTGGCAGATTGCTGAGTTCCTGAAGGGGTAGCACTGCCCAGCACCACAACTCAAAATCAGTGACATGTGGCTGCCCTTGCCTTTAGTACAACTGCTGCCACACTCCCCCGCAACTGCATTAGGGGACTTGCACCACTGCCCATATTCTCTAGTGAGGCATCTATCTCTTACTACATACACAGCTGCTCAGTGTCTATACATAGGGGGTTGGAAATTGTGTGTAAGGTCACGTCACGCAGGATGAAGCTGTGAGAGCCGTGACCCAAACAGAGAGAAGAGCCAGAGAGATAATTACACTCTAACTCCTGGGTGCTTCAGGTATATCGGGGAAGGGAAGCCGCAAATCACTGATTTTTATTTGTGGTGTCAGGCAGCACAACACCTTGTGGGTCCAGAGCCACAGTTAGTGTCAGTATTCTTCAGAAAAATACTCCTCACCGGCATTAGCAGTCAGTTTAATATAATTTTTAAGTCCCCCATTGACCAACTAGAGATAGTCTCTAATTTTCTAACTTCAGAGGAGAAGGTTAGGGGGGATGATGGAGGACATCCATGGACTTAAAAGAGTTGTCCAGGATTTGCAGCAACCTTGGGAACATACAAGGTGGGTGTAAAAAAAAAAAAAAAGGCATACTCTCCAGCCCCATCTCTCCATTGTCTGCTCCTGATCCCCTTTCCGTTGTGTGCCAGAGCTTGCAGCACTAGAAACTGTGAGGCTCACATGACCGCTGAGACTAATCAGTGACCTCAGCTGTTGCTGGAGTGCGAATGATGACATGACTCACATATGTCTTCAGTTCCATGATGTATCTGCCTGCTCTGCCCTCCAATGAAATCACAGGTAATAAATCACTCCCACATCTGAAGTAACATGATGTTGTGATGTTTCGTTTCCAAGCTCACTCCCCTCTCTCCCCAGTGAGCAGCAAACAGGTAGCAGGAAGATGCATCATGTGAAACACAGCTTCTTCACAGATTCACTGCATGTAAATAACAGTGATACAAGGAGTCTCAAGTAAATTAAAACCAAGAAAAGGCTGCACAAGGAGACAGTGAGTATTTAGCACTGCTGTGGATGTATTTGCAGATAATTTTTGTAAGCTGGATAACCCTTTTAATGCTGCACATTTTGTCCACTGGAAAAATAGGAAGAAAAGGCAAAAAAAAGAAAAAAATAACGGGAAAAATGTTATGGGAACTGCTGCCTTTTACTGATAGAACATCTCAGTAAAAACATGCAGGGTTGTGGGCAATTCCAAATTTTGCCACAGCCTGTAGTATAAGCATAAATTCATACCTTTTCACTTTAGAATAGATATCTCACCAGCACCAGGAAATTTTTTGGGAAAAAATAAATGTTTGTTTGAATTCTCTTTTTCTTTGTTTGTTTTACATTCTTGTTGTCTGTTCTAACTTTTCTATTAAAATGACACATCAAGTATAGGAGTACATCACTCTTCAATTTTCTATCAGCATATGGGACTTATTTATATTTTTCTAATCTTCTTGATCTATAAAGGCTCTGGAACAGCCATTTAGGGTCAGCTACTTTTCTACCTTTTGCTTTGATATGTGTGATAGGCTTCAGATCATTTATTATACATTCTCCAGAGAACACTTGTTTTAGTCTGGTCAGATGTTTTGATTCAGTTTCAATTTATCCTATCTAATGAGACAACTTATAGTCGCAGTCATGTTGACAGTAAAAGTAATAGCTTTACAAAACTAGTAACTTGTTGCTGCATATTGCATTGGTGAAAAATGGATGCCCCTGTTCAGTGAATATCTTTTTATTGAGCGCCTACATTCGATGATAGAAGATACAAGTGAGAGAAGTACATTCTTAATCGCAGAATGCTCTGATAAAGAGGGACAATTAATCTTTGTCTTTCAATGGGCAAAGCATGGAAATTAACTTCTGCGAACTATCAAAAAGGCAAAGTTCAAGAAAAACTTTGATTATTAAAGCTGTCTACAGAATTCTTTTTGCAGTATTTGCAAACTGTCTTGTACTTATATCAGTACAGGCAACAATACAGTTACTGCGGCTCAGGGCTAGAAATAAACAGTCCACATAAAAAATATACTTAGGAAAAAATTACATTTTGAAGTATTTGTTTCATTTTCATGCTAATAATAATATAGAGCTTTCAATGTTTTCATTATTGTACTTATAACACTTGAAATATGAAGTGTATATGTCCTGTAGAGTTCATACAATAGGTTAAGCAGACCTCAATAAAGGAACTAAGTAACTTTGCCAAAACCACAAAATAAAAAAGTATGGCACTATTGTGTTTTGCTTCATTTATATCTACAAACCCTCATTCTCGTAGAGAACAAATTTTTCTCACTAACCCTGCACACATCTTAAAGCGAACCTAAGCTTTCCAGCAGGTATTATTTTGTTTTTTATTCCCTTTCATAAAATATACTTTCTGTACCCTCTATTTTCTTTACCTTGTCTCTGTCACTGCTTCTCACTGGAGTGTTGGTGTATGACAGGGAAGCTGAGGCAGGAGGTTGTCACTTAAAACAGTTATATCTTGGTCATAAGATTACCATAAGATTATCTTCTTTCATATGACTCCAAGATCACATTTCTAGCTGTATTCATTCCAGAGATATTATCAGTTGAAAACATTTTCGGGATTGGCATATTTGTATGGAGCTACATATTTAATATGACAAATCCACTGTTCTAAAGATTATAATGCTAGAGATATAACTGATTGAAGTTACCCCTCTCTAACCTCAGCTTCCCTACATTATATAAGAGCCTGCCCATCCCTACTGCAGTGAGAAGCAGTGAGAGAAACAAGGAAAAGTGTACAGAAGGAAAAGGAAGTGGATTGCAGTGCAGGAGTTCTTGGAAAAGAGTTAAAATTTGTTAATAAAGTAAATCATAATATAAATCATAATGTCACAAATACTGATAGAGAATTAAAAACCATAGAAACACGTCAGGAGTTATGAGCTTATGTATGAGCACTGCTCAATGACTCGCTGCTCAGTCTGATATTTTAGCCCTGAACTAATAGCTTAATGGGGTGACAGAGAAATGCATTAGATTGATTGAGGGGCTTGGCAGTCTATTGTAGGTCACAGTGGTGACCTCTCTTATAGTCAGGCATTATGAGGGAAGGCTAACGTATGGGCAACATAGATGATATTGAAGCCCTATAGGTGCTAGGCGTCTTACTATCACGCAAATACTATTTGCTAATTGTTTGGGGCATATGTGGAATAACAAAATGTGCTCATTGGACCTGCAAAAGTGAAGGGTTTAATTCCTATATATCAGGCAGTTGAGTTAGATGAGGTAGTAGTGACACATTGTTTGGTCTTTTGATGTACAGGACCATTAGCCTAGTAAAATGTAGTGGCTGCTCTGAACACTGGGGACCATTTTGTACCCCCTAGACCAGAGATGGCGAATTTTTTTAGAAACCGAGTGCCCAAACCGCAACCCAAAGCCCACTAAATTATCGCAAAGTGCCAACACGGCAATTTCACCTCAAATTAACCTGCCTCCCCTGCATCCCCCATTCCCCCCTTTTGTTCAGACGCAGCCTGCACTCCCATTCCCCCCTCTTGCTCGCACGCAACCTGCACCCCCATTCCCCCCTCTTGCTTGCATGCAGTCTGCACCCCCCATTCCCCCCTCTAGCTCACATGCAGCCTGCACCCCCATTTCCCCCTCTTGCACGCAGCCTGCACCCCGCATCTCTCCCCCACACACTACACCCTGCACCCCACATGTCTCCCCCCAACACTACACCCTGCACCCCACATCTCTCCCCCCACATCTCTACCCCCCACATACTACACCCTGCACGCCACATATCTCCCCCCACACTACACCCTGCACCCCACATCTCTCCCCCCACACACTACACCCTGCAACCCACATCTCTCCCCCCCGACACTACACCCTGCACCCCGCATCTCTCCCCTCCACACTACACCCTGCACCCCACATCTCTCCCCCCCACACAGTACACCCTGTACCCCACATCTCTCCCCTCCACACTACACCCTGCACCCCACATCTCTTCCCCCCACCCTACACCCTGCACCCCACATCTCTCCCCCCCCACACTACACTCTGCACCCCACAACTCTCCCCCAACACTACACCCTGCACCCCACATCTCTCCATGTTCCTCCACTGCTCGGGATACAACTTTTCTTCATATAGAAGGACCTTCTTATAAGACACGCCTACCCTGTCATATGACTATATAACGTCAGAAGGTCCTTCCAGAGTACAGTATTTAGCCTTTACTGATTTAGCATCTACCGTGTTAGCAGCGGTCCTGCGGATCGTGGCCTACACTGACAGTTTTCAGCTGTATGTACATTTGCACATACAGCTGAAAGAAGCGATCATGGCGACGGCGCACGTGCCAACTGAGAGGGCTCTGCGTGCCCTCTCTGGCACGCGTGCCATAGGTTCGCCATCACGGCCCTAGACCATAGCTATTTTATGTGTGCTTCTTTTGAGTTTTATTTTTGTCACCAGATCTTTTTAACAATATATCAATATTTATTATTTTAATATGTCCTATATTAGGGAGTGACCTATTTAATATTGTTTAATCTGCCAAGGCACGTACAACTATTATACACATATAAATGATTCTTCATGGGAGCAGATGTGAAATCAAAATGACGGTGGCATTGAAAGATGCAATGGCAGGGATGTGTCTAGCCTGTAAACAGAGCAGACATGTGAGAATAGTGCTGTTGCTTTGGATTATCATCCTAACAAACTTTCTGGTTTAAACTGCTTTATTTCACCCCTGATCTTTCCCCTAGCCCAAGTGACCATCTTTGAGGTGTTTAACAGATGTTATTTGGGCTCTGGATCACCTTGAGTGACTGCCTTCCCTGTAGCCCAGAGATGAGATGCAAGGTGGTGGCCATCTTGGGCCTACTACTATTAACTTCCCCGACAGTCTTTTCCAGCCAGTGCCTCCTCATCTTGTACTAGACTGCTTCTGCCCAGCATGCCTACTGCACAACAATATGGCTCAGACAGGACTCACCAACTTCCCCGGACCATCTGAGTTACATCTCCGGCCTCCGAATTTTGGCCGCACTGCTGAACATCTCCCCCAACTCCTACTGCCTCTACCTACCTCTTTTCTCCTGATCCGCGCATTGACAGCCTCTCCAGATCCTTCATGCATGGCTGTGTGATGGCCGAGCTCTTCACCTCACAACAGGAGCACCATGATCCTCACTCCTGACTTCTACTGGAGAACAGATGCCAGCTGATATCTTCAACCACCCAGCTTGCTGATGTCTTCTCTGCAAGAGCCGAGGGGTGAGACTGCAGTGAGTCGCTGTGTCCTCCGCAGTCCCTGTGCTCCACCTCCACTGCCCTGTTAGCCGCCATTTCCAGACGGCGTCCTGGCCCTGCAGAGGTATGACAGCCATCTTGGTCCACCCTATACATCTCCTCACACTTCACAGATCTATTTTCTCAGGGATATCCTGGTGTTCCAAAGTAGCTGCCTTATAATTCCATCTTTAAACCCTCTTCTGAACCTGGTTTGGAGTATCAATCCACCCTGCTGTGTACACAATGACTTTCTTAAAGGGACAGTACACCCATCCTTGCCCTCCTGGATAAGCACCTCTCTGTAAAACCAGGAACTCTTACCCTACCTAACTCACCATTCCTTAGTCTGACCTCTCCCTGACCGCCAATACGCTACAACCAGGTTGGCAAGTCTGAGAGACTTCTGTCGCAACTAATATTGAACCTTATGCTCCTCAAACTATGGTGAAGATTGGCCAAAATAAGACCACAGACTCCTACGCCGCTCTCAAACAGCTCAAAAAGTCCCAGATGGACATTGACAAATATCTCGAGAAGCGATCACCGCTCCAATCCATGCCTGGGGCAAAATTGGCTCTAGCCATACTGGAACCTGTAGAATCATCTGACACCTAGAGCATCATGGATGAGGGTAATACTTATGATTCCACCTCCATGGTTACCATTTCCTCTAAAGGCTCAACAGAAAATTATTGAAAAGGCTCTCCAACCGGTCATGAAGGAACTGGATGTCCGAGGTATTGGCTCAAGAGTTGAACAATTAGAAGAAACACAGACGTCGATTATGGCCCATGGCAAAGCTACCTTTATGGCACTCTTGGCATGTCAATCACACCTGAACTCGCTGCATTCCTACCTGGAGGACCAAGACAATAGAGGTAGAAGAAATAATCTCTGCATAAGAGCAGTGTCTGAGGATTTCCAAGTTGCGGCCTCCGAATCAGCTGCAGAATCTGCGACAAGATCGAGCAGGATCCAGCTTCCTGCTCCAATTGTTTTCAATGGGAGGCAGAATAAGGAAAGAATCTGCAGATGATTTGGGTGTGAAATCCGTTGCAAAATCAGCGCCAGATTCCACCATGTGAACAGCACCTGATACTGTTAATAGTGCAATCAACAACTTAATTTGTATTAATGGAAGTGCTCAATGCAGGAACTGAGTGGACCCCTACAGACACACACACACACACACACATATATATATATGTATATATATATATATATATATATACATATATATATGTATATGCAGGGGCCTCATAGCTTTTGTCTTAGCCCCCCACCCCCACACGGCATAGAGCCGCTACATGATATAATGCCCCATTTACACACACTATAATGTCCCACAGTGGCCTCCAGACAGTATAATGTCCCTTAGCAGCCCCCTCCACACAATATAATGTCCAACAGCAGCCCCTCCACATCTTACATTGTCCCATAGTGGCCCCTGCACACAGTATAATGTCCCATAGTGGCCCCTATGGTGTTCCTTGCAAATATTGCAAACATTTTTGAGGTTCACCACCCAACTATTATTATACTCAGGGGTCTTTTCAGACCCCCAAGTATAATGATCAGAGGCCCAGGGGAGGTGATCAGACATAAAAAAACAGTGTTACTCACCTCTCCTGGACTCCAGCGCGACTCCCTACTCAGTCTTCAGCCCTCTTCAATGATGTCACAGATGTGAGTTACTCTGGCGTCATTATGAGTCTGTGATGTCAGTAAAGAGGCCTGAAGACAGCAGGGGGTCATGTCGAAGCCAGGAGAGGTAAGTAACACTGGTTTCTATTTTTCCTCACCTCCCTGGGGCCTATGATCATTATACTCGAGGGTCTGAAGAGACCCTGGAATATAATGATAGCAGTTTCGTTCCAGACAAATGTGTTCCAATCAGAACCACCAGTTTAACCTCACGAGATTAATCTTGCAGGGTTCACCCAACAAATACTCTTGCAGTGGGCCCTACTTACTGATCCCTGCTCCTGGCCATGGCTGCCTTTTCTTCCACTTCAGCCCTCCAAGGAGCCCTGTGCGTCCCATATAACGTAGCTGTCAGCCTGGAGGCTCAAGTGGAAATGAAGGTGGCCGTATTTAAAAAAAAAAAAAAAACAACAGCAGCAGCACCAGGTAGTTGAGTGGGCCCCCTCAGGAGCTTGGGACCCCTGGCACATTCCCGGGTTTGCCAGGTACTGATACTGGCCCTGGGTGTAATCCTTATATCATTCGGCTATTACAGAGAAAATAACCAGAAATCATATAAATGTTTTTTGACTTTCTTTTATTAAACTAACCTAATGGAATGACAAATGTTCTCTTTTCACTATGCACATTCTACATAAACTTCAAAAGCTATTAATAACAAAGGTGGTAAATGTCACGCTGAGCCCAATGAGCATATTTTCTTTCACACACATTATTGCAAAATCCTTTTTTTCCAATGCAATTGTAAGTAACCAAAATGCAACTCATTTACGCACAGAAAATTAATCACTACAGGTAATTAGTTTTATCTATCCATCCTGTATCAAAAAACCTGTTATATGGATTGTCCCTCAGAAAGCAACAAACAGCACAAGTCAGAACACATACTGAGAACTATCTAGCTCAGGGGTAGGCAACCTTTTTTGTTCGGCGTGCCAATTTTAATTAAAAAATCAAAGATGAGGTACTCGGAGTGTCGGTCAATAATTGTAAGTCTGACGACCGATAAACTAAAGTCATATACCACAAACCATAACACAGAAGTGCTGACACCAGATGCTTTAGGACACATGTGTTTACTGCTATTTCCTGGGACGCTCCTGTACTTTCCGATTAGAAGCAATGAAAGTCCTTGTGCAGCCCCCAATTAGTGGTAAATGTAAGTGTCCAGGAGCACCGTATGGCGGCATCCTTATGGTGAATACACACTATGTGTCTGGATGCAGATATAGTCTTAGGCCACTGGAACTTTTACTTCAATGTAAAACTGCATTCACATGGTGCATTTTTGCACAAAAAAAAATGCCTGTGTTTTCTGTGCAAAAACACATCCTTAGTGCAGAAAACACACAGTTATACAGAATAATGTCCCATAGTGGCCCCTGCACACGGTATTATGTCCCATAGCGGCCCCTGCACACGGTATTAGGTCCCATAGCGGTCCCTGCACACGGTATTAGGTCCCATAGTGGCCCCTGCACATGGTATTAGGTCCCATAGCGGTCCCTGCACACGGTATTAGGTCCCATAGAAGCCCTTGCACACGGTATTAGGTCCCATAGCGGTCCCTGCACACGGTATTAGGTCCCATAGCGGTCCCTGCACACGGTATTAGATCCCATAGCGGTCCCTGCACACGGTATTAGGTCCCATAGTGGCCCCTGCATGCGGTATTAGGTCCCATAGCGGTCCCTGCACACAGTATTAGGTCCCATAGAGGCCCTTGCACACGGTATTAGGTCCCATAGCGGTCCCTGCACACGTTATTAGGTCCCATAGTGGTCCCTGCACATGGTATTAGGTCCCATAGCGGTCCCTGCACACGGTATTATGTCCCATAGCGGTCCCTGCACACGGTATTAGGTCCCATAGCCGTCCCTGCACATGGTATTAGGTCCCATAGCGGTCCCTGCACACGGTATTACGTCCCATAGCGGCCCCTGCACACGGTATTAGGTCCCAAAGCGGCCCCTGCACACGGTATTATGTTCCATAGCTCTCTTCAGACCCCGAGTATAATAAGTCCAAGAGAGGTGACAAAAAACAATGCTACTCACCTTTTTCCACGCTCCGCAGCCGCTGTGTTCTCTTCGGCACTTCTGCCTGTAGTCAGTGACCGCTGATTGAGTCTCTGGGGTCACGTCGCGTCATTAAGCGTAATGACGTCAGACGCAGACGTGAACTCTGAGGCCCTGTCAGCTGTCAGAAGCGCCTGCAGATCGCACAACCGCCGAGTAGCGCAGGGAGCAAGGTGAGTATAATTGTTTTTTATGTTTCTTCACTTCGGCCATGTTTGGTCCGATCGAAGCTGCTGGGTGAGGACTCCGCCGCTGTGCCAGTAAGTAAGCCTCGCACGCCACTCTTGGCATGCATGCCGGGGGTTGCCAACCCCTGATCTAGCCTGTCTTGTCATATATGCTGCTGACATATATATGCAACTCATTAATAAGCCCTCTAGTTTCCTGTCCACTGTATAATACAATTTAAACTTATCACTGTTATCTACAAAGTTTTCCACAGTACTGTGTCAACTCTACATTTCTTATCTCATGTCTGTTTGCCATCTTACCCGTGCTCTCCATTCAGCCATTGATCTAAGACCCCTCCATAATCCTAACCCACTGCATTCTCCAAAACTTCTCCAAAGTTGCACCAATTTTCTGTAAAGTGCTAACTCAATCAAATTATTACCCAACTTAAAACCTAAAAACATATGTCTTCATTTACAAGACACACTACACACCAATATAGTTTGTATCTGTACATACACATATACCAGCTGGTAACTGGCTCATGAAGCTTTATTTGTGTCATCTTGTCTTACATCTTGGCTGGACTATTGTAAAAGCACTTTTATCTCTTGTGTCCCCCTTTCTTTACCATTAATTGTGAGCTCTTGTGAGCAGGGCTCTCACTCATATTATTTCAATTGATAATTAATTTATCACTATGTAAAGTCTAATTCATCTGTACACGTACCATATGATTTGTAAAGTGTTACAGCACAAAATAAATACAAATTCTTATTATTATCACTAGTCAAAGCCTTCTCTAAAGCCTCATGCTGAGGTGTCTGCCAACCAATGTTACATCTAAGCCTCTGCAACTAGTGAGGGGGAAGTTAGGGACCTGGGCACTACTCTTTCTAAACTGGACAATACAAATCAGTGGCAAAAAATATGATGTATGCTGCCAAATGATTTGTCATAACGAGCTATGGTAGGTAATAATAATAATAAGTAGAATCCATGGTGTAATGATTAAGGGGACACCTGTATATGCATTTCTGTACAATTATGTATCTGGCTGACCCCTTATTCCCCCCCCCCCCGTGGACCATGTGTTCCAACCTCCCCCTCAGCTTGGTTACTGTGAGCTGGGTCCCTGTTGTGGGTTAATTACCATCCGTATATTATATTGCTCTGAGTAATTAACACTCATTTCAAGTATCCTACCTCTCCCCAGGAGACATCCTGGTGAGCCACAGCCAAACCAGACAACTCGGCACCAATTATACATCAGAGAGATCATAATTTTATATCTCCTAAGGGGGACACCTCACAGTTACCCCAATAAATTCTGTAGGTGCCGCATAGAAAGGTGCACGCAGTCAGCCCAAACATGGCAATGTTGTAAGCCCGAGACAGGCCCAGACGTCCAACTCCCTACCCAAAGGGAATTGATTTGCCATGCTTGGTATGTATACAAAGGGGATTTCACCCCCGAGTTTCCCCCTTCCACTTGCCAGACAATTCAATCGCCAGGTAAGGAACCAGAACTATTTTCTAGTTCAGGGGCTCCAAGCTAGTAGGTGTAACTTCCCTCCCCCGTGAAATCACTCTGGGCGGGGGCAGGGAACACATAAAAGCAAGCCATGCGAGGACCACATGGTCTTCTGCCCTTTGCTCTGCTAAGATTCATCTGCTACTGGATGTTCATAAGATACGTGCCCTGGCTTATCATCTGGGGGCCAGAGAAACCATCACAAGCTGGTGTTGGTAATATATATTATTTTCTTTCTGTTATTCCCATTTTTATTTTATGTACCGTGTTATGCTGCTTTTCACGTGTATCTGCTTGCTAATTGCTACATGTATTCTCTGTATGTGCTAAGTGTCTAGTGCCGACCCATTTAGGAGTTAATAAATATATAAAATTTAGAAGGCTTGTCTTGTGTATTATCCTCGGAGGCCCTGCACCCTCACTGGAAGTGGGTGTGAGGTAATTGAAGCGATCTCAAGTGTGCCAGAAGCGGGTTCCGGTAGGATGAGATCCTTCACACATGGGGTCTAGAACAGTGAAGGAATTAATGTCTGCATTAACCCCTCTACCAGGGGTTAATGTTTTCAACCCTGTTAGTCTAGGGCAGTGAGGTGGCTAATTTTGCTTACATTGAGACCAGAGAGTTTCTCACCCCTCCAGTCTCCAGTATTGTTTCTACATCTGGAAGGCTGAGACTAGAATGGACAGACATCCCTACTTACACAGGATGCTCCCCATAGTTACCCCTTTACTGCTCCTCAATATGCTTTCAGTTATATAGACTGCTTCTCTTCAGTTATTAGTGGTGCTGGCAACCACGTATCGATGTGTCACTTTTGATACTAATATACAAAACCTACATCTGTGTATCAATCATGGAATGTACATCAACAAGATTACAGTTCACTCAGTTCACTACAGTGGGGAAAAAAAAGTATTTAGTCAGCCACCAAATGTGCAAGTTCTCCCACTTAAAAAGATGAGAGAGGCCTGTAATTGACATCAAAGGTAGACCTCAACTATGAGAGACAAAATGAGAAAATAAATCCAGAAAATCACATTGTCTGATTTTTTAAGAATTTATTTGCAAATTATGGTGGAAAATAAGTATTTGGTCAATAACAAAATTTTATCTCAATACTTTGCTGTATATCCTTTGTTGGCAATGACAGAGGTCGAACGTTTTCTGTAAGTCTTCACAAGGTTGGCACACACTGTTGCTGGTATGTTGGCCCATTCCTCCATGCAGATCTCCTCTAGAGCAGTGATGTTTTGGGGCTGTCGCTGGGCAACACGGACTTTCAACTCCCTCCAAAGGTTTTCTATGGGGCTGAGATCTGGAGACTGGCTAGGCCACTCCAGGACCTTGAAATGCTTCTCACGAAGCCACTCCTTCGTTGCCCTGGCGGTATGCTTGGGATCATTGTCATGCTGAAAGACCCAGCCACGTTTCATCTTCAATGCCCTTGCTGATGGAAGGAGGGTTGCACTCAAAATCTCAAGATACATGGCCCCAATCATTCTTTCATGTACACGGATCAGTCGTCCTGGTCCCTTTGCAGAGAAACAGCCCCAAAGCATGATGTTGCCACCCCCATGCTTCACAGTAGGTATTGTGTTCTTTGGATGCAACTCAGCATTCACTCTCCTCCAAACACGACGAGTTGTGTTTCTACCAAACAGTTCTACTTTGGTTTCATCTGACCATATGACATTCTACCAATACTCTTCTGGAACATCCAAATGCTCTCTAGCAAACTTCAGATGGGCCCGGATATGTACTGGCTTAAGCAGGGGGACACGTCTGGCACTGCAGGATCTGAGTCCCTGGCAGCGTAGTGTGTTACTGACGGTAGCCTTTGTTACGTTAGTCCCAGCTTTCTGCAGGTCATTCACTAAGTCTCCCCGTGTGGTTCTTGGATTTTTGCTCACCGTTCTTGTGATCATTTTGACCCCACAAGGTGAGATCATGTGTGGAGCCCCTGATCGATGGAGATTATCAGTGGTCTTGTATGTCTTCCATTTTCTAATTATTGCTCCCACAGTTGATTTCTTCACACCAAGCTGCTTGACTATTGTAGATTTAGTCTCCCAGCCTGATGCAGGTCTACAATTTTGTTTCTGGTGTCCTTCCACAGCTCTTTGGTCTTCACCATAGTGGAGTTTGGAGTGTGACTGTTTGAGGTTGTGGACAGGTGTCTTTTATACTGATAACAATTTCAAACAGGAGCCATTACTACAGGTAATGAGTGGAGGACAGAGGAGCCTCTTAAAGAAGAAGTTACAGGTCTGTGAGAGCCAGAAATCTTGCTTGTTTGTAGGTGACCAAATACTTATTTTCCACCATAATTTGGAAATAAATTCTTTGACAATGTGATTTTCTGGATTTGTTTTCTCATTTTGTCTCTCATAGTTGAGGTCTACCTATGATGACAATTACAGGCCTCTCTCATCTTTTTAAGTGGGAGAACTTGCACAATTGGTGGCTGACTAAATACTTTTTCCCCACTGTATATACAGATGTAGCAGAGTTAACCCAAACTTATGCAATTGGTTAAACTTCTGCTGCATGATTTATAATGACTTTTCATTGTTTTTGTTGTCTTATATGGTAAGATATCATGCTGCACAACTTTAGGCTTATAACTAAAATATACACACAAGACACTGAAGAATATTAATAAAATAATTTACAGTAAATCATTTATGTGGCCAAGCTCATGCAGATATATTATAAAGTAACTGATAACTAAAAATGATGGATTAGTTTTAAATACATTCAAGCTGGGCAACATCCAGTTTGATATTATTGTAAAACATTAGTGTAAGCAACTGTAAGATATTTTGAAGTACTGATTTTTATACCATTTTAAAGTCATTGTATAAAAGTTTTCAAAAAACATTAATCACCTTAAAAGTCATAGGAAATAATTCACCATAAAATATTTCTTGTATATAACAAAACTAAATGTCAGATTCATGACATATTTCTTGTGAGTGGTTGATTACTTGCAGCAACTTCTGCTAAATAGAAAGGTTTTACAAGTCTCCATTGTATAAACAGAAATAGACTAAGTTTGTCTTCAGTAAAACTTTTCTTGAAAGCTTCCACTGTTGTTTAAAAATAAAGCTGCTCTACAGCATGTAGACTCAGACATTATTTTCACACCATACATGTAAGTTGTGATGCCCATGGCTCGATAGATGATCTGAGGAAGGTGTGCCCAGAAGCTGGGGATGTGAACCCAGAAGCTCACTTTGGCTGACATGAGTCAGAACAGGTGCTATGCCTGTTTAGGGAGACTGCCTTTGTGGGCCACCTTGTAGTATGTAGACTATGCATGCTCTACTGGGTATTCTGGGAAAAGAATATTCAAATAAGTTTTTCTTTATGGACAACGGAAAACTCACTCTAGCACCACCTTTTGGAAGGTAGCTCTCTATAGATCAATGCCTGGTTTTCTATGAAACCTAGAGACATTGTCTGGGATTAAAGCCAAACCAAAAGGTAAAGAGACCCATCTGCAGACAGTTGTTTCAGGGTTCCTGCCCCTCTCATCAGAGCAAAGCAGAACTATGGTTTGGCTTAGTGAGAGAACATAGACATGGATCAGAAAGGTTTCTGTTTCTTTAGGAATTTCTGCAGAAATCAAACTCAGATATTTCCTCTCTTTTTTGACATACTGTTCTTCAACAGGCTTATTTACTCTCATACACTATTTTGGAACTATCCATGAATTTTCCTTTTCTCTTTTTCAATGACCCCCTAACCAAGTTGCTTTATCTAGTATTTCAATCTCCTGATGTTTGATAAATCACCATTGAAAATAGCCCACTCCTGTATGAATCAGTAGAGTAAACGCGTCCGAGCCAAAACTCAGTCAAAGAGGTAATGTTAGAGCCAAAATCAGAAGGCAAATGGATTTCCAGTAACAAGCCAATGGTCAGTAATACAGCAAAACAGCACAAATGATCAGAGTTCAGAAGCCTTTCAAAAGTACAAACTAATTAGCAGGCACCTGGATGAGCATGAATAGGATTTAAATATCCCTCCTCAGCTGCTAATTGGGTCAACATAGGAATTCCCAGAAACTGCAGAAGCTTTACAGCTTGGCATGGTAACCTTAAAGCAACAACAGCTAAACTGAGATTCCTGACATCCAGTTTCAGTAAATAAATGTTGTTTGCATAATAAAAAGTTTTTTCTGTATGCATTCAATATAAATTCCTCATGACTTTATAGATCCCTGCTTGTTTTCATTTGTTACAGTATGTAGAGTCTATGATCATCTCATAAACACAGGTACACATCTCCTTTCAAGACAGGAATCTGGTTACTTCTGGGTAACTGTAACAAGTTGTGCACCTGTGTGTTCATCACATAAACATGGATTGTTCATCACATGACCATGGATAGTCATATGATATGGACTATTTTATATCCACTGGACGTAAACAAAGAATGACAGCAAGCAGAGATCTAGACAAAAGTGAGGAATTCATATAGAAACTATATTGGAAAATTGTATAACTTTTTATTATATAAACAATACTATTAATTTGCTAAAACTGGACAACCCCTTTATTAATTAGATTGATCAATTTGATGTTATTTAGGAAACATGGGGATCACTATAGGGTCATATATTTTTTTCATCAGAAAAGCACTGATGCAAACAATAGTAAAACTTAACATTTAATTACTAAACATTAAAAATATCAAAAAGTAGAACAAACATCAGAATAAACATATCCACTCAATGGAGTCCAGCGTTATAACCAGTATATAACCATTCACCACCATATACCATAAAACATCATGGCGGTTAAATAATAAGAAATTGGAACGATCTTACCAACATCCTGAGGCAGGAGAACCCAGCGGGTGATGGTGCAAAACAGGAGGATGAACTAGTCCCTATCCATGCCCCTGCACTTTCCACTAACACCCGTATTGACTCCCGCCCTAACAAGGGCAGTACCAAGCTGTCCTTAAAGTGACCCTATAGAACCCTAGTTCTATATGACAAAAAACCCTATGCTTTTTTGTCATATATTTTTTTCAATCTCCATGTTTATGTATCTGAATATTTGTCTCCCTTTCCCCTTTTTTGTACCTACCTCTTGTTTCGCTTTTTGTTTAATCTTGTATATAAAGGTTTCTTTTTTTAATTTTTTTACTTAAGTGAATAGAAATTGGATAATCTACTTAGTTGCAAGTTATCTTAATTTCCTTTGTTTCTGTTTTAGAATATTGTTTGTGCAATAGGTATCTTCTGATTTTTTGTTTTGACTATTGCAATACGCAGAAGTGGGTTTTTTTTTTTTAGCTTGCACTATTTTATGTGTTTTCTTCTTATAAAAGACATTTAGGCCCCTTGCAGATGGCCGTGGGCTTTCCGCTGGCCATGATTGAATGGCATGGCCGGCACACGGATGTCATCCATGTGCCGCCCATGCACCGTCTTTGCTTCTGTGGCCCTATTCATTCAATGAATAGGAGCCGCGGAAGCACAGCCACAAAACAGGACAGAAATAGGACCTGTCCTGAGTTTGGTGGCTCACACTGTCAGCCCGCACTTATCTGTGTAATACACGGTCATGTGCGTGGGCTGATAGAAATTAATGGTATTTTTGATCTAAGCCTGACACCCTATTGATCTCATTTCATGTGCATAAGTATCAAAACTGAAATTTGTACACACTACAGAGCTGACTAATACTTTTCCATGGGAAGTCTGGTTTCATTAGACTACCACAAACACATGGCTTAGAGTGGTCAAAAAGAGCAGTATTGCTGGGCAAGGATCCAGAGCATTGACAGTGTCACATGAATACAGAGAATGCCAAAAGAGAAGCAACACTCAAAATTAAGTGTCCTTCTTTACCCTTCATCTTGGCTGGACATGTGTAGATGTCTATGTAAAAAAAATAAGCAGCCTTTTGCAATATTGCTATTGCAAAATGATATAACATAAACTGATATGCTATTAATTTTATTTTAATTTTGATGTGATTGTGGGTGACCACCTGGTCAGTATGTTGTTAATTGCAGACTTTTTTTTTTTTTTTTTTTAATCATAGTAATATAGTAACTAGTGACAGGCGAACCTTGCAAAATTCATTTTGCAAATAATAACAAAGTTCACCAAAAGGATTCAATTCTTTTTGGAGTAAACTTGTTTAGTGTGTACCCATAAGAGCTTGGGTGTCTTCAGGCTCCAGACTGTAATAATCAACTTTAGTGGATTCATGAATGTTCAATTCCAAAAATTTAGAGTTCTGCCAAACCTTATATTTTTTCGAAAATTTGTAACAAACCCAGTTTGTTATGAACTAGTAGTAACATAGTTTATAGTTTTCTACACAAAAAATTTGAATAATAGCTATAATCTGTAATATTGCAATTGCTGTCTCATTCTAGCCCTAATCTTTAGCACTCCCTGAAGAGCCACAGACCAGGTGGTAAAACATGTAGGAGAAGTAGGAGGAATAATAGGAAAAGCAGCAATTTGTTTACATATGGATTATCAGTAGGTCTAGGGAGAGAAATTTTGGCCGCAGTAGGGGATTACTCTTTTAAGGGGGCCTAGAATAGTAGAATAGTCCCCTATAGACATTTCATGGTAACATTTCTAGGACCCTCAAGACATTGATAGGAATCAGAAGGATATCCTCACAGGTGGAATTCCTAACTAACAGCCCTCTCACAAAACAAGGGGGCAAGCTATTTGTCCAGCGACAGGATTCATGGTCACAGGAGGGCAATTATAGTGCTGTGACTGGGGGGTCAATCAGCCCTTACACTGATCATGTGTCAGTAATCACTAAATATGGGATGCCATTTTATTTAGTGTGTTCGTATGGTCATTAAATCTCCTTTCCTCTAAACATACATACAACATCCTTATTACAGTCCTTGGTATGAGCAGACTACTGACATTTCATATATTTATACATAGTTATTAGGTCACCCCAAACTAAATAGTCCTAGTTCTTATATCTCTCTGGGTATTGTGGTCCACTCATTACAGTTATTAACTTTGGTTGACAACATTTGAACCCACTCAAGCTCTATTATGCAAAGGTACCCAAAACTGTACACAATATTCCATGTGCAGTCCGATAAGTAATTTGTGAAGTGGCAGAACTATCTGTGATGTGCATTCATACATCTTTTGATGCTCCCCATGATCTTATTTGCATTGGCAGCAGTCCAGAAAGTCCAAAAGTCCTTTTCCATGACAGTTTCTCACAGTGGTTTTCCATTTAGTAAGTAATCTTGACATGTATTTCCCCATCCCATGTGCATAACCTTACATTTGTCAATATTAAATCTCATTTTTCACTTCTCTTTTGTTTTTGCATTCACAAAAATAAAAATAACTTTTATTGTATTTTTTATTCAATTTTCCCTGTTTATGGGCATTGTTTATTTGGAGCACTCGCTGAGCACTGTGCACTTTTGACCTTTATCTTCATGGTTTGTTCATTGCAGAGGAGGCCGGGGAAGGTGAAACATAAAAAAATTAATACTTACTGCTTCCCGTGACATCAGTGCCCTTAGTGGTGGCTGGAAAGGACTCGGTGATGTCACTCACATACATCACTGGGACCTTTCCTGCTGACGCTGAGGCCATTGATTGGCCTGAGCAGTCATGTGTGGCACAGGACTTACAGTGGGGAAGGCATGGCATGCGCCCGAATGGACAATAGTGGCGGACACCACAGCTGGGGACAGGTTATGTATGATTTTTATTTTATGCTTCACCTACCCCGGCCTCCTCTGTGATTTGTCCAATTCCTGGACAACCCCTTTAATACAAAGGGGTTATTAATAAGCATTATTAATACAAGGAGGGCATTAGGGTGTAAAATATAAGAGAGCATAATTTATACAAGGAGACAAGAAAGGGTATAATTAATAATAAAGGAATTTGGCAATATTAATTTTAGGTGGCACTCAGGAGCATTATTGATTTAAGGGGATACACAGGACATCATTGATAGGGGAATTATTCATTGAGGGGCACTATTAAAGGAGGCACATAAGAACATTATTAAATTAAAAAGGCACATGGAGGTATTTACTGGGGATTTTTATATTATATATTTTATAACTGTGGGTAGCTGCAGGAAGGAAATTTTATGTAGGTGAGAACAATGCTGGTCAGGTGCGTTAGGAGCCTAACATATCTGTGTTACAAACTTTACAGAATCACAGCTGGAAGAAGTGGTGATGGTGTTCCAGATGGAAGAGATGAGAAATGTGAACAATTACAGTCAGACATCACCTATAAGTCACAACTTTTTCCTGTACTGTATTTACCTAAATAGTCTTCATAGACCTGAGTAGAGCTGTTATCTACCACTATATGGTCACCGTACAGTGATAATATTGGCATACCTGAGTTGAGAGCCCACATAGACATGTCCTCCCCTGTCTGAAACCCTAGCTACGCCTCTGCGTGTTAGGGTTTGGTTCCAGTTAATTTGGTCTGTATTTTATATCTTCTTTATGTTTATATACAGTATTTGTATTTATTTGCCTTGTACTGATAATGTGACAAGACAAAAACAATGAGAGGCTAGGCTGCAAGCTACTACTAAAAAATAAATTTATGTTATTTAGGAATTTGTGAATGAATGTCAGATAATATTTGCAAGTAGCTATGTAGTGGGCACCCAGAATGAATTTTACTGGTTGGTCCAGGGCACCTGAGGTCTGCACTGAATAGGTGACATTTAATCTAGAGTTTACTTTGCCATTCTGCATTTCACCTGACCTTTCCATTTCCGCTGAATACAGAGGGAAAAAATGTTTAGTAAATTTGTTTTCTCCTTATAACCCGCCACAATTTCTCCCTCATTGCATTTTAATTTTAACACTTTCAGTTTTAACCTTTTACAATTTGTATAAATGAAGAATATCTCGGGGTTTCTTTGGATCTTTTTGGCACTAAGTCTCCCTGTCTCCTTTGTTGTTTGTATCGGTTTTTAGTTTCAATAATTTTTATTCAAGTTTTTAGAATATAAAAATAAAGAACAGTCTCGATATACGGTGTGATATACATTGACATGCACTGTCGTACACTTTTCTAGATACAATCTTTGAACTGCATATCTCCAAAAACAAATGAGAAATATTACTTATACAATAAACATTAACGATAACATATAACTATTAGGCACACGTCATAGGGCTATCGTGATTTATGCCCAGGGTAGATGCTCTTTGAACAATTTTCCCTTCTCCCCTGGGTTTGCGTTCATGCAAATGACATTTGACACATAACTGCGGCGCTAGCTGTTCCCTCCCGACTCCTCTGTCAATTGGTTTGGCGAATCTGACACCCATCCCCATATCTATTACAACCACCTCGAGTGAATTCTTGTAGCACTTTGATGTCTTCTATATAAGGAATCTAGAGTAAATCCATGCATCCCAGACTTTCTCAAATCTAGAAAAAGAATTGTTTCCCATTGCGATTATCCTCTCATAGGAATATGTGTTATTAATGGCTAGTATCAGAGCTGACATGGATGGAGAGGCCGCTGACCTCCATCTCTGTACTAACATCAATTTAGCTATAGTTAAAATTTTACAAATGAGTTGCTTATATTTATTCCACTCTTCAGGGATTCCAATTAGCAGAATAGCCATATGTACCGTATGGGGGAGCTGGAGGCCAAACAGTTCTGAAAGCATGTCAAAGACACTATCCCAGTACCCAAGAATTACATGGCAAGTCCCCAGAATATGAAGGAGGGTTCCTCTGCCTCCACAACCCCTCCAACAATTCCCAGACACCGAGGGATACGCCAACTGTAAAGTGGACGGGGTCCTGTACCACCGTAAAATGATTTTTGTAGCTGTCTCCACGTGAGTGCTACATTTTAAAGACAAATGGATCAATATAATCGCTTGCTGCCATTCCTCTGGATTAATAACCATCCCCAGGTCCCTCTTCCAGCAGCGGAACGGGGTAGACTTAGTAAAAGTCGACACTCCATCCATTTTGTCATATAGAAAGCGCAGTCCTTTCATATTAGTCGATAGCCAGGTGAAGAGTGAGCTACTGTGTGGTAGTGTCGTCACAGGATTTTTAGATATGAAGTGCCATATTTGAAAGTATTTAAGGAAATCGCCTATAGGAATTCCGTATTGTTGTCTTAGATCTACAAACGATATAGGTTTTTTAGCATCAGAGTATAGTTGAGAAATCTGTGTGATCCCCCTCGATTCCCAGCCCGAGACCCCCACGTCTTCAACCACCCAGGCCACCAATGACAAAGGCATCTCTTCAATATAAAAATGCTTCATTGAATTTGCTTTCTCATGAAGTAGCTTCCATGCCTTTATCGAGGCACACATAATCGGGGAGAAGGACCTTGGAGCAGGGACACCCCAAAAGGGCAACCATAGCGCATCCTCCAGTTTTAAGGGAGATATAAATGCCTGCTCTATTTGCAACCATGGGACCGAGGTATCTGTTGGCTTCCACCTCGCGCACTGAGCGACCAATGAAGCTATATAATAGTTCCTCACTATTGGTACCCCCAGCCCCCCTACCTCCCGTTGCTTAAATAGAAAGCTTTTATTGATTCTAGGTCTCCTTCCATTCCATACGTACTTTGAAATCACCCTTTGTGCTGTTTCAAAAAAGGAATTAGGGATGGGTATCGGGAGTGTGCGGAACAGGTATAAGAGTCTCGGCAATAGCAACATCTTAAAAACCGCTACCCGTCCTATCCAGGAAACATCTGTTTTGGATAGTCGCTCAGTCTCCTCCTGCAATGTCTTTAACATTGGTGTATAGTTACTTTTGTAAAGAGTCCCCAAGGATGCCGTCACCTGCACTCCCAAATACTGGACGCTGTCCTCCTTCCAATCAAAATCATAAGTCGATTTTAGGTGCTGAAGCAAGGGTGGGGGAACATTTAAAGGCAATGCCTGCGATTTAGCCATGTTTAATTTGTAATACGATAATTGCCCAAATTTATTAATCATTTCCATAAGGCGGGAAATAGATGTGTGCGGTTTGGACAAAGTGAGAATAATATCATCTGCATATAGCGAGATAATATGAGATTTATCTCCTATGTCAATGCCTCTTACTCCCGGATTTAGTCTAATTACCTGGGCTAAGGGTTCTATAAAAAGAACAAATATTAGGGGTGACAGGGGGCACCCCTGTCTGGTTCCATTTGTTATTAGGAAAGGATCTGATACTACTCCATTAGTGAACACCCTTGCAGAAGGTGCCGAATACAGCGCCTTAATTGCTCTTAAAATGGCTCCAGAAAACCCCATGTGTCTGAGTACCAGGAAGACATACGACCAGCAAATGCGATCGAACGCCTTTTCTGCGTCTAATGCAAGGACCACTGTCTCAACCCTCCTAGATTCAACATGATGTATTATGTTTAAAATACGTCTAGTGTTATCGTATGATTGTCTTCCCTTAACAAACCCCACCTGGTCATGTCTTATCAAGCTTGGAAGGCAAACTGCCAATCTATTTGCAATTAGTTTAGCATAAATTTTTAAATCTGTGTTCAATAGCGATATAGGTCTAAAGTTTTGCGGATTGTCGGCGGCTTTGCCAGGCTTTGGCAGTGTAACTACCAAGGCTTCTTGGTTTTCTTTTGGGATGTTACCAGAGTCCACCACCGCTGTCAAAAACGACAGTAGTGGGCTCATCAGGACTGAAGTGAAATATTTGTAGTATTCATTAGTAAGGCCGTCAGGGCCCGGAGACTTGTGGGACGACAATGATTTAATTATGGCTAACAGCTCTACGGACGTAATAGGTGCATTTAGGGAGTCCAGCTGTGACTCAGTGAGTGCAGGCAGCTGAGCATCCCTAAGGAATTGCTCAATATCGTAATTGGTTGGAAGGACCATGGAAGAGGCCCCTGCTAAATTATAGAGTCCTTCATAAAAAACCTTAAAGGCGTTGGCGATACCGTTTGGGTCGTAAATTTTATGAGTACCGTCTTTACTATGCATAAATGGGATCCTGGATTTGGCATGCTTTTGTTTAAGTCTAGATGCTAAGAGTTTGCCTGCTTTATTAGATTGAGAATAATACGTAGCTCTAACCCTTTTTAGGTTCTTCTCATATTTGTGCAATAGACAAGCGGTCAGCTGCTGTCGCAGTGCCATCAATTTCGTTGCATTTAAAGGAGAAGGAGACTGTTTGTTGCTAGTATCGATAGTTCTTATTTGACGGAGCAGTCGATCCATTTCTGCCATTCTATTTTTCTTTTCTATATGCCCAAGACGAATAAACGTACCTCTAATAAAAGCCTTGTGAGAGTTCCATAATATTTCAGGGCTAGGAGCAGAGGGGGCATTAATCTGAAAGAATTCCCTCAGATCATTCTCTAATGTCGCTTTTATTTTTGGCTGTGACATTACAAATTCATTACACCTCCATACATATGCTCTAGCGGATTCATATTTTTCCGCTATAGACATGGTTATCGCTGCATGGTCTGACCAGGTTATTTGAGATATCTCAGACTGCTTAACAAGGGGAATACTAGATTGCTCGATTAGGAACAAATCTATTCGTGAGTAGCTATTATGGACGATAGAATGATACGTATAGTCTTTTTCGGTGTTATGTAAGATACGCCAGACGTCAAATAGTTCATGGCGCCATAAAGCCTGCGAGAAAGAGGGGTGACGCGTCAATATACCAGAAGTAGTATCTACTAACGGGTCCGGGGCCATATTAAAGTCACCCATTAATATTAGACACCCTTGCTTCTGTTTTTCTACCGCTCTCACAAGTCTCCCTAGAAATGCTACCTGTTTCTTGTTTGGAGCATAGACTGATACCAGTGTATAAGTGACGTTATTAATAACACAGACCAATATTACAAATCGCCCTCCCGAGTCAGCGTAGTGAGACAACAATTGAAACGCTACTGAATCTCTAATCCCAATTAGGGTCCCTCTGCGCTTTGAGGAGTAGTGAGCATGAAACACATGTGGATAGGCAGGGTTATTAATGCGAAAGGCATCCGCCTCCAAAAGGTGCGTCTCTTGTAGAGCAAAAATGTCACAGTTATGAGCTCGGACCTCACGCCATAAATTGGCTCGTTTTTGAGGGGAGTTCAAACCCCTGACATTCATGGACACAATTTTAAGCACCATGATATATAGTTAGAAATGCTTTAAGAATGTTACCGCAACTACTTATACCAGCAGGTGTCACTGTCATTGCGAGGTGAGGCCATCTCCACCTTCTGTATTCACTTCGCCCAATGTGCCAAAACCAAAAATAAAATAAACCATGCAAATTACATAACCAATGAGTAAACCCTTGTAGTAGAGTCACATAACAGAAAAAAAAAGAACGTGGTACAGCGGACCAGTGGCTGTCTTAATCTTGGGGGGATAAGTTCAACAACAGTGGACATGCGAAATCCCACAGAAAGTGAGTCTTTAGCTTTATAGCCCTTTGCGTGGATGTCCTCGGGCTTTCACTTGATGCCAACCTTCCGACACGGGACCGGGTGATTGTTTGGGTGGTATCTCGGCAATCGGAATGTTCCATCTTTTGAGCAGGCTTTTTCCTTCCTCCAGACTTTTGATAACATGCACCATATTATCCCGGGAAATGATCACTCGGACCGGAAATCCCCATTTATATAAGATGTGATGCTGGCGTAAGGCCGTGGTAATAGGGAGGAATTGTCGCCTTTTTTGTAAGGTTACGGCCGATAAATCCGAATAAATGGATATCTTGTGATATGGTTCAGGTAGGCGGTCTACTTTTTGGGATGTCATCAAAACCAGTTCCTTAGTGCGATAGAAATGAATTTTAGCTAAAACATCTCTAGGTATAGCTTCATCTAAATGGGATGGTCTGGGAACCCTGTGAGCTCTATCAATGGTTAGATCTATCGCCGTGAGGTTCGGTATCAGCGATCGGATCAGGTCCTGGAGAAATGTCGTTAAATTATTCGTAGATACGGACTCTGGAATCCCTCTAAATTTTAGATTGTTTCGTCGTGAACAATCTTCTAAGTCAGCTATTTTAGCTTTTAAAAACGACACATCTGTCTCCACCTCCTGGTGAGCATCTATAAGCGCATTATGTGAAGTCGCAAATTCCGCCATTTTAGTTTCGACATGGACAGTACGGCTTTTTAATTCCTGAAGATCTTTTTCTAGCGGTTTTACCATGAGAGACATGTCCGTCTTTAATGATTTACAGAAGGCCATAAGCATATTTTTCATGGAGGCCTCAGTTAGTGGATTCTCCGTCTCTGGTATATCTGCAAAATAATCGATGGATGGAGGAGTATGCTGTGCACTGACACTCACCTCTTCATCCTGGGAATCGCTATTCTGGAGCTTGGGTCTTTGCTTAATCGGGCTAGCGGTAGGTGATTGAGTCCCCTCCAGGTCAGCGATGTGCGTGAGTGTGGAGGCGCCATGTTGCAGAGGCCCGTTATTAGTATAGGCCCCGGCCTGCCGGGGAGAAGGCCTAGGTGACTCCGTGCCCGCACTGTCCAGCAGCTGCGGCAAGGAGGGGGTCGAGAGCGCTCTCCTGTGTGCGGAGAGCGCGACGATCTCCTCCGGAGGGTCGCGAGAGGGAGTTGAGGCTCTGGACTCCGCACTTGAGCGCGGGCCGACTCCATTTTGACTTTCCCCTCCCCCTGCGGGAGGTAAAAGTCGGATATCTTTTGCGGATTCACCGCCGACTTCCTTTTTCTGGGCATCTCCGCAGGTAAGATACCGTCACTATTGAAAGCTATGCCCGAAGGCCACGGGCTTGTCGCTATAAAGGTCGCTAAACAAGACTCAGGCCGGGAGCTCTCAGACTACGCGGCCATCGCTATCTACGGCTAGGCTCCGCCTCCCATTTGTATCGGTTTTTAAACCTCTTCCGGACCACCCATAGACTATATACGCCCGGGTGGTCCACCTCTAATTCTGCAAGGACATATATACGTCCTTGCAAGGTTAACCTACTGCACAAGATCGTGCAGCTATGGGCTCGGGATGTTGGCTGTTACTACAGCTGGATATCCCATAGAGAAGGCAGGGAAGGTTTAGTACTGCCCCTGCTTTCCCGATCACTGTGCACACAGCATTCAATAAGATCTGTGTACACCGCTATGAGAGCCGCCATAATGCGGCTCCTCTCTGACCTGGCGGTCACATAACTGCTGGGGAGACAGGAACTCTGAGAGCTGCTGGTTCCTAGAGGACCCAGATCAGCTCTGGAGTACAGTCAGCCCCAGTTATAGGATAAATCATCACAAAGAAAAAAGAAAGTTAAAATGCCCTCACAAAGGTCTATTATGACCTTATGAAGGGGCATAATGTGTTAAAAAAAAAAAATAATAAAAATACAAAACAAAAATATAAAGAAACCCCTCCCCCATGGAAACATGGAAAGATAAAAACTTAAAAATAAAGCCATTTTTATCACAGAAAAAAAAGAGGCAAAAATTATTTGAATAACCCAAAGAAAAAAAAAATGTTATAGCCCTCAAAACCGCATGTACGAAAAAACCCAAAACTGTGTTCAATCCTGAACCAGGGAAAATAACCCGGTACAGAAGTGGTTAAAGAATTTCTTTTTTTCCTTGTAGTTTGTTGTAATGCAGTGATATTATATTTAATTGGTTTTATTACCAATTTAAACAAATAAAATGTCAGCTAAGGATGTCAGCCCATGTAAATACATACTCTTTTAACATGAAGAATGACAACACCTAGTTGTCAATTTATTTTCAGCGGTTAAAACAGAATAACTGGACTATACAGAGTTTCAGAATGCTCCAGAATTGTGATTTTTTTCAGAATACTTGTATTTACTAAAATAGGCAGGACAAAATCCTTATCGTGGCTAATGATGAGTGAAAGGATTCATTTCAAACTGGGTTTGTTACAAATTTATAAAAATATTCGGATTTCGCAGCAAATCCAAACATTTTGCTGTTCAGTTTCTACGAACCAATTAAATGGTGGCCATCACGTAAAAGGCATGAAGAAAGGGTTCACATGACCTCAAAGACCAGCCTAGCAATCAGCCCTTATGACAGGGGACAGTCATTCATTAGGGACTATGGGTCACTGATAACTCATAAGAAGTATAAAAAGACCAGACAGAAAGAAGGTGACCATTTTGTGGGGAGATAGAGTTATTGGCAGTAAGAATAGGGTTTCTGGGGATTAATGGACTTACTTATTAATTTATTTAGTGAGAGAGATCGTAGACTGAGTGAAAGTATAACAACACACTTGACAACAGGGCATTATAGACACAGACTGTGTCTAGTCATTAACGTCTGCAATAGCTGCATCAAGCAATCATAAATTCTCATCCCAATTCTAATTTAATCTGAACTCCAAATCTACAAAAGTGACATACATAACAGTGGTATGTTGTTTATTTCTATAATCTGCTCTGTAACACAGTAATGGCAGTTGAATATGATAGGGGGAGATGGTAGACTCCCTTTAGTATGCTTCCACCAAAACAAGTTACGTAAAACCTTTCATATACAGATATACCTTTGTTTTATCCCACAGTTTCATGTGAGCAGTAACCAATGTATTCTCCTCCATCTCTTTCGAAAGGACTGGTTCCAAAACAGAAAAATTACTGTAGGCATCACTAAACTCAGAATATAAAACCATATGTGAATTTTTAAGAATACAAAATTTTGCAGTAATCAGTTGTTGAAACTGACAGATGATAAAATACCTCCTAAAGTCTGGTATAGAGGTTGCTTCCAAACTCTGATGGGCCTTTAAAGTTTCCAGCTTTATATGTGGTCACTTCCCACATCAAATAAATAACTATATAATCAAGGGTATCAAATATCAATTTAAGGAATAAAATAGGCAAATTCTGAAAGACCTATAGAGCTTGAGAAAGGCAGAAATTCTCAAAATGTTACTCTTTAAAGTAAAACTGCATGAAGGAGCCTAGAGCATAAAGCACTATATGGCATTTTCATGATGAAGCAGGTGTATATCTTCATAAATTATAGCTTGTATTCTATAGATTGCATATTTTGCATTTGTCCAAAGGGCATATATTTTCATCATGTGAATTTTAAGGGGGTTTACAAGTAGTAGCTTTTTGCCTAAACTGTTTCTGTTCTGGGGCCTTGTCAATAGTTTGCCTGACTAACTCTTGCCTTGGTCCAGGGCTCTGTGAGCCTGTTATACATACTCCTGTCAATCCAGTAACAGGCCCAGGCAGTAAGGACACAGGCCAGCCTGCCTCTGTGCCTAAATGCCATATCAGTTACCAGATGTATTTAAATAATAATAAACTAGGTAGATTGTTAAATAATCTACCCAGTTTACTATATGGCTACATTGTTAGGATGAAATGCTATACTCTGCCTATCTATATGTAGTACAGTAAGTGTACATTTCCTGTACAAGAGGTGAGGTTGGGGTCAACCCTGGCTCAGGGGCCCACTGAGGGATTCACCTACTCACTTGTGGGCCAATTAAAGCCTGGTCATTAATGTCTGATTATTGGCGCCCACACCCATCAGGTGATCTGGTTGCCTGTAGTTGCTGGAATGCGCTGTACATGGTTTACTTCTGCTCCTAAACAAGTGAATGGAAGCAAGGCTACACCTATCCGGTGCTACCACTACAGTGTGCATAGGCTCTTATGGATAGGTCATCAGTATCCAAAACACATGGGGTCTTGGAAACTCCTTTAACTAGACAGTAATTGGACAATTAAAGGCTAATTTTCTGCAACTCAAAGGGGAAGAGGACCCCTAGTCCCACAAACAATAGAGGAAATACATAATTAAGCACAAAGCTTAAGAAAACATAGCAGTATATGTAAACTTACATTTTAGTTCTTTCTTTTAAATACATAAATTATAAATAGAATATACAGGGAGATAGATTTTTTATGGATATAAAGAAAGAAAATAAAGATATAAAGTCAAACCAATGTCATTTATTGTGAATGTCAGCTTACTTAAGAAGGCTTAACATCTGTCAATTGTATAACATTTGGTTAGAATAACAATGAATGTCTCATCCTTCCTATTGATTTCAGATTTTTGCTATGTGGTAGGAAGTCTGCTTACATTCAAAATCTTTATTGGTATGCATATACTTAACTGCAGGATGGTATTAGTGCAGCAGATCAACTTATCTAACTACAATCATACCGCTGACTCTCAAACTTCGTGATTTCAACTAAAGTATAAAACAATTTTAATTCCTTTTTCTATAATATATTATACAAAATAAACAAAATGTATGTTGTGTGAGTGATTCAGTAGTTGACTCTGCCTCTTTACCTATATCAGTCGCCCTCTCTCCAGTCTTGTTTGTGTCAGTTCTAACAAATGTGACATATAATGCAAAGATTTTAAAGAACATATCCCTTAACAAATAGAAAAAGCAAGTCCCCAAGCTTTATTTTCTTTAAAATCTAGCTATATCTATAAAACTTTGTTATAACCAATAGGGTGTTCTAATGAAATCTTTTCTCCATGCTGCCAAGCTTTACCAAGCATAAAAATAACAAAGAAGCAATTGATAGATTACTCAGCAAAATGGTGTAAGAGAACAATGCAAGGTTTTATATTTAATGCAAATTATTTTCTTTTTTAGGAAAAAATGTTTTTTAAGAGTAATTATAATAAGTAGAGATGAGCAGATCAATCCGTAATTAACTAGATCAACTTGAATTTTCCAAAAATATTTAATTCTGCCAAAATAGAAATTGCTTGATTTGTTTTAGGCGAATCTCCTTAAATGACGGCACAACATTCAACCAGAGTTTCAGAAAGAAGAATGTTCACATGACCTTGTGGACCTTGTGGGCTACCTTATAATGGCTTGCAGGAAATCCCTCAGCCAATCATGAGGAACTGTGGATGTGGGAGGTCGCTGATCATGTCATAGACACTATATGCTCTAAGAGCACAACCAGGAAATTGACATTTTGTTGGGATAGAGGAGAAAGAGAGGAGTGGATCAGGGCTCAGCTAGACGATATAGTGAAAAATCACAGAATACAAATTGCCAGAATCTATAGATGTAAAAGTTGCCAAAGGGGGGAGGAGGCACTTCTAATAGCTCTATCTGTACTTTTGTACCACCCAGATCACACTTCTAACTGTAAAAAAACCCCAGAAATATCACTATTAAAGACATAGCCTGGACTAGTCATAGGACAATTCTCATCGGTCCAGCACCATTAAGGTTAAAATCCAATATCTTTGTTTCACATGTTTTAAAGCTTATCAGTACATAGTTACATAGTTAGTATGGTTGAAAAAAGACATATGTCCATCAAGTTCAACCAGGGGATGGAAAATGTCATGACAGTCTATACATTTCTATAACCATCAATGCAATTTTGCTCTAACACTGCATCTAATCCTTATTTGAAGCTGTTGGCTGTGACTGCTGTGACCAGATTCTGGGGTAGTTTTTCCCCATATTTCTTGTGCGGCCCATTTATATATTTACACAGGTTTATCATATTTTCCCTTAAATGCCTCTTCTCCAGACTAAACAGATTTAACTGCTTTAGTCTCTCCTTATAGCTGCGGTCCTCTATGCCTCTTATCAGCTTTGTGGCCCTCCATTGAACCTTTTGCAACTCTAGGACAATCTTTATATACACTGTTGTCCAAAACTGAACTGCATAATCCAGATGGGGCCGCACCAATGATTTATAAAGTGGTAATATTACATCCCTGCCCCGTGAGTCTATATACTTTTTAATACAAGACAGTATCCTGCTGACTTTAGAAGCAGCGGATTGACATTGCATGCTGTAATTTACTCTGTTATCTACAAGTATACCCAGGTTCTTCTCCACCAGTGACTTACCCAGTGTTACTCCTCCTAGGACATATGTTGCATGTGGATTATTTTTACCCAGATGCATAACTTTACATTTGTCCACATTGAACCTCATTTGTCATGTGGATGCCCAAACACTCTGTCTGTCCAAGTCTGCTTGTAACCTACGTACGCTACCATTCAAAAGTTTAGGGTCACTTAGAAATTTCCTTATTTTTGAAAGAAAAGCACAGTTTTTTTCAATAAAGATAACATTGAATGAATCAGAAATACACTCTATACATTGTTAATGTGGTAATGGCCAGAAAAAGAGAACTTTCATGTGAAACTTGACAGTCTATTCTTGTTCTTAGAAATGAAGGCTATTCCATGCGAGAAATTGCCAAGAAACTGAAGATTTCCTATTAACGGTGTGTACTACTCCCTTCAGAGGACAACACAAACAGGCTCTAACCAGAGTAGAAAAAGAAGTGGGAGGCCTGGCTGCACAACTGAGCAACAAGACAAGTACATTAGAGTCTCTAGTTTGAGAAATCGAAGCTTCACAGGTCCTCAACTGGCAGCTTCATTAAATAGTACCCGCAAAACTCCAGTGTCAACGACTACAGTGAAGAGGCGACTGAGGGATGCTGGCCTTCAGGGCAGAGTGGCCAAGAAAAAGCCATATCTGAGACTGGCTAATAAAAAGATTAATATGGGCAAAAGAAAACAGACATTGGACAGAGGAAGATTGGAAAAAAGTGTTATAGACAGACGAATCGAAGTTTGAGGTGTTTGGATCACACAGAAGAACATTTGTGAGACACAGAACAACTGAAAAGATGCTGGAAGAGTGCCTGACGCCATCTGTCAAGCATGGTGGAGGTAATGTGATGGTATGGGGTTGCTTTGGTGCTGGTAAAGTGGGAGATTTGTACAAGGTGAAAGGGATTTTGAATAAGGAAGGCTATCACTCCATTTTACAACGCCATGCCATACCCTGTGGACAGCGCTTGATTGGAGCCAGTTTTATCCTACAACAGGACAATGAGCCAAAGCACACCTCCAAACTATGCAAGAACTATTTAGGGAAGAAGCAGGCAGCTGGTATTCTATCTGTAATGGAGTGGCCAGCGCAGTCACCAGATCTCAACCCCATTGAGCTGTTGTGGGAGCAGCTTGACCGTATGGTACGCAGAAAGTGCCCATCAAGCCAATCCTACTAGTGGGAGGGGCTTCAGGAAGCATGGGGTGAAATTTCTCCAGGTTACCTCAGCAAATTGTCAGCTAGAATGCCAAAGGTCTGCAATGCTGTAATTGCTGCAAATGGAGCATTCTTTGATGAAAGCAAAGTTTGAAGGAAAAAAATTATTATTTCAAATAAAAATCATTATTTCTAACCTTGTCAATGTCTTGACTATATTTTCTATTCATTTTGCAACTCATTTGATAAATAAAAGTGTGAGTTTTCATGGAAAAGACAAAATTGTCTGGGTGACCCCAATCTTTTGAACGGTAGTGTACATCCTCTATAGACTTCACTGTACAACATAGCTTGGTGTTATCTGCAAAAATAAAGACAGTGCTATTAATCCCATCTTCTATATCATTAATAAATAAGTTAAATAACAGCGGACCCAGCATTGAACCCTTGGGTACACCACTTATATCAGAGGACCATTCTGAACTGCAGTCATTGACCACAACTCTCTGCATATGATCCTTTATCCAGTTTTCAATCCAATTACAAGCTATATTTTCCAAGCAAAGGAACCTGATTTACCCATTAAACATCTATCAGGGACAGTGTCAAATGCCTTTGCAGAGTACAGGAACGCCATATCTACAGCCTCCCCTCTGTCCAGACTTCTACTTGCCTATTCATAAAAACAAATCAGGTTAGTCTCTCAACTCCTGTCCTCAGCAAAACCATGCTGTCAGTCACTTATAATATTATGTACAGTCACATACTGTACTTCTGTATATAGTCACTTAAGAGCCCATCAAACAGTTTCCACACAATAGATGTTAAACTCACTGGTCAGTAATTACCTGGGGAAGACCTAGAGCCCTTTTTGAAAATAGGCACCACATTAGCCTTGCACCAATCCCTTGGCACTGTTCTAGTCAATAGAGAATCCCTAAAAATTAAGAATAGGGGTACAGCAATGACAGGACTGATTTCTTTAAAAGGATTTTCCGGGCAAAAAAAATAATTTTCAAAAAAGGTCTCTTAGGCAGAGTTCACACTACCGTTGATGTCCGTTCTGATAGTGTCCGTTAAAAAAAAACAAAACAAAAAAAACGGGCACCTATCATAACAGACATTAACGGACACTAACTGATGTTAATGTGTCCGTTTTTTTAACTGATCCAATTAATAGATTAGTTAAAAACGGACACATTAACATCAGTTAGCATCAGTTAGTGTCTGTTTTTAACACTGTCCGTTTTTTTTTTTTTCTTTTTCTGCTTTCTGAGCATGTGCAGAAAAAAAACGGACATAAAATAATGGACAATAACTGATGGCTATCAGTTACTGTCCGATATAAGTCCGTTACCCATAGACTTCAATGTTAAAAAAATAACGGACACTTGCTGTCCGTCAAGAATCCGTTATTTCAAACGGACAAAAAAGTCCTGAATGCAGGATTTTTTGTCCGTGAAAAAAAAACGGACTTCTGATGGATTGGGTGTAAACTGACACAAACGGACACAAACGGACACTAATGGACACAATATAAAACCCATTGAAATGAATGGAAATTTTAATGGATTTCTGATGGTTCAGCTAGTGTCCGATGCTAAAATCTTGTAATGGACAATAGCAATGGACACTACTGACGGTCACCAACGTGTAAACGCCCCCTTAGTGCTATTAATAGGTTAATACGTGTACCCAAATATCTTTAGCAGTGTTTTGAGTGATTTCTGGGTTATCTGGAAGCTCCTGGCCTTCTCTGTAATTGTTTATATTTGCATCTTCCAGTTCTATGCCTTTCCTACATCTCCCAGGATTTCTTGGGCTGTACTCAAAGCTGACTCTCTCCCCCTCCCTTTCTCACTCACCACCCTCTTATTTACTCCCTCTTCCTGTTTCCGTAGTTAACCCACTACACCCTCAGCAGCTATCTTAAGACTCCTAGTTCTCACTCAATAACCTTATTCTTTGGCTGTAATATTGTAATCACTTCCGTATATCATCATTACAGTCACACAGACAAAGCATCAGGACAACAACTCCTTCTTGATGCTTTTTTTGACATTTGGTATATATATATATATATATATATATATATATATATACAGTTGAAACCAGAAGTTTACATACACTATATAAACACTATATACACTATACACACTATAAACACACTATACACTATATAAAAAGACACATATGCATGTTTTTCTCACTATCTGACATGAAATCAGAATAAACCTTTCCCGTTTTAGGTCAATTAGGATTACCAAAATTATTTATATTTGCCAAATGCCAGAATAATGAGAGGGAATTTTTTAAGACATTTTTATTACTTTCTGCAAAGTCAAAAGTTTACATACATTTCATTAGTATTTGGTATCATTGCCCTTAAACTGTATGACTTGGGTCAAATGACTTGGGTTTTGGATATCCTTCCACAAGCTTCTCACAATAGTTGATAAGAATTTGGGCCCATTCCTCCTGACAGAACTGGTGTCACTGAGCCATGTTTGTAGGCTGCCTTGCTCACACCTGCCTTTTCAGCTTTGCCCATTAATTTTCAATAGGAGGAGGGAGGGTTTGGTGGTTGAGATAGAGAGCCCCATCCCTCTGTAAACCACTTAGATTCTGCAGTCACTATTTACCATGGCATCTAAAGGGTTAAACAGTCAGGATGAGGGTTAAGCTCTATGATGGCTATTGCCATTCTAGGCAGACTATAAAATACTGCTGTATCCTGCTTTGGATCATTTGGGCACACCTTCTGTGTCCACCGCAAGTACAGAACAGAATTATATGCCAAACTTGATGAAAAACTTGAATTTGGAACATATAATTATGTTCATTTGCTGAAAATGGTTAATATGCCACCTGGATTTCGCTTCTAGCCATAATATAGTCAGAGATAGAGCTAGTTGAAGACACAGTTGGGAGCTGAATTTACAGCGTCCACTCCTAACTGTGTATTTGCAAACCTGAACTTTAATATGCCACCAGAATTGCAGCTCTAGATGCAATACAGCTTGAGACAGAGTTAAAGTGCTACCCTGACAGGATAGATAAGTTCTTCACAGGGAAAGAGATCATTTTCTCTGTAGTGGCACTGCAGAAATAATTGGACACGGTCACTTTACTAGCAAGTTTTTCCACAAATCACAGGTAAGGTTTGTGACCAGATTATTTTCAAGGGCTATTCTCAAAGGCTGGAATTCCATTAACATGAGTTTCTTTCAAAAATATCAGCAAACATTAACTAATATAACATTGTGAAGAGAGAGAGGAAAAAGTTGTGTTTTTCTGCAACAAAACACTTGTCACAGAAATGAATTTCAAAGGAGATTGAAAGTATTTTCTGCCATAATTAGCAAATGAACTGTGAATTTAAGTAGAAAAATATGTCACTATGAAACCATTGCCCTGCATTTGTGATATCGCAGAAACATGTTTAATGAGCTAGAAGAAATTGCATAGAAAAATGGAACTGACTTGAAATGTTTGAATGAGAATCCAGAACTGAAATTTAGAGATGGCAGGCACACAAATGTACTTCATAGACATGCAATGCATTCATTCCTGTATTGTGTGAATTGCATTGTTTAAAACTGATTGATACTGGATTCATTTGCAATACATTTAATAATAATAAATAGCATAAGTCTGCCTATTTACATAAGAATTTCCTTAATCCATTAGTAACCCATGTATAGACTTTCTACATGAGTCACTAATGGGCCTTAGATGGCCACGATTGACTTTTTAAGTTACTTGCAGCGGAATAATGTGAAGTTTCCTGCATGCAAAGGCGCATGTACCTGGCTGTGTACTCACAGCCTGACACCTACTTCTAATGGTTAAACTGCTGATCCTGGGCATTCAACTCCTTAGATACCACGGTCATTAGTGAATGCAGCATCTAAGGAGGGGGGTCCTTCATGATGCCTCTTCATTCCTATTGAGGGCCCCCAGGGCTGCCTATTTAGATTCCTATTAGGCCATTAGGTTTTGTATACAACTCATACAAGGTGCTTACTACTTGTTTGACTTATTAGATACTTTTAAATACTTGTACAGCTACACCAGTGCTAAAATGGTTGTTTGGATGTAAAAGGACTTACAGTCTTGTACAGTGAATACTTCCTATCAAAATGAGTTTCTGTGTCAGTTAGCCCAAACATTGCAACATGAAGAAAATTATGTTTTCTCTGTAACAGTAAACATTCTTTAGGACATTTCAAAAAGGACAGATGTCCTTGTTTCAGATATTGAGGCAGGAGTTTAAGGATATTGGCAGTCTGGCAGGCAGGCAAGATAAGAGATTACATTTCTTTGGATGTGGAGAATTACTATGACAGAACATTTTACTAATTTCATCAGCTTCACAAAAGTAATAGCAACAGGTTTATGCTTTCTTTCAAAAGATTCAGATGTTAATATTTCCCAGTATAAATAAGAAGTTGAGTTTCAATCCACAGCTAAAATCTTACTGTAGTAAACACCCCAACCATGTTTTCCAGAGTGCTACAAATATTTTGACATACTGTAAATAATATATTGTATGTGATATGATAAAAGTAACACTACACATATAGTCTTTTGGAGTATTTTGTCAAGATCTTTCTATGCTATCATTGAATAGAAATCTTCAATTTGTATACTCAAAAGGAATTATAAGTCATGACCACTCAGGTGCATGGCTTCTTGGGGAAAAAAAACTTTTATACACATACTGAAAACATTACTGCCATGACCAAGGCAGATTGTTACACCTGGAAGGTTCTTAATGAATAAAAGCAAGCATGGATCTTGAACATACAGAAGAATTAATCCAGAAAGTATATGGGAAAATTCTGTAACTTTTAATTTTGCAAAGAGGTCTTGTATATATATATATATATATATATACACAAGACCTCTTATTTTGTGTTTTGCTGCTTAATGGACACAGAAATTCCCTTTCTATTCCATAATGCCAGTAATATATTACATCACATTTTCATTTATATTCATTTTTTTAAGAAAGTGTTAGCAATTTTTCTGTAGTGCGCTGTTTTCATTATTAAGCCTGAGGACTATGATTGGCTTATTACTGCATGAAAGCCAGCACTTTTCTTTGTGATAATACAAGATCAGTAGGAGATGTATGAACATAATTTCACCTTGATTTACTGTGGTACAGAGAAATTGTCATACAGGCATACTGTATATTACAAAATCAGAAAAGGAAAATGTTCATTCCTTTGTGAGGGAGATGTTATTTATTTTGTTAGCAGAAGGAAAGCATGGTCAGAAATGGCAGAAGTTCTCATTACTTTGACATTTTGCATGTATGTTGTTTCTGTTTACATATCCCCCTGTGATATGGATCCCAGGGAATGTTGAGAGTTGTAGTTTCAGAAAAGTTGTAGAGACACAATTTTCAGACTATTGTTATTTGTATAAGAATGATCAATACTTCAATTCAACTACTGACAAAAATTGGGTAGTAAAGGTAAAGTAATGCCTTAAAGCACTGCATTCACTTAAGAGGTATTCCAATCTTACAAACTGATGACATATATCTAGGATAGAGGATATCCAGGTTTCTTATTTAATAGTCAAGAAGTTATATCCCTCTCATAGCCTATGAGGCCAAGATCCAGACAGTCAGTTATTATTTAAGCATACCTCCATTTATAAAGCAATGTTTCACAAATGAATAATACAGATGAATATATAAAACTTTATAATATATCTTATTTAATCAATATGTTTTATCAACCTGAGTTACTTTTTACATATTAGATAAGGAGGAGAGCAGCATAGTAAGTTAAGGGAGCGTTCACACTACCGTTGGTGTCCGTCAGTAGTGTCCGTTGCTATTGTCCGTTACAAGATTTTAGCAACGGACACTAGTTGAACCATCAGAAATCCGTTAAAATTTCCATTCATTTCAATGGGTTTTTATATTGTGTCCGTTAGTGTCCGTTTGTGTCCGTTATCACCAAATCCGTCAGAAGTCCGTTATTTTTTCACGGACAAAAAATCCTACATGCAGGACTTTTTGTCCGTTTGAAATAAACGGATTCTTGACGGACAGCAAGTGTCCGTTATTTTTTTAACATTGAGGTCTATGGGTAACGGACGTATAACGAACAGTAACTGATAGCCATCTGTTACTGTCCGTTATTTTATGTCCGTTTACTTTCCCTGCGCATGCTCAGAAAGGAGAAACAAACCAAAAAAAAAAAAAAAACTAGCAGTGTTAGAGGACATTTCGTGTCCTTAGGCACATGCGGTTTTACATACCGCTAGAAAGCCGACAGCGCGCTGAATTTAGCGCACTGCCGGCTTTCCCGGTATGTGCCCCGGGGCTGGAGATATCGGCGATGTAATGTTTTACTGTTAGAAGGGCGCTGTGAGGAACTCCCTGACACTTCTCTTTGTTCAGAGACTTGAACTGAGGGGGCGTTCCTCACAGCTTGAGTGTCATCGCTGGGCTGTAAGGAACGCCCCCTCTCTCTGTACTGGTCTATAGCCGGGTACTGTCAGAAGAACTCCCTCCCTGACACTTCTGTTCCTTCATAGCGCTGTATGAGGGGGCGTTCCTCACAGCTGAGCGTCATCACTGGGCTGTAAGGAACGTCCCCTCTCTCTGTACTGGTCTATAGTTCTGTACTGTCAGAGGGGGCGTTCCTTACTGCCCGGCGATGACGCTGAGCTGTGAGGAACGCCCCCTCAGTACAGCGCTATGGACGAACGAGAAGTGGCAGGGAGGGAGTTCCTCACAGCGCCCTTCAAACAGTAAGTAAAGTAAAACATGTAACTTACACCGCCGATATCTCCAGCCCCGGGGCACATACTGGGAAAAGCCGGCAGTGCGCTGAATTCAGCGCACTGTCGGCTTTCCAGCAGTATGTGACATTAAAAAACGGACACTATCTGATGCTCATCAGTTAGGGTCCGTTATGATAGGTGTCCGTTTATTTTTTTTTAACGGACACCTTCATAACGGACTCCAACGGTAGTGTGAACCCTGCCTAACAAGGAAACAGATTTTTTTAATAAAATATATTACAAAGTTTCTTCTATTCACATGGAATACTAATTTATGAAAAGTTGTTTAATAATTGGAGGTACACGTTAAGGGAGGAGGTGGGAAGCTTTACAGGTATTTATACTTTTATACTCATTTTACACCTTTTTAGGGCTAGCATCTGCAAAGCACCTGTGGAGCCCACTGAACATCAAATGAGAGCTTCTATCAATACAGATGGAAAGGATCATTGTCTTGAGTAACAACCCAGGTAGCGATAGATGAGTACAGATGTCATTATTACACACAGTTCTTAGTTCTCCAGGACCCTGCCCTTCCTTGGTTCAGCACCAGCACTGACAGAAGTATCTTTGCTGGAGCAGAGAGAACGGGTGGGTCATGAGAAGTTTAGGGAGCTAAGGGTACTGCCCCATTATATACTGGATTTGACTATAACTACAACCAGTACAATTTTTTGACGACACACTAAAAGTAGTGAGTAATAATGAAATGCATACTCATCTCTCACTTTCTGGGGTCAAGCCAATAATATGAGTGGAGGAAAGGAAAAAGGGGGACCATTATACTGTGTGGTGGCATAAGGGCATCTATATTGCATACAGACATAAAATGGGGACATTATACTGTGTGAAGGCTCACAAAGGAGCAATTATATTGGGATATAAAGGGTCCATATACTGTGTAAAGGCATAAAGGGGCCAATATACCATGTGGGGTGTAAGAGGATTATTATGCTACATGAGGGAATGAGGGGACCATTATGCTCCAATTCCAGCAGGTATGTCACAGGAAAAACCACCCACTTTCAGATGATCTGTGCTGAGGTGGCTTTTAGAAGAACACACTGCCGCCTCATGAGTTGTGTCATGATGAGGACCACTGAGGCTCAAAGGCCCACAGATCCTGAACACTTTAGTCACATTCTCACACTTTAATATTTCCAACATTGTTTTATAACCTTCTTTAAATATAGCTAGTTTGTCCTGTTAAACTCAAGTATATATGAAAGCTGGCATTCTGTCTGTTGGTGAGCTCAGAGTAAAGGTAGTGGTGTTTCTCCATGTGATTAAAAGCAGGGAAAAACTTGACTTGTATGAGTCCCCAATAACCCGTCTGAAGCTAAGGCACCACATTGCGAAAAAGCTGCTTTTTTGTTGCAGATTTTATGGGGTTTTTTTAGCTAAAGTCAAGAGTGGATTGAAAAGGAATGGAAAATTTAAAGGAAGCTCATATACATTTCCTTCCTGCTAAATCCACTCCTGGCTTTGGCTCATAAAAATGCAGCAAAATCTGCAACAAAAAAGCAGTTTTTCTGCAACATGGGGCCTCAGCCTTAAAGGAGTATTCCCATGAGCATAATCATTTTTAAATTTGTAGATAATTAAAAGTTAAACATTTTTGCAAATATAAGTAATTAAACAGTTTGCAGAGTTTTAAACATTTTCTCTAAATATCTTGTGGTCACGAGTTGTTGTCTTGATCGGTTGCCAGTGGATACGACCATTAATGCAGGACCTTTCTAAGGTCAGAAAGCCAGCCATGATTTGCCTTATTGTGTCCGGGATATCTTCTGATACATGTAGTGCCTCTGCCTAATAAACTATCTACAATAAGAAAATCATTGCTGGGTTCCTGACAAGTTCCAGATCATAGAAATATTCTGCATACGTGGTCAACCATTGGCAACCGATCAAGACAACAAACTGTCACCACTAAAATAGTTAGAGAAAATCTTTAAAACTCTGAAGAATTTTTATCTACTTATATTTGCAAAAATCTTTAACTTTGTATTATCTACAAATATAAATATGATTATGTTCATGGGAATACCCCTTTAAAGTTATTTCCACTCCTAATTATCTGTAATGCCCAACATCCTGGTAATTATTTTACTTTGGTTCCTTTTATATGCCACGCTATGTTCCAGAGTTTCTTATCTATCTATCTATCTATCTATCTATCTATCTATCTATCTATCTATCTATCTATCTATCTATCAATCCATCCATATATCATATCTACTGTATGTATTATCTATCTTAGAGAATGTCTTCTCTAAGATAACTTGTCACACACATACGATGAACTCAATCAACTATTATACTGTAAGTGTCTCAATAAGTCATTTTAACACTCTATTTTCCAGATAATTTAGGCAGCTAAAGACAGGTAAATGAGAGATGCTGCACTAATTCTTAAGCCTGTAGCCTTTCCACTAGGTTGAGCATCCAAAGTCTCTAAACATCCTTTTGTTGCCATTTATATCCTGTTGTGAAAACTGCTCAAGCCTTTGTATTATACAGTCCAAGCCAGATTGAGCAGGGATAACCTTGACAAATGGAAGTAAGTACCTGTTGCTTGGACTCAGTCTGTCTACACTCCTTCCATGTGCTAATGTATGGATCCCGGGCATGTCCACCTATAAAGGGCTCTTCAATTAGAGGCATCTTTAGTTCCATAGACCTGTTAGGAATTTTAAATACAGTCATTATAATAACTTACAGGTATCTTGCTTATGTTTTGGCAGAAAGTTGGAAGTCAACAAGTACTGTAGGTTTTGCTCTGTGACTGAAAAGAGGAAATTTGGTGATTTATGTGGATCAGACTTTAGGAGGCCATTTCAGAGGTAAACTAGTATTACACTTTGCAATCTTTACCTGCATTCCCAGGCTTGATACTATAACCTGACTGGACAGCAACGTAGTATGGTTCAGCTTAGTCTACTACGGCGGTTGACTCCTCATGATGCCTAGCTCTATACAAATATTTTTTTTACATGAATATGTCATGTCTGAAGACAACATCAATAAAAAAAATTTAAAAAAATGTCTATGTGAGCAAGATAAATTAGATTTTTTGGTCTTTTGGTTAGATAAGTCACTAAAAGGATAATGGACCGAATAAAATTAGACTAGATAGTATAGGTATTAACATCAATTGAGTATGCATTTAATGTAACTTGATTATATTAAAAATAAATAGCAGGGAACCACACATTGACTTGGTCTAGTATGTAGATATTATAAATGTCTTGAACTTGCATTAATTTCAAGTTTATATCTATGTATACATAAATAATAAGTGTCCTGCTGCTAATTATATAGTTGCTAATTAAATGGCTTTATTATCCAGTCTTGTCTCTCAAACTGTTTGAGTCGTAGCACCATACATATAAATAATACAGCAATGGGAATACAAGATCAACAAAATAGGACTATCAAACTTCCTGAAAATATCACAAAAAATGCAAACTCCAAAACTAATTTATTTTCTGGTACTTACAGTATATAGTACTGATAGGGTCAGCTTAACAGAAAGTTAATTTTGTAAAGTACCCAAGACAAATCTAGGTACTTTGGTGTTAGGATTCTGATGCAGGCCCACAATGACAAAGTAAGTAATGCATGAGTCTTTAGGAGAGCAGCAGGAATGGGCTGACAACTACAAGCAGTAGAAAATGCTACTTAAAGGTAATACACCTCTGCGAGCCAAGACCAACTCCAGACGCTTTCACCAGAACTCCTTGCAAGAAGAGATAGACTTTCACTGAATCTGAAGACCGGAATTGTCACCAAAACTGATAAGTGTACTACAAATAAATGCACTGCAGCAGAAACTAAACACCAAGACCGCACAGTTACAGGAGCAAAGATCAAAGAATGGTTGTCAATCACGGGTCAGCAGCTGAAGAGGGCAACGAGAAACCAAATCATGAGACGAAGACTGGGCCAGAAAAAAAAAAACAATAGCCAAATCCAATCGGGAACGCCAGAACAAAATCGTAAGACAGAGACGAATCGAGGAACTTAGCCAGAGGTCAATATAGATGTGATCAAAACAAGGTCAGCAAGCAAACTGGAGTACAACGAGGTTTACCAGCAATCCTAGTAAAGATGGGAGTGGATTATAAAGGCCTGCTCAGGCACTGATTGATTAAGGCCTGAAGGTCTAGGACAGGAAGCTTCCCTATGTTGTCATGGCAACCATGACAAATGGTACAAGGTTCTTCTATTGTAAAAATGAAATAAAAGCTGAGAAAATCTAATCTTTATTACACAAACAAAGATTTAAAAAGTTTGAACTAGCTGAGTGAAATTATTTAACACAACTCCTCATGATATCACAATGAGTCATCTGTGGGTTTCCATATAACTGCAGATTTATGTATTTTGCCTTCACCACAACTTTAGGATCTAAACAATCCAAGTAAGTTAAATGAAAACAATGATATATTACTCACACCTGTTGAAACCCCTATCACTCTTTCACTGTGGTTCCAATACTCCCTTCCAGTGTTTACCTGGCTACAGTGACGACAACATGTAAGCACTACAGCCAATCACTAGACTTAATGTTACTGCACTGAGGCTAGTGATTGGCTGTTCTTGATGTGATGTCATTACTGTTGCCAGGTAAACAAACACCACCATGAAGCACCCTTGTGCCCCCTTAGACATCAGAGCCTGGATGGAAATGTTATATCTACCCCTCCTGTAGCAACATCTCTACATTTCACAGTTAAAGTCTAAGGCTAGGTTCATATCTTCATCGGGGTCTCCATTTGGAGACTTCATTGCAGCATGTGTCAAAAATGACCAGACAAGAAGGTGCTGAAAAGTTTGAATTTTTTTCGTCCAGTGGTCTCAGTTTAAAATAACGGACACCCCTTAGATCCCATTGTAGTCAGTGGGGTCCACCAGGTTCCGTTGTTGTATGCTATTTCAGTGGTCTGCCTAATCGTTGTTCTGATCCTCCTAAGGACCCAATCAATGGACTACACAAAGCTGATATGAACATAGAATAAAAGAAAAGCTGCATAACATTGCTCAACGTGAGTGCTTTACTTCTGTTACATTGATTTTAAGTAATATGTCAGTAATATGTAATTTTCTTTACTATTCAAACTTAACCTATATGTGGTTTATTTGCATTCTACAGATTATTTGTAACTACTACATGTACAATAGCAGTTTTATAAACCATTATATAATTCAAAGCAGTGCAAAAAAGTAAAGTAAAGCTCCAAATCATACCTTTATTGCTGTACTGTCTATAACACCAAAAATTAATTTTAGAGTTTGATCTTACATCATTTTTAACATTTCATGACATTCAGAAAGGCAGAAGTGCAATATAATACTGTATTTCTGGATATTCTATTAGACTTTAGCTCTTGGAGTATAACCATAGATTTAATTAATACAATTTTAAACAACAGTTTATTGACTACACAATAAACAATGAAGCAACAGAACATAACATTATGTATGTGGTCATAACATTCTGATCAAGAACACATTTTTTAATACTAGATATCTGTGGATTAGCTATAAAAAGTAACAAACGATAAAACTAATTATCCTTGGATGCTACAGAGACTAGATATGAAGGCCAAGGCCAAGGATGTCACCAGCATCAGGGAAAGTTAAGCAAGCAGTGAATTGAGATTTGCAATTAGTATCTGTTGCTATGTTGGCCAACAGTGAACATCTCCATCTGTGCAACTACAGTTTAGAGCCAAGTCTATTGGCAACAGTGACATCTACTGGTAAATATGTGTAGATGAAATAAACAAGCTCCAAAATCAGTTTTCTGTAAGCATATTTTTTACAGCATGCTTGTTTATTTCGTTACAAGTATTTTGGAATTGTCATATGTAATACCTGTAAAGTTTATCATTTTAAAACAATTCGTCCATATTACTAGAGAAGGACGAACCTCTCAAGATTCGTTTTGTTTTGAGTTCGGGTGGTTTGGGAGCAAGATTTGTTCCAGGTCAAACAAGTTTGGTATGAACCCCTGCTTAAATTGGCTTAAAGCATAATATATTATACTATCATGGCTCCTAGGAACCTATCTATCCAATTTCTAACTCTCCAAGGCAAACATAGCCATATGTCAAAGTGAAGTGATATGTATGTCTATGGAAAAACAAATGGTAAGTAAGCTGTGGATACAAGTTTAACCATACATTGCACTGAAACTCACTTTTATGCATTTTATTGGGAAAAGGTGCTTGCCCGTGGTTTCCTAGACACACAAGGCAGTTACATTGCGAAAAGCTATGGTTGTATAGAAAAATGAGTCAATTTTGGTGACTTTTAAGTCCTACAGGCTTGTTGTTATTTGGGAGACAAATTTGTGGCTGTGTGCCTAGTTGAAAAGTGATGAAGAATTGGCTTTACAAAAAAAAGCTACCAAAAATTGTCCCTTTTTGGGACTAGTTGTGAAATAGTTTTGGTCATAATGCCAACAATGTGGTATAGTGTGGTATAGTGGAATGTGGTGGACCAGGCCACAGGACATGTCTGGCTGAGTGGTGACAGTTGTGGTAGCTGTGGCAACAAGAGTGGCAGTTCGGCATGGAATAGTATGATAAACCAGACTGCAGGACATTTCTGGCTGAGTGATGGCAGTAGTGGTAGCTGTGGATCTCTGGAAAGATCAAACTGCTCTATTACAAAACAGACAAAATTAGATTATTGGCAATGTAAGGGTTAACTTTTCTTCATCTGTCTGTAGTACTCCTGCAGTCAGGCTCACACACCACAGATATTCTCCTTCACTCCCATCTATGATTTTTATCACTAATCTGCCTTTAATTAAATCTGTCTAAAATGTGTTCTAATTCTTCTACTCCTAGATGTATTGAAAGCTTTGAAGCACTCAGTGCTCTGTATCATGTAGTGATGAATAACAAATCCATAACCTACTTCCACCTTCACTGATATGCCTTGTACTCTAGACCACACAACCTTATATACAGTACTGATATGAATGTCCAGAAATATACTCCAACAAGCCATAACATCTAGGGTTTAATTCTACATTTAGGTTTTTGGATGCAGATTTTTAAGCCAAAACCAGGAGTGGCCTGAAATAAACAGCAGAAAAAGCACATGTCCTTTATATGTCTGATCCCCATTTGGCTTCACAAACTGCTTCAGAAAGCCTCAACGTGGAAACACACCCTTAAATTTCGGAGAGGTAAAGTGAATGCCATTATTATCTTGTTACAATGGCACCTGATAGACAGCAAGTGATCAGACAGTTCTTGAAGTTAATTTATTGGGAGCAGGACAGTTGAGCAAGAGTACACAAAAAGTTGTAGCAGCACTTTGATAGCATCAAACGGGCAACAATAGGAATCTTATTACCTTTCACATGGGCTAGATTGAGATGGCTAGACAACTGGAACAGAGCATCTCTAAAATGACAAGCTGTGTGGTATGTTTCTATTATGCAATGGTTTGTACCTACCAAAAGCAGTCAAAGAAGCACAACTAGTGAATTGGTAACAGTTGTATGTGTTCCCAAGACTCGTTGATGTCTCCTTGCAGCATATGGTGTAGGCACAAGGTCCTGCTACCTTTTACCTTTGTCCACTGCTGAAAGAGCATACAGTGGGCATGAAGAAGGTGGCCTGGTCTTACCAATCATACAGCCAGGTCCATGTATCAGCCATCAGCCACTTACCTGGAAAGGGATAGTACTAGGATGGACTGTGATGGGAAAACGGCAATCTTGCAGAGGATTGTGATGCTCTGGGCAATATTCTACTTGGAAATATTGTATCCTGGTATTTATGTTCCTCTTAAAGCTACTGCCTTTTATAATATCATAAAACGAGATACTCTCTCTGTTACTTATGACACATATTACCGTGCATGTGACTGTAAATGGGTAATCAGCTTTTTAGTCCCAGTCCACATATCCATCCATAAAAACTGCCACCACTTGCCATATTATTAGGCTGACAAGAGCTGACTCTTGGTAATGCATAGGCACATGCTGCTCTCAGGCATCAACTTCTAGCACACTGGCATTAAAAGGGTTAACACATCTAAGCAATGCTTTTGTCCCCATTGGAACAACATTGTATTCAACTCATCTATGTCCTCCAGATGACTCTGGGGGCAACTGGAGGGGAACACTATATGTTGAGAGGCATAACAAATTTTGGGGGCAATTGGAGGGGGACAATATGAACTGTGGGCAACTGGAGGGGTACAAGAAACTGTGGGAGCAACTGGAGGCGGACATTATATTGTGGGTGCAACTGGTGGGGGACATTATAATATAATATATATCTGGGGGGCCACTTGGGGGATTCCTCTGCAGACTTTCTGCTTTAATTATACCTATAGGGAAATCACCACAATAGTTTTGGAAATCGTGTCCACATCATGTAATGTCCTACATTGTAGGGATGGGATTCACTAGAATCCCATCCACTACACAGTGACTGTAAAACACTGTATTTTTTCTGCAGTGTTTACGCCACATGGGGCCTCGGCCCTAAACTGTTTGGTTTTTGGACAGCATGTCCCTTTTGCACATGATGTCATTACTGATGATAGCAGCATTTGTATAAACTTTATTGATTATCAGAGCAGTCAGGAAGAGGTGGGGTTGGTCCTGGTCACCTGAGAAACTGGCACCGGCTTCACACATCTAGATGATCACAGCAGTTATTAGAGGCAGAAGCAGGGAAAGACAGACATACATATTTTTTATTAGTTTGTTTTTTATCTCTTCATGCCATTCCCCTTCCTCCATGGTACAGACATTCTTCCATGAATGTGGGGAAGATCATATGGACACTGACAGACTGGCAGCATGGTAGATGCATAGAAAGAGTGAAGGAGACAAGCAACATGTGTTTCTTTCCCTGAAATAGATGTAAATGCTTGATCATCAGCATCATGCAGGGTCCTGCTCAGGCGGTTTCAGCTACTAAAGGTTGGGAACACCCCCTCTAATTGTAAAGCCAAAAAATTTCGGAACGCCAGGCTAATAAAAAGCACTTACCTGCCCCACTAGCGCCTGTTGTTTTTCAGGGGGAACTGGAGTATGAGGTGGAGAAAATAGTGGATTCTCGTTTGGTACAGAATTATATCCAATACCTCGTACACTGGAAAGGTTATGTTCCTGAGGAATGGACATGGGTCTATGGCAAAGACCTTCATGCTCCACGTCTCATTAGCCTGTTCCATAATCAGAACTCCTCAAAACCTGGTTCTGCTGGTGAGGGTCCAGTGGCCCCTCATAAAAGGGGGGGTACTGTAAGGTCCACGCCCGTTTGGACTTCAACGCCATCCTCTGGCTGCATGCTACAGCGCAGGAGGCGTGTCAGGCTATGATACCTTGTTTTAGGTTCTTGTAGTACCCTGTCTGAACACTGTCCTATTCCCTCACCTCTGTAATTGATTTTCCACCACACCCATCTTTCTCACCTTTGTTTCCCTCTGCTCCTCTAATAGTTAATCTCAGCCTTGCCTTATGATTGACAGCCTATCTGCCAATCCATCCTGGGGTGGGTTCTGACTTCCTATTTACAGCCCATCAGCCCACAATTGGTTGCTGGCTATTGTGACTCTGCCCTCACTAAGTGTTTCTCTTGCTATTGTATTGTATTACTGACTTTTGACCTTTGGCTTTTCCTGTGACTACTCCCTTGGATTGCAATTTGGTAATGCTTTGTCTCTCTGTCTTTGACCCTTTGCTTGCTGACTCCTCTTCTGTGTTGTTTGTCTTGTCTGCAGTTTGTGTTATTGTTTATCTAGAAAAGGGACTGGCGCCCAGTTGTCCGCTGTCACCTAGGGCAGTGAGGCAAGTAGGCAAGGTCAGGGGGTGGGTTGAGTTTAGGACTCAATGTGTCTGTCATTCCCTTCCTCCCAGGTTTCAGCAGCAGCACTGGGGAATTTCTCAACTGGCAATTCCCTAACAGCTTGTTGATGTTTTTTACTATCATTGTGGATGTTTTGTACTTTATTTTATCATATGTTTATTAAAGGTTAAGTTTTATCTATTCACCACTTTGGATCTTTCTCTCTTGTTGTAGCAACACTTCTGCTTCTAGCATGCCACCACAGCTTTTAGTCCAAGGTTTTTCAGCTCTTGCATAAGTCTTCTATAACAATTTTTGTTGTTGGTATAGATGCCCAGAATATTCCATGCCATGTTCCCCTCTGTGCTTCTCATTTGTTTGCGATGGCAGAGGTTTGAGAGCACATTCTTGCACATCTGTTGTTGTTACTCAGATATACAACTGATTTTGTATAATAGCTTCCTTTTGTATAACATGAAATGTTTTTTTCTGCATCAATCTTATCTTAAGTTTTATAAGAGTTTTCAGGAGACTTACCTATGTTTTTAATCTACCATTTCTGTTGCAGATACATTGCTTTCTGCTTTATCCTTATCATATCCTCTCTATGTAATATTGTTAATTGCTTATATTTGAGCCATGCAATATGCATATTTTGTCTTTTTGGTTCTTGCTTTTCTTGGAAAATGAACTAAAAATACAATCTTGGAGTTCATTTTTAAAACTCAAATGATGAATATTTGTTTACAATTTATTTTACACTCTTTTTTTAGTGTTTCTAAAACAATTTGCAATGTAAATTAACATTTAGAAACATATAATTTCTATACTTTAAATGACCAAACCACTGCATATTGATTCTATCATCATGTTATTTATTTATTTATTAAAGAGAAGTATACAAGTAAAAAGAATGTTATTTTTTTTGTGAACTCTTCATAATTCGCATCCCTAGTTTTTTTCATTTAGCAGAGTTTATAATTACATGGCAGCTTTCCACATAGGCATCACTGAGCAAATGGCAGTACGTAGCACAGATGCAGAGATTAGTAGAAGATAGGGACACAGACGCAGCAGCTGTAATTATTTTCACATGTTCGGAAATGCACTTTCACCTAGATAATATGTGCTATAACAGATTTTGGCGCTGGGTTCTGCCCTTGTGAACTATAAAGATTCAGCATAACTTGTTAGCAGTGAGTTTGGGATTGTATTTTCCTAGTCTTAACTATTCTATAATTTACAAATGCAAAGTTAATTTTTTTTTCTCCCCAGAGAACCTGAAGAAACACAATCTCCTTTACTGTTATCATCAGCACAAAACAGAGTTTCATAATGAGCCAATGTTTTATGGCGAACATAATAAAGTGCAATAATAGTATGCTCCAATTTAAATCTGACTATGTCAACTGATTTTATGCCAAGCATGACATGATTATAGTTATAGGTCTAAATATTAATACTGCCTTTTAATATGCATTTATATTGCTAGTTTGATTTACATTTATACAATATTTATTTACCAGGTGTAAATATTAGTCTATGCTTCATTAGACATAGTTAGTTTGGTTGAATAAAGGCTTATGTCCATCTAGTTCAACCAGAAGATGGGGAATGGCATAACTGCAGGGATGGGTCAAGGAAATGAGCACTCTATACATTTCCATAAGAATCAATGCTACATTGCTGTAAAAAGGCATCTAAGCTGCTTTTGACGGTGCCAACTGTTGCTACGGTGACCAGCTCCTGAGGTAGGCTATTCCACAGATTAACAGTCCTTACAGTCAAGAAGTCCTGTTGCTCTGAAGCCATGGTGGAGGGAGTGACCCCTTGTCTTTTGTGGGGATTTTACATGAAACAGCTGTTCTCTTTATATTTTGTATGGGCCCTTTATATATTTATAAAGGTTTATCATTAGAGATGAGCAAACCAGTTTAGATTGAAGCAGATTTGACATAAATTATCCAAAAGTTTTGTGTCCATTTTTTGGTGTTCCAGAAGTAAAATTATTATAATCTGGGGTCTCTTCAAATTCTTTCTCCACATAGACAAAGAGGAAGCAGAGTTTAAAATGATGAGAAAAGTAGGAGTTAGTCGCAGGGCAAAGGAATGGGGTTGTTGCATAGGAAACAGAGAATAATCATGCACAGATATACCTACGCTTACTTAGCTCTAATTTGGTTAAGAACTCCAATTTTTCATTAATACAGTTCAATGCAATATCAAGACATGCTAACAAAACCCTTGAAAGTCTGCAATTTAGACAACCACTGGGTAGCTGCACATAGACACATATAGGGTAGATAGCATATCACTTTACAATATCATATTGCAAAAAGGTAGTCATCTTGTAACACACATATCCAGACATGGTTTTGAGACATGTTCTTGTCTCCCTTTGGATCAATACAAGTTTTCAGAGATCATCAAAATGTAGGGCCAAGGGGTGAGATATTATATAATATAATAAAAGACAGCTTTCTTTCTATGTTGCTTTTATTTTTAATATTCAGCATAAAAATGTGACTCAAAGTTTCTGCTAAATGGTATCTTGGATAATCTGCTAGCCAAGTAATATATTTCCATGGTGCAATCTCTGAAACTGAGATAACTGTCTGAATGTCAGATATGCGTGATTGATGCAATCTATTCCATTGCGTGTGAGTAGTAGTGTTTGGCATTTTTTATCTCTGTTTCGTTGTTGTGCTTCTTTAATAACAGAAATGCATCTCTGTCATCTTTTATTTTACTTACTTTACAAAATGCTCACTTAGGAAATGTATGAAAATATGTAAGGATAGCTTTATACCCATAATAGGCATTTTTGTTAAAGCTAATAGGTTAATGTGAGTTAAAGAGTTTTTCAAAACTGGGAATGAAGCCAGAGAAATGATATTAAAGATGCGATGTAAGCAGTTTGTAAAGCTTTATTCAATGTATACAGCAGCCCAAAATATTGCACTGTAAATATATATTTACAGAGGCAAAGTTATCATTATTTTGTGACAAAAGTAATAAATGACCTGTTTAACGATAAACAAGCTCGAATTTTAGAGCGGCTAAGAGGTCAATACATGCATAATGCATTGGTTTGGGTACTGCACACAAAGCCACTGTAAATTACAATAATTCCAGGCTAGGCGAGATCATTTGATGTTTATAGCTATATCTTTCTCAAAAACTGCACTTAAATGTCTGTATTAAGGATAGTGAAAATGTACCCAAAGCAGAATGTTGGTTTAAAGATGACATAAAATCCCTGCAGCTGAGTTAACACTCCAAAAAGGGTTCAATAAGGTGATGAATTATTTAAAGTAGATGACAAATGCAAAATACAAAATTAAAGAACAGCAGAACGCCGCTGGCAACACATTCAAGGTTTTGAACTGAATTAATAGTGCCCAAGTTACAGCAAGTAAGCACACAAAACTATGTAAAAAAGTGCTGTAAATATTCTTAAAAAGACGTCCAAACCACTAGATGTCACATTTCTAACAAATGGAATGGTAAATATGTCTATATGTAAAGACTAATATACATATCATAAAAACTATTTCCTTCTTTGTAGTGCGAAGGAGAATTCTGCTATCTTCTAGGTCTAGTTTACAGCTAAAACATTTATAATAGGCTTTTCTATGTAAGATTTGCAAAAGTAACATAGCAGAAATGTTTAATGCCTACTTCAGATTTTTTTTTTTCATTTATCACAACCAGTGTCCTATATATCAAAAATATAAGCAACTTTTGACTTACCTTGGCAAATGACTTTAGTAAATTCAGAATTCTGTGAGTTCTCAAAAAGAGTTAGCAGAGTGATGTTTGTTGTTTTACATCTGTAAGAGGCAAGTCAATCTCCACCATGGAACAGAGCCAAATGCACTCTACAGTATATGCTGACCTACAGTGCTTTTTATGGCTTTATATTAGGAAATGGACACATAAGCTGAAAGCCACAGTACACAATCTTTTTACTGCCTTTGCACCCTCTAAAGTTATCTCTCAGCCTCTGCAGAGCTGTAATATGGCAATGTGTGACATCCCAGTGAACACTACTATATTGTTTTTGTTTGCTTTTATTGTTTATGTGCCACTGTGTCTGTATATAATGCATGTTTATAGTTTTGCACCTTGTCAATGTTTGGTTCCCACAGTTTTGGAGCACTTAGCTGTGGTTGGTACACCCTTCCTTTAGAGTTAAGTTCAGTTCAGCTTGGCCAGCTGTTGGTTGAGGTAAGGGGAGAAGACTCAGAGTCTTCAGACTGCAGCAGACAGTCTAGCTGAGTCTTCTGTGCAGAGCAGACCATCATTACTGAAAAAATGACCTTTGCAGCCCCAGAGAGATGTTTAGTGAGTTCTGTTTAGAGCCACTGTCTATCATAGCCTTTCTACATCCCTGAGACAAGGAAGAACTTGCCATCTTCCCCTGAGAGGGAAGAAAGTACAGAATGGATGAAAAGTTGAAGTTTATCAGAGCCCCACAGTCTGAATCCTGCAATACACAGGCATACAGGGTTGTCAATTGAAACTTATTCATTCACAGCCCCATACACGTAATGGGTGACGCAGAGTATACAGGGAGTTATATTTGAGTGGAGTTATCTGGCACTGGACTTATCCATAATTGGGCATCCCATTGCTGTGGAAAAACCATTACCAGACTCATTACTAAGTAAAATGTATTGTTCAAAAATAAACAATTTGTCTAGGGTCACTGTATTTTGATGTCTATAGCTTTTTTGTTGTTTTTTTGATGGAGCTATGTGAGGGATCTTTTTTTGAGGGGCAAGATTCAGTTTTTATTACTACCAAGTTTCGGTATGTAGAACCTTTAGATCACTTTTTATTGCTGTTTTTGGGGTAGGAGATTTCACCAAAACAAAGCAATTTGTGCATGTGTGGTATTTTTTTTTACAGCATTCACCATACAGGATAAATAATATTATTTTTGGATAGTGTGACATATATGCACTTGAGGATACCTAGTATTTTATTTGTTTACATTATGTATTTTTTCAATTCTAAATGTTTTTTTTTTACTTTTTATTTATTTTTAATACTATAACAATTTTTTTTTACATTTTTTTTACCCTAGTTCAATGTATTGCAATACTTGTGTATTGTAGTATATCGTAAATAAATTCCTTATGCGCAGTAGGGAAAGGCAGTCAGGAACCCAATCAACCCCCTCCTGGCTTCCTTACCATATTGCGCATAAGGAGTCTAAGAATGAAATAACAGGGTTGAGGGTGCTGAAAAGGGGGCAACCACCCAGATGCCATGAATGTTATTTATCATGACATCTGTGGGGTTAAGTCACCGGAGCTGGAGTATTTTCCAGCTCTGGCAGCTAGTCCCAGCTGTGTAATACAGTGACAACCCGGAAATCATGCAAAAGGAACGGTTCCTGTGCTGGCGGCACCGAACTATTATTATAGTAGCACTAAGTGTTACTTGTACATCAACAACAACAAAAAAGAGTCTTTTAGTGTCCATTTAGCATTATTAGCACAATTTATTTAGAATGAAGCAGTTCTGCAGGCACAGAGATACATTTTTTAGGATGGCATGGAGGTGTTGATATGTAAAACCACTAAAACCAAATTGTCAATGTGGTGTGGAGACACTCCTATATATAGAGTGGCTGTGCCACTGCATAGACAAAGTGTAAGGCTGTAGCCAACACAGGGTCATACTGTGGAATGTTTCACTAAACTGCATCCATACTATAACACCCAAATTGTACAAAGGTTTTATTTTCCCAAATTAGCCTAAGGAGAGACGACAACCTGCCACCCAGAGCAAAGACAGTATAACATTAACCATTAATATTTCAATGGCATATGGCATACATTAAACACAGATCCAACAAAGTGCACTAGACATGGCATGGCTTGGGACCACCTCTAATGGTGCTATACCAATAGACCCCCTACAAGGATCAGATCATCACTGCAGGATCTGCCAGGCTGCTACCTCCTGAGGTGGCCCAGTTAGGTAGCAGTTGACCAGGAATGACAGAACTGAGGTGCTAAATACCACAGTAACAGGATAAAACACATACTGCACAGATATTAAAGAAGTGCAAACACTAACAATTAAAGAGACATGAGCAGGACAGAACACAGAAGTAGCAAATCAGCCAGGTTTGCTAAGAAAGGCAGTATGTCCGTGAACACAGAAAGGAAGTGTTATATACACGTGGACAAAATTGTTGGTATACCTCGTTTAATAAAAGAAAAGCCCACAATGGTCACAGAAATAACTTGAATCTGTCAAAAGTAATAATATATAAAAATTCTATGAAAATGAACAAATGAAAGCCAGACATTGCTTTTCAACCATGCTTCAACAGAATTTTTAAAAAAAGAAAACTCATGAAACAGGCCTGGACAGAAATGATGGTGCCCTTAACTTAATATTTTGTTGCACAACATTTTGAGGCAATCACATGTTTCAGCTCCTTCCAAAGATGCTCAATAGGATTTAGGTCAGGGCTCATAGAAGTCCACTTCAGAATAGTCCAACGTTTTCCTCTTAGCCATTCTTGGGTGTTTTTAGCTGTGTGTTTTGGGTCATTATCCTGTTGCAAGACCCATGACCTGCGACTGAGACCAAGCTTTCTGACACTGGGCAGCACATTTCTGTCTAGAATCCCTTGTTAGTCTTGAGATTTCATTGTACCCTGCACAGATTCAAGACACCCTGTGCCAGATGCAGCAAAGCAGCCCCAGAACATAACAGAGCCTCCTCCATGTTTCACAGTAGGGACAGTGTTCTTTTCAAGATATACTTCATTTTTCCGTCTGTGAACATAGAGCTGATGTGCCTTGCCAAAAATTTCGATTTTTGTCTCATCTGTCCATAGGACATTCTCCCAGAAGCTTTGTGGCTTGTCAACATGTAGTTTGGCAAATTCCAGTTTTGTCAGATTCAAGTTATTTCTGAGACCATTGTGGGTTTTTCTTTCATTAAACGAGGGGTACCAACAATTTTGTCCACGTGTGTACATATCCAATGCAACATACATTACATGACTATAGAAAAGTACCCTTGGGTCCATCATCAAGAATCCACTGGATCAGGTAAGATAATATTATCTCCCCAGACAACCTCTTTAAGGGCAGTAGAATAAGTTTAATATAATAACAATGAGAACCCCAACAAGTTGTTGCATAATTCATTAAGACTCATATTAAAGAGATAAAAAACACACACAAAAAAAAGTGACTGCAGTGCAAGTGAATAAAAAAGTGCTAGTACTTACAGTGCAGTATTTTTGCCAACAACATTTATTTTATTTGGTGTATTTTATTATTTTTATAATTGCACCATTCTTAATTGCACTTAATTCATGTATACACACTATTCGCCACTGATATTATTTTAGGTAGTTTTTCTACAGTCATGGCCATAAGTGTTGGCACCCTATTGGCACCCCTATTTCTCCCAGAAAATTATTGTAGCTACTCATCTTTTGTTATATACATGTTTATTTCCTTTGTGTGTATTGGAATAACACAAAAACAGAGATAAAAAAAGGCAAGGTAAATTGGACATAATTCCACACAAAACTTCAAAAATGGGCCGTACAACATTGTTGGCACCTTTTCAAAATTGTGGGTAAATGACTTAGTTTCACACATGTGGTGCTCATTCAAACACACATGTGGCAAGTAACAAGTAACAGGTGTGGTAAATATAAAAATCACACCTGAAACCAGATAAAAAGGAGAGAACTTGACTGAATCTTTGCATTGTGTGTCTGTGTGTGCCACACTAAGCATGGAGAACAGAAAGAGAAGAGAACTGGCCACCAAAATTGTGTAAAAATATTAACAATCTCAATGTTCAAGTCCATTTCCAGGGATCTTGATGTTCCTTTGTCCATGGTGCACAACAGTTTACAACCCATGGGACTGTAGCTAATCTCTCTGGATGTGGATGGAAGAGAAAAATTGATGAAAGGTTGCAACGCAGGATAGTCCGGATGGTGGATAAACAGCCCCAATCAGTCAGTCAGTGTGAACTATCCATCAACATTTGAATGAAATGAAATGCTATGACAGGAGACCCAGGAGGACCCCACTGCTGACATAAAAAAGCTAGACTGCAGTTTGCCAAAATCTTTCTGGGAAAACAGAGATGGAAAGACAGTGAGGTGAGGGGAATGGGTTTTCTCTCTTAATTCAATGAATGCAGATGGGAGGGGCTGATTCTACACATATCCTTGCACATGCCTACAAACTACAAAGACTGAAGATTCTGCAGCATCTCATGGCTTATAATGTAGGAAAAAAGTTTTCTATGTACATGTACGTACTTCTGGCTGCTTGTGTGATTACAGATGGGATATTATTCACAGACAGTAAGCAGCAGAAAAAACTGATAGGACATCATGTATGAAGGTCTGTATAGTCATAGCCTAGCAAGACCCTGCACATATTTCAATTTTTCATGAAAACTCAGATACCCTTTAACAAATATTGCCACTGTCAGTCAATTGCTCTAATACATATGACCAGAAGTCCGTGCTGAAAGTCTTTGTGATGTTGAGGTCTTGTGATCCAGATGTGAGCTGTAGCATACAGATAATTGACTTAGATGCACTCCAGCAAGTTCTATTTAAGTCTCAGACTGTGGGGCAAAACATGCATTGAAACTGGAGAATGGAGATCATGCCTATCTACTCACTGCCACTATCTCTACCCTGGTTTGTATATGTTCATATTAATGAGAGAACTTTTATTGTGACTAGGTTCCATCCACATGGATTGATGTAAGGCCTTATTTTATGTATCATTATTTTTTCTTGGATCCCTTAGTTATATATGAGTTTGTATATCAATTATACACCCTTTGAATTGTTGTGTTGTTCATGGTTTTAATCCAATACCCCACTGCTGCTAATTGCACCTTAATTATTAAGAAACTCTGGCCTTAACTATTTACGTGGGAAGTAACCAATCACAAAGCAAAATTCACACATGTAGAGAATTAAAATTCAGTTAGCAATCTGCATATCGCTATTTGTTTTCGCTATAATAATATTGACCCACAAAATAAAGATAACTTAATAACAATTTATGCTGCACTGAATGGTGCATAATTGTAAGCACTTGAAAATGGCAATATTGTTTTTGTTCATGCCTCACTGTACGTTAATAAAATGGGAAGTGTTCTTAAAGGGTTAAGAAACTAATGCCTTGGATACTAAAAGTTCTTGTCCCACCACTAATTACTGGCAAGGTCTTGTCAAAGACAGCTTGTCCAGGAACGAGAACGTTACTAGTTTATTGGGTTTATTAGGTTCTATGCCTATTGGTGTTTATTTCTAACCATTTTTTTATTTGAGTTACATATTTTTATGTGGTATTTTTAAAATGGTGAAGTTTAGCCATTTGTAAACACTTTTTGTGGTCATTTCTATATTACTAGCAAATTCAAAGATTTCTTCATTTATAGATCATGTTATAAACATGAACCTGATTTTGTCATAGCAAATTTTAGTTTAAAAACTAAACTGCAGCTAGGGAAATGTAGTTGTAAATGTGCCTAGTAACTCCTGTGAATACAGTGGAATTAATGTCTGACACATACAGATTGAGCAACATTAATCATTTTAAGGCACGTACCATTTGCCTGTCTTTTTTAAATATATCTCCACAGTACATACAGTGCTGGTCAAAAGTATTGGCACCCCTGCAATTCTGTCAGATAATACTCAATTTCTTCCAGAAAATGATTGCAATCACAAATGCTTTGTTAATAATATCTTCATTTAATTTGTCGTCAATGGAAAACCACAAAAAGAATTGTCAAAAAGCCAAATTGGATATAATTCCACACCAAACATAAAAAAGGGGGTGGACAAAAGTATTGGCACCCTTTGAAAAATCATGTGATGCTTCTCTAATTTGTGTAATTAACAGCACCTATTACTTACCTGTGGCACATAACAGGTGGTGGCAATAACTAAATCATACTTGCAGCCAGTTGAAATGGATTAAAGTTGACTCAACCTCTGTCCTGTGTCCTTTTGTGTACCACATTGAGCATGGAGAAAAGAAAGAAGACCAAAGAACTGTCTGAGGACTTGAGAAGCAAAATTGTGAGGAAGCATGAGCAATCTCAAGGCTACAAGTCCATCTCCAAAGACCTGAATGTTCCTGTGTCTACCGTGCACAGTGTCATCAAGAAGTTTAAAGCCCATGGCACTGTGGCTAACCTCCCTAGATGTGGACGGAAAAGAAAAATTGACGAGAGATTTCAACGAAAGATTGTGCGGATGGTGGCTAAAGAACCTCGACTAGCATCCAAACAAGTTCTAGCTGCCCTGCAGTCCGAGGGTACAACAGTGTCAACCCGTACTATCCGTTGGCATCTGAATGAAAAGGGACTCTATGGTAGGATACCCAGGAAGACCCCACTTCTGACCCAGAGACATAAAAAAGCCAGGCTGGAGTTTGCCAAAACTTACCTGAGAAAGCCAAAAACTTTTTGGAAGAATGTTCTCTGGTCAGATGAGACAAAAGTAGAGCTTTTTGGGAAAAGGCATCAACATAGAGTTTACAGGAAAAAAAAAGAGGCCTTCAAAGAAAAGAACACGGTCCCTACAGTCAAACATGGCGGAGGTTCCCTGATGTTTTGGGGTTGCTTTGCTGCCTCTGGCACTGGACTGCTTGACCGTGTGCATGGCATTATGAAGTCTGAAGACTACTAACAAATTTTGCAGCATAATGTAGGGCCCAGTGTGAGAAAGCTGGGTCTCCCTCAGAGGTCATGGGTCTTCCAGCAGGACAATGACCCAAAACACACTTCAAAAAGCACTAGAAAATGGTTTGAGAGAAAGCACTGGAGACTTCTAAAGTGGCCAGCAATGAGTCCAGACCTGAATCCCATAGAACACCTGTGGAGAGATCTCAAAATGGCAGTTTGGAGAAGGCACCCTTCAAATCTTAGGGACCTGGAGAAATTTGCCAAAGAAGAATGGTCTAAAATTCCAGCAGAGCATTGTAAGAAACTCATTGATGGTTACCGGAAGCGGCTGTTCGCAGTTATTTTGTCTAAAGGTTGTGCTACCAAGTATTAGGCTGAGGGTGCCAATACTTTTGTCCGGCCCATTTTTGGAGTTTTGTGTAAAATGATCAATGATTTGACTTTTTTTTCATTCTCTTTTGTGTTTTTTCATTGCAAGCAAAATAAATGAAGATATTATTACCAAAGCATTTGTGATTGCAATCATTTTCTGTAAGAAATTGAGTATTATCTGACAGAATTGCAGGGGTGCCAATACTTTTGGCCAGCACTGTATACTCTCCAAAAATATAAGCTCAAAATGCAGAAAGCGAGTAGCAGCAGTTGTCAGCTCCCGGCAAAGCTAGAAATTCCTCCATCATTAATCTGTATATATCAATGTTTCTCAGAAAATAGAACTAGAAATGTTCTTATGTAATATTATGCAAAATAGAACAAGAATTGTATGTGGAGAAAAGGGAAAATTAGTGTTTTTCTTATACAGGAGGTAGAAACTACAGCGGAAAAGAAAATGTACTCTTTCATTTGTATTTTCATGTTACCATTACTTTGTTGTATGCAGCAGTATTTCCATGAGTTTAGTTCTGAACCAAAAGCCACATGCACTAAATGTTTCATGTACTAGTGCATAGAACTACTAGTCCCATACCTTTCTTATACTAACAGTGCATTACAGCACTGTCTCTGCACAATGCTATGTTATAGCCCAAAGATTAGTCTTACACAACACCCATATGAGCTAACTGAATATGATTTGTGTGCAGCGACAAGGTGCACTGCACTGATATAATAAAGATATATGAGCAGTAATTTAACCCCTTCCTGACATCAAGAATACATGTACAGTGGATGTCAGTACTTTACACATGGTGCCCAGTCAGGAGCTAAGCAGGTACAATAGTCACCAGGTTGGGCACGCAGGTGGGCACCCAGCAGCATTGCCCACAATCTCACTTTGGGCATTGCCTTCAGATGCTTCTGAGAGACACCTGGAGATCAGCAGTGCAGGCACTGCTACAGTGGGGAAAAAAAGTATTTAGTCAGCCACCAATTGTGCAAGTTCTCCCACTTAAAAAGATGAGAGAGGCCTGTAATTGACATCATAGGTAGATCTCAACTATGAGAGACAAAATGAGAAAACATATCCAGAAAATCACATTGTCTGATTTTTAAAGAATTTATTTGCAAATTATGGTGGAAAATAAGTATTTGATCAATAACAAAAGTTCATCTCAATACTTTGTTATATATCCTTTGTTGGCAATGACAGAGGTCAAACGTTTTCTGTAAGTCTTCACAAGGTTGGCACACACTGTTGCTGGTATGTTGGCCCATTCCTCCATGCAGATCTCCTCTAGAGCAGTGATGTTTTGGGGCTGTCGCTGGGCAACACAGACTTTCAACTCCCTCCAAAGGTTTTCTATGGGGTTGAGATCTGGAGACTGGCTAGGCCACTCCAGGACCTTGAAATGCTTCTTATGAAGCCACTCCTTCGTTGCCCTGGCGGTGTGCTTGGGATCATTGTCATTCTGAAAGACCCAGCCATGTTTCATCTTCAATGCCCTTGCTGATGGAAGGAGGTTTGCACTCAAAATCTCATGATACATGGCCCCATTTATTCTTTCAAGTACACGGATCAGTCGTCCTGGTCCCTTTGCAGAGAAACAGCCCCAAAGCGCGATGTTGCCACCCCCATGCTTCACAGTAGGTATGGTGTTCTTTGGATGCAACTCAGCATTCACTCTCCTCCAAACACGATGAGTTGTGTTTCTACCAAACAGTTCTACTTTGGTTTCATCTGACAATATGACATTCTCCCAATACTCTTCTGGAACATCCAAATGCTCTCTAGCAAACTTCAGACGGGCCCGGATATGTACTGGCTTAAGCAGGGGGACACGTCTGGCACTGCAGGATCTGTGTCCCTGGCGGCGTAGTGTGTTATTGACGGTAGCCTTTGTTACGTTAGTCCCAGCTTTCTGCAGGTCATTCACTAGGTCCCCCCGTGTCATTCTGGGATTTTTGCTCACCGTTCTTGTGATCATTTTGACCCTACGGGATAAGTTCTTACGTGGAGCCCCTGATCGAGGGAGATTATCAGTGGTCTTGTATGTCTTCCATTTTCTAATTATTGCTCCCACAGTTGATTTCTTCACACCAAGCTGCTTGCCTATTGCAGATTCAGTCTTCCCAGCCTGGTGCAGGTCTACAATTTTGTTTCTGGTGTCCTTCCACAGCTCTTTGGTCTTCACCATAGTGGAGTTTGGAGTGTGACTGTTTGAGGTTGTGGACAAGTGTCTTTTATACTGATAACAATGTCAAACAGGTGCCATTACTACAGGTAATGAGTGGAGGACAGAGGAGCCTCTTAAAGAAGAAGTTACAGATCTGTGAAAGCTAGAAATCTTGCTTGTTTGTAGGCGACCAAATACTTATTTTCCACCATAATTTGCAAATAAATTCTTAAAAAATCAGACAATGTGATTTTCTAGATATGTTTTCTCATTTTGTCTCTCATAATTGAGGTCTACCTATGATGTCAATTACAGACCTCTTTCATCTTTTTAAGTGGGAGAACTTGCACAATTGGTGCCTGACTAAATACTTTTTTTTCCCCACTGTATATTAATAAGGATCGCTGTCTTGAGAGTGGTGATCCACTATTATTTCAACTAGCAGACTATTAAAGTCAATACATTTTACAAAATACTGCAATACATTAGTATGAGAGTGATAAACATTTGTAATGTGCTTCTTTCACCAAGGAACTCAAATCACAGGGAGCGTTATGGAGTAGGGAAGTTAGTGGCTGCTGTACAGGCGCTCATCTCCAACACCCACAAAGGTCAGTTGTTTTACAGAAAGCCAATTTAGCTATCAGTATATTTTTGGCATGTAGAAGGAACTGGAGTCCCTAGACGAAACCCACACAAACACAGGGAGAACATACAAACTTCATACAAATATTGCCCTTGGTCAAACTATAACCAAATTTACTGCAGTATATTGTATTTGTGATCAGATCAAGAGTTCAAGTCCGCTAGGGGGTCTAAAAATAAAATTTCACCCCCTTCCCAAGAGCTCATATAAAAATAAATAGTCAAACAATAATAAACATAAACACATTATATGATAATATAATATATGTCAATTTCAGATGCAGGAATAACCAAAAATACTTATCCCATACAGTGAATGATGTAGTTAATACAAATGCAAAAGTCATGGCTTTCTGGTTTGTTGTCTGGCTTCAGCTCCTGAAAAGATGTAATTTGTATGGCTTACCTTGCAGACATCACATCATTCTCACTGTTATCACATACAGTATCTCCCAAAATGTCGTTGCCTGGAAACTTCCCTCATCCCTTTGTTCATTTTTCCCGTCAAAATCGCCAGAATTTGTGTCATAGGCTCCTACACAGATCAGAACAGAGACTAAGTATAATGTCATACCAAATTTATCACCAGAAAAGGAACCTCTCTTTTCTAGCCTGCTTTGGAAGTCCTATGTAGACTCTGTATCTCACAGAAAATAAATGGTTTCAAATGATAAAACTTAACTTTTAATATTTTAAAATAAAAATTGCACAAAGGACGTCCACTAATCTACTAAAAGACAGATCAATGTGGTCTGTGCCTGCCTATTCAAAGTTTATTCAGGATTTAAATGTTAGACAGTATTCACACTCTCCAACTTTCCACTGGACCTAGGGTGTAATAAGATACTTTCACCACCCTTAGACTAAGGTTATAGTATCACGGCTGCATCATACAACAGGTCAGTATTTTGTCAGTTGCTCTTAGTGCTAGGAAAACCCAAACACCTGGTCCCCACACACATAATTTGTAAAGCCTCACTGACTAGACTCCTGCACAGCCATGATGTACCTCCACAACCCTAGTCTGTAGTATGTACATATGCCAGTAATCTAGGTACAGGTCACAGTAACTTCATTTCCTGTCATTAAAATGTTATAACCATAAGGGAAACTATGATATTCTGACCCTTATACTCAATAAACCCTTATATTGCAGCCATTACTGATATCCCCTATGTTGACTCCAGGGATATACAGCTACCATTTCCATTAGTGACTCAAGTTCCACCAACTAATCTCCAGGCTAATCAGACTGCCCCAGTCTCCTGTCAGTCCTTCATGCCCCCAAGTGGTATGGCTTGTGGTCAACTAACTCAAAAATAGAAAATAAACTTGCTCTATGCGTTTCCCCTGTGTTATCTATATCAGGTTCATCAGGAGCCAATGCTAATAAACTTATCAGTTGGTCTAAGCTGCTATAAATATTTATCAAAAATGCAGTTACAACTGCAGTTCCTGGAGCACTGATGGTGTGCTCCAGTGTATAGAGTAGCTGACGCCACACTGAGCCTTGCCTGCTTTATAAAGGTCAGCCCATTCATTCGGTGCCATCCCCTTTCCTAATGCTGTCTACAGTGAGCCAATAGAAATCACTAGCTCACTCCACCAATCACGCCTCCTAGGGGGTGTGTCCACCTCAGTCCTCTACTGTGTTCATGTGACTGCCGATCATGTGACCACTGAATGTAAACAATTACAGTGATCCAGCGCTAGACGGTGAATCTACTGATTCACATTTGATTTTCACCTCATCTACACAGGCTGCTGATCATCTGGCTGCTGCGTCTCAGCCATTCCGATGATCAAGGGCCAACTGGTAATTTTGTATACTTAACCTCCATTCCTCCATATACCAGGTCATAAACCCAGAGGGGAGATATCCAAAACAGAGTTAAATCCGGATCCATAGTATCCTATCACAACCGTACTCTAAAGGAGTCGGAGGTTAGGTTTAACCCCAGACCGTAACAGCGGATGGATCATAAACCTACCTATCATAGTTCACATACAGTGGGCTCTCCCTTATTGTTCCCCAAACTATAGATAACCTAACCATCCCACTCAGATCCATTTGCATACCTCCTAATGGTCAATCCCTACAACTCTAACTCTTTTCTATTTCTCAACCCTCTGATTGCGTACCAAAACTACCGTACATCATAGCTACGACCCATCAAACACCACAACATTATATTGTAAATCGTACCTCACCACCTAGATTCAGGCAATGCAAAAGATAAACGTCTACCCATCTAAATACGGGGCGATAAATGACACGATACACCTCCCATATTTCTCACCCCTATTTATCTTTCTTCAATAAATGGCGCAAAGGATATCAAATCATTGAGGCCTCTAGGTTTGACACAGTTAAACCTAAATATCCATTCCGCTTCCTTCCTCAAAATTGCCCTATCCCAATCTCCTCCTCGTGGTGATTTGCGTACTAACTCAATGCCCTGAAATCTCAATGTAGATGGGTCACCTCCATGTTTGCTCCAGAAATGTAAACTCAGGGGACGTTCTTCTCTCCTGTTGATATATCCAACATGATCTAATATCCTACGACGTAATTCCCTTTTCGTTTTACCCACGTAGTTCACTGGGCATGGACAGGATGCGACATATACCACACCCACAGAGCGGCAATTAATGAAATCTCTCGTATAATATTTTTTACCCGTAGCTGCCGCCGTAACTTCACGTCCCTTCAAAATAAATTCACAGGCCCTACAACCACCACACCTAAATGTGCCTGCCGGTCTTTCACTCCCCAACCAGGTACCCCCAGACTCCTCTGATTCCAGATGACTATGAACTAGTCTGTCTCTGAGGTTACGGCCTCTTCTGTAGGTGATTGATGGATATTCAGATACCCTATCCCTTAAATCAGGGTCCTGTCGCAGGATATCCCAATATGATCTCAATATGTCAACCACCATTCTGGAACCTTGATCAAATGTCCCGATTAATCTAATGATATTTTGGGGAGGCGGTTCATCTTTTGGTATAAGTAATCTTTGTCTGTCACATTCTGTCGCAAAACGTCTAGCATCCTGGAGCACATTTATCGGGTACCCTCTACTCCTAAATCTTTGTTCTAATAACTGAGATTGAGCATTAAATTCCTGGACCGAAGAACAGTTTCTGCGTACACGCAAAAACTGTCCCTTGGGGATCCCACTACGAAGTGGTCTCGGATGGGAGCTTTCCCACCTCAAGAGATTGTTTGTTGCTGTCTCCTTACGATACAAAGTGGTGGATATATTCCCATCACTCCCAATTGATATACTAAGGTCCAGGAAATTAATATTGTTTTGACTGATGGTCGCTGTGACTTTCAAGTTCAAATCATTAATGTTCAATTTCCTCACAAACTCCCAGAAACATTCCACTGAGCCAGTCCATATTAACAATATGTCATCAATATATCTGAGCCATAGGAGGATGTGTCTAGTCCATTCCTCCCATGCCTCAGAAAAGACGTGACGCTCCTCCCACCACCCCAAGAACAAGTTGGCATATGTCGGGGATGCAGGGCTGCCCATGGCAGAACCCTGCAACTGGTGGAAGAAGCGTCTATTGAACGTAAATACATTCCGAGTCAGGATAAATCTCATCAGTTCCATGACCAACTGATTATGGGAATCCATGTGTAGGCCCCTCATATGTAGGAAATACTCCACAGCCCCACACCCCAAATCATGGGGTATGGAGCTGTATAACGCCTCCACGTCCAGGCTTGCCAATGATGAATTAGCTGTAACCTATGAGTCTGTGTACACAATGGGAGAAGGAGATCACGGAATCATCCCTGAGATTAATTGCTCTACTGTTGGAAGAAGAAAAAGTGGGACTGACCAAATGTTCTAATACACTGAAGGAGGTTATAGCTAAAGCCAGAACCTATTCAGGAGACCCTGAATTTGCAAAAAAAGAAAAGGAACTGCAAACTAATATTGAAAAGTACACACATTTTATTAAACATCGTAAACATCAACAGTTCCAGCGAGATTTGGCGGAGTTCAGGGAAAATAGGGAGTATGCAGGCTTCGCTGTACCCCAACCCCCAAGTGATTTGTCTTCCTCTGATTATGATACATCTGATAATGATAGACCACCTAGATCAAGAGAAACCGGAGGGAGACCTAAAGGGAGGAATTTTACATTAAATTTAAGGGGGGAGGGGACGAAATGAAAGAGGGATGATTCCCACTAGTGGAATTCCAACAGGGAGAAATCAGGGAGCAACTGGTTTTTTATCGCAAGGGCCCCCAATAACTCAATATCTATTGCGGGGTCGTACAGAAACCCAGTGAGATCACATGGGCCCACCACTGATTCCCATTTAATTCAGTCCAGTGAGGATGAGATGCAAATTATCAATTTGTCATCACATGTTCTAACTGATGCAGAGTCACATATGTTATCTAAAGGACTATCCTTTGTGCCTGCAACTCGATTTTATCTGTTCTCATGGGTTAAAGATGTGGCTTTATTTACCAGAAAGTTACGCTGGTCTAAGTTTATGGCAATTATAGAACAGAGACGGTCTAGTGAATTAGGTCTGGAAGTTGAGGATCTTCAAGGCCTAGATATTTTGGAAGAATTGTCTAATGAGGGTGAGGGCCTTACGGGTCCGGGTCCCTTCACAGATCTCCATTTGAGGAGTACAGCTACTCCCCCGCCGTGTGATACATCAGTTATTGATATTTTTGAGAGAATGGTAGTGGGGAGATTATCGGAGTTGACGATCCCTCAGCGAAACAAAATGAACTTGACTTCCCCAGAGATGAAGGCACTATTGAATTTAGAGAGGGATAGGTCCATTGTTATTAAGCCCTCCGATAAGGGGGGCAACGTGATCATGAATAGGGATGAATATGTGATGATGTGCATGGACATCCTCTCTATACGGGATAATTATGAGATCTTATGTGCTGATCCTACATCAGATTACATGATTGAACTGCGTACCATTCTGGATGAGGCAAGACAGAATGGTCTTATCAGTAGGAAGGAATGGGAGTTCATGTGCCCTAAATTTCCACGTATGGCTACCTTCTACTGTCTCCCCAAGGTGCACAAGGGGTATCCCCCCTTAAGGGGCATCCAATTGTCTCGGGCATCGGCGGCATAACTGAAGGGGCCAGCGCTTACGTGGATAAGATCTTGCGTCCATTTGTGCTGGCCCTGCCGTCGTATGTCCGGGACACGATGGACGTTTTGAGGCACCTTGAGGGAGTACAGGTTACAGCTAATTCATCATTGGCAAGCCTGGACGTGGAGGCGTTATACAGCTCCATACCTCATGATTTGGGGTGTGGGGCTGTGGAGTATTTCCTACATATGAGGGGCCTACACATGGATTCCCATAATCAGTTGGTCATGGAACTGATGAGATTTATCCTGACTCGGAATGTATTTACGTTCAATAGACGCTTCTTCCGCCAGTTGCAGGGTTCTGCCATGGGCAGCCCTGCATCCCCGACATATGCCAACTTGTTCTTGGGGTGGTGGGAGGAGCGTCACGTCTTTTCTGAGGCATGGGAGGAATGGACTAGACACATCCTCCTATGGCTCAGATATATTGATGACATATTGTTAATATGGACTGGCTCAGTGGAATGTTTCTGGGAGTTTGTGAGGAAATTGAACATTAATGATTTGAACTTGAAAGTCACAGCGACCATCAGTCAAAACAATATTAATTTCCTGGACCTTAGTATATCAATTGGGAGTGATGGGAATATATCCACCACTTTGTATCGTAAGGAGACAGCAACAAACAATCTCTTGAGGTGGGAAAGCTCCCATCCGAGACCACTTCGTAGTGGGATCCCCAAGGGACAGTTTTTGCGTGTACGCAGAAACTGTTCTTCGGTCCAGGAATTTAATGCTCAATCTCAGTTATTAGAACAAAGATTTAGGAGTAGAGGGTACCCGATAAATGTGCTCCAGGATGCTAGACGTTTTGCGACAGAATGTGACAGACAAAGATTACTTATACCAAAAGATGAACCGCCTCCCCAAAATATCATTAGATTAATCGGGACATTTGATCAAGGTTCCAGAATGGTGGTTGACATATTGAGATCATATTGGGATATCCTGCGACAGGACCCTGATTTAAGGGATAGGGTATCTGAATATCCATCAATCACCTACAGAAGAGGCCGTAACCTCAGAGACAGACTAGTTCATAGTCATCTGGAATCAGAGGAGTCTGGGGGTACCTGGTTGGGGAGTGAAAGACCGGCAGGCACATTTAGGTGTGGTGGTTGTAGGGCCTGTGAATTTATTTTGAAGGGACGTGAAGTTACGGCGGCAGCTACGGGTAAAAAATATTATACGAGAGATTTCATTAATTGCCGCTCTGTGGGTGTGGTATATGTCGCATCCTGTCCATGCCCAGTGAACTACGTGGGTAAAACGAAAAGGGAATTACGTCGTAGGATATTAGATCATGTTGGATATATCAACAGGAGAGAAGAACGTCCCCTGAGTTTACATTTCTGGAGCAAACATGGAGGTGACCCATCTACATTGAGATTTCAGGGCATTGAGTTAGTACGCAAATCACCACGAGGAGGAGATTGGGATAGGGCAATTTTGAGGAAGGAAGCGGAATGGATATTTAGGTTTAACTGTGTCAAACCTAGAGGCCTCAATGATTTGATATCCTTTGCGCCATTTATTGAAGAAAGATAAATAGGGGTGAGAAATATGGGAGGTGTATCGTGTCATTTATCGCCCCGTATTTAGATGGGTAGACGTTTATCTTTTGCATTGCCTGAATCTAGGTGGTGAGGTACGATTTACAATATAATGTTGTGGTGTTTGATGGGTCGTAGCTATGATGTACGGTAGTTTTGGTACGCAATCAGAGGGTTGAGAAATAGAAAAGAGTTAGAGTTGTAGGGATTGACCATTAGGAGGTATGCAAATGGATCTGAGTGGGATGGTTAGGTTATCTATAGTTTGGGGAACAATAAGGGAGAGCCCACTGTATGTGAACTATGATAGGTAGGTTTATGATCCATCCGCTGTTACGGTCTGGGGTTAAACCTAACCTCCGACTCCTTTAGAGTACGGTTGTGATAGGATACTATGGATCCGGATTTAACTCTGTTTTGGATATCTCCCCTCTGGGTTTATGACCTGGTATATGGAGGAATGGAGGTTAAGTATACAAAATTACCAGTTGGCCCTTGATCATCGGAATGGCTGAGACGCAGCAGCCAGATGATCAGCAGCCTGTGTAGATGAGGTGAAAATCAAATGTGAATCAGTAGATTCACCGTCTAGCGCTGGATCACTGTAATTGTTTACATTCAGTGGTCACATGATCGGCAGTCACATGAACTCAGTAGAGGACTGAGGTGGACACACCCCCTAGGAGGCGTGATTGGTGGAGTGAGCTAGTGATTTCTATTGGCTCACTGTAGACAGCATTAGGAAAGGGGATGGCACCGAATGAATGGGCTGACCTTTATAAAGCAGGCAAGGCTCAGTGTGGCGTCAGCTACTCTATACACTGGAGCACACCATCAGTGCTCCAGGAACTGCAGTTGTAACTGCATTTTTGATAAATATTTATAGCAGCTTAGACCAACTGATAAGTTTATTAGCATTGGCTCCTGATGAACCTGATATAGATAACACAGGGGAAACGCATAGAGCAAGTTTATTTTCTATTTTTGAGTTAGTTGACCACAAGCCATACCACTTGGGGGCATGAAGGACTGACAGGAGACTGGGGCAGTCTGATTAGCCTGGAGATTAGTTGGTGGAACTTGAGTCACTAATGGAAATGGTAGCTGTATATCCCTGGAGTCAACATAGGGGATATCAGTAATGGCTGCAATATAAGGGTTTATTGAGTATAAGGGTCAGAATATCATAGTTTCCCTTATGGTTATAACATTTTAATGACAGGAAATGAAGTTACTGTGACCTGTACCTAGATTACTGGCATATGTACATACTACAGACTAGGGTTGTGGAGGTACATCATGGCTGTGCAGGAGTCTAGTCAGTGAGGCTTTACAAATTATGTGTGTGGGGACCAGGTGTTTGGGTTTTCCTAGCACTAAGAGCAACTGACAAAATACTGACCTGTTGTATGATGCAGCCGTGATACTATAACCTTAGTCTAAGGGTGGTGAAAGTATCTTATTACACCCTAGGTCCAGTGGAAAGTTGGAGAGTGTGAATACTGTCTAACATTTAAATCCTGAATAAACTTTGAATAGGCAGGCACAGACCACATTGATCTGTCTTTTAGTAGATTAGTGGACGTCCTTTGTGCAATTTTTATTTTAAAATATTAAAAGTTAAGTTTTATCGTTTGAAACCATTTATTTTCTGTGAGATATGAAGTAATAGGGAATGGTGTAGAACCCTCTGTGAGACTATGTAGACTCTGGTGTTGATGCAATCAACATCGATACAATCAGACTTTATAGTACTTCTTACAGTATTAAAAGCCTGACCATATGACCTCCAAAAAAAAAAAAAAAAAGTTGTTTATGAATATTATGTAAACATTCGGTGTTTGATCTTTTAGCATCTGGTCTTAACCCACAGGTTTTTGTGGCTTCTTTTGGCCTCTTTAGTTATTTTCTCGTCATGTGTTCCAGGGTCACCACTTAGGCCTGTGACAGGGCCATCCCATCATTGTTTTTATTTTGTCAACATCTCCCCTGGTCCTCTGCTTATTATACTCTGGGGTCTGAAGAGCAGGGCTTGATAAATTCCCCCCTACCCCCTATTATTACCTGAGTTCAAGACCTGTGCCAAACCACTTGAAAAAAGAAATAGAATAAAGCTTTAAAGCTTGGTAATTTATTGAAAGCTTTAGCATAGATACAGTCATATGAAAAAGTTTGGGCACCCCTATTAATCTTAATCATTTTTAGTTCTAAATATTTGGGTGTTTGCCGCAGCCATTTCAATTTGATATATCTAATAACTGATGGACACAGTAATATTTCAGGATTGAAATGAGGTTTATTGTGCTAACAGAAAATGTGCAATATGCATTAAACCAAGATTTGACCGGTGCAAAAGTATGGGTACCCTTATCATTTTATTGATTTGAATACTCCTAACTACTTTTTACTGACTTACTGAAGCACAAAATTGGTTTTGTAACCTCACTGAGCTTTGAACTTCATAGCCAGGTGTATCCAATCATGAGAAAAGGTATTTAAGGTGGCCAATTGCAAGTTGTTCTCCTATTTGAATCTCCTCTGAAGAGTGGCATCATGGGCTCCTCAAAACAACTCTCAAATGATCTGAAAACAAAGATTGTTCAACATAGTTGTTCAGGGGAAGGATACAAAAAGTTGTCTCAGAGATTTAACCTGTCAGTTTCCACTGTGAGGAACATAGTAAGGACATGGAAGACCACAGGGACAGTTCTTGTTAAGCCCAGAAGTGGCAGGCCAAGAAAAATATCAGAAAGGCAGAGAAGAAGAATGGTGAGAACAGTCAAGGACAATCCACAGACCACCTCCAAAGAGCTGCAGCATCATCTTGCTGCAGATGGTGTCACTGTGCATCGGTCAACAATACAGCACACTTTGCACAAGGAGAAGCTGTATGGGAGAGTGATGCGAAAGAAGCCGTTTCTGAAAGCACGCCACAAACAGAGTCGCCTGAGGTATGCAAAAGCACATTTGGACAAGCCAGCTTCATTTTGGAAGAAGGTCCTGTGGACTGATGAAACAAAGATTGAGTTGTTTGGTCATACAAAAAGGCGTTATGCATGGCGTCAAAAAAACACAGCATTCCAAGAAAAACACTTGCTACCCACTGTAAAATTTGGTGGAGGTTCCATCATGCTTTGGGGCTGTGTGGCCAATGCCGGCACCGGGAATCTTGTTAAAGTTGACGGTCGCATGGATTCAACTCAGTATCAGCAGATTCTTGAGAATAATGTACAAGAATCAGTGACAAATTTGAAGTTACGCCAGGGATGGATATTTCAGCAAGACAATGATCCAAAACACAGCTCCAAATCTACTCAGGCATTCATGCAGAGGAACAATTACAATGTTCTGGAATGGCCATCCCAGTCCCCAGACCTGAATATCATTGAACATCTGTGGGATAATTTGAAGCGGGCTGTCCATGCTCGGCGACCATCAAACTTAACTGAACTGGAATTGTTTTGTAAAGAGGAATGGTCAAAAATACTTTCATCCAGGATCCAGGAACTGATTAAAAGCTACAGGAAGCGACTAGAGGCTGTTATTTTTGCAAAAGGAGGATCTACTAAATATTAATGTCACTTTTCTGTTGAGGTGCCCATACTTTTGCACCGGTCAAATTTTGGTTTAATGCATATTGCACATTTTCTGTTAGTACAATAAACCTCATTTCAATCCTGAAATATTACTGTGTCCATCAGTTATTAGATATATCAAATTGAAATGGCTGTTGCAAACACCCAAATATTTAGAACTAAAAATGATTAAGATTAATAGGGGTGCCCAAACTTTTTCATATGACTGTATATATATATATATATATATATATATATATTAGAAATTACTAAAATATTAGCATAGTAAAGTAAATTACAATAAACTCATTTTAGTAATACATTTCATTAATGACAGTCACAAAAAATAGAAACATAGACATACTTGGTATCACCAAAACTGTTATAGAACACACAATATTTAATCACCGGCATACATAAATATGGCACAATTGTTTAATTCATTTAAACAGAAACAAACTGGGGTTTAATATTATTACATTGGGTCTGAATTTATGTAGCCGTGCTATTTTATAAAAGCCATGCCATTTGAAAAAGCCCCTTCCACTTTTGCTATTATCTGCCATTTGCCATCTGGTCAACATTCTAGGACTATGCTTGTATACAGCAATGTAAGCACATTTCACAATTAGCTCTTGAAAAATGAAAGCTGAACTGTTACCCCCAACTTCATACAGTACTACTACTGTATATACGTCTACAGAATGTGAGTTCATTCTTCCATTGTTTTACTTTGTTTTCTCTGTTCTATACGGAGAAGCTACAATTTGTCCTATTCCATGCATTAATGTTATACATAGACTGACTACTCAGAATGGTGATCACATATGCCTCTCTCGATGTCTGGAGTTTGGGGACAGGACCTAGACTAGTAAAGAGTCCTATCTGATCCTTATGCCTACATCAAAAACATGTCTCTGCTACACTTTTGAATATTCTGAATCTCACTCTGCGACCGCCCTCTCTCCCAGCTCTTCAACATCTCACTACCATGTAGACACAGATCCACAAGTTTACAGGAAAGAAACAAATCTTCGATCTCTTGCTTGCTCTGATGGATCTGGCACACACATCTTTCTCAGAACTATACCTGACAACTTGCCCATCCGTAGATATCTCTCATTCCTCGCAACTATTCCATGATGGAGCGACAATACCATCCAAGCTTTAATGAAGTCACTATTGTTTCCTATTGTATTGCCTGTGTACTAGCTCTGGACTACCATACCTTTCACCACCATGGCAGTATAAATTCTGACAGGAATTGGTCAGCATAGATGTCACATAGACACAAATTCTACTCACTCACAATGCTCTGATAATACCCACATGTGCTCTGTGGGTCTGGACGATTCCCCAGCCCTATCTCACTGTGATAATCACCATCCCAAAACTATTTCTATCACTCAACACTTCTTCATCAGTTGTTTTGTAATATATGCCATTTTCTAGTGTTGCATACTGAATACCCTTGTTTTTTGTTTTCTTTCTTTCTCATTTCTAGCCGTATAGGTGGCCGGTGATTATGTACTTAGTGGCTATATGAGAACATTTAAGTCACCAAACACTATACTTGGATTTGAAGTGATGACTCATATTTGTTTCCTTGATTTCATACAATGTTTGTATCTTTTATGACTGTTTAGTTTGTTAAAAAAACAATAAAAATGTATTGAATGGAAAAGGAAGGCTAAGGCCCCACATAACAAAACACAGATTAACAATTTCTGCAGGAAAAACACAGTGAAAACAAGACACATTTTTTTTGTATTTTGTATTACGTTTTTGCTGCATTTTTCTGTGTTTTTTCTTCCCCTATTAAATATATAGGGAAACTGCTTGCAATTCTTCAATTAAAAAGTAAAATTTATTTATTCATTTATTTATTATTGTATTGCTCCATCATATTCCAAATGCTACGTTTTTTAAAAACACATGGATTTTTGAAAATGCAGCTTCTCTGTAGCCTTTTTTTTCCTGCAATGTATGGATGAGATTAAACAAAATCTTATTCACTTTGCTGGTACTATAAAATGCAGCGTTTTTTTCTGTTGCATTTCCGCAGCAGCCAAAAACACTGTGTGAGGCCTTAGACTGTAAAGGGTTTTCCCAGGTTGATTATGCTTGGTTACATTATTCTATGTACAGCACTGCAGAATATGTTGGCGCTATATAGGAAAAAAGTTAATAATGTATTCACTATCACTTTAAGCTGCAAAAAATATTGCTTACCAGCTTTTATTAAGCTCTGTACTGTATGTTGCATTAAAAGCATTAGGCTTAGAATGACGAATATAAAGTTTATATCAATACTCATCAAGCTCCCCATGGAAAGAAAGGCATACTGTACTATTTAAGTGTGTATGAAACATATCTAGGTACATATTATGAAAATGACTAAATAATTATCTTTCAAAGCCACGGAAGCTCATCTCACTAGCGATGAAAAAATATAGTATATTAAAAATCTGTCTTAAGGCTTCTGCCATCAGAAGCAAGTTCCTACCAAGTCTGCTGAAGAGAGACAATAATGCAGGGAAGGTGTGAATTTGGAAATAAATGGAGGAAATAACTTTAAAGCGCAATTTTCATTAGCTTTTATATGTTCCCTAAACACATCTGCTTCACAAGTTGATAACCCTAAAGGCATAGTACAAGATTTTCTAGCAGAGTGTTGCAGAGAGAAAACACAAAACAAAATAAAGAGTATTAGCTTCAGACGCATAGCAAAAGGTAAAATCAATCATACCACAGAAACAAGTGGCAATAGTAACACTCACACATTTGGAGTATTGATGGCTTCAGTCAGTTATCATTATTTGCAGAAGCCATTTATTTGTTACAAAAAAACAACAACAGAGATTTCAAATAATACGATGGAATCTATTTTCTATTTCTCATGAATAACAGCACACTATTTTCTCAATAAAATCTTAAATTGTTTGCTATCAGCTCTAAGTATTTACAGAAGTAAGTTGTAAATTACAAGAATTAAATTATTGTATAGGGCACTGCTTAAAAATGTTCAAAGAAGCTGCTCACATTGCATTGCACCAGATATGCAGAATGGATGGAACTTTTATGTTCGGGGCTGTGTTGATATTCTGGGTTCTGGAGACAGACTCCCTGCCTTTGTCAGGGAGACAGACGATCTTCCTTTGTCAGGGTGGAAGTGCTAGCTGCCTCTTGCTCACCTCCCATTTATCTATAACTGAAAGTGTTAATAGTAGGATTCCACTACATTTGTTTTGTTTTTCTTTTAATATACTTTGGTTACTTCCATCTTTATTTCATTGTTAATATATAACACATGTTCGTACTATTCATCCTATATAATAACACCAGCATACTGTTACTGAATAAAAAAAAAAACTGCAGGAGTACTAAAACTACAAGCATAGTGTAAGTACGTATTACCTCTTTATTAACTCAAAACCTTATATGATAATTGCATACAGTGCTTATATAGTGGCCAGATACCAATGTAAATCTGTAAATGCGGACGAGCAACACAGCAATAATAAACTCACTGAGTGCATAAAGATATACAATATAGCATAACACCAAAAAACATGCAGCACATATCTCATAAGATGCACACTAAATAAATTCAATGTAATATAACATTTATTTACCCAAGAGACACGAAAAGGTTAAAAACTTTTAAAAACAACACACATAATACGATTATTACCTTGAATTTATTCGGTGTGTGTCTTATGAGATATGTGCTGCGTGTTTTTCGGAAATAATGGCCAGAAAGCACACAGACAGGCAGCAGAGTATCACTAATCCTAAGACTGAAGAAGTATTAAAATACTGATAAGACACAGTCAAAGGCAGAATACACAATCAGAAGTTCATCACCTTTGTGATCCCATCTGGTCTGGGTAAGATGAAGATGAGGAAAGTCTTCTACTATTTTCCAAAAAAAAGCACATGACTCATGGGGAACACAGTGTACACCATTTATTTATCAATATTTAAGGCATCACAATTGATGATTAATATGAGCAGTTGTAAATATGCTCTGTACATACAGTATGTTAAATATGTGAAAAATTCTTAAGCATTCATGATGGAAATAAAGAACTAATGGCCAAAGAAACTTTTAATCATTCATAGCATATTGGAAATCTGCATAGCACATTAAATAAATTTCATTGAGTGTCATACATTCTCCTGTAATATATAATTGCATTTTGTAAGTTACATTTCTCTCGAGATGATTAGTAGACATGAGATAAAATTTGCTCATACTGCACATAAAAAAAAAATCTTGCCCATGAGAAAAAGCCTGTGAAAATAATAGTATTGTACAGTAAAGCCATGATAGGTTAAAAAGCAATTAACATTATATGATAAATTGGTAAATGTGAAGTGGTGATATCACACAAAGTAGAAGTGTATGATTTTAATATTAATTACTATCCCTCGCAACGTCTTTCAAGGGGTCTTATCAGCTAACATAATGCTTCAAAGATGGCCATCTATCATTAACATAAAATGCTAAGGAATACAAATGAGCAGTAGACCAATGTTTCAACATTTCGAACTCTGGTCCCTTCAGTAATTCTGTCTGTATTTTATATAATTAAAATCTTCTGAATTTTCTATCAAGTTTTTTTTTTTTAGTTTATTTGCATACATATGTGTAAACAGGGTGTAACAGACAGTGGATCATGAACCAACTGTACCACCTTACCAATTTGGCATTGGGTTACTCTCATTGTCTAAGTAGTTTCCCTCGTTTTCACCCTTTAACTCCTATTTGAGGTCAAGGACTTCGGTGCAGAGAGACTACCAGGTCACTACCTCTCTGAGTGGTCCCAGTATAGTTGGCAGCTGACCAGGGACCAGATAGACTCTGTTGCGCGGCACTATAGGGATAGAAAAAATGAAGTAAGATACAGGCCAAGGAGTAGCAACAGGTATCAGGCAAATTGGAGCAGAGTCATTACAAGCCAAGGTTGGTAACAGGTACCTGGTAGAAAGGAGAAGAGAGTTGCAGAATCAGGAAGAAGTCAAAGGTCAAAACACAGGTAAACTGTAAATACGCAGAGCAAGCCAGTGGTAATCCACACAAGAGCAATCAATGCTATGGACCTCTAATTGCTCAGGCATCAGGTTGAGGACAGAGCAGCTATAAATAGGCAGAAAAAGGCCTTAGGTATGCACTTTAGAAAAAATATTTATTTTTTTATTCAGTTTTATATTGTTTTTGCATAAACCTATAGCATGGTGCATTATTCTATCTGTGTCTGTTTACTTCAAAATGGTATTCTCTTCCAATTTTATCCAAACTTACTTACACAGAACAATGTACAAGATTATATATGTCAAATTCTACCACTAAACTTGGAAGCTAAGTTGTCTGACTGTTAAATTGGTAAAAATTATACTTGGTTTTCTGTTTAGTATTATTGCGTAGATATACAGGGTGCAATTTGTCATTCCCTCTACACCAGAAAACTGGTGTAGATGGAGGATATTGAGAAGCAAGTTTGGTGGAAAGATCTTTCTTGCAACAAACATGCACCTCAAGCCCAAATCCGCAACTTGCCCGCCAAGTTCTCTGAATGCGGTGTGGTGCAGATATCAGGCCGGCCTGAGGTAAGACCACCTCGGCATGACTGATATACAAAAACTCAAGCCAATTTACTGTTTATAATATACAGCTCCTGCCTAGTATAGTTTTCCATTCTGGCAACAGATTTATGAAGAGGCCCTAACCTTTTCATAAATCGCTCAGTCTCTGTGCCAGTTGGGTCATTTATTATGACAGGTGTACATTACAACATTCTTAATAAATTCGCCCCATGGTGTATTCATTTTACAGAAGTGACAATTATAATGGCTTCCATAACAACAGATATCAAGGTTATCACCCAGCTTTCAAAGCATGGCAAAACTACAGTATCTACTTATAAAATCATATATATGTATCTCTGTGTAGCCTGTTGACATTCATAAACCTGGCAAACTGGGAATTACAGTAATATTAATGGTGACCAGTACTGATTATGACTTTTGAGACAAAAAAGGTATAATGAACAAATGAAATGGTCCTTAAGCTGTCAATTTTTCATGGTCATCAAAAAAACTGACATGCCCTACCTTTGTCTGTTTTAACGGACATAAATATAGCCATGTGAATAGCATCTTAGACATTCATGGGTTTTAAAACAGGTGTGTGATGGCAGTTCGAAATACAGCCTTCACACTGCCATTATTCACGTAAATAAGTCACGTGAATAAGACTCTTCATCAGACGGATAGGGATGTTTTTCATGGACAGTAGGTTGTATGAATAAGGCCTAACTGTGTAAACTTTACTTTATTCCTACTACACCTTTTAATTCCTAACTATAGAAAATAATGTATATTTCATCATAACCTTGAATATAAACTATTAAAGATATTTAAGCCATGTAATGGCTTGGGCTGAAACGTATAGCTTACTGTCTCTTCATTCCTTCCAACAGTTTAGCATTATCAAATTAACTCCACTTAATTGCAATGGAATTGTTACTGTATTTAGTTTATGCAGCAAAATATAATGAGCAAGTGTGTTATAATTCTAGAACAAACTTAAAATTTATGAGATGTTTAAAATGAAATTGGTCTTTATATCAGAAATGCATGTGCACTCTTGTAATTCAAAGGTGCAAGCCATCACACTGTACTTAGATGATTCTATTAAAGTAGTTCTGAGACAACAAATGAAATTACACTGAAGAGTATACATTACCCAGTGGATACTATTTGTGAGTTAAAATTGCAATTCAAGACTGTTGATGTTTTCTGCTAATATAATACATTTCAGGATGCCACTGTGATTTGTTCTGCGTTTTCCCTCTCTGCTGTAGATCCTAGTATATGGCTGCTGCTGCAGTCTAAATAGATTTTTCAAACTTTATATTATATGAGAAACCTGTACATGCTACCAATACTTTTGTTTTTTCAACTACTTTTTGTAACTCAGTATGAAGTGTTCTTGGCTAACCGCCTAATTATTGATTTCACCTTGACTAGCTGTGGTTTCAGCATGTTATGACTCATTTCTCACTCATACATTTTTTTTTTTTTGCCAAAACAGAAATGAAATCTAAGAGTGAAGATATATGGTATTTTTTATTTATACCTCTTTTTCTTTTTGCACAATATACCAGTTGTAAAAACAAAAGAATGCTGTAATACTTGTTATTCAATGCCACAAATAACATGCAAAAACTAGACTTTACCAATGTCTTGCACATTATATTTTAATTAACTATTTCAAACCAAATACAATATAACATTCTGGATGGATTACAGTAAACGGAGTCTGTCAGCAGTATAATGGTTATAAACCTAATACCTTGCAGAGACGATTCTTTAGTTTCTCAATATGCCTCTGTTTTTCAGCTTTGGAGCCCCATTTTCATGTAAATTGCCATTTTATTCATATGCAAATGAGAGGGGTTGCTTTGCCCAGGAATCTAGAGCTCAAACAGAAGTCCAGGCAAGCTAAGGCATATCCCCAAAGCCAGGGCCTCACGTGGCGTAAACCCTGCTGAGTTTTACAGTCCCTGCGAATCCCATCCACACACTGCAGAAAAATACCCGCAGCGTAAATGATGTGGTTTTTAGAAATCGCAGCATGTCAATTATACCTACAGAAACTGTAGAGAAAGCTAGTGGTTTCTCTACTGTATAGGTATAACTGAAGCTGAAAGTCCACAGAGGAAAACTCTTATCTATCCAATTTCTGTCTCTGTAAGGCAAACATAGCCAATGTCAAAGTGAAAGTGACGTGTATGTCTAAGGAAAAAAAGGATGGTAATGGATACAGACTCCAAGTTTACCCATACACTATGCATTTTAACATTTAAAATGCTCCAAAAATCATGTTGATCATGGTTTTTAGACACAAATGGAAGTCATATTGCAAAAAGCAATAGTTTTGTAGAAAAATTAGTCTGTTTTGATGACTTGGAAGTGCTACAGGATTGTGTTATTTGGGAGACACATTTGTGGTTGTGAGCCTAGTTGAAAAGTACGGAAGAATTGACTTTTCAAAAAAAAAAAAAAAAAGCCACCAAAGAAACTCCACTCAAGCATTGCATTGGCATTGGAATAAGGAATGGTGGAGTTGTTTGTTTTATTTTCTTTTTATTGTGCCAATAGAGTGACAGTGGCAAGTGGCACTGCACAATATAGAATTTAAAGAAAAATTTGTGGCACACTGTCAGTGTGTCTGCCACTTGAAAAGTGAAGTAATAAAGAATTGACAAAAAAATTCACCAAAAATTGTCCCTTTATGGGAGCAGATGCAGCACCAAATGAGTGACAATTAGAAGATTTGAAGAAAAAAATTGTGACACACTATCAGCATGCCTGGCCTGCCAGCTTAAAAAGCTATAATATCTTTTGGAATGGAAAGGATTCTATGACCCTGATAATAACACTTGGGATTATCCTGCCAGTTATCCCTGTATGGGAGCACACACCACATCACCATTGTGTTGGTGGAGTGACAATTTACAAAATTGAGGTTTCCTCTGCGGACTTTGTTTCCATTATACCTATAGGGAAACTACCGGCGTATTTTTCCACAATGTGTATTTTTCCAGAATGTGTGGAATGGTTCCACTTTGCAGGGACTGTAAAATGCCACATTTTTTTCTGTGGCATTTCTGCCACAGCCAAACTGTGGTGTTTACGCCATGTAGGCCCCCCGGCCTAACAAAAGATTTTTCACTAACAAGGATGACTGTCAGTAAAAAGTATGTTTAAATGCTCCACATACAGCAGCAGAGATATGCTCCTCACTCCTATCTATGATTTCTATCACTGATCTGCCTATATAGGCTTAAATCTGACTAAATTCTCTTAGTTCTGAAAAGCTTACAATTGCAAGCAATGGTTAGGGAAGGGTTTGTGATTCATCGCACTGAATCATACAGAGCACTCATTCCTATCTCCACCATTACTGTAAGGCCTCATGTTCAAGCCCATAGGACCTTGTATAATGTATTTGACATCAGCACTGTAAAGTTTCCATCTATCAATGTCTATTGGCTGAGAGAGTCAGTTGATATCAGGTGGTGCTAGAACATCACACAGGGACTCATACACACATGTCTCTTCTGTATTTTCTGCTCAATACATGTGGTGACAGCCATTTTAGTTTATGCCAGACAAATCGGCACTTGTTCAATTTAATTGAAAACCAAACAATTTTGAATATTTGGGTCAAACACGGTTCGTAATGAATTGGTTCGCCCATCTCTAGCCATTAACAACTCCTACAACAGCATATAAGTGGTTTAAAAGTAAATTTAGTGTTGTAAACTCCCTTTAACACCTTAAATACATGACATACATATACAGTCATATGAAAAAGTTTGGGCACCCCTATTAATCTTAATCATTTTTAGTTCTAAATATTTGGGTGTTTGCAACAGCCATTTCAATTTGATATATCTAATAACTGATGGACATAGTAATATTTCAGGATTGAAATAATAATAGGTTTATTGTACTAACAGAAAATGTGCAATATGCATTAAACTAAAATTTGACCGGTGCAAAAGTATGGGCACCTCAACAGAAAAGTGACATTAATATTTAGTAGATCCTCCTTTTGCAAAAATAACAGCCTCTAGTCGCTTCCTGTAGCTTTTAATCAGTTCCTGGATCCTGGATGAAGGTATTTTTGACCATTCCTCTTTACAAAACAATTCCAGTTCAGTTAAGTTTGATGGTCGCCGAGCATGGACAGCCCACTTCAAATTATCCCACAGATGTTCAATGATATTCAGGTCTGGGGACTGGGATGGCCATTCCAGAACATTGTAATTGTTCCTCTGCATGAATGCCTGAGTAGATTTGGAGCTGTGTTTTGGATCATTGTCTTGCTGAAATATCCATCCCCGGCGTAACTTCAAATTCGTCACTGATTCTTGTACATTATTCTCAAGAATCTGCTGATACTGAGTTGAATCCATGCGACTCTCAACTTTAACAAGATTCCTGGTGCCGGCATTGGCCACACATCCCCAAAGCATGATGGAACCTCCACCAAATTTTACAGTGGGCAGCAAGTGTTTTTCTTGGAATGCTGTGTTTTTTTGACGCCATGCATAACGCCTTTTTGTATGACCAAACAACTCAATCTTTGTTTCATCAGTCCACAGGACCTTCTTCCAAAATGAAGCTGGCTTGTCCAAATGTGCTTTTGCATACCTCAGGCGACTCTGTTTGTGGAGTGCTTTCAGAAACGGCTTCTTTCGCATCACTCTCCTATACAGCTTCTCCTTGTGCAAAGTGTGCTGTATTGTTGACCGATGCACAGTGACACCATCTGCAGCAAGATGATGCTGCAGCTCTTTGAAGGTGGTCTGTGGATTGTCCTTGACTGTTCTCACCATTCTTCTTCTCTGCCTTTCTGATATTTTTCTTGGCCTGCCACTTCTGGGCTTAACAAGAACTGTCCCTGTGGTCTTCCATTTCCTTACTACGTTCCTCACAGTGGAAACTGACAGGTTAAATCTCTGAGACAACTTTTTGTATCCTTCCCCTGAACAACTATGTTGAACAATCTTTGTTTTCAGATCATTTGAGAGTTGTTTTGAGGAGCCCATGATGCCACTCTTCAGAGGAGATTCAAATAGGAGAACAACTTGCAATTGGCCACCTTAAATACCTTTTCTCATGATTGGATACACCTGGCTATGAAGTTCAAAGCTCAGTGAGGTTAAAAAACCAATTTTGTACTTCAGTAAGTCAGTAAAAAGTAGTTAGGAGTATTCAAATCAATAAAATGATAAGGGTACCCAAATTTTTGCACCAGTCAAATTTTGGTTTAATGCATATTGCACATTTTCTGTTAGTACAATAAACCTCATTTCAATCCTGAAATATTACTGTGTCCATCAGTTATTAGATATATCAAATTGAAATGGCTGTTGCAAACACCCAAATATTTAGAACTAAAAATGATTAAGATTAATAGGGGTGCCCAAACTTTTTCATATGACTGTACATCATAATGTCATGCAGGATCTATGAAGAGGGCTCAGGAGCTGTATAATACAGTCATCATCTGGTGTTAACAGTCGTGAACAGTGCCTATATTGATTACAGCTGTTAACCCTTTAGAGACCATGATCAATTGCCACCACAGCATCTGCCATAAGAAAAATGTCAAATTTTTTTCCAATTCCACCCATTCTGAATTTCCTTCCAAATTTCATGGTGCCGTTATGCAGTACAACTTGTTGCAGAGAAATAAACCATCACATGAAGGTGTGGAGTAAAAACAGAAAATGCAAAAATGAGATGTTAATCATACTGTTTATTTGTCATTTGTAACTTTGCTGTCATATGCATCAACTTCCATCCATATTGTCCATATTTTTATGTTGTATAAGATTTGTTCATAAACAAGCAAATAAAAAGGTACAAAAATAAAGAGTCATGTAGGATCATAACACAATGTGCATGAGACAATAAGCAATGAGTATTGATTGTGCGTTTAGCATCCCAATGGATAAAAAGTGTAAAAGTTATTGGGGAGCATTGCGCCAGAACTCGATTAAATGATTTATAAACATTCATATCATATTTCTTATGTTTATCATATTTGTTATGTTTATTTCTATGTGGAAAGGGGATATGGGGAAAGCTCCACCCTGCAATTCATCCCACATTATAAGTAGCTGCAAAAACAACCAGAAACATAGAAACTACACAATTAAAAACAAATAGAGAATATATACAAGAGGGAAAAGGGAGGTGAAGGGAGAAGCAGAGGGAAAAGTGGGGGGTGAGAAGAGAATGATCCATATTTTTATTTCTGTTTTGTTCCTTTTTACACACTTTTTCTTTCTAGGTACACTACCGTTCAAAAGTTTGGGATCACCTAGACAATTTTGTTTTCCATGAAAACGCACACTTTTATTTATCAAATGAGTTGCAAAATGAATAAAAAATATAGTCTAGACATTGTCAAGGTTAGAAATAATGATTTTTATTTGAAATAATAATTTTCTCCTTCAAACTTTGCTTTCGTCAAAGAATGCTCCATTTGCAGCAATTACAGCATTGCAGAGCTTTGGCATTCTAGCTGTTAATTTGCTGAGGTAATCTGGAGAAATTTCACCCCATGCTTCCAGAAGCCCCTCCCACAAGTTGGATTGGCTTGATGGGCACTTTTTGCGTACCATACGGTCAAGCTGCTCCCACAACAGCTCAATGGGGTTGAGATCTGGTGACTGCGCTGGCCACTCCATTACAGATAGAATACCAGCTGTCTGCTTCTTCCCTAAACAGTTCTTGCATAATTTGGAGGTGTGCTTTGGGTCATTGCCTGTTGTAGGATGACATTGGCTCCAATCAAGCGCTGTCCACAGGGTATGGCGTTGCAAAATGGAGTGATAGCCTTCCTTATTCAAAATCTCTTTTAACTTGTACATATCTCCCACTTTACCAGCACCAAAGCAACCCCAGACCATCACATTACCTCCACCATGCTTGACAGATGGTATCAGGCACTCTTCCAATATCTTTTCAGTTGTTCTGCATCTCACAAATGTTCTTCTGTGTGATCCAAACACCTCAAACTTCGATTCGTCTGTCCATAACACTTTTTTCCAATCTTCCTCTGTCCAATGTCTGTGTTCTTTTGCCCATATTAATCTTTTCCTTTTATTAGCCAGTCTCAGATATGGCTTTTTCTTGGCCACCCTGCCCTGAAGGCCAGAATCCCTGAGTCGCCTCTTCACTGTAGACGTTGACACTGGCGTTTTGTGGGTACTATTTAATGAAGCTGCCAGTTGAGGACCTGTGAGGCATCAATTTCTCAAACTAGAGACTCTAATGTACTTATCTTGGTGCTCAGTTGTGCAGCCGGGCCTCCCACTTCTCTTTCTACTCTGGTTAGAGCCTATTTGTGCTGTCCTCTCTAGGGAGTAGTACTCACCGTTGTAGGAAATCTTCAGTTTCTTGGCAATTTCTCGTATGGAATAGCCTTCATTTCTAAGGACAAGAATAGACTGTCGAGATTCACATGAAAGTTCTCTTTTTCTGGCCATTTTGAGATTTTAATCGAACCAAGAAATGTAATGCTCCAAATTCTCAACTAGCTCAAAGGAAGGTCAGTTTTATAGCTTCTCTAACCAGCAAAACTGTTTTCAGCTGTGCTAACATACTTGCACAAGGGTTTTCAAGGATTTTCTAAACATCCATTAGCCTTCTTACACAGTTAGCAAACACAATGTACCATTAGAACACTGGAGTGATGGTTGCTGGAAATGGGCCTCTATACACCTATGTAGATATTGCATTAAAAACCAGACGTTTGCAGCTAGAATAGTCATTTACCACATTAACAATGTATAGAGTGTATTTATGATACATTTAATGTTATCTTCTTTGAAAAACACTGTGCTTTTCTTTCAAAAATAAGGAAATTTCTAAGTGATCCTAACCATTTGAATGGTAATGTATATGTATAGCACAGATATTTGCAGTTATGTTTAATGTTCTCATGTAGTCAGTTATTACCATCCATTTGATCAGTTTTGTTTTAAAAGGGAAACAAATATGGAAGACTGCTATATAAAAAGTTCCTAAATTCTAGCCAGTCACACTTAGAATTTTAGAAAATCAGCAATTATTAATTAAAATTCAGTTTGCGGCTACCAGAGGCCACGTGTGCTAGCTCTGAAAGTTGCTGGACAATGGAGAATTTTTTACAATGAAATAACTTCAAAATAAAATGACAGAAAACTATATATTTTTTTCTTCTTTGTTTTGTTCTCATCTTTGATGTTAGCACTCATAAGATTCTCAATGGGTTTCTGAACTAAAAGACATCATATTGCTTATTTTATTTAGAATTAATTAAGAAAGTATGATAATTGTGTTTTCTTTCAATCCTTGCTATTCAATTCTCCTTTTCAGCTAAGCACTTGAAATCATTCATGTCATTTTAGAAAATTTCTTTCATAGCTATAGGCATTTTCACATCTTCTGATGATTTATTATACTAGTTATTCAGCTGCTGAAAGTCAGGTATGAAATATTTAAACCTACGGGGTATGGTGGGGAGATTACCAATGCTACACATATTCTGAAATCTGATTAGGAAAAACATATGAGACTTTGGAATGACATCCTACTTGGTTTACTGTAAAAAAGCAACTCAGAAAACTATTCCTAAAGGACATCTTTAACAGGTCACAAAATATTAAGTAATGCACAGAATTCAACTTTAAGCATAAAATTCTGACGCGCATTGCTTTGAAGAGGATACACTCCTATGTAAAGTTGAATGCTCAGGTGAACAAACCTCACAGACTTTAACCTAGTTAGCATACTGTATAGTTCACAGCCCTCAGACTGTATATATAAAGCAAAGATTACATAACTTTCAGAAGTACCATGAAAACAAATGAAAATAGCAAGGAAAAGAAACTGTCTATATTATGGTAAATACTGCCTCAAGGTTATCCCAAATGCCATCAGTTGGAGTCACTTGTTTGAAGACATTTTTGTTGGAGTGCCGGTCAATAATTGTAAGTCTGACGACCCCTGCACATGGTATCATGTCACATAGCGGCCCCTGCACACGGTATTATGGTGATAATACTAGTGATAATTGCTATTACTATTATTTTAGCGTGTAACAGATATCACTAGAGAGGCGGGCGGCGTATTTTACTCTATAAAGATCAGGTATGGACAGGACAGAGACAGTGAAAAAATGTAAAATTTATTGGTGACTTTGTGCATGTGTTGTGTAAGTGTTTGGTGCGACACTTTTGGCGCTGCGACCTGGAGGATGGTCACAGCGCCAATAAACTTCCTGGTTATGTGATTAGGCTCAGAGGGGTGTTACATTATCCCTCTATGTGGCAATCAGAGAGCAAAAGTACAGTATGCTCTCTGATTGATAGGAGAGAGGATAACATGGATGGAAGTCTCTGCTACCCCCCCTCCCCCCGTCATCTGCAGCTTATGCACAGACAATGATGAGTTAACATTGTCTCTGCAGCTCCTCCTCCCCCTCCTTCCTTAGCTCTAAGATGCTGCCTGACACAGGAGGGGGGACACTTTTAGAGCCCCATTTCTAAGGATCTATTAGGGCCACAAAGATGCAACTGGATTCATTTTAAAGATGAGAATCTCATCTTTAAAACGCTACCAAGATCTCCATGATTGACCTTACATATTCAGAGCGATTCACTGTTAAACGATGTTGGGAATTGAGATCTGCATTGGGATTTCAATGCCGAACATCGTTTTCACCAGCGAATCGCTCAGGATGTTTAAGGACGATCATGGAGATCTTGGTATCATTTTAAAGAGGAGATTCTCATCTTTGAAATGAATCCAAGTGTTTCTTTATAGCTTTAACCAATCCTGAGCAATTCACTCAGGTACAGTAGTGAAGCCGGCAATTACAGGCTTCACTACTGTACATAGACTGTGCAGAAGCGGGGTGATGCCGCCACATCCATCTTCACCAGGCGCTAATGAAATTTTAAGGAAGCCGGATGGAAAAACACTGCAGGTAATGTTTTTCCATCCGGCTGAGGCACAGATCCGGCGCCAGAACTGATGCCTCGTGTGCCAGAACCGATCCCATAGAAAACTATGGGATCCGTCCTGGCATCAGTTTCCCTCCAACTTGTGTGCACCATGCCGGAGGGAAACCGATAGCTGTGCCGGACATATGTGAACACACCGCTGCCGTGCCAGGGAAATAAGCCTCGCGTGCCACTCTTGGCACGCGTGCCGGGGGTTGCCGACCCCTGTCCTAGAACAATATAGTGGTTTTAGCTTTAAACTCAGAAGTGATTCAAAGCAAAAATCCATTTATTCTGAGACTTCAGAGAGTTCATCCTGGTAAAATAAACTTTATTGTTGTTTAATAAGCTTGCTCTGCAAGTGCTTACAACTTAAACATTGCAATAATTACTCAGATCATAGATGTCACAGAACTCTTTGGACGAAAAAGCCATAAAACTTCCAAATGGTACCTGTCTCTTATGAAGATGTTAAATATTGATGGGGTGAGAAATATAAGACAAGAGATAAGTCCATATGCTCTACTGCAGACTTTTTCCTAAGTGCTCAGTGTTACATTAGCTGACAGTATCCACCACAACATGGACAGTGTGTCACTTATTTCTTGCTAATATACCAAACGTCTGCTACCATGATGACACATAATGAAAAGGAATTATATAAACAAAGTATATTTTTAAATGAGACCTGGGTAGGTTTATGTTAAATACAAACAAGTAAAAAATCATAAAATTGCAAATACTTGGAAAAACTAGCAGAGGCACAGGTAGCTCTTGAGTTGGAGTTTGGTTGTGGGGGGATTGTGGTTTGTTTTGATTTTTGCCTTTTGCTATTCTTTTTTCTGAACCAAAAACAATACCATCAAGTGCACCAATTAACTCTAACTGAAGTGAATTTCCATAGTGTAAATATTAGAGATGGGCAGACCTTGTGAGATTAATTCCACAAATATTTGCATGGTTTGCTTACCAGTTTCTTTTCGGACCAAATTTGTTTGGTCTGAACTGAAACTGCTTTTATTATACTCTGGGTATCTTTTGAGGATGCAGGATGCTGGTTAACATTACCATTGCCTTTTACTCTTTATAGAAACTATTATTCAGTGATACATAATGAAGATAAAAGGTTCTGATTTGTAGACAGTTAGTCCAAAATGTAGGTGGAAAGATCCCTGACCAATGTAATAAGTAAGAAAGAAATGGTGAAATAAAAGAAGAAAGTCAGAATATGTAATTTACAAATAAAATAGAATAGAAAATATGTTGTAATATAACCTATTTAGGAATTCTAAATTAATCCAAGGGGGTCCTTTGTTCAGAATCATCATCTCTTGGATGGAGAATATACGTAGATTGGTTACATAGATCTCTCCCACTCTCTCTGTCTCTTTCTCTGTATTCTGCCCTCCATTATCCATTAGGTCCAAAATCTATTGATAACATAAAAAGTTAGATGTGATTTTATCTAGCATCAATAACCTATTCCTGCAAATCATAGTAAGAACAGACCTGGAAGCTGAGGACATGTTTAGTTGAAACCTACCACTGGTAAGTTACCAGTGACATTGGTAATTTTCTTTCGGGGGGAAGGGGGGGGAACTTAAGGGGGGGTAAAGTGGCGGGGGGGGCCGGGCTTTTTTTGGTTTTTTTATTTTTTTTTTTGTGTTGGTGGTCTCCCCCCCAAAAAAAAAAATATGAAAGAAATTTTTTTTAAAAAAAAAGGGTGTTTTTTTTTTTTTTTTAGGTGTGAACCGAGAGCAAGGCAGGTGGTTTGGTCTCCGCAACCAGAAATGAACGCACACGCGGTAGTTCAAGAAAAGAATATATATTTACTATAAGTTAATAAAGGCTATTTGAAGGTAAAATGACAGGGATAAAGACAAGCAAAATATACAATATAGCATGAACAATTTCAAGGCAAATTCTGCAATGGTTTCTACTTTTACTCTGTCCAATTCTGCAGTATGGACACTGAATGAACAATATACTCAAAACTATCCCTAACTGACCCTGACATCACATTTGGGTGCACCCCCTTTTCCCCAGTGGTCCAGGTGGTCCGCTTACAGTCTGTAGAAGCGCGCGGTGGGGCCCAAAGTCGTTCCTTTCTTTTATAGTGAAACGTCCTCTCCTCACTGTTATCAGGATCTTGGGAGAAATGAAGTCCTCTTTAACAGGGAAACCCAATGAATGCAATGTAATCCAACAGCAGATTCCACTCAGCACACTGACAGTCCTGCCGAATCCATACACTGAGCTGGGATGTAAGCCGGGGTTTAGCAGTTACTGTCCAGTACATCAACAGCACTGCGAGTCTCTATCTGTGGTATCCATATACACAGTCACAATGTCAGTCTCACTGATCAGCCACTGAGCACAGTTCCTTTCACGTGGACTCACTAGTCCTGTTGTCTCTTTACACTCTGTTTGTCTCTGGACCAAGATACAGCTTAGCTGTACAGAAAAATCTCCACACCAGTTCAATACACTTGCTAAGATGGCTGCTGCTCTCTGTCTCGTCACTTCCTGCTTCTCTGCTCACATTCTGTCTGCAGAACAGGCAAGCTGACATAAAAGGGGGGGGAGTCACTCCAGCATCATGTCACAATTACAATGGCTGCTGTCTTAAAGGAACAGAATCACAGAAATACATTCAACATTAACAGTTTATACAGACAAATAAAGCTTAGGACAACATTGGCTGTCTCTTACATATTCCCCCCCCACTTTAAGATTGGCAGTCCCTGCCTATGACTGTATATCCAGAGGGTTGTACTTTTATGCACAGGGTGGTAGTATACCGATGTATGGCAGGCCAAACAAACTCATCCTGCGCATACCGAACAGGGGGAATACCAGCATTTGGCCTAGTGGTCCGTCTGAGGACCGGTGGTATATTATGGGGTGCTGCAGCTATGGGCTGAGAAGGACCAGCGGATTCCGCACCAGAGGGGGCACAGGCCGGAGATACAGTAGTCACAGGTGGAACATCCCCAGGAGCAGGGATCGGCCAACAATCATCCTCCTCGTCTGAGGCCCATTCCGCACCTCCATTCTCTGACTGTGGGAGCTCATTCACATTGGCAAGCCCATCATGATTTGTCCCTTCAGAATGACACAGGCGCAACATATTTCGGTGAAGTACTCGAACACAATCAGTTCCTTCTTTCTGGACCTGGTACACTGGCCCATTCGCATACTTGCGGCCAACAACACGATACGGCAAAGCCTCCCATCGGCTTTCCAATTTCCCTTGGGGTTTCTTGACACGAACTAGCACTAGGTCGCCTGGTTGCAATGGTGCTTCTTGCACTGGGGTCTTATCAGGATGGGGATGTTCTTGCAGGCGCTGCCGCACCAATCGATGGATCGTCTCAAGTCTCTGCCGGTGCGCCCGCACCCAAGAGGTTGGATCCCTCGGAGGGAACCCATCCACATCATCCAACTGTAATTCTCCTACACTTCGCCCAGACCGCCCAAAGAGAAGTGTATAAGGAGAGTACCCCGTTGTAGAATGGACCTGATTGTTATAGGCCCACACCATTTCAGACAAGAACTGAGGCCACTGTAACTTCTTGTCTTCCTCCAGAGTCCGCAGCATCTGTAGCAGAGTTCTGTTGAATCTTTCACAGGCCCCATTTCCCTGAGGGTGGTATGGAGTCGTGTGCGACTTCTTTATCCCGTAGATACGTTGAACTTCTTTCATTACGTGTCCCTCAAAGCAGGCACCCTGGTCGGAGTGGATGCGTTTAGGGCACCCATATACTCGAATGAAATCTTGGCACAGAGCACGAGCTGCTGACTCAGCTGTCTGGTCCTTGGTGGCGGTTACCACCGCAAATTTGGTGAAGTGATCCACCATTACGAGGCAATACTGGTGTCCGCTATTGGATGGGCCCACCATTAGATAGTCTATCATGACGATTTCTAAAGGTTCCTGGGTCACGATGGTTTGCAGGGGAGCTCTCTGTTCTATTGCCTTATGGATCTCACAAGTTCGACAGCTGCGGCATACTTCTTCGACCATTTGACGAAGACCAGGGCAGTAAATCAGTCGCTGTAACCAACGAAAGGTCTTCTCATGACCAAAATGTCCATTCTTATTATGAGCCTCAACTGCCAACGAGCGAGCCAGTTCACTAGGCACCACAATTTGGTATCGAATGTCGATCTCAGAAGGTAAATAGACCTTTCGGCATAGCACTCCATTTTTCATCTCCAACTTTTCCCACTGACTCAGAACAGATAATATCTCACGTGTCAGTCGTTCTCTTTCCTCTCTACAGGGCTTCTGGCCTTTCTCAACACACTTGATCATCTGTGCCAGCCCCTCATGGGTCTGTTGTATCTGTGCCCATTCCTGTCGTGAGGGACCAAAGAAAGGAGCCGTTTCAGTCCCCTCCAACTCAAACTGATTAGCGGCGGCCAAGGCCTGTGAAAATCTGCTGAAGTCGGGCACCTCCACATGCTCCAACTCATGATCCACGTCTACTGTGGGGGTCTGGGCGGTTACCCTAGAAAGCCCGTCAGCATTCTGGTTCTCTGTCTTGGACCGATACTTAATGCGGTAATTGAACTTAGTCATTCGGGCTATCCACCTCTGCTCTAACGCCCCGAGCTTGGCATTTTCCAGGTGAGCTAGTGGGTTGTTGTCAGTCAGTACTAAAACTTCAGCACCGGTCAAATATTCAGAGAATTTCTCGGTCATGGCCCATACCAGTGCCAACAGCTCCAACTTAAATGAACTATAATTCTCGGGGTTTCTTTCAGAATCTCTCAAAGACCGGCTGCCGTACGCTATGACCCTCTCCTGGCCATCCTGAAGCTGGGAAAGCACTGCTCCAAGACCATACAGGCTTGCATCCGTATACAGCTGGAACGGCAAGTGGTAATCAGCATATGCCAAGATTGGGGCTGTTGTCAGTGCATCCTTTAATGCCTGGAAGGCTTGTTCCTGTTCAGGTCCCCACTTCACGGACCGGTTCTTTGGACCACCGGATGTGCCTCGTAGGAGAGCATTAAGTGGTGCTGCTACCTTGGCGAAATCCTTAATAAACCGTCGATAGTAACCGGCTACTCCAAGGAACGCCCTCACTTCTCGCAGGGTAGTCGGTATTGGCCAATCTTGAACAGCCGCTATCTTGTCTCTTGATGGTCTCACCCCTTCTCCTGATACGCGGTGACCCAAGTAATCAATTTCAGATTGGAACAACCGACATTTACTGGGTTTCAATTTGAGCCCATGTTCCCGCAATCTTCGAAATACTTGCCCCAACTGGTGGAGATGGTCTTCAAAGGTCGCAGAATACACTATAATGTCATCCAAGTAGATGAGAGTGAACTCAAAGTTGAAGTCACCGAGACATTTCTCCATCAACCGCTGAAACGTTACGGGTGCATTTGTCAACCCGAAGGGCATCCGGTTAAATTCGTATAGTCCCATGGGCAAGATGAATGCCGTCTTCTCCTTGTCTTTTGTGGCCATCGGCACCTGCCAATACCCACTAGCCAGATCTAGTGAGGAGAAGTACCGGGCTCTCCCCAGCGCTGAGAGGGACTCCTCAATCCGTGGCAAGGGGTAGGAATCTCGTACGGTGCAAGCGTTTAACTTCCGATAGTCTACGCAAAATCGGATGGACCCATCTTTTTTTTCTTACTAACACCACAGGAGCTGCCCAGGGACTCTGGCTTTCTTGGATGATCCCACCCTGTAGCATCTTAGCTAACAGTTCTTTTACTTCCTGATACAACTGTGGAGGAATTTGTCGGTAGCGCTCTCTAATTGGAGGGGTGTCTCCTGTGGGAATCTCATGGTAGATCCCTGTGGTACATCCAAAATCTTCAGCATACCGTGAAAAGGCGGCTCGGTTCTCCCACAACAGTTCATCTACCTTCTGCACACATTCCAGAGAACATGAACTTGCATCCATCTTCATCTGTTCTCGAATTGCACGGCCATTCCATTCAGAGGTGGGTTCCTCATCTTCTCCCATGGACACAGTTACGGTCCACTCATCCCTTTCAGTCGGCTTCAGCTGCATTGGAGTTACTTTCCTTACTTCCTCCGGAGTCACATAGATGTTAGCCAGCTGCGTCCCTGGGGTCAGGTCCACACTCTGGTCCTGAGTGTTTACACATCGAAGTGGTACTCTTCCATTGCGAACTATTGCCAAGGAACGGGCCACTAGCGGATCAACACCTCCTTCGGCTGCCTGCAGTGGTTCTACCAACACAGCTATGCCCTCTAGTTTCCGACAGGTGCCTACGGGCATAGACACTATTGTCTCCCGACTGGGTGGCAGTGTAACTTTTGTATGCAAAGGAACTGAAATTCGAGCCAGAGGACGCTGCGCATCCGAACTTTTCTGTAAGCCACATGTCCGGATCAGCCGCTGGAAAGCTGTTTGAGTAGGCCGATGGGTGGTGGTTTCTTTCCAATAACCGTGACCTTTCTTTTCAAAGAGGATCTGATCTAATTCTTTTAACACATTCATCCCCAAAATGACAGGGACCTTTACTTCATGTGACTCCTGTACCACCACAATGCCTTTCCTACCCAGATCTTGGCCACATACCCGGACATTCATCCAGGCCACTCCCACGACTGGAACTGGTAACTGGTTAGCTGCGACCACTCGTACGAATGTATGGGGATCATATTTCACATGTTGCTGGAAGTACCGTTCATAACAGTCTCTACTCAAGGTCGTTACTTGGGAACCCGTGTCAATCATCCCGGTAACCGGAATACCCTCCATTTCCACCTGTATAACAGGACTTGCAGCGATCAGGTCATCATTAGGGCATTCTCCCCACATAGTCTCCTTGTCAGTCTCCCCTACTACACGCCCTACAGCAGCAGGGGACTTCAGTTTAACGGCGGTCTCTCATAAGTTTGTCGCTGCTCTGGACATCTAGCAGCAACGTGGCCCATCCGTCCACACTCCCAGCAGCATATCTCCCGTCGTTCTGGCCATCTGTTTGGGCCCCTTCGGTAAGCCCCTTCGATTTCTCCTGAGCACTGCATTAACTGATTTGGACCCCTTCGGTAGGTCCTATCCTCATCCCTCCAGCGGGGTGGTGGGTGATTCTGATTTTCTGGGTATGGACGGCTCACCCTTTCACCTCCAGTTTTCTGGAAGTCTGCAATTTTCATAGAATGTTCATCACAACGGGTGTGCAAGTGTTCCATTTGCTCTTGCAGTTTCTGCATTACTGTGAGAATTTCTTTAACCGTCCCCTTTTCTACTGTCTCTGAGCCAGAACTAGCCCCCTGTGACAAAGTAACTCCAACTGCGGTCTGGGGCTTCGGGAACATACTATTGGCACGGGAGATGGCCTCTACCTGTACATCATGGAATTTAGCATCAGTCTCTCGTCGTATAAAATCCTGCATAGTCACAGTTAAACTGCCGTCACGTATCCCTAGGACAAACTGGTCACGGAGAGTCCGATCAGGGTTACAGAAGGCTGGCGAGCCCCCTCTTTCCTTCACTTGAATATCTCGGAGCAGTTCTTGTAGGGCATTTGCATATTGGGGAAGGCTTTCATTCTCCTGTTGTACCCTCTGGAAGAACCGAGCCTGCAGAGACCCCAGCAATGCAGTTTCTCCATAAATGGTTTCTAGAATCTGGACTACTTGCTCAAATGTCTGCCTTTGTTCAAATGGCCTCAATATCACCGTGGTCTTAGCATCCCCTTGTAATGTCAATATTGCTAGCTCTACTAGTACTTCTGGTGCGGTCTGGTACATTCGCTGTATCATTCGTATCTGTTCCACCCACATACTCACTGACATATTATTGCCATCAAATTTAGCTAACTGACTCATTATAGCCCCTGCTGGCATTCTTCCTCCAGCACCATTCTCCCGAACGGGTGCGTCACCGTCCATTCTGGTAAGCGGATCCTGCCGACTACGCCAATTTGTGAACCGAGAGCAAGGCAGGTGGTTTGGTCTCCGCAACCAGAAATGAACGCACACGCGGTAGTTCAAGAAAAGAATATATATTTACTATAAGTTAATAAAGGCTATTTGAAGGTAAAATGACAGGGATAAAGACAAGCAAAATATACAATATAGCATGAACAATTTCAAGGCAAATTCTGCAATGGTTTCTACTTTTACTCTGTCCAATTCTGCAGTATGGACACTGAATGAACAATATACTCAAAACTATCCCTAACTGACCCTGACATCACATTTGGGTGCACCCCCTTTTCCCCAGTGGTCCAGGTGGACCGCTTACAGTCTGTAGAAGCGCGCGGTGGGGCCCAAAGTCGTTCCTTTCTTTTATAGTGAAACGTCCTCTCCTCACTGTTATCAGGATCTTGGGAGAAATGAAGTCCTCTTTAACAGGGAAACCCAATGAATGCAATGTAATCCAACAGCAGATTCCACTCAGCACACTGACAGTCCTGCCGAATCCATACACTGAGCTGGGATGTAAGCCGGGGTTTAGCAGTTACTGTCCAGTACATCAACAGCACTGCGAGTCTCTATCTGTGGTATCCATATACACAGTCACAATGTCAGTCTCACTGATCAGCCACTGAGCACAGTTCCTTTCACGTGGACTCACTAGTCCTGTTGTCTCTTTACACTCTGTTTGTCTCTGGACCAAGATACAGCTTAGCTGTACAGAAAAATCTCCACACCAGTTCAATACACTTGCTAAGATGGCTGCTGCTCTCTGTCTCGTCACTTCCTGCTTCTCTGCTCACATTCTGTCTGCAGAACAGGCAAGCTGACATAAAAGGGGGGGAGTCACTCCAGCATCATGTCACAATTACAATGGCTGCTGTCTTAAAGGAACAGAATCACAGAAATACATTCAACATTAACAGTTTATACAGACAAATAAAGCTTAGGACAACATTGGCTGTCTCTTACATAGGTGCCTTGTAAGTCAATGTCTAACTCCTTAGAAAGTCCAAACTAATCAGTCAAGAGGACTAAAAATAAAAGGTAAACCTATAATAGAAACTTACAATTTGGTAAAAGCTATGCTTTCCAGATTCCTTATACAGCATATGAACAATACATGACATGGATATGTATAAATCTTCAGTAAACACTACCGGATATCTTTTAGCGTAGCAAGAGTAAACTAAAAACAGGCTAGGACAACAGATTATTATATTTAATAAAAGTGAAGATGAATAAGGGAATGCTGGCAATATGACAGGTCTACATATTGACAGAGGGTCTTTAAATACTAATTTACTAGTTTGCAGTGAACGCAGAATAAATTATCCAAATTAGGAGAAAGGCAGCAATGAGAAACAGTCAGTAAAAGATTTTAGGATGCTATCTAACACACAACCTCCCAGGAATCTCATATCTCAGCAAGCTTCCTCTAATTAGCTTCTAATTTGCTCCTGCACTGTAAAGTAATTTTAGTGGGATGCCAGCGCAGTCTGCCAAGACTATGTCAGTTCTGGACACACTTCAAATGTGAATTTAGTAAAATTGGGTTTGCATTTTGTAGTAACATGGCTGCAGAATGGGACACAGTTGTTATTAGTAGGTAAGTGAATGCTGGCTGCTATGCGGACATCAGGTATATTGCTTTAGTAAGTGTATACATATTACAGTAAAGTTCTGGTGATTTTTTTATTTTTTAGTTTACACACTGTACATAATACATCATTGTTCTTATATTTTTCTTACTAAACCATAGAAGCTTGTATAGCAGGTATTTTACATATAGTTACATAGTAGATGAGGTTGAATGAAGACATCAGTCCATCAAGTCCAAACTATAAACCTACAGTTCCCTACAGTGTTGATCAAGAGGAAGGCAAAAATCCCCATGAGGCTTATGCCAATTGCCCCATTTCATGGGAAAAAAAAATTCCTTCCTGACTCCAATCTGGCAATCAGTATAAAACCCTGGTTCAACGTGCCCTCAAAATCTAGAACCCATAACCCATAATATTGTTCTGTCCCAGAAAGGCATCCAGGCCCTCTTTGAACTTGTTCAATGAATCCACCATCACCACTTCCTGGGCCAGAGAGTTCCATAGCCTCTCTGCTCTATACTATGTTGCTGGTGAAACTTTCTCTCCTCCAGACTTAGAGGATGTTCCCTTAATTGATAGCAGAGACAATAGCCCACATGTGTTAAAATCACTAGTGATCATAACAATCAGCGTATAGTCTTCAAGGCACTGAAAGAAGGACTATAGTCACAATGGTTTCTATGGGTAACAATGACCATTTTAATTTGTATAAATAAAGCTTAAAAGTTATGTATTGCCTATATTTTTATGAATTAAAATGAATTATCCCTTATACATTCCAGATTTATCATTCCTTGTGGCATACATGGCAATAAAATAGGCACAAATTTTGTCTCATACCTTTTTGAGAAATTGCCTTTCCTGTCATTTTGAGCTCCATTCTCCACTTTTCAAAAAAGTGGGCAGAGGCACCTTGGCCCAACAAATTTATTATAATTTAAAACAGAAAATTGATGCAAGTTATGGCTGAAACCTACACCAGTTTCAGACTGATGTCAGTTTCAATGCAGTCAGTCTATTTTTTGCAAATCATTATGGGGGTTGCCATCTTCACTGATCTGCTGTTAAAATCATTTCACATATGCTTTACAGTAGCCACATGAACCATAGGCAGCTGCAGTCTCGAGATATTCATTGGCATGTATAGGACAATGTTATAGGCATGCTCTATGTACAGAGGTCATCATGAGAAAGGGGGAGTAGTGTGAAAATGCTGTAACTGTCGTCACCTACTGTAAGTTGTGTGTTCTTGTGTTATTGTTTGTAGGACTTACTTGTCATTGTAATTCTGTCTGTAATAATAATAGGATCACTGCTAATAAGTGCTATGTTCAAACCAGGTGAAAATTACAGGGTTCTTTTTAATACAGAAACATATACTAAAAATAAATCCTCAAAAAATTCCTAAGATAGGCCATTAATATTGCATTGTTGAGTGTCCATTTCTTGGCATTGATCAATTGTCTTTCTCCATGGCTCATCAGGCAAATCACCATACATTTTGTAGTGACTGTGCCTGATATAACAACTTACCACAGTTGGGACTGAGCTGCAATACCAGGCACAACCATTACTAAAAGTACGGAGCTGGCTCTGGTAAACTGTAGTTCCATCAAACAGCTATGGTGGTGCCAATAATTAGATGAATAGGTCAAATTTTAAAGAACCTCTTTGATCACTGTATAAATGAAAAGTTCTGCAACTTTCTAATATACTTTGTATTTCAATTTTTCAGAAACTTCTAAGATACTGCATGTGTTGGTTGTCTGCCTGCTCTTAACACAATGGGGACTCATTACGCCCCTAGTTATGCTAATTTTTTTGGGGGGGTGTTTTGAGTCCCTTTTTATCACACAGTCCCCCCTGGCTGGACAGATTCTACTCTACAAGCGATTTATTGATGATTTATTTATTTTGTGGGGGGGTTGGGGGGGGCGGAACAGAACAAGAGGCTCATATGTTTGTGCAAGAGCTAAATACTAATACCTGGGGGATTACTTTTAAAGGGGTTGTCACAAGATGACTGTTTGAAACGCATTGGAAATAAGTCAACTGATAAAAAAGCAGAGTTATTGGCATAAAATTGAGATAATGATACAAACACAAATAAAAGTAAAAAAGTGTTTGACAAGTTCGGTAGTTCATTACTACTTGTAACACTGAAAGAAATAAGATTATGAATATACTTCGAAAACAGTGGCCAATTTTGTTATCTGATCCATTACTCAGAGATTCAATACCTTCATGTCCTAATATTATTTACAGAGGTACTAAAAATATTGGAAATATTATAGCTCCAACTGTTGTTACAAATATTACTTCTAAAAACAAAAATAGGAATCAAGGTCAACGTGCAGGTATTTTTTGATGTACTGTAATCACCCCCTTTGTAAATGTTGTGAAATCATACATAGTAATACAAGTTCATTAATTTCCACATCCATAGGTGGAACTTTTTATGTAAAAAAATCATTCTGATTGTAATTCTGAATATATCGTTTATATTATTCAGTGCCAATGTGGCTTGCAATATGTAGGTCGTACTATTAATACAATGAAGGTATGTCTTAACCAGCACAGGTATAATATAAATAACAAAATCATGACCCATAGTTTATCTCGCCATGTCATTACAACCCATGCAGTAACTGATGTTAACTTAAAATTATTTATTATAGATCAAATTCCATCCACTGTCCGTAGAGACTTATTAACTGTTAATTTTCTTTGATCTTCAAATTACATACCCTCACACCCTTTGGTTTAAACATATTAATTGATAAAATGAAAGGTTTATATACAGCCTTATTTTTTTTTATTGCTTCATTATTATTTTTTTTTCACGTTTTTCATTTTTTCACATATATACTGTATATATATATATATATATATACAGTCATATGAAAAAGTTTGGGCACCCCTATTAATCTTAATCATTTTTAGTTCTAAATATTTGGGTGTTTGCAACAGCCATTTCAATTTGATATATCTAATAACTGATGGACACAGTAATATATCAGGATTGAAATGAGGTTTATTGTACAGAAAATGTGCAATATGCATTAAACCAAAATTTGACCGGTGCAAAAGTATGGGCACCTCAACAGAAAAGTGACATTAATATTTAGTAGATCCTCCTTTTGCAAAAATAACAGCCTCTAGTCGCTTCCTTTAGCTTTTAATCAGTTCCTGGATCCTGGATGAAGGTATTTTTGACCATTCCTCTTTACAAAACAATTCCAGTTCAGTTAAGTTTGATGGTCGCCGAGCATGGACAGTACGCTTCAAATTATCCCACAGATGTTCAATGATATTCAGGTCTGGGGACTGGGATGGCCATTCCAGAACATTGTAATTGTTCCTCTGCGTGGATGCCTGGGGGGGTTTGGGGGTGTGTTTTGGGTTTTTGTTTTGCTGGAATATCCACCCCCCGGCGCCCCCAAATTTTTTTCCTTTTTTTTTTTTTTTTTTTTCTAACTCTGTTGGTTTGGTGGGGGGCCTCCGCCCCCCCCTCTTTTTTAAAAACTCGCCGCGGGGGGGGGCCACACAGCCCCAAAACATGATGGAACCTCCACCAAATTTTACAGTGGGTAGCAAGTGTTTTTCTTGGAATGCTGTGTTTTTTGACGCCATGCATAACGCTTTTTTGTATGACCAAACAACTCAATCTTTGTTTCATCAGTCCACAGGAACTTCTTCCAAAATGAAGCTGGCTTGTCCAAATGTGCTTTTGCATACCTCAGGCGACTCTGTTTGTGGCGTGCTTTCAGAAACGGCTTCTTTCGCATCACTCTCCCATACAGCTTCTCCTTGTGCAAAGTGTGCTGTATTGTTGACCAATGCACAGTGACACCATCTGCAGCAAGATGATGCTGCAGCTCTTTGGAGGTGGTCTGTGGATTGTCCTTGACTGTTCTCACCATTCTTCTTCTCTGCCTTTCTGATATTTTTCTTGGCCTGCCACTTCTGGGCTTAACAAGAACTGTCCGGGCTCCTCCTCCCCCCTGTGGTCTTCCATTTCCTTACTATTTTCCTCACAGTGGAAACTTACAATTTAAATTTTTTTTATAATTTTTTCCTTCCCCTGAACAACTATGTTGAACAATCTTTGTTTTCAGATCATTTGAGAGTTGTTTTGAGGAGCCCATGATGCCACTCTTCAGAGGAGATTCAAATAGGAGAACAACTTGCAATTGGCCACCTTAAATACCTTTTCTCATGATTGGATACACCTGGCTATGAAGTTCAAAGCTCAGTGAGGTTACAAAACCAATTTTGTGCTTCAGTAAGTCAGTAAAAAGTAGTTAGGAGTATTCAAATCAATAAAATGATAAGGGTACCCAACTTTTTGCACCGGTCAAATTTTGGTTTAATGCATATTGCACATTTTCTGTTAGTACAATAAACCTCATTTCAATCCTGAAATATTACTGTGTCCATCAGTTATTAGATATATCAAATTGAAATGGCTGTTGCAAACACCCAAATATTTAGAACTAAAAATGATTAAGATTAATAGGGGTGCCCAAACTGAGAAAGCCCCAAAAGTCAAAAAACACAGCATTCAAGAAAACACTTGCTACCCACTGTAAAATTTGGTGGAGGTTCCATCATGCTTTGGGGCTGTGTGGCCAATGCCGGCACTGGGAATCTTGTTAAAGTTGAGGGTTGCATGGTTCTACTAGAGAGCGAAGACAGCAGGGGGGGGGGGGGGGCGAGAAAAGAAAAAACACAGCGCACAAAACCGGGGGGGGGGGGAGCAGGGGGGGGGGGGCCCGGGCCCCGCGGGGGGAGAAGGGGGGGGGGGGGGGGGGGGGGGGGGGTGCGGCGGGGAAACAAAAAAAGGGGGGGGGAGAGGGGGGAAAAAAAAAAACCCGGGGGGGGGAGGGGGAAGGGGGGGGGGAGGGGGGGGGGGGGGGGGGGGGGAAAAGGCGGGGGGGGGGCCCACCGCCGGGAAAAGGGGAAGGGAGACAGGAGAAAAAAAAACCACCAAAACAGAAAGGCAAGAAGAATTAAGATTAATAGGGGTGCCCAAACTTTTTCATATGACTGTATATATACAGTACAGACCAAAAGTTTGGACACACCTTCTCATTCCAAGAGTTTTCTGTATTTTCATGACTATAAAAATTGTAGATTCACACTGAAGGCATCAAAACTATGAATTAACACATGTGGAATTATATACTTAACAAAAAAGTGTGAAACAACTGAAAATCTGTCTTATATTCTAGGTTTTTCAAAGTAGCCACCTTTTGCTTTGATTACTGCTTTGCACACTCTTGGCATTCTCTTGATGAGCTTCAAGAGGTAGTCACCTGAAATGGTCTTCCAACAGTCTTGAAGGAGTTCCCAGAGATGCTTAGCACTTGTTGGCCCTTTTGCCTTCACTCTGCGGTCCAGCTCACACCAAACCATCTCGATTGGGTTCAGGTCTGGTGACTGTGGAGGCCAGGTCATCTGGCGTAGCACCCCATCTCTCTCCTTCTTGGTCAAATAGCCCTTACACAGTCTGGAGGTGTGTTTGGGGTCATTGTCCTGTTGAAAAATAAATGATGGTCCAACTAAACGCAAACCGGATGGAATAGCATGCTGCTGCAAGATGCTGTGGTAACCATGCTGGTTCAGTATTCCTTCAATTTTGAATAAATCCCCAACAGTGTCACCAGCAAAGCACCCCCACACCATCACACCTCCTCCTCCATGCTTCACGGTGGGAACCAGGCATGTAGAGTCCATTCGTTCACCTTTTCTGCGTCGCACAAAGACACGGTGGTTGGAACCAAAGATCTCAAATTTGGACTCATCAGACCAAAGCACAGATTTCCACAGGTCTAATGTCCATTCCTTGTGTTCTTTAGCCCAAACAAGTCTCTTCTGCTTGTTGCCTGTCCTTAGCAGTGGTTTCTTAGCAGCTATTTTACCATAAAGGCCTGCTGCACACAGTCTCCTCTTAACAGTTGTTGTAGAGATGTGTCTGCTGCTAGAACTCTGTGTGGCATTGACCTGGTCTCTAATCTGAGCTGCTGTTAACCTGCGATTTCTGAGGCTGGTGACTCGGATGAACTTATCCTCCGCAGCAGAGGTGACTCTTGGTCTTCCTTTCCTGGGGCGGTCCTCATGTGAGCCAGTTTCTTTGTAGAGCTTGATGGTTTTGGTCACTGCACTTGGGGACACTTTCAAAGTTTTCCCAATTTTTCGGACTGACTGACCTTCATTTCTTAAAGTAATGATGGCCACTCATTTTTCTTTACTTAGCTGCTTTTTCTTGCCATAATACAAATTCTAACACTCCATTCAGTAGGACTATCAGCTGTGTATCCACCTGACTTCTGAACAACACAACTGATGGTCCCAACCCCATTTATAAGGCAAGAAATCCCACTTATTAAACCTGACAGGGCACACCTGTTAAGTGAAAACCATTTCAGGTGACTACCTCTTGAAGCTCATCAAGAGAATGCCAAGAGTGTGCAAAGCAGTAATCAATGCAAAAGGTGGCTACTTTGAAGAACCTAGAATATAAGACATATTTTCAGTTGTTTCACACTTTTTTGTTAAGTATATAATTCCACATGTGTTAATTCATAGTTTTGATGCCTTCAGTGTGAATCTACAATTTTTATAGTCATGAAAATACAGAAAACTCTTGGAATGAGAAGGTGTGTCCAAACTTTTGGTCTGTACTGTATATATATATATATATATTTTTTTTTACCTTCACACCTTTCATTGAAAGGACGATTATTTACTTTTAAACACATATAAGTTTCACTAACATGTTTTGTACATATAACTCTATTTTCCTTATTTACCTTTGTTGTATTCTTCCTGGTTTCTGCCTTGTTTGTGAGTTGTTGACACTTCTGACTACGCAGGACCTAGATCCTCCTTTATTTTTTGTTCGTTCAGTAAATGCTGTTTCCCATCTTATACACCTTCTCCTTATATTGTAATTGGTTATCTATTATTGATAACTAGACATCAGTTAGGTGTTAAAATGATAATATAATAGATTCACTATGAAGATTGATCCATCTAATTTATGTATTTTCATGTATGTGATTTGTGATTCACATATATGGTAACTGTTCACACATATACAGTACAGACCAAAAGTTTGGACACACCTTCTCATTCCAAGAGTTTTCTGTATTTTCATGACTATAAAAATTGTAGATTCACACTGAAGGCATCAAAACTATGAATTAACACATGTGGAATTATATACTTAACAAAAAAGTGTGAAACAACTGAAAATATGTCTTATATTCTAGGTTCTTCAAAGTAGCCACCTTTTGCTTTGATTACTGCTTTGCACACTCTTGGCATTCTCTTAATAAGCTTCAAGAGGTAATCACCTGAAATGGTCTTCCAACAGTCTTGAAGGAGTTCCCAGAGATGCTTAGCACTTGTTGGCCCTTTTGCCTTCACTCTGCGGTCCAGCTCACACCAAACCATCTCGATTGGGTTCAGGTCTGGTGACTGTGGAGGCCAGGTCATCTGGCGTAGCACCCCATCACTCTCCTTCTTGGTCAAATAGCCCTTACACAGTCTGGAGGTGTGTTTGGGGTCATTGTCCTGTTGAAAAATAAATGATGGTCCAACTAGACGCAAACCGGATGGAATAGCATGCCGCTGCAAGATGCTTTGGTGACCATGCTGGTTCAGTATTCCTTCAATTTTGAATAAATCCCCAACAGTGTCACCAGCAAAGCACCCCCACACCATCACACCTCCTCCTCGATGCTTCATGGTGGGAACCAGGCATGTAGAGTCCATTCATTCACCTTTTCTGCGTCGCACAAAGACAAGGTGGTTGGAACCAAAGATCTCAAATTTGGACTCATCAGAACAAAGCACAGATTTCCACAGGTCTAATGTCCATTCCTTGTTTTCTTTAGCCCAAACAAGCCTCTTCTGCTTGTTGCCTGTCCTTAGCAGTGGTTTCTTAGCAGCTATTTTACCATGAAGGCCTGCTGCACACAGTCTCCTCTTAACAGTTGTTGTAGAGATGTGTCTGCTGCTAGAACTCTGTGTGGCATTGACCTGGTCTCTAATCTGAGCTGCTGTTAACCTGCGATTTCTGAGGCTGGTGACTCGGATGAACTTATCCTCCGCAGCAGAGGTGACTCTTGGTCTTCCTTTCCTGGGGCGGTCCTCATGTGAGCCAGTTTCTTTGTAGCGCTTGATGGTTTTGGCCACTGCACTTGGGGACACTTTCAAAGTTTTCCCAATTTTTCGGACTGGCTGACCTTCATTTCTTAAAGTAATGATGGCCACTCGTTTTTCTTTACTTAGCTGCTTTTTTTCTTGCAATAATACAAATTCTAACACTCCATTCAGTACGACTATCAGCTGTATATCCACCTGACTTCTGAACAACACAACTGATGGTCCCAACCCCATTTATAAGGCAAGAAATCCCACTTATTAAACCTGACAGGGCACACCTGTGAAGTGAAAACCATTTCCGGTGACTACCTCTTGAAGCTCATCAAGAGAATGCCAAGAGTGTGCAAAGCCGTAATCAAAGCAAAAGGTGGCTACTTTGAAGAACCTAGAATATAAGACATATTTTCAGTTGTTTCACACTTTTTTGTTAAGAATATAATTCCACATGTGTTAATTCATAGTTTTGATGCCTTTAGTGTGAATCTACAATTTTTATAGTCATGAAAATACAGAAACTCTTGGAATGAGAAGGTGTGTCCAAACTTTTGGTCTGTACTGTATGTTTTTTAGTACTGTTTTTTAATTTTTTTTAAAATATATTTAAATCATAATGACTGTTTACTGCTATATATAGCCCATGTATACTATGACTTTCTAGGCTTGAGAAAGGCAATAGTTTTTCTGCTGAAACACATTGCCATTTTATCCTTTTTTATGTTAATTGCTTTTTAAATAAATTGTATTTTGGCAGAGCTTGTTTTAAGGTCCTTTTTTTCTTCATTTTGATATATATTACAGTATATTTTCCTTTGGTTAATTAATCGTGGACCATGAGCAGCAGCCACCTTCACACAGGAACCAGACAGACTACCCAGGAGGGTTAACTGATGCTCATTATCAGAGTTGTGCCTGCCTCTGCACACCTCCCACAAGGTGAGACCAAACCTAGCAAGTTGGTGTCCATCCATATATGTATGTGTTCCTGTGATTTCTGCACTAAGGAGCGCCCCTCTCTTTTTCTTTTGTGTGCCTTGTTTACTTATTTACAGTTTCCATAAACTTTGTAGGTAGTGTAAAATTTGTGGTGTTTACGCTACGTGGAGGCCTGAGGCTGAGTCCCCATGTTGCAGTAACACAGCTTTTTTTGTTGCAGATTTTGCTGCATTTTTTTTGAGACAAAGTCAGAAGTAGATTGAGCAGAAGGTTGAAGTATAAGAGCTTCCTATATATTTTTCATTCCATTTGTAGCCATTCTTGGCTTTGGCTCAAAAAACAGCAGCAAAATCTGCAACAAAAAAAGTTGCATTTCCGCAATGTGGGGCTTAGCCTATGGAAACATTTCTTTAACAAGATATATCATAAGGATAATGTATATAGCACACAACATAAAAAAACGTTTTTCTCCAAATCAACAAAAGTGACATACATAACAAAAGAATCTTTATAATTGTAGAAGCCTGTGACACTACCTTGAATAAAAATTACAGCTCAAATGACAGTTTAGAAATATAGCCAGGACGGCACAGGAGCAACTGAATGCAAGCCATAACATGGTGCTCTCCCCCAGCAAGATAGCCAAAAGCATAGCACAACATGGAGAAGTAGGAAAAAAGGAGGGGCACTCACCAGTAGTAGTAGCTTAAAGAGGGACAGAAGAAGCACAGACAGTGCGAAACGGCAGTCGCCTGAATGCTGGACTCATCCTCTCTCCCTTAATGCTGCTTTTAGAATCTAATTTGGAATAAAGGACGTTTTTTAAGCTACTACTACCGGTTAGTGCACCTCCTTTTTTCCTACTTCTCCATGCTGTGTATAACAAAATAATGTTGTTTTTCACTGTTACTCTGTAACACTATGCTGCCACTTGAAAAGACTTAATTTTTGTTTTCATTTGATAAATATAACACTTTTTCTGTACAGAACATTTCAACTTTCTAGCATTCACTAAATACTGTATATTTATGGTAATTATTATTATTGCTTAATTTCATTGTGTGTGGTGTTGTTGCCAGTTGGTTTTGTTTTTGTTGCTGTTGCTTTTCAATGCCAATAGGATTTAGATACAAACAATTAATTTGAGCACTGGCAAGATATCTTTGTAGAAAGCACTCCACATATTTGTAACATATAGTATTTCTTTCCAGTACCCGTAATTGAAAATATGTTTATGTAATTGAAAGTACTTGTGCAGAATTCAACAGAGATGTAAATACTCCTACAAATATAACATTTAAATGCTTGCTTCAAGACAGTATTTACAAATAAAAACAAGCAAAATGACTGTTTAAGCTTTGATTACTATATAAGTAACAGCAAACAAAAAACGATTCATATATTAAACATTTAGTAGCTAACAAAATATTTCTACAAGAATTGTTTTTGGTTATCTATAGTAATGTTAATGAAACTGTAGAAACTGGGGTCTCCCTGTGCAGGTTCATATCCTGCCAACTATATGATTGTTCTTTTGGAAAGCATGGTGGCTCAGTGGTTAGTTTCCTGGAATCCTAGATTTAATCTGACCAAGGACAATATATGCAAGGAGATATACTGGTAGGGAAATGAGATTGTGAGCCCTATGTGGGACAGTGTCTGTAAAGCAATATCCAAGTAAGAGAGATAAATAAATAACAGAAACTTGATAAGGTCTTCCAATGACATACTGTATACTGTGTTGACTGTTTGGTTTGTACAAACTGTTGGGGTTTGCTATACTGTATCTCTGATTTCATACAGCTCTTTTAATACTGCTATGTTTCAAGATAGATATCTGATTTATTCCTTCATTCTGTGCAGTGGTAGACAAATTTGAACAAAAAATATAGCACCATATGTAATCTCCTTGGGGCTACATAATGAACCTATAGACTCTATTAATATTCCTGCACACAACTCTGTTAAGAGTACAATAACTTATTTGATAGACAGTGATATACAGCAGAGAGATGAAAGTCCGTAAAAGGACTCCAAGTTCTGATGAAACTTCTTCAACAGACAAAGCCATACAGACTGCAATTCACAATACATAAATAATGATGTCTTGAATAGCTATTGATCTTGTGACACACTTATCTGGACATATCCAGCCATGTGGAATGGTAAGAAATGACACATCTGCAACACATTTTTGAAATATTATTATATTTTACTGCCTTTTAGTAGTTCTGATTTCATATGAAAGCTGAAATTCTAATGAACTAATACATATAAAGCTCACATTCTCAACTGCATCTTTAACTAGTGATTTTATATAGTGTGACAGGACCAGGGGCCAAGGAGTATACATTTCTCCCAGGTTCTTGTCATATTCCTTCTAAAAGCAGCTGGGAAAGTTGTGTTCCTTGCTGGAGGGTTTTTACCTAAACCCTGGTAAAAGGTCTGGCTGCTGGAGTAGGCAGAGTTTGGTGTGTCTCTACTCCATTCAGCCACTTCAGGTTTTGTGATGACTGGGGGTTAATACCTTGTTACCTGAAATGTGCGTATATAAGGGCAGACAGCACACAGGTATTTGGCTGTCTCTGCTCCTGGGAAACCACTGTGAGTGCAGTAGGCCCAGCTCTCAGTACTTAGTTACCTATTGTTGTAGGTAGTAGCCGGACGTCTAGGGCTTTATTTTGTATTACTATAGTTTTGTTTGCCTGGAAACACTTAATAAAACTGGTTGCAGCCAGTTGCACCATACTTGACTGGACTGGACTCTAATTGCTGTGCCAAAAAGTGCTTGTCTATCTGAGGAGACGCCGATCCCTGAGCTAATCCCGTTACAATAGCCAGATATAAGAATCTCATGTTTCATATGACACCAGAACCACTACTCCAAGTGGTATACCACAATAGATACAGCTGTTTTAATTGACCCTTCACTTACAATAGATAGTCTTCACTATTCACCCATCTGCTCTCATCCTTCATCTGTAATGTGTAGCATGCAGAAAGAGCTCCATGTCATGCTCTACTTACAGAGATAATTATATAGACAGATTAGATGAATGATTGCATATACTTGGAGACAAGGGTTACTAAACATTTGTCCAAACATTGTAAAACAGAGCTGCTTATATTCAGTTATAGGTGCAATCAATGAAGTGAATTGAAGTCCAAATGGAAAGAACAATATTTCGAAGATGTTTTTCCATCTTATATTTAGAATTCCATTTACAGGTTTTTATTGGAGATATGAATCAATGCTATGCTGATGTTTATAGAGCACCAATGACCATTAAACATGTACAGAAAAGTATAGTGGAGTTATTAAAACCCTGAAACCAATAAACACATACTCCTCAGATGCTGTAATATGCTTATTGCATGTGTTTTATGGTAAAAGAAATAAGAAAAATATATTAAGTAAAATGGAAGGTCATGCCTCAGTGAAATGATTTCAAGGTCCCTATATTGTATTTAATTGAGGAAGTGCATAAGATTATGATTTATTACCTTATGTATTTTAGATACATATATTTCAATGAAGTAAAATTGTAGTGTAGCATGAATTACATCACATACTTAATCTCACACTGCAGAGTTGAGGTTGTCAGGAGCCAAACTAGCTCAAGAAATCTCTTGGGATTATTAGTCTTTAAATGCTGCTAATGAGAAACACAAAGGTTTAAATGAATCCTCTCCACTAAGTAACTTATTGCTGTCATGTAGAATAATAGGCTGAATCTATACTCCAATAAATGTCACTTAACCAATAAGACACGTATTTCTAACTACTTGATGAAACTTATTGTGGCATAATTCCTCTAAATAAGTATGCTGATACATATTGATACATATATTAAAGTGCGTCTGTCACCAGAATCACACACATCACACCAGCCCTGATTCGGAAGGGGGAAACACCATTTGATTCAGGTGACTTTAACCTATCTAACTGTGGCTTGATATAGTTCTGGTGACAGATTCCCTGGTATTTAGTTTTTTTTCATTATCTACCTATTCCACATATACATATACAATACTGTGCAAAAGTTTCAGACAGGTATGGAAAAGTGCTGCAAAGTAAGCATGCTTTCAAAAATAGAAATAATAGTTTATTTTTGTCAAATAGCAAAATGCAAAGTAAATGAACAAAATCAAGCTAATATTTGGTGTAACCACCCTTTGCCTTCAAAATAGCATCAATTTGTAATGCATTTACCATCATACTACTACTCCAAGCAGGTTACCTTGGTTTCTTGCTATGCAGCCTATGCTTCTCCATGTAGCTGTCCTCCTGCTGCTGATGCACCTTGCCCTATGCAAAAAAGGTGGGCGAAACCTCCCTTTCTGTAACTCGAGGGTTAACATGTATACCTGTACCAGCCAATCTCAGAATGCTCTGGCCTTCTTATACCTGCTCTGCTGTGTCTGAGCAATATAGTTCTCTAGCTTGGCTAGTTTCTGCAGGGGTTTCTGTATTCTATTAGATTATTTGTGTGTGACCTCTGGACTGTTCTTTGACTCTGTTCCAACTACTCTTTTGACTGAACCTTTGGTTCACTGGTGTCTCTCTGCCCAGCTGCCACCTACACCAGGACCATCCGGAGAGGTAGCAAACTGGTAGCCTCCCCAAGACAAGATCGCTGTATGGGGGTTAAAGGGTGAAGACTGGAAAAGCTACTTAGCATACCCTTAGCATCCGTTGTCTGTTGCACAATTCTTATAAATAGGTTTGAAGCTAGTTCCAAATATCTTGTAGAACAAATCTCAGATCATCTGTGGATGTAGGCTTGCTCAGATCCTTCTGTCTTTTCATGTATTCCCAGACAGACTCTAGATGATGCTGAGATAAGGACTCTGTTGGAACAATATAATTTATTCTGGATTCCTTGTTCTTCTTTACACTAAAGATAGTTCCTGGTTACATTGGCTGTATGAGTTGGGTCATTGCCCTATTGCTGAATATATTTGGATGATATTGCATGATGGATAAGTATCTGCTTGTATTTCTCCCCATTAATCCTGACCAAACCCCAATTTCATTTGCTGAAACGAAGGTTTACCTGTGAAAATATGTGTCCAGTAACACATAATAGTGTGAACACAGAATAATCAATTGATATACGTAAAACCCTGACAGTTAAGTGTGCAGCCAACAATGCATCATGTGCTATTTCTTTAACTTTGGGAAAGGGCCTACTTTTACTATCAAAAAGCATTATGGCAAAAACATGTGACTAGTAACAAGTTAACTAGCAAGATCTACCAGTAGCAGCTTGGGTCAACCTACCACACAGCCTGTGCCAGAGTATGTCTTCATCATTAGAGAAAAGGTGTGGAAAATATGAAAAAGTGCTGCTCTTCCTTATGAGATGTGTAAGTTAAGACTCAACTTAACCTCTATCTGACATCCACCGTGCTATTACGTTGGGTATTTAAATATGATGGCCGCTCAGGAGCAGCAGAGACCTGGCGCTAATACTGATCTGATCGTGGATATCAAGGATCGATGACACCCGGAACGAGATCCTCATTCCATTGCCATGACAGCCAGGAGCCTATTGAGGGCTCTCAGGCTTGTCTGGCATGCATTTGTATGACAGGTTGCTTTATGCAGCCTGTCATACAAATGCCGATATTTTACAATGCATTGAAATGCATTAACATTGCAATGCATTGCATTAGTGATCAGACTCCTGGGGTTCAAGACCCCCTAGGGGGTCTTATAACTGCAATAAAAACTAAAAAAAAAATAAAAACTATAAAAAAATAAAAAGAACTAAAAGTTCAAATCAGCCCCCTTTTCCTACAATACATTTAAAAGTTAAAAATTACTGCAAAACACATACACATTAGGTATCCCTGTGTCTGAAAATGCCTGGTCTGCAAACTTAAAAAAATATTTTTACTGTACGGTGAACGCCATAGCGGGAAAAAAAAAATCTAAAGTGCCGAACCGCCGTTTTTTCACTGTTTCACCTCTGATAAAAATTTGAATACAAAGGGACCAAGGCAATAGCATTCCCCAAAATGGTATAACTAAAAAGTACACCTGGCCCTGTGAAAAAAGACACCCTATGCCTCCCTGTACATGGAAATATAAAAAAGTTACAGGTGTCAGAATATGGAGACTTTTAGAAAAAAAAACATTTTTGCAAAGTTTTAGATTTTGGTTAAAGGATTAAAATGTAAATAAAACTATAACAATTTGGTATCTCCAGAATCATACTGAAACATACACTACAGATGACATGTCATTTTGGCTGCAGAGTGAACGCCATAAAAACAAAGCTCATAGGAAAGTCGCACAAATACACTTTTTCTCCAATTCCACCCAATTCAATTTTTTTCCAGCTTCACAGTACATTGTACAGAATTATATGGTTATAAAGAACAATTTGTCCTGCAAACACTAAGCCCTTTTATGGCTCTGTGAACGGAAAAATAAAAATGTCATGAGGTTTGGAAGGCAGAGAGTCAAAAATAAAAATCAACATGAATTAAAATGGCTCTTTTTGTGCAAAAAAAACAAAAACAAAAAAAACCAACCTTTTTTTTCTAGTTTATAGACAAATGCTTTAAGGATGTAATGAGTTCAAAAAGCACTTTAGCAACTTAATATATGGGCAATTAATGAGGCCACAGGTAAGTGAAAAAACAATGGTAAGCAAGCATAGCTTTGTTGCTAATATAGAGGTCCATATAAAGTTTCTTACAGAACTTAAGATGCAGAGTATTAGAACATAATTGTGTCTAGAGTAACTTGCTCTTCTTCAACTGAATATACAATTTCATCATCTGTACTAATGTTCATCATCTAATTGTAAAGTCTGCATCCGTTCGGACTTTGACCTGCTGACCAAGGAATGATATCACATAAGGGAGATACTCTCAGAAAAGTATGCATAAAATCAGAGGGAGGGAGAAAGGGAAAGGCAGAAGAGTAGAAAGGGGAGAACAGAAGCGAGAAATTTAAAGGAGAGATAAGAAGATAGGAGGGAGTGGAGAGAGGAGGAATAGGAAAGGAGAGGAGAAAAAAAAAAGGGGGAGAGAGAAAGCAAGACGGGGTCAGGAGGTCCAGCAGCCCCTCCACAGGAAGTCCCGCTAACAGACTCCAGTTCAACATTCAATGCACCATATCCCTGTAATCCTGTGAACCGTGGAAGAGAATCCATGGCATCCAGGCCTCTATGAAGGACTCGTGCATGTCCCTGAGGCATGCAGTGAGGTCCTCCATAGCCTGGATGTCCTCCACTTTACAGATCCAAAATAGGAAAGAAGGTGGAGTGGAGGACTTCCATAAAGCTGGAATGCAGGCCCAAGCCGCAACCTTTGGCTTTTCTTGTGTATACTCTCTTGGATTGTGATTTGGTACTGCTTTGTCTCGCTGGCTTTGACTTTTTGCTTGCTGACTCCTTTTCTGTGTTCTTTGTCTTGTCTGCTTTTTGTGTTGTCACTTATCTAGAGAAGGGAATGGCGCCCAGTTGTCCATGTAATTAGGACAGTTGAGGCAATTAGGCAGGGAGAGGGGCTGGGTCAAGTTTAGGACTCACTGTCTCTGTCATTCCCTTCTGTAATGTCTTCAGGAAACATTAGAACTCAGGGATGAAATCCAACAGCATCTTCTTTTTTATTCATGTCTCCACACCCTGATATACAACACAACACTAGCCTCCAGCAAGCAGTACCACTTCCTAGTTCCTGTATCCTGTGCCCTCCTCTTAAAGAGGCAGAAATGCTTGCTGTATGTTACATCACCCCCCTGTGTTTTTTTTTTTTTTTTAAATCCCCATTTGACATTTGAACAGTTATGGTGAAACAAAACAAAAAAAACAAGGAAAACATGAACATCCTGTATCCTGTGCCCTCCTCTGAAAGAGGCAGAAATGCTTGCTGTATGTTACACCTTCCTCCCAGGTTTCTGCAGCAGCATGGGGAATTGCTCAATTGAGATAATGAATCTCAGCATACAAGTCTAATAGTTGTTTGTATATTATCCAAAAATGTATTCCACTAGAACTATAAGAAGTACTAAGTTTGTCCATACGGGAAAGAGGAAATAGAAGCACGAAGGACAATAATAAGTGGTGTTTATGTGTTCTACTGCTCTGTTTGTACCACATGCCTCCATGTCCCTATACTCTTTATATAGTTGATAACAATTCCGAATTTTAACACTACCTTATATGTAAATATAAATGACATAAACACTCTGAAACACAAGTGCACAGTTTTTGATGCATTAATATATTTTCTTCCAAATAAAGTGAATAATTTCTATATTTTATTCAGCGCAGTCTAAAACTTTGTACAGGGAAGACACCTCAGGCTGAATTGGCTTTGCTTTTAAATTCTGATTGATGTCTAAAAGTCCAATATTTTATTATATTTCTGTATACAATCATATTTGATTTTATTTTCATTCGGTTTCTCAGCATATTGTAAGCTACTCTATTTCATGACATTTTCTAGTATAAATTATAGATATCTGAGGTATGACAGTCCTCAATCTTTAATAAAATGGAAATTGCTACACTATGTTTGAAGAAGAAGAATGCAAAATTAATGAAGACACTGTCTTATATTTATTCTTTTGTATCAGTTGTGGTAAATCAGAAAGGCATGTTGCAGAATACAATTTATGGATTTTGAAGTATGGCATTTCAGTCATTGAGAGATGGGTTATTCTTCAAGTTTTGAAATATATTATGTAGTCAATTCAAAACCATTGTGAACTTGGCATTGTATGGTGCAGAATTCTAATCAAGGGGCGATAATTATCTCATTCTAAATTCAATCTATCTGCTGACGACAGACACATAAAGACTCAAACATAAAGAAAAGGAAGGAAATGAGTTATGAATTTTAAATTACTTTCAAAAGGCTAATTGTATTAAACAAGAAATCATGGAAACAGGAGATATGTAATATTACTTTGTCATTGCTATACACTAACTATGATTGTGATATTATCATTCTACACATCCACTGTCTGGACAAATAGGCTGAATAACATATGTATGCAGAATGGTGGCTTAGCGTTTAGTTTTGTTGCCTTCCAGCAAGGGGTCCAGATTATTAATCTAAGGGCAACCTCTGAATGGAGTCTGCATATTTTACCTGTGTCTGGGTTGGTTTCCTCCCACACTCCAATGACATATACAGTGCCTTGTGAAAGTATATGGCCCCCTTGAACTTTTCAACCTTTTGCCACATTTCAGGCTTCAAACATAAGGATATAAAATTTTAATTTTTTGGTGAAGAATCAACAACAAGTGGGATACAATCGTGAAGTGGAACAAAATTTATTGGATATTTCAAACTTTTGTAAAAAATAAAAAACTGAAAAGTGGGGCGTGCCAAATTATTCGGCCCCCTTAAGTTAATACTTTGTAGCACCACCTTTTGCTGCGATTACAGCTGCAAGTCGCTTGGGGTATGTCTCTATCAGTTTTGCACATCGAAAGACTGAAATTCTTGCCATTCTTCCTTGGAAAACAGCTTGATCTCAGTGAGGTTGGATGGAGAGCATTTGTGAACAGCAGTTTTCAGCTCTTTCCACAGATTCTCGATTGGATTCAGGTCTGGACTTTGACTTGGCCATTCTAACACCTGGATATGTTTATTTGTGAACCATTCCATTGTAGATTTTGCTTTATGTTTGGGATCATTGTCTTGTTGGAAGATAAATCTCCGTCCCAGTCTCAGGTCTTTTGCAGACTCCAACAGGTTTTCTTCCAGAATGGTCCTGTATTTGGCTCCATCCATCTTCCCATCAATTTTAACCATCTTCCCTGTCCCTGCTGAAGAAAAGAAGGCCCAAACCATGATGCTGCCACCACCATGTTTGACAGCGGGGATGGTGTGTTCAAGGTGATAAGCTATGTTGCTTTTACGCCAAACATATCGTTTTGCATTGTGGCCAAAAAATTCGATTTTGGTTTCATCTGACCAGAGCACCTTCTTCCACATGTTTGGTGTGTCTCCTAGGTGGGTTGTGGCAAACTTTAAACGAGACTTTTTATGGATATCTTTGAGAAATGGCTTTCTTCTTGTCACTCTTCCATAAAGGCCAGATTTGTGCAGCGTACGACTGATTGTTGTCCTATGGACAGACTCTCCCACCTCAGCTGTAGATCTCTGCAGTTCATCCAGAGTGATCATGGGCCTCTTGGCTGCATCTCTGATCAGTCTTCTCCTTGTTTGAGATGAAAGTTTAGAGAGAAGGTCGGGTCTTGGTAGATTTGCAGTGGTCTGATACGCCTTCCATTTCAATATGATCGCTTGCACAGAGCTCCTTGGGATGTTTAAAGTTTGGGAAATCTTTTTTGTATCCAAATCCGGCTTTAAACTTCTCCACAACAGTATCATGGACCTGCCTGGTGTGTTCCTTGGTCTTCATGATGCTCTCTGCACTTTAAACAGAACCCTGAGACTATCACAGAGCAGGTGCATTTATACGGAGACTTGATTACACACAGGTTAATTCACTTTGCTCTGTACTGATGAAGGACAACAATCCGGAAACAGCGCTGTATGCAGATAAGTGAAATGGGCTTGGCTAAGATCCCTTTTGCTGTCTCAAGGCTCGGTGAGTCAAAAGCAAATTGAGGATCTGTTACATCCAATAGAGGGCGCATGAGCTCCCCAGCTCCTTTCCCATAATGCCTTGTGATATGTAGATGCTAAGTAGAGGGCAAAAGGCAATTAAAATCTCTACACACCTTCACTGGTGCTCTCCTCAATGTGAGAGATTCTTGTCCCTAACCCACTCATTGCCTCCCACTAAGCCAGCCAATTCACTTTGCTCTGTACTGATGAAGGACAACAATCCGGAAACAGCGCTGTATGCAGATAAGTGAAATTGGCTTGGCTAAGATCCCTTTTGCTGTCTCAAGGCTCGGTGAGTCAAAAGCAAATTGAGGATCTGTTACATCCAATAGAGGGCGCATGAGCTCCCCAGCTCCTTTCCCATAATGCCTTGTGATATATTTATCATCATCAGTCATTTAGGACAACATTGGATCATTCAGAGATCCTCACTGAACTTCTGGAGTGAGTTTCCTGCACTGAAAGTAAAGGGGTCAAATAATATTGCACGCCCCACTTTTCAGTTTTTTATTTTTTACAAAAGTTTAAAATAACCAATAAATTTCGTTCCACTTCACGATTGTGTCCCACTTGTTGTTGATTCTTCACCAAAAAATTAAAATTTTATATCTTTATGTTTGAAGCCTGAAATGTGGCAAAAGATTGAAAAGTTCAAGGGGGCCGAATACTTTCACAAGGCACTGTAGATAGTCTAGATTACAAGCTTTACTAGCTTTTCAGAGACGCTAGACTTGCCAATGTGAACAGACAGCTGTGAGCAGCGTGCGGAAGCAGGGGGAAGAGTCAGCTGTGAGCAGCGTGCGGAGGGGCTTGCACAGCGGCGAACAGCGGCAGCGGCCCAGTGCGGCCAGGAGAGAGCTGCCGGCTTACTGCCAGGCGGCAGCACAGCGGTGAACAGCGGCAGCGGCCCAGTGCGGCCAGGAGAGAGCTGCCGGCTTACTGCCGGGCGGCAGCACAGCGGTGAACAGCGGCAGCGGCCCAGTGCGGCCTACAAGGGAAGGAGCCACGGACACCCAGACCAGAACAGTGGGGCCAGGAGAGAGCTTCACGGCGGTGAGTAGCGGCCCAGCACGGCCAGAAGAGAGGAATATGGAAGAGGAGAAAACTCACATGGTAAGCTGCAGCATATGCTATATGTTTACAGATTTGCCTGACCATAAAGACAACTTCACCTGTATGAAATGCAAACTAGTGGCCCTTTTAGAAGATAAAGTGCAGAGGTTGGAAGAAAGAATAGAGACGTTGAGAGGCATCAAAGAAAGTGAGGTTTTTATTGATGAAGCAGAAGCAAGCCTCTTGAATATAGTAAGGGAAGAAAGTATGAGAGAGCCTACAGTGGTGGAGGCTGAAGCAAACCTCCTAAATATAGTAAGGGAAGAATACTTGAGGGAACCTACAGAGGCAGATAAATGGATACAGGTGACCAAGAGATGCAAAAGGATCACAAGGCCATCACCACTTACACAGCTAGGTAACCGATATGAAACTCTTATGCAGACTGATGAAAATGATAAGAATAATCTATCAGCAAAAGAAGAAACAAAAGTCACCCAGAGACAAGAGGGAGCAACAAGAAATAGCGTAGCGAGGAAAAAAAGAAGAGTAGTGGTTATGGGCGACTCACTGCTAAGAGGCATAGAGGCAGCAGTCTGCAGGCCAGATATAACGGCACGAGAAGTATGCTGCCTCCCAGGAGCAAAAGTTAGGGACGTGGCCGATAGGATTCCATGCCTCTTCAGCTCCAAGGATAACTACCCATTTTTGCTGATACATGTGGGTACAAACGACACGGCAAAAAATGATTTACCAACTATTCGTAAAGACTTTCAAAATCTAGGAAAGAAAGTGAAGGAACTGGATGCGCAGGTAGTATTTTCATCAATTCTCCCAGTTGATGGTTATGGTATCAGGAGATGGAATAAAATACTAGAGGTAAACAAGTGGCTTCAGCAGTGGTGTAGAGAGCAAGGTTTTGGATTTCTGGACCATGGAGTGAATTACCTCTATGATGGACTCCTTGCTAGAGATGGGATACATCTCACAAAGCCTGGGAAACACATATTTGCCAGAAGACTTGCCACACTTATCAGGAGGGCTTTAAACTAGAAGAGAAGGGGATGGGAAGTAAAAAGAAAGACAAGAACATGCAGCTAAAGGATATACTAAACAAGGTTACTAGATGTGGTAATGAGGACCTAAGACAGGATACTCAGAAGGAAATTAAGAAAAAGGAAGTACCAGAGCGCAATCTGAAATGTTTTTACACAAATGCGCAAAGCTTGGGAAATAAACAGGGAGAATTAGAACTGATAATACAGAAGGAAAAATATGATGTCATTGGTATTACAGAAACTTGGTGGAACGATAAGCATGATTGGAATATACAGATGGAAGGATACAACTTATTCAAAAAAAATAGAACTAATAAAAGAGGGGGAGGAGTTGCATTGTATGTTAAAAAAGATCACATTTCCACGGAAATCACAGTTTTACAAAATGATAACTTATTGGAAAATATTTGGGTAACAATTCAGGGGAAAAACAATGATAAGGACATCATAATAGGTGTTTATTATAGACCACCAGGACAGACAGAAGACAGGGATGAGATTTTTTCACAGCAAATGACCACGCTTTCGAAGAAATTTGAAATTGTTATCATGGGAGACTTTAATTACCCAGATATTCATTGGGAAACTCACACAGCTACGAGTAAAAGCTCTATCAAATTTTTATCCTCTCTAGCAGACAATTTCATTGCCCAGTTAGTAGAAGAAAACACAAGAGGAACATCCATTCTGGACCTAGTTTTAACTAATAAGGAGGACATGGTTAAGGAATTAAGGGTAGCAGGGACATTGGGATTCAGCGACCATGCTATACTCGAGTTTGGGGTTGTAAGAAGAAGAAGACCTGAGAAGACAAAGACTAGAAGACTCAATTTTAGTAGGGCAGATTTTAGGGGCCTAAAGGTAAGGGTTAGTAGAATTCCATGGCGAAAATTACTTAAGCACAAAAATGCACATGAGGGGTGGGAAATTTTCCGTAGGGAAATCATTAATGCACAGGAACTAACAATACCTAGAAGCAAGAAAAATGGGAATCACCTAAAAACTCCAGGATGGATGACCAAAAAATTACATAACCTACTAAAAAAGAAAAAGGAAACTTACAACAAGTGGAAGATGGGAGCTATATCTAAGGGAGAGTATACAGCAGTTTGCAGACTCTGCAAGATAAGCATTAAAAAAGCCAAGGCTGAATACGAATTGAAGCTTGCAAAAGAAGTTAAGAGTAATGTAAAAGGTTTTTGGGGATATGTTAAGAGCAAAAGAAAAGTGAAGGAAACCATTGGAGTCCTAAAGAACGAAAAGGGTGAAAAAGTTAACATGGTGGATCAGCAAGTGGAGTTACTAAATTCATATTTTGTATCCGTCTTCTCCCAAGAAATGGATGGAAATATCAACATTAATGGTGATAGTGATGAGGGGAATGAGGACTCCAAGCTGATCATAAGTGAAGGTTTGGTAAGAGAACATTTAGCTAAGATTAAGGAAACCAAGTCCCCAGGACCGGATGATTTACACCCTAGAGTTTTAAAAGAATTAGCAGAGGAAATAACAGAACCCCTTGCAATAATCTTTAATAAGTCATGGGAGACAGGAGTGGTCCCTCTAGATTGGAAAAGGGCAAATGTGGTCCCCATCTACAAAAAGGGGAATAGGGACGACCCAGGAAATTATAGGCCGGTAAGTCTGACCTCGATAGTAGGAAAAATCTTTGAACAAATCGTTAAAGAACATTTAATTAGGTACCTGGATGGGAAGGCTTTAATTAATCAAAGCCAGCACGGCTTTATGCCTAATAAATCTTGCCAGACTAATCTTATTTCCTTCTATAATAAAGTCACTGAATGGTTGGACCAGGGGAATGCAGTGGACATAGTATATCTTGACTTTAGTAAGGCCTTTGATAAAGTATCACATAACATTCTTATTGAAAAAATGATCAAGTATGGCTTTGATAAAATATCAGTGAGGTGGGTTCACAATTGGCTTAATGATCGGGCACAACGAGTAATTCTAAATGGCTATACATCAAACTGGAAGAAAGTAAAAAGCGGGGTGCCGCAGGGCTCTGTCCTGGGCCCAGTACTTTTTAATATTTTTATAAATGATCTGGATGATGGGGCTAATGGGGAACTAATAAAATTTGCAGATGATACAAAGATAGGAGGAATGGCCAACACTAGAGAGGAGAGAGAGTGCATCCAAAAGGACTTAGACACACTGGAACAATGGGCTGAGGTGAACAAAATGGTATTCAACAGGGACAAATGCAAAGTTCTACATCTGGGTAACAGAAATGCAAGAAGCATATATAGTATGGGAGGAATAGTACTAAGTGAGAGTACAGGGGAAAAGGATCTGGGCATAATAATAGATCGCAAACTCAACATGAGTCAACAGTGCGGTGCGGTGGCTAAAAAGGCTAACCAAATTCTAGGATGTATCAAGACGAGCATTGTAGCTAGATCAAGAGAGGTAATTATTCCGCTGTACTCTGCCCTGGTCAGACCCCACCTGGAATACTGTGTACAGTTCTGGGCGCCCCAGTTTAAGAAAGACATCGATTCATTGGAGCAGGTCCAGAGAAGAGCAACCAAAATGGTGGAAGGTCTACAAACCATGTCCTACGAGGAGAGGCTAAAAGAATTGGGACTGCTTAGTTTGCAGAAGAGAAGGCTAAGGGGAGACTTAATAGCGGTATTTAAATATCTGAAAGGTTGTCACAGTGCAGAGGGATCTACCCTATTCTCATTAGCAGAAGGAAGCACGAGAAGTAATGGGATGAAACTAAGGGGAAGGAGATTCAGATTAGACATTAGGAAAAACTTTCTAACAGTAAGGGTAGTGAGAGAGTGGAATAGGCTGCCACGGGAGGTGGTGAGTTCTTCATCAATTGAAATCTTCAAGCGGAAACTGGATAGGTATATAGCTGGGATGTTTTAGGAATTCCTGCTTTTGCAGGGGGTTGGACTCGATGGCCCTTGAGGTCCCTTCCAACTCAAACAAACAAACAAACAAACATTGAGTAATGACATCTGTAAATGTTAATACTATATATGCAAAAAATAACTAAAACATTATCTGTTTTTTAATACTTGTCAAGGCGTTAACACAACTACACACAGAAAGATGTCATATAGATCCATGCGATAACCAACTATCTGTAATACTGAAACTTTTACCTTGAATCTAGAATCTCGTAACTCTTCTACTTTAATATATCTGACAAAGGCTCCTGAGCTGCATTGATTTGCATTGCCAACTAAACTATATTGGGAAAGATGTCAACTAGAGGATCAAGGTAGACAGCTACCATATTCCCTCATTTTTATTTGTTGTCTATAGCTGCCCTGTGTTGCTATTTCTACTGTAGGCACACACATGTCCTGTTCCTATTTAAAAGACTACTCCAAAGGAAGTCCTGATTAATTTCAGGATCTCTTACCATGAATATTATACCAATGCAACATGTTAAGGCACCTAAATCCTAAGTCCTGTATCCTGTCTCTTATTTCAGGTTTCTTATTATTACCTTGTATTTGATGTCTATTGGTTTCACAAGTCAAACAAATAATGGATAGAAATGCAAGTACAATATTGGTTACAGAGATATACATTACAATCATAGACAAAAAGGTTAAAGGACAATAAATTATCGAGTCCAGAGATACAATTGAAAACAGGATTTGAACATTAATATTGATAAGACATTTGTGGTGTCAAGGTCTCAGTTGTAAAATAAAGTCTATGGAGGGAAGTGAACCTCAAACTGGTCGCTAAAACAAAAAGGGTTATGTCAAACAGTCACGGAAGCCCTGGAGTCGCACACATCTAGAAGGGCCAAAAAATCTGTAGTTCAGAATTATTTAATTTGTGACATACAGTGGGGAAAAAAAAGGATTTAGTCAGCCACCAATTGTGCAAGTTCTCCCACGTAAAAAGATGAGAGAGGCCTGTAATTGACATCATAGGTAGACCTCAACTATGAGAGATAAAATGAGAAAACAAATCCAGAAAATCACATTGTCTGATTTTTAAAGAATTTATTTGCAAATTATGGTGGAAAATAAGTATTTGGTCAATAACAAAAGTTCATCTCAATACTTTATTATATATCCTTCGTTTGCAATGACAGAGCTCAAACGTTTTCTGTAAGTCTTCACAAGGTTGTCACACACTGTTCCAGGTATGTTGGCCCATTCCTCCATGGAGATCTCCTCTAGAGCAGTGTTGTTTTGTGGCTGTCGCTGGGCAACACGGACTTTCAACTCCCTCCAAAGGGTTTACTATGGGGTTAAGATCTGGAGACTGGCTAGGCCACTCCAGAACCTTGAAATGCTTCTTATGAAGCCACTCCTTCATTGCTCTGGCAGTGTGCTTGGGATCATTGTCATGCTGAAAGACCCAGCCACATTTCATCTTCAATGCCCTTGCTGATGGAAGGAGGGTTGCACTCAAAATCTCACAATACATGGCCCCATTTATTCTTTCATGTACACGGATCAGTCGTCCTGGTCCCTTTACAGAGAAACAGCCTCAAAGCATGATGTTGCCACCCCCGTGCTTCACAGTAGGTATGGTGTTCTTTGGACGCAACTCAGCATTCACTCTCCTCCAAACATGACGAGTTGTGTTTCTACCAAACAGTTCTACTTTGGTTTCATCTGGCCATATGACATTCTCCCAATACTCTTCTGGAACATCCAAATGCTCTCTAGCAAACTTCAGACGTGCCCGGATATGTACTGGCTTAAGCAGGGGGACATGTCTGGCACTGCAGGATCTGAGTCCCTGGCGGCGTAGTGTGTTACTAACGGTAGCCTTTGTTACGTTAGTCCCAGCTTTCTGCAGGTCATTCACTAGGTCCCCCGTGTTGTTCTGGGATTTTTGCTCACCGTTCTTGTGATCATTTTGACCCCACGGGGTGAAATCTTGCATGGAGCCTCTGATCAAGGGAGATTATCAGTGGTCTTGTATGTCTTCCATTTTCTAATTATTGCTCCCACAGTTGATTTCTTCACACCAAGCTGCTTGACTATTGTAGATTTAGTCTCCCAGCCTGATGCAGGTCTACAATTTTGTTTCTGGTGTCCTTCCACAGCTCTTTGGTCTTCACCATAGTGGAGTTTGGAGTGTGACTGTTTGAGGTTGTGGACAGGTGTCTTTTATACTGATAACAATTTCAAACAGGAGCCATTACTACAGGTAATGAGTGGAGGACAGAGGAGCCTCTTAAAGAAGAAGTTACAGGTCTGTGAGAGCCAGAAATCTTGCTTGTTTGTAGGTGACCAAATACTTATTTTCCACCATAATTTGGAAATAAATTCTTTGACAATGTGATTTTCTGGATTTGTTTTCTCATTTTGTCTCTCATAGTTGAGGTCTACCTATGATGTCAATTACAGATCTCTCTCATCTTTTTAAGTGGGAGAACTTGCACAATTGGTGGCTGACTAAATACTTTTTTTCCCCACTGTAGATATGATATGCCCAGCAAGTGATGCTAAAGATTTTTACGAGTCTAGGTATACCAAACATAAAGAGATGTTCCACAGATACATAATTTGAGGTAATTGGGAATGTTACTGCTTTCCTTGCTCACTGCAAGTGACTTGACCTGGTTCCCCAGACATAGTTCATACAGATGTTTATGAAACATAAATTATGACACCATGCCTTTAATGTCATATTTTCCCTTTGTTCCCTACACAAAGTTTTGGGCATTGCAGGATTCTCGACACCAATAATCCTGCTGAGATATCACACCTGTCACCCACACAAAGTCACTTGGCAGCTACATTAACATTAGTTGTCTATATCCACTAAATTATCATCCTGCTTAATTCATCACCTGCAGCCTGAGCTATGGATTGTGAATTGGAATTAACATATACATTAGACATACAACAAGACAAAACCACTGCAATGAATGAAAACCATAATCAGACACAACAATGAACAAAATTCACAACTACCCACACTACAATTTATACACAGTTCATCACAAGTTTATTAAATATATAAATTGTACATTAAAGCCTTTACTAACATTGATGTACTTGAGATGAACTTGCAAGTATTGCAGACCCTTATTTTCTTTTTTATTACCCACGTAACACATCTTGCCATTCAGAAAGACTGACAGAAAACCAGTTAATGTTTATAGTTCAGCAAGTGCATAACTGACTAATGTATAGAGCACCGGCTGTAATCACGTCTGACAACAACTTAATTCAGCCATAAAACAGGCATTTTGGTGACGTACATTTCCCAAGCTGCTGTATTTAGCATTCACTCTTAAAGAAAGTACTGCCAAAAATGACAGCAAACAGATCTTCCAACTGAAATCCCTCAAACTCCATCTGGTATAAACATGTTTGGTAAAGACATATTCAAATTCTATTTTTATATATTTCAATCAAAGCTATACTGATTTTGTGAGAAAAAAAACTCAATGAACATTTCAACCTGTTCTAGTTTCAAGACAGGAATAAAGTTCTTCACATGCTAAAAACTTTGCAATGCAGAAATCATGTTCTTTCAACTTTGGAGAGCTGGGACATTTTAAAACCAATTCAAGAATTTGGAAATTCTAAATAAGTTTATTATTGGTAGACTATTTTAAGACATACTTGCATTTAATGTCAAATTTATTAATAAAGTTAGCGAAGATTTCTTTGAATTGTCTAGATTTTTTGCATTTGTAGTATATATGAAGATGGCTGTAAACAGGTACAGTACTGTGCTTTGGGGTCAATATCTCTAAAATAAAAAGTTCCAGTGGTTCTATGATTTAGATAATCCCCTGCAGCTGCTACAGTATGCTACAATAACATCCGATGACTGTGGGTTTCAAAAGAACTTCATTTCAAGAACCGGTTGTCACAGTGAGAGCTTTAACATTCAGAACCTGTCAAAAGACTAATATAGTCAGAAGGAAAGGACAGAGAACAGCCCTAACCCTTGATACCTGGAAAGTGGCAGTGAAACTGTATACATAGCCTTATATATGTGTATAGTGTTGCTGTTCTACCATATCTAGAGCCCCAGTAGTGTAATATAGCTTTCATTTCTTAAATCCCTCATACTCTATAGACAGATTTTTCTCTGCTGGACCTGTTCAAGTTACATAGTTACAGAGTTAGTATGGTTGAAAAATGACATATGTCCATCAAGTTCAACCAGGGGATGGGAAAGGGCATGACATTCTATACATTTCCATAATCATCTATGATATTTTTCTCTAAAAAGGCATTTAAGCCTTTCTGAAGCTGTCAGCTGTTGCTGTTGTGAACAGCTTCTCGGGTAGGAGTAAAGAAGCCTTGTTGCCTCTGGAGATTAAACCTTTTTTTACTCCAATGGAGGACGTGTCCCCTTGTTTTTTAGGGGGGATTTTAAATGGAAGACCTTTTCCCCATATTTCTTGTCTCTCCTTAAATGCCTCTTCTCAAGACTAAACAAATTTAACTCATTTAACCTCTTCCCATAACTACCCTTATCAATTTTGTGACCCTACATTTTACCTTTAACAACTGTAGGACTTTTTTTTTTCTATGAACTGGTACCCAGATCTGAACTGCATATTCTAGATGGGGCTGCACCAATGATTTATAAAGTGGTAATATTACATCCCTGTCCTGCCAGTCCATACCCCTTTTAATACATGCAGTATCCTGCTGGCCCTAGAAGCACTGACCTTGCATGCTGTAATTTAATCTATGATCTACAAGAACACCCAGGTCCTTCTCCACCAGTGACTCTACCAGCTTTACTCCCCCTGGGACATATGTTGCATACATATTATTTTTACCCAGATGCATAACTTTACATTTATCCACATTGAACCTCATTTGCCATGTGGATGCCCAAACACTCAGTCTGTCCAAGTGTGCTTGTAACATATACACATCTTCCCTTAGACTGCACGGTACTACCTGCATCCAAAAATGTCAAAATAGAGACCTTATGAAGCTACAGTGCCTTGCGAACGTATTCGGCCCCCTTGAACTTTTCAACCTTTTGCCACATTTCAGGCTTCAAACATAAGGATATAAAGTTTTAGTATTTTGGTGAAGAATCAACAACAAGTGGGATACAATTGTGAAGTGGAACGAAATTTATTGGTTATTTTAAACTTTTGTAAAAAATAAAAAACTGAAAAGTGGGGCGTGCAATATTATATGGCCCCTTTACTTTCAGTGCAGCAAACTCACTCCAAAAGTTCAGTGAGGATCTCTGAATGATCCAATGTTGTCCTAAATGACTGATGATGATAAATATAATCCATCTGTGTGTAATCAAGTCTCCGTATAAATGCACCTGCTCTGTGATAGTCTCAGGGTTCTGTTTAAAGCGCAGAGAGCATCATGAAGACCAAGGAACACACCAGGCAGGTCCATGATACTGTTGTGGAGAAGTTTAAAGCCGGATTTGGATACAAAAAGATTTCCCAAACTTTAAACATCCCAAGGAGCTCTGTGCAAGCGATCATATTGAAATGGAAGGAGTATCAGACCATTGCAAATCTACCAAGACCCGGCCGTCCCTCTAAACTTTCTTCTCAAACAAGGAGAAGACTGATCAGAGATGCAGCCAAGAGGCCCATGATCACTCTGGATGAACTGCAGAGATCTACAGCTGAGGTGGGAGAGTCTGTCCATAGGACAACAATCAGTCGTACACTGCACAAATCTGGCCTTTATGGAAGAGTGGCAAGAAGAAAGCCATTTCTCAAAGATATCCATAAAAAGTCTCGTTTAAAGTTTGCCACAAGCCACCTGGGAGACACACCAAACATGTGGAAGAAGGTGCTCTGGTCAGATGAAAGCAAAATCGAACTTTTTGGCCACAATGTAAAACGATATGTTTGGCGTAAAAACAACACAGCTCACCACCCTGAACACACCATCCCCACTGTCAAACATGGTGGTGACAGCATCATGGTTTGGGCCTGCTTTTCTTCAGCAGGGACAGGGAAGATGGTTAAAATTGATAGGAAGATGGATGGAGCCAAATACAGGACCATTCTGGAAGAAAACCTGTTGGAGTCTGCAAAAGACCTGAGACTGGGACGGAGATTTATCTTCCAACAAGACAATGATCCCAAACATAATGCAAAATCTACAATGGAATGGTTCACAAATAAACGTATCCAGGTGTTAGAATGGCCGTCAAAGTCCAGACCTGAATCCAATCGAGAATCTGTGGATAGAGCTGAAAACTGCTGTTCACAAATACTCTCCATCCAACCTCACTGAGCTTGAGCTGTTTTCCAAGGAAGAATGGGCAAGAATTTCAGTCTCTCGATGTGCAAAACTGATAGAGACATACCCCAAGCGACTTGCAACTGTAATTGCAGCAAAAGGTGGCGCTACAAAGTATTAACTTAAGGGGGCTGAATAATTTGGCACGCCCCACTGTTCAGTTTTTTATTTTTTACAAAAGTTTAAAATATCCAATAATATTCGTTCCACTTCACGATTGTGTCCCACTTGTTGTTGATTCTTCACCAAAAAATAAAAATTTTATATCCTTATGTTTGATGCCTAAAATGTGGCAAAAGGTTGAAAAATTCAAGGGGGCCGAATACTTTCGCAAGGCACTGTATGTACATGTAAATATAAAAAAATCTCCCGGTGAGAATTTGGCAATGCAAAGACATTTTGTATTTTTCAAAGTTTTTATTTTCTTTAAATGCATTAAAACATGAAAAAAAATATATAAATTCAGTGTCATTGTGATCATACTTTCCCACAGAATATACATTATATCATTTATACTAAACTACTAACTGCTACATTTTTTTCTAAAATTAAACCTGCAAGAAAATGGTGAAATTGTGTTTTTTTCCTAGTTCCACCCCATTCTGATATTTTTCCGACTTCACAGTACATCTTATGGAATACTAAATGGTGCAATTACGAAACAGAATTTGTCCTGCAGAAAAATCATTTAAAAAAATGTATGGCTTTTGGAATGCAGGGAGCAAAAAAACAGAAAAGCAAATAATAAAATTGGCCTGGTTCTTAAGGGGTTTAGCCAATGACCTTAGACTTGCATCCTCTGTTATCCAAACATCCCACTCCCATCTCCAAGACTTTTCCCGAGCTGCAGCAGTGCTCTGGAATGCTTTACCCCGGACAATCAGATTAATACCCAACTACAGCAGCTTCAAAACTGCCCTAAAATTACATCTGTTTAGGCAAGCTTATCACACGACCTGATCACATTGTTCTATACCCCTGCACACTACACTAACATTTCTTATCCCATTCCATCCTTCCTTCTCTATTCCTCAGATCCAGACCGCTCCATGTAGAAGTTACACTGCACTCCCTGCACCTAGTATCTGTATATTTACAGATACCAGCTAGTGATGGGCTCGTACGGCTATATGTTATATATGACCTTATTTAGTAAAAAAAAAGGCTGGATCATTGTACTAAACAAGCCCTTGTGTCTTCCTATTTCCTCATAGAATGTAAGCTCTTATGAGCAGGGCCCTCACTCATATTGTTTGATATGTTAATTTCTTTGTCACATTGTAATGTCTCATACTGTCCATTCATGTGTCATCTGACCTGTAAAGTGCTGCTGAATATGTTGGCGCTATATAAATAAAGTTATTATTATTTATTATTGTTAATAATAATAACATGTACTTTTCTGAATTCTACATTCCCTTGTTATAAACAGCAACAAAATACTTTAAATAACTGTTTTTGCTATCACATCAGCATTGCTACATTTCACTGCACATTATTGCCTCATATATAGACAATAATATAGTAAATGCTTACACCCAGATTAAAAGTGCCTAACAATGCATTCTCATGTAAATACTCTGCTTCCACAGAAACCTGTCCAGCCCTCTTGATAGTTCTGCAAGAGATCATATTACAATACAATTTTGATGAAGAGAAATTAAATCAGAGAGTAAATGCTCAAAATGTAAATTTAATTTCTGAGGCTTCTATGTGCAAAGAAAAAAATAAACAATGATTACTTATAACAATGCAGAGAAGGCAGACAAGTGGCTGCTTCTACACTTGGCTTAGGTTCTGTTTGGCCCTTGGCTCTAACTGGTCATATGGCCATCAGCAATTATCTCTTTTGACAGGACAGAACTCTCTAGTCCTGGCCTCAGAGTACACAGCTTGGGCCCATTGCTTAAATGTGGTTTAAACACCTGCTTTGAATATTTTGCTTTTGGCACCAATGTGTTTTCAGCCCACTGCTGTCTCCCTGCAGGTGGTACATTGTCTCTTTGAGATTATAGTTTGGATTCTTTAGCTAATAAACAGATTTATGAAGAACATACCATAATTTCATCACAAATGGCCCTGTAGGGACCTTGTAGTTAGAATTTACATACTAGTCTTGAACTCTTTTTAAAAAAATATTTTACTTTTGCATATTTGAAAATACAATAATAAGAAACACTGAGGTCTACAAATACAAAACCATTGAAAGCACATTCTATTATAATGCACAATTTTACAGTAGATTTAAACAGCACTGTTTGTTTTATAATAGAACAGCTAATAAAATACAATAATGGCATTGTTTTATGTTGTATATGTTATGGTTATTATGGCGATTTATCTTTATTTGTAAAACATCCGCTGAAGTATTTCTCTTATCTTTTATGGTGAAGATGATAATTTCAAAATTAATACGTTCCACTGCTAAATTAAAAATGTTATGAACAGAACTATGGAAATATGATGATGCATAATGGAGCATTTGTCATTTATCCGTCACCTTTAATCCCTTCCCACCGGAGGAATTTTTCAATTTTCATTTTTTGATTTTGACTCCTCCCCTTCCAAACCCCATAACTTTTTAATTTTTCCGCTCTCAGAGCCATATGAGGTCTTAATGTTTGCGGGACAAATTTTTCTTCATGATGCTACCATTTATCATTCTGTACAATGTATTGGAAAGCTGGAAAAAAATTCAGAATGGGGTGGATTTGAAGAAAAAGTGCATTTGTGTGACTTTCTTACGGGCTTCATTTTTACGGCATTCACTCTGCAGTCAAAATGACATGTCATCTGTATTCTGTGTTTCAGTACAATTCCGGGGATACCAAATTTATATGGTTTTATTTACATTTTAACCCCTTAACAAAAATCTAAAACTGCAAAAAAATTTTTTTTATAAAAGTTGCCATATTCTGACACTCGTAACTTTTTTATACTTCCGTGTACGGGGATGCATAGGGCATCTTTTTTTGCGGGGCCAGGTGTACTTTTAGTTATACCATTTTGGGGAATTGCTATTGTTTTGATCACTTTTTATTGAAATTTTTATCAGAGGCGAAATTTTATCAGAGAGTGGCCTGCAATAGAAGTAAAAGGCAGACAAGCCTGGGAGCCTTCAATAGGCTCTCGGCTGTCATGTCAACAGGACGCCGTCCCCGGAGCTTGCTCTGGGTGCCGGCGATCCCCGGCAAAATGGCAGTGCCTGTGCGCCACAGGCAAGATGGCTCCTTGTTCAGCGGACACTGATTGCGTGCATTAGAGCTGGGTATTCAGAAACCCGGTGGGTATGGAAGCCGTTAAGCTCCTGAGTGGCCGCAATATTTAAATACCCGACATCCGCCGTACTATTACGGCAGATGTTGGGAAGGGGTTAAACTACTTTCACTTAAAAAGACACTGAACTTTATTACTTAGGGATTACAGATGACGCCCTGCATCTCGGATGATTAAGATAGTATGAAGAACCTCTCACCTCTCCTGATATGTCTGTTTTAATAAATATTAGTATTTTCTATGAAACATTTATAAAGCATGTTTTTTATTAACATAGTTGATAATGTAGGATAAAGACACAGGTCCTACCATGCTGATACAGAGGTAGGCAAAAAAATATTGTGGAGGACTTTAAATAACCTAATATAAATTTGGAAACTGAAACCTGCAGGTCCAACAAAGGTAACAGGTTTTTGGCAATAGGTAAAGACAATTACCTTTCCCAACTAGACCTGACAGAATATTATTATTATTGTTTATTTATATTGCACCATTAATTCCATGGTGCTTTACATTTGAGGGTTTACATACGGTACACAAAATATACAAAACAAATATAATACTAACAGTGATCAACTAGCACAGTGGGATAGAGGGCCCTGCCCGCAGGGGCTTATAATCTATGAGGGAAGAGGGATAGAGACAGAAGGTGAGGGGAGAGGCTGTTCAGGTGGTGGTGTGGAGACAGTAGAGTTATTGGAGGTTGTAGGCCTTCCTGAATAGGTGAATCTTCAGGGCCTTCTTGAAGCTTGTGATTGTGAGGGACAGTCTTATGTCTTACTTGCGTCTTACTTATGTCTTATGTCTTACTTTCAGTCTTACTTAAAAGTGGAATTTGGGGGTTACACAATTGAGTAATAGTGACCACAACATAATACATTTTCAAGTATCCTTTAAAGAGGACCTTTCACCTCCTCATGTATATGCGGTTTTACATACCGCTAGAAAGCTGACAGCGCGCGGAATTCAGCGCACTGTTGGCTTTCCCATTGTATGCCCCGGGGCTGGAGATATCGGGGGTCTAAATTTCACTGTTCACTGTCAGAAGGGCGTTCCTGACAGTCTAGCTTCGCTGTGAGGAACGCCCTCCATGACAATATTCCTCCATAGCGCTGTACTGGAGGGCGTTCCACACAGCTCAGCGTCATCACTGGGCGGTAAGGAACTCCCCCCTCTCTCTGTCCTCATCCATAGCCAAGTACTGTAAGAGGGGGCATTCCTTACAGCCCAGCTAGACTGTCAGGAACGCCCTTCTGACAGTGAACGGTGAAATTTAGACCCCCAATATCTCCAGCCCCGGGGCATATAATGGGAAAGCCGACAGTGCGCTGAATTCAGCGCTCTGTCAGCTTTCTAGTGGTATGTAAAACCGCATATACATGAGGACGTGAAAGGTCCTCTTTAATAAGATGTTTAGTGGAGGGGGTACAAAAACGCTAAACGTCAGCAAGGTCAATTTTTATTAGCTAAGGAATGACCTTAGGAACATAAACTGGGACACTGTCCTTAAAAACAAAAGTACACAGACTAAATGTGACATTTTTAAAAGCATGTTAAATATGTCCTGTGAAAGATGTACTGTTTATCATATGGGGATAAATGTGTCAGGAACAAAAGAAAACCATCCCTTACAAAACTGTGAGGAGTACAATAAGTGATGAAACAGGAAAGAAGTGAAGAAGCATTAAAAAATTATTGGGATAAAAACAAGATAGATAAAAAAAAAAGATAGAAACAGAGATTCATTGCCAGGGAAAATAACCCCAAAATATTCTTCAGTTACACAAATAACAATAAACTTAAAACTGAGATTGTGGATCCTCTCAAAATAATCTGGGAGTAATGGTGGAGGATGATGAAGAAAAGTCTAATCTATTAAATGCCTTCTTCTCTACCCTATCTACACAGGAAAATGCAATGAGCTACATGATATCACATGGGCAGGGAAGTGAAAGTGCTGCTCACAGAAAGCGATTATTGGGTCAACTGATCCACAGAAGTGCTGAGTCTAGGACCGATCCGATGATCATCAGTAGATGAACTACCCAAAGGATAGGTATTCAATGTTATAAACCCATGTAAACTTAATTTGCCATTTCTCTGCTCAAGCTTCCAGATCCAAAACCCTCTGTAATGTTACTCTATCCTCCTATATGCAGAATATTTTACAGAGCTGAACATCATCTGCAGATATTGAAATTCTACTCTGTAAAGTCTGTATGAGGTCATTAATAAAAATTTTAAACTGAAGAGGGCCCAATAGTAACCCCTTTGGAAGCCCACTGGTAATAATCTGATCATGTTCCATTAATTGAAAAGTCCAGATACACTACATCTTCAACCTCCCACAGGTCCAGTCTAAAACACACCTCATAAAAACTGATCAGAATAGTCTAAGAGTCTAAGACTGATCCCTCATAAATCCATGCTCAAGCGATGATATAAAGTTATCATCTATATAACCTTTTTTATCTAGGACCACAATTTCATTATCCATTTACATAATCTGTAACCCATTTATTCAAACCCTTTTTTTTTTTTTTCCTCTCCTTTATCAATTCATTCCCATATGACACCTGTATCCAGTCATTTCAGTATCCAATACACAGTTCTATTTCATAAATTCCATCATCCATTTACATAACCCATCTATATAACCTTTTTTTTTTTTTTTATCTAGGACCACAATTTCATTATTCATTTACATAATCTGTTACCCATTTATTCAACCCCTTTTTTTTTTTTTTTTTTTCTAGCTACTCTAGACACCTGCGCTGGCATCACACATGCCACACATTATAAATTAACCCTCATTTCCTGCACACAACACTGGCTCTTTGCACAAGCAATATTACAGAGGTAAGCACTCTTCATTTTAACTATACCATCATCAGGAGTATACATACTGCTGCAAATTGGTGTAACTGCATTTCAATCAAAAGACATTCACAGAGATAAGCCACCATTTTGACTATGTATATTGTTTGAATTTCTAGTACTGCAGGCATTTATACAAAAGATATTTATAAAGATAAGCCCCTTTCTTCTTGGCTTTATTACCATCTTTACTATATATATAGATAAGCCACCATTTTGATTATGTATATTGTTGCAACTTTTAGCACTGCAGATATCCTTTTGCTGTATTACCATCTTTACTATATATATTGCTATATATATTGTTATACGCGCTAACCCCCTGTCCATGCTAGCTACCATTTTGATTATGTATATTGTTGCAATTTTTAGTACTGCAGATATTTATATGAAAGGTATCTATAAAGACAAATCCCTTGGCTATATTACCATCTTTACTACAGATATGGTTACACGTGCTAATCATCTGTTCGTGCTAACTACCTGTTCTTACACAATTTGCTTTTAGTTACTATATATTTGTTTTGACTGTACACATCGTATACAATATTTTCTAGTGTCCATATCAAGTGATTTATTCATCTTGATAAATTTATATACCAAACATTAATCCATTGTATTTAGAATGGTCTGTATAAGGCGATTTGAATATATACCCGACATTTTTATTATGAAATAATATACATATATATATATACATACACATACATACAGATATAAACTATGTTTCTACATAGGAGACTATAAAGTAATAAGTGTGTTAATAATGTAACCAACAAGTGTGTTAATAATGTAACCAACAGTTAGATCTTTTATCATCTGATTATGTTATGATCTTATAGTACATCTTTTATGTCTTTCTTGTTATAATATCTTATTATAATATTAGCTTATGATTTTTTACTATCAATTTTTATATGTTTATTTTATGTTTTATTACTATTTTATTGATTGTAATTGAAATAAGTGTTTTTATTTTATCTCTTATCATTATTTATGTAGATCTGATGAAGGGGTGCGCTCTTTTGAACGCCTTAAAACCCCGAAATGCGTAATCTTAAATAAAGCCTGAACTTCCCGCACTTTGAGACCAGTTGTGGTTTATCCATAGAGGAGCGCAAATCCTGGGACTCTATTGGGAACAGTTGTTCCAGCTATACAGTCATATGAAAAAGTTTGGGCACCCCTATTAATCTTAATCATTTTTAGTTCTAAATATTTGGGTGTTTGCAACAGCCATTTCAATTTGATATATCTAATAACTGATGGACACAGTAATATTTCAGGATTGAAATGAGGTTTATTGTACAGAGCCAGAGAGTATAATCTAGACAACTACAGTGGGGAAAAAAAGTATTTAGTCAGCCACCAATTGTGCAAGTTCTCCCACTTAAAAAGATGAGAGAGGCCTGTAATTGACATCATAGGTAGACCTCAACTATGAGAGGCAAAATGAAAAAAACAAATCCAGAAAATCAAATTGTCTGATTTTTTAAGACTTTAATTGCAAATTATGGTGCAAAATAAGTATTTGGTCACCTACAAACAAGCAAGATTTCTGGCTCTCACAGACCTGTAAATTCTTTAAGAGGCTCCTCTGTCCTCCACTCAATACTTGTAGTAATGGCACCTGTTTGAAATTGTTATCAGTATAAAAGACACCTGTCCACAACCTCAAACAGTCACACTCCAAACTACGCTATGGTGAAGACCAAAGAGCTGTGGAAGGACACCAGAAATAAAGTTGTAGACCTGCACCAGGCTGGGAAGACTGAATCTGAAATAGGCAAGCAGCTTGGTGTGAAGAAATCAACTGTGGGAGCAATAATTAGAAAATGGAAGACATACAAGACCACTGATAATCTCCCTCGATCAGGGGCTCCACGCAAGATCTCACCCCGTGGGGTCAAAATGATCACAAAAATGGTGAGCAAAAATCCCAGAACCACACGGGGGGACCTAGTGAATGACCTGCAGAAAGCTGAGACTAATGTAACAAAGACTACGTCAGTAACACACTACACCGCCAGGGACTCAGATCCTGCAGTGCCAGTACATATCCAGGCCCATCTGAAGTTTGCTAGAGAGCATTTGGATGTTCCAGAAGAGTATTGGGAGAATGTCATATGGTCAGATGATCTCAAAGTAGAACTGTTTGGTAGAAGCACAACTCGTCGTGTTTGTAGGAGAGTGAATGCTGAGTTGCATCCAAAGAACACCATACCTACTGTGAAGCATGGGGGTGGCAACATCATGCTTCGGGGCTGTTTCTCTGCAAAGGGACCAGGACGACTGATCCGTGTACATGAAATAATGAATGGGGCCATGTATCGTGAGATTTTGAGCGCAAACCTCCTTCCATCAGCAAGGGCATTGAAGATGAAACGTGGCTGGGTCTTTCAGCATGACAATGATCCCAAGCACACCGCCAGGGCAATGAAGGAGTGGCTTCTTAAGAAACATTTCAAGGTCCTGTAGCCAGTCTCCAGATCTCAACCCCATAGAAAACCTTTGGAGGGAGTTGAAAGTCCGTGTTGCCCAACGACAGCCCCAAAACATCACTGCTCTAGAGGAGATCTGCATGGAGGAATGGGCAACATACCAGCAACAGTGTATGCCAACCTTGTAAAGACTTACAGAAAATGTTTGACCTCTGTCATTACCAACAAAGGATATACACACGTGGACAAAATTGTTGGTACCCCTCGTTTAATGAAAGAAAAACCCACAATGGTCACAGAAATACTGTAACTTGAATCTGACAAAAGTAATAATATATAAAAATTCTATGATAATGAACAGATGAAAGTCGGACATTGCTTTTCAACCATGCTTTAACAGAATTTTTTAAAAAAGAAAACTCATGAACAGGCCTGGACAGAAATGATGGTACCCTTAACTTAATATTTTGTTGCACAACCTTTTAAGGCAATCACTGCAATCAAACGATCCCTGTAATTGTCAATGAGACTTCTGCACCTCTCAACAGGTATTTTGGCCCACTCCTCATGAGCAAAAAGCTCCTTCCAAAGATGCTCAATAGGATTTAGGTCAGGGCTCACAGAAGGCCACTTCAGAATAGTCCAATGTTTTCCTCTTAGCCATTCTTGGGTGTTTTTAGCTGTATGTTTTGGGTCATTATCCTGTTGCAAGACCCATGACCTGCGACTGAGACCAAGCTTTCTGACACTGGCAGCACATTTCTCTCTAGAATCCCTTGTTAGTCTTGAGATTTCATTGTACCCTGCACAGATTCAAGACACCCTGTGCCAGATGCAGCAAAGCAGCCCCAGAACATAACAGAGCCTCCTCCATGTTTCACAGTAGGGACAGTGTTCTTTGCAAGATATGCTTCATTTTTCCGTCTGTGAACATAGAGCTGATGTGCCTTGCCAAAAATTTCGATTTTTGTCTCATCTGTCCATAGGACATTGTTCCAGCAGCTTTGTGGCTTGTCAACATGTAGTTTGGAAAATTCCAGTCTGTCAGATTCAAGTTATTTATGTGACCATTGTGGGTTTTTCTTTCATTAAACGAGGGGTACCAACAATTTTGTCCACGTGTGCATAACAAAGTATTGAGATAAACTTTTGTTATTGACCAAATACTTATTTTCCACCATAATTTGCAAATAAATTCTTTAAAAATCAGACAATGTGATTTTCTGGATTTGTTTTCTCATTTTGTCTCTCATAGTTGAGGTCTACCTATGATGTCAATTACAGGCATCTCTCATTATTTTTAAGTGGGAGAACTTGCACAATTGGTGGCTAACTAAATACTTTTTTTTCCCCACTGTACTTTACAACAAAAATAAACATAATCAGCAAATTAAATTAAAACGCAATTAAAATTATATATATACTGTATATCAATAAAAGACAAAGTGTAAGGTAGCAAGTGAAGTATGCATGGTGAGAAAGTGTGAAAGGTGTGATGTGCAAAAAAGTGAAGGTGAATGTAACTATATAGAAAAGACACATAGAAAAACTGCACTGTTCTGTGAACAATCACTAAGTAACTGCAACAACAGCACTATAATAGCCATAATAGCCAATAATCTAAAAATGTGATCACAAAATGACATAAAGTGCATAAGGATATAAATAGATGATAATAATCAACACCAGCTCCTCCCACCCCAGTATGTCCTTCAGCTTCCCCCACCACAATGACTTCTCCCCATGCGGCCACTTCCCAACAGACCAGTAAATCCAGAAATCCGTCTTTATCTGGCCACAGTCTGACCTTCACACGGGCCCAGGTGAGGAAGGAGATGAAAAAGATCAAGGCGAGGAAAGCCGCAGGGCCAGATGACATCAGTGCAAGGCTAATTAAGACTTGCGGGGACCAGCTGTGTGGTATAATTACATATATGTATAATATGAGCCTGAGGCAGGAAATAGTCCCTGAATTATGGAAATCTTCTTGTGTGGTACCAGTTCCAAAGAAACCCCACCCTATGGACCTCAACGACTACAGACCTGTAGCACTGACATCCCACCTGATGAAGATATTGGAGAGATTGGTTCTCACACATCTCCGCCCTCTAGTGAGCCCCGCTATGGACCCCCTCCAGTTTGCTTATCGGCCGGGCATTGGGGTAGATGATGCCATCATCCATCTTCTGCACAGGGCTCTGTCTCACCTGGAGAAACCAGGGAACACAGTGAGAATAATGTTCTTTGACTTCTCCAGTGCTTTTAACACCATACAGCCCAGGTTATTGAGGGACAAGCTGGGCCTTGCTGGAGTGGACCACCACCTCTCCAACTGGATCCTAGACTACCTCACAAATCGACCTCAATACGTGAGAGCCCGAGACTGTGTGTCAGGTACCGTGATCTGTAATACGGGGGCACCTCAGGGTACGGTTCTCGCCCCTTTCCTCTTCACACTGTACACTGCAGATTTTAGGTGCAACTCATCCAGCTGTTACCTACAGAAGTATTCTGACGACTCTGCAATAGTGGGTCTCATCACAGATGATGATGACAGGGAGTACAGAGAACTGAACCAGGATTTTGTGGACTGGTGCCACCGGAACCACCTGAAGATTAACGCGGGGAAGACCAAGGAGATGGTGGTGGACTTCCACAAAGGCAGATGCCCTCCAAATCCAGTGGACATCCTGGGGACGGGCATCGAGATTGTGAACACCTATAAGTACCTGGGTTTGCTCCTTAATAATAAGCTGGACTGGGCAGATCATATGGAGGCCCTGTACAGGAAGGGCCACAGCAGGCTCTACCTGCTTAGGAAACTGAGAGCCTTTGGAATCCGGGGGGCACTTCTTAGGACTTTCTTCAACTCGGTAGTGGCATCAGCCATCTTCTTTGGAGTGGCCTGCTGGGGGAGCAGTATATCAACCAAGGACAGAAATAAACTTGACAAGCTGATTAGAAGGGCCAGCTCTGTCCTGGGGAGCCCACTGGACCCAGTGCAGGTGGTGGGTGACAGAAGGATACTGTCTGTGGTGAGCTCCATGCAGAAGAAGAAGTCCCATCCCATGCATGAGACTGTGATCGCGCTGAGCAGTACTGTCAGTGACCAACTGCTCCACCCTAGGTGTGAGAAGGAGCGCTATCGGAAGTCTTTCCTCCCCACCGCGGTTAGGCTGTACAACCAACACCGACCTAAGCGGAGATCATTACACACAGAGAACTGAAATATCTCTCTGCCTGTTAAATCCCCCCCCCCTCCTCTGCTACGTCCTATCTGTCTGTCTGCTATTAATGTAATGCCTCTCACCTTGGAACATTCCTGTACATGTTGTATTTGTATTTGTATCTGCTTATCTTTGCTGCTGTAACACACTGAATTTCCCCATTGTGGGACTATTAAAGGACTATTATTATTATTATTATTATTATTATAAAATCCATCAATATGTAAGCTGTGTACCAGCGTAGGCTTCCCAGGATACAGCCAAGTCACGAACAAAGGAAGCATCTCCAAATCAATTTATAAAAAACTTTTACTTTGTGTAGTGTGAGTATGTGATCCAGAAGGCGCTGTGGAGCGACCCAGGCCCAGCCCTGAAAAAGGCCTTCAGCCACACCTTTGGGTGGGGCGTGTAACTCCAGAGGACTGGAGTATCCTGCTTGGAGCAGGAGATGGTGGACCCAGCTGGACAGATAGACGGTCTGTGCCAGGAGGGCTGAGGTCCACCGGGGACTTTTGCTAGAGTTGAGCAAGAGTCAGGCTAGTGAGGGGCTCTATGAGTGAGTTAGGGCCCTAACGGTGGCCTAGGTTTTTTGTTGTTTTTGTTATGTTGCAGTTAAGCTGAATAAAGCCACTTTTATTTTACACTTGGACCGTCTGAAAGCTATCTTTCCGGCGCCCAGTACCACGAACCACCGCTGTTGGGACCAGGAGCCTGCCGCCATTTGAGTCTAATTCCCCCAAGTTGTTACAGTAGTAACAACTCTTTACCAAAAAAAAACACTCCCAACTATTTACATACACTCAGCCAGTTATGCTGAGACCCTGGTGTTGTACAGCGCGGTGCCCTCTCATGTGCAGCTCCAAAACACTCCAAGCTTTTACCTATCTGCAGGCAGCAACTAACCAGCCCCTTGTTACCTTTTTATCAACCTAGTACACAGGAACAATTCAGTGAGTGTGATAGGGGAACCGGCGGTATAACACAAGCGCTTACAAACTTATCAAAATACCCCTATTCCCCACAAACAAAGTACAACCGAGTAAATATAATAGTATGTCAGCTTGCAAGCCAAAGAAATATGACAATGTATAAAATGTTGCTTCTAGACTTCCTCAGAAGCTCCTCTCTGGGAGTTACAACTCAATAGTATTCTCTGAATCCTAGTCCTTACTACCGTATAGGTAGATAATTCAACAGTAGTGTGGCCTGTGAAGATGAGTATGCCTAACTAGTCTAACTACAGGCCCTTACTCAGTCCCAAGCAATTTGCGCCAAAAATGTAATGTGGTGCGTGCACGATTACTTCTCTTACTGATCCAGATTTGTTGGGTACCTTTTAGCTTTTGTCTGGAAGAGCTGAAAGCAGGGCTCATCCAAGCATGCGGTCTCACTGACAGGGCCACTTCTCAGCCAGGTCTTTGATAGCAATCTTCAACTTAGGAAGCTGTCTGAACAAACCCTGGAACAGTCTCTGCTTCAGCACCCCCTTGCTATATTTCCGATCCCTTAGGAATCCGTTTTCGCTCACTTCAGTTCTTCTTCTAAAAGCTCAAAAGCACACTCCTTAGATGGCTGCCACACACACTCTGCTCCTTCTTGTCCCACGTCTGCAGAACAGGGTCTCCATGTCACTACTCCAGGGAATTACAGAATTACAGTCTTTTCTATTTCTGAGGTAACAGTGGCCTCTTGTGGTCAAACAAACAAATGTCAGTTTATAAACACATTATTTATAGAAACAGTTACATTCATAACATTAGGGCTGTTTCCCCATCTTACAAATACTTATTTGTTATAATTTTGTTCTGTTAGTACTACAGTAAATGTGTAAGGGAATCACTAGAGGAGCGATTCCCCAGAAGCTGCTGGAGAACTTAGGGGGGAGGGGCACAACGAGACAGTGGACCCTAAGCTGAATCCCCCCACTGTCCCTGGCTAACTTGTCCGATCTGTCCTAGGTGACAGCCAGCAACTCGTCGACAGTCCCTCCTTATGATAAGTGAGAACACAGAACGCAGACAAGACGCACAACAACAAAGGGAGGTCAGCTAGCCAAGGGGTCAGTAACAATCGAGCAATGCAGCACAGAATTGAAATCCAAAAGAATAGTCAAAGGTAAGCCAGGTGGTCAGAAAATCAGAAGAGCAGGTAACAAATAACAAGAAGTATAGCCAGTAAGCAAAATGCAATAGCAGGCGCCCATAGGAAAGTGGGCAAACAATAAATAGGGAGAAAGAACCCGCCTCAGACTTGATAGGAGGATAGGCTGTCAATCACCAAGGCAGGACTAAAGTTAACTCTTAGTGGAGCAGGGGGAGAGCAAGGTGAAGTAGAAGGGCGTGGTGGAAAATCAATTAAGGAGGTGAGGGAATAGGACAGTGTTCAGACAGTACAAGAAAAACCCAAAGAAAAGAATCACAACCAGGCACGCCTCCTGCGCCGCAGCGTGCGCCCAGAGGACGGCGCCAAAGCCCGGACAGGCAAGGACGTTACAGTACCCCCCCTTTTACGAGGGGCCTCTGGACCCTCGCTAGATGGACCAGGTTTCGAAGGGTTCTGGCGATGAAAGAGATTAATTAAACGTGGCGCATGTAGGTCCCTACCAGAAACCCACGTTCACTCTTCCGGGCCATAACCCTTCCAGTGCACGAGGTACTGAACAGCATTCTGCACCTGATGGGAATCCAGAATTTTTTCTACTTCATATTCTAGTTCCCCTTGGACCACCACCGGCGCAGGTGGACTGGAAGAAGTAAGGACAGGGGAGATATACTTCTTCAAAAGCGACTTGTGGAAGACGTGGATACGAAAAGAACTTGGAAGTTGTAATTTAAAAGATACTGGGTTTATGAGTTCAGAAATGACATAGGGCCCAATGTAACGTGGTGCAAATTTCCCTGAAGGAACTCTAAGACGCAGATTCCTAGTGGACAGCCAGACTCGATCTCCCACTCTGTATTCAGGGCCAGGCAAGCGTTTTTTATTTGCCTGCCGTTTTTGATATTCTTGGGCTTTAACCAGGCTCAGACGAGCCTGGGCCCAGACTTTGCACAGTCGCTGATAAGTATGTTCGGCGGTGGGATTAACAGACTCGGTGCTACGGAGAGAGGAGTACCTGGGGTTAAAACCATAGTTGCAATAAAACGGAGACATTTTAGTGGTGATGTTAACCCTGTTGTTTATTGCAAACTCTGCTAGAGGAAGAAAGGTTCTCCATTTTTCTTGAGCATCATACACAAAACACCTTAAGTACTGTTCCAAAGTTTGGTTGAATCTCTCTGTCTGGCCATTGGTCTCCGGGTGGAAGGCGGAAGAGAAAGACAGAGAGACCCCCAGACGACCACAAAATTCCTTCCAGAATCTAGAGACAAATTGTACACCCCGATCAGATACAATATTTTCTGGTACACCATGCAAGCGGAGTATGTGATTAATAAAGAACGAGGCTAGGCGTGGAGCACTAGGAATTTTCTTTAGGGGTACAAAATGGCACATTTTGGAGAATCTATCCACAACAACCCAAATCACAGTCTTCCCTTGGGAACAAGGCAAATCAGTAATAAAGTCCATTGACAAATGGGACCATGGTCTCTTAGGTATAGGAAGGGGATAAAGAAGGCCCTCGGGTAATCTCCTAGGAGTCTTCATGTTAGCACATGTCTCACAGGCAGCAACAAATTCACATATGTCACGAGACCAGGACGGCCACCAGTAAGAGCGGGAGAGAAGGTATTTAGTCCCAGCGAAGCCGGGATGTCCCGTTAAGGTAGAACAATGAATTTCCTCCAAAACACAAAGACGAAGATTTGGAGGTACAAATAGTTTCCCAGTGGGAGTATTACTGGGAGCAAGATCTTGTGAATTAACCACTAAAGTAGCAAGATCAGCAGTAATAATGGCGAGAACCACTCCGGATGACAAGATTTTATCTGGGACATCCGTAGGGGCACCGCTGGGACCAAAACTGCGAGATAGGGCATCAGCCCGTACATTTTTAGAGCCTGGACGATAATTCACCACAAAATTAAAACATGTGAAGAATAGCGCCCAGCGGGCCTGCCTAGGAGACAGTCGCTTAGCGTTATCCAGATATAGTAGGTTCTTATGATCAGTGAATACTGTGATCTGGTGTTTGGCCCCCTCGAGGAAATGTCTCCACTCCTCGAATGCCCATTTAATGGCTAGGAGTTCTCGATTACCAACATCATAGTTGCGCTGCGTAGGAGAGAATTTCCTCGAGAAGAAGGCTACAGGTTGCAAACACGTAAAATTTTCAAAGCCCTGAGACAACACGGCACCAACCCCCACTTCAGAGGCATCAACCTCAATAATAAATGGGCGATCATAGTCTGGTGGTACTAATACAGGAGCCTCAACAAAACATTTCTTGAGATGTACAAAAGCCTGTTCCGCTTCCGGAGTCCATTTGGTCACATCGGCACCTTTCTTTGTGAGATCCGTTATTGGCTTCACTATAGAAGAGAAATTCTTAATAAATTTTCGATAATAGTTGGAGAAACCCAAGAAACGTTGTAGGGCTTTAAGGTTGGAGGGGCGTTCCCAGTTATTAATAGCCGTGACTTTTAGTGGATCCATACAAAAAGAATCGGGAGTAATAACGTAACCGAGGAAGGTGACCCTTTGGACTCCGAACAGGCATTTGGACAGTTTGGCAAAGAGGGAGTTGTGACACAACAGTAGCAAAACACTCCTAACATGCTCAATATGTGTGGCCCAATCAGGAGAGAACACTAAAATATCATCCAGGTAGACAACCACATAACGACCGAGCAAGTCTCTAAAGATATCGTTAACAAAGTGTTGAAATACTGCGGGTGCATTACATAACCCGAAAGGCATTACCAAATATTCAAAGTGACCTTCCGGGGTGTTGAATGCAGTTTTCCATTCATCTCCTTCTCTAATCCGGATCAGATTGTATGCCCCACGGAGGTCAATTTTAGAAAACCAGCGGGCACCCACAATCTGATTGAAAAGATCAGGGATCAGGGGAAGAGGGTACTGATTTTTAACCGTAATTTTATTTAATTCTCGGTAGTCAATGCATGGTCGCAGTCCGCCATCTTTCTTTTTAACAAAAAGAACCCAGCTCCCATGGGAGACTGAGACGGACGGATGTGACCTTTAAGAAGGCTATCCTGAGTGTAATCCCGCATAGCCTCACGTTCTGGAGCAGAAAGATTGAAGATCCTTCCCTTAGGGTATTTGGAGTCGGGAAGGAGTTCAATCGCACAATCGTAAGGTCTATGCGGCGGTAAAACTTCAGCAGCTTTAGCATCAAAAACATCATGAAAATCAGACAGAAATTCAGGAAGAAGTGTCTCCTCACTGAGACAATCGGAGGTATGCAAAGCAATACAATGGGAGGAGCACTGATTCCCCCATGTAACTAACTCTTTTTTGGGCCAATCAAAGGTAGGGTTATGGAGGTCTAGCCAGGGAAGCCCTAAAATAATATCAGACGAGAGATCCTCCATAACAAAAAAAACTCATGAGCTCCGTATGTATTGAGCCCACTTGCAAAGAGAGTAAGGGGGGTTTTAAAACGGATTTTACCCCTGGCCAGTGGAGTAAAATCCGCCCCAGTAACCAACAGAGGAGTATCTAATGATACAAGTTCAATACGTAAGACAGAAACAAATGGAAATTTAACAAAGTTAGTGGCAGCCCCAGAATCTACTAGGGCCTGCCCAGAAACAAATCTGCCACCAAAGGACAGAGACAGAAGGTAACATCAATTTGTGAGATTTTTCAGAAGATACCTGACTGCCTGAGTGGTTCTTCTGAATACCACTCAGGCCCTGAAGTTTTCCGCTGGCGTACGTGGTTTGATGGAACAGTCTCGGATGAGATGACCCGGTTTGCCGCAATACAGGCAGAAATGATTACGGAGACGATATTCTCGTCTAGCCTTGGTATCCAGTGCTCCCAACTGCATAGGCTCATCTCCAGGGGTGACAGAAGGAGAAACAGATTTTTTAACAGAAAGAGAGGGATAGACAGAAGACTTAGTGGGACCAATCCCCACCCTCTCTTTACGTCTGTCCTGGAGTCTCCTGTCAATGCGGACGGCTAAGGTCATGGCCTTTTCTAAGGTAGGGGGATCAGAGTGACCTACCCAGACATCCTTCACTGAATCATTCAGGCCCTGTTTAAAAAGAGCTTTCAAAGCCGAGTCACACCAACCTGCTGTTATACTCAACTTCCGAAACTCAGAGTAATAAGTTTCAGCGGATAGTTTACCTTGCCGGAGGGTAAGAAGTTGGGACTCGGCGAGTCCAATTTGATCAGGCTCAGCATAAATGGCCCCCAAAGACTTAAAAATTTTTTCTAGATCTGTCCACTCCTCTGCCTCAGGGGGGAGTTTAAGGGCCCAAGTCTGTGGATCCCCCTGTAAGAGGGAAATGACCACCCCCACCATCTGAGACTGCAACGCATGAGGGTTGACCCGAAAATACAATAGACATGATTCCCTGAACGTCTCAAATTTACCTCGGTCCCCTGAAAACCTATCCAGGAGTAACATTTTAACCCTGGGGAGGGAAATGACAGCAGATGGTGTAGCAGCGGCCTCAGCTTGATTCTGGGTGAGAGTGTGTACCTGGTTGGCCAGCTCAGACACCAAACCTGCCAAACCCTCAATTCGCGTCACAAGGTCCTGAAAAGAAGCCATGCCAGTAATGAGTAGAAGGGTTAAAGTTTTTTTTTTTTACGGCCTGCTATTCTGTAAGGGAATCACTAGAGGAGCGATTCCCCAGAAGCTGCTGGAGAACTTAGGGGGGATGGGCACAACGAGACAGTGGACCCTAAGCTGAATCCCCCCTACTGTCCCTGGCTAACTTGCCGATCTGTCCTAGGTGACAGCCAGCAACTCGTCGACAGTCCCCACAAACACTTTTTAGACCCCGGAGTATAATGATCGGAGGGCCAGGGGATGTGAGGGAACATGAAAAACAAAGTTACTTACCTCTCCTGCACTCTGCAGGCTTCGGGCCTGTTTGGGGACATCCCAGACATCAGCCGACATCATTATGCGTCGCGATGCCGGCCTGGCTCACGCGATCTGGTCCAACATTGAAGATGGCTGAAGTAGCAAGGAGTGCACCGGAGCCAGGAAGAGGTAAGTAACATTGTTTTTTGTTGGAGGGAGCGGTCCGGGGGGGGCCCATGTCAAATGTTCACCTTAGTGCCCAGCCATTCCTAGTTACGCCACTGTATATGGTCTATATGTTTTACATTTATTTGTTTTTTGTTTTGTTTTTTTCAATAAAACTTTATTTTTTTTATTTGTAACATCAATTACAGATCACAATTGTTTAAAAATATATAATAATGAGAGTGTTTCCATGGAATAAATTCCATACAAAATCCAAAAAAACCCACCCCCAAGCCAAGAAAGAAAAAAAGCACCTCTTTGCCCATACTTCATCCTGAAAGGACCTCCTAAATTAGATTTTTTTTTTTCATAATCCCTAATCCCTTTTATTGCCAAATTCCACTATTCCACCTTCGTAGGGGAGACCTCTGAATGCCATTTCCCAATAATTAATAATTTGGCTATTAATAATAATCGAATTATACATCCACTATACTTCTTTTCAGCAAGATCAAACCCCCTAGGTATAGACATCTTTATTTTGGCATCAATCTCATCATGTACTTCCATCCAATATTTATGTATCTTATAGCAGTACCATAGAATATGAACCAGACCCACATTTGGGTGAGAACATCTCCAACAATTAAACTTATATTTATCTCCCATTTTGTATAGTAAACTTGGTGTGTAGTAGCATTGTATTACATAAAACAGTGTATAACATTCAACTGAATCATGTGGTAAATTCTATTCAATTAAATGTTTTTAGTATTTTTACAGCTATCCCATGACACCCATCAAATCCATCCAAATCCCTTACCCACTGCCCTTGACTTGTGCGGAACATATTACTAAAAAGTGCTTCACCTAAAATCTGATATAAATGAGCAAGTGAATTCTTAACCAAGCCAGAAGTGTTTATAAGGACATCAGATGGGTACATTAAAGCACCCCCAAATCCCCAAGATTCAGCTGCTCCTCCTAAGATACTTCTGCTTTAATCTGACTCTTTTTCTGTCCCATATCAGATCATTAATAATATTTTCAAACAGTTTAAACGTTCTATTATCAATCCGTATTGGAGAAGCTACAGATACATAAAGAATTAGCGGTAATAGAACCATCTTCATAAGGGCAATACTATCTGTTCTGCTCAATGGCATCTTAATCCATATATCAATCTTAGCCCTGAGTTTAATAGCCAATGGGAGGACATTAAGATAAAAATAGTTATTAACATCACAATTAATCTTATTCTCGAGTACTCAAAACTTTGAGCTGGATGGAGAATCTTCAATTCACCAACTTTATTAACTTCAAAGGGATCTAAGGGAAGCAAAATAGATGTTTTCCAGTTAATCTCCAAGCCTGATAACTTTTCAAATGCTTCAAGAACTCCCATAACCTTAGGGACCGCTTTCTCTAAATCTGCCAAACAAAGGAAAATATCATATACATAAAGTAACATTTTATCTCCGTCACCACTGCTAAAGCCAACCAAAATTCTATCACTTCTTATCCTAAGCACTAGAGGTTCCATAAAAATGGCAAACAGGAGTGGGAGGGAGGACATCTCTGGCGGGTTCCTCTAGTTAAGGGGAAGGAAGCATTTAGCTCTCCATTCATATTTAAATGGGCCCTCAGTATACATTAATTTGACATACTTAACAAAATTCAGACCAAATCTGAATTTTTCCAAAAATAAAAAGAGCTACTCCACCCTGTCGAAGGCTTTAGTAGCATACAACAAAACAGGATGGAGCACACCACCACACAACCAAACTGCATATTAGCCAACAGCTTATGAAAATTTGTAATAGAGAAAAAAAAGTAGATCCTGGCGCCCCCGTAGCAGGGTAATGGTGGGTTAGTAAGGTAATAGAACAGTACTAAGCTGTTCAAATAAGGCTTGCTGCTGCTCTTACCCAGTGACCATCCAAAACTAGTTTGGTGGTAACGTAATACAGAAAAAAAGTAGAGAAAAAAACTGGGATATTATGGTTGAGCGCTGCAAGTAAGAGTATATCAATAAAATATTTGCAAAGAGAATGTTTGTGAATAAAAACACACATTTTATTGGTTCCACACCGAACGTACAACAATAGGCTACTATATACTATATACTTGCAGCCTCCATGCTGCTTCCTGTCAATTTGGTTCCCCTCCTGCCTTGGACTCTGCTATATGTAAATTGAGCTCTTCCTTCATAATTTACCACTCACCATCTTCATCATCTTCTGCATCACTGTCTTCTTCTCTACTTGTACAACCATTTCCTATTCATACCTTCAATCATCATCATCATAATCAGTGTCTTCCTAACATGCTACTTTCACACTCTTCAAATCTGTTTTCATATTGTATTCATTCTATGTACTTATTTACTATTATTATTTATTCCATCCACTAACTACACCTACCTATGTATTTATTTTATTTATTCAATATAGTTAATCTACCCAGTCATTTATTCTTGTCTGCTAGTACAATCCATATCCTAGCATTGACATTGCTACGTATGCTGGTTCTATTCTACTAAGTTCCAACCTGTATTATATTATGCTATATTGTTATTATGGGCATCCAACTATTTTATATGTGTTACCCTATTTTATTCGTGCTTTCTTTTTTTTTTTTTTTCTTTAATTGCTAATTTTAAAATCTTATTGTATATTTATTTTACCTTGCTATATATGTTATACCCTAGTATTTTTATCTGGACCTACACTATGACTACCTTTTCTCTAAAACCTAGCCATTGATTATACATTCTGTGTTTTGTTTATATCTAGTTTATGGCCTGATGAAGACGCTAGTACAGCATCTAAACGCGTAGTCTATTGTTGTACGTCCGGTGTGGAACCAATAAAACGTGTGTTTTTATTCACAAACATTCTCTTTGCAAATATTTTATTGATATACCCTTACTTGCAGCGCTCAACCATAATATCCCAGTTTTTTTCTCTACTTTTTTCTGCTTATGAAAATTGGTATGAGTGTTCCTTGCTAGTATAACAATAGATGGAATAACCCTCTTAACTGTCATTGCCAATGCTTTTGCAAATAATTTGAAATCCATATTTAAAAGAGATATTGGTCTATAAGACTCCTTCTCATCTGGTACTTTTCCCTTCTTTAAAATCAAAGTGACAACTGCTTCAGACGTTGACAATGGGAGTTCACCAGTATACACAGGGCCCAACACTGAGGCAATAAAATAATCCCATACCTTCAATAAACCTCGAATGGTTTAGACATTGACCCACAAGAACGACTGAAGCAAGAAAAAGCTTTTTTACTAGCATATTTATATAGCCAAAAATCATAAAATCCACTCTCCTAACAAAATCTACATAAAGGCAAAGGTTTATGAGTTTTATTTCTCTTGGTCCACACTATCACTCCTATCCAGCTCTTTCACCATTACACGGTTAAAATCTCCCACCAATAATACAGAACAACTATCCCTCTGCCTCATAAATGTGTGCAATTGAGAAAGAACAAACATAGGAATATAGATAAATGCTATAAAATACATCTTAGCCTTAAATTTGGCATGTAGAAATACACAACGACCCTCCAGATCATATTTCACAAATATAAGAACAAAATCAATCTTATTGTGGATAAATACACTAACCCCCCTTGAGTATGAAGAAAATACCGAGTGATATTGATATTATGACCACTTCTAATGTACCCTACCAATAATCTCCCGGGCAGGTGTGTCTCTACCAAACAATGGCTGGAATATGATGATTAATTAAATCAAACACCATTACACGCTTCAATGTATCACCCAAAACACTTACATTCCACATCAAAATTTTAACTGCTGTTTTCTGTTCAGTAAGGAGACACATGGCACCATGCAAAAAAAAAAAAAAAAAAATCCCTGACCGACCACCAAATCACCCCTCCACCCAAACCCCAACATAACCTGTAGCTTCAAATGCACAGATCTCCATCCAATAGACCAACAGCCCCCCAGACCTGTACCCCCCATGGCTCCCCCCTCCCAGCCCCAAAAAAACTGTTTCAAAATGAATCCTGTCATAGAAGCAACACTATCCATCCAGGCTGAAGCAGCTTCAGGAGATGTAGTAAAAAAAACACCTTCTCCTTATAAACAAGACAAAGCTTAGCTGGAAATAAGAGAATAAGAAATCTCCACTTGTGCCAGCCTTTTCTTTATATTATGAAACCCACGTCTCCTAGTGCAGCATCCCAGAGGCTGCTGCTTTTATTTGTTTGTTTCCTGTGCCTCTGGGTTTTATGTTGGTACGTCCCGTTCTATGATAAATGTAATGTTATGCAGCTATCCTTTGTATTTCCCCCCCTGCATTGTTCAAACCTTGCCTTCGTTCAGCCCTGGCCTATCACAGGCCACTGGGCGGGGTTGTAAGGAGACCTAGTCTCCCCGACAATGGTTAGTCTAGTCAGTCAAGTGTGTGCAGTTAGCAGGAGAAGGTGTGCAGAGTTTCCTTGCCACCATCTTCTGGACTGAGGCCCAACAGTCAGCCTACAGCCTCAAGGAGGAATAACATCAGCCCAGGCTCATCCAGAGACAGCCCTGAGCAAGGGAGAGAAACTATCTAAGCTATTGGACATTTTTGGTGCTGTGCCAGGAGGAGCAGGAGAGGACCTTGACAGGAGTTCCACGTTTGGGCCTAGTCTTCAGGTAACCAGATCCCTGTCAGGACTCTCTGTGACTCCATCCCCAGTACACCTGGCTGGGAGAGGTGTGAGAGGAGGAGTAGTGGACTTATTCATAGAGCCTGTAACATCCCTGGGCACCCTCCTAGAACCAAGGCTGGGGGGAATTGGACATTGTACTACTACCCCAATTCGGAAGCTGCCGTTACCTGTTTCCAGTTGTTTCAATAAAACTGTTTCTTGGTTCAACTGTTACCACTGGCTGCCTGAGTCGTGCCTGCTATAACATCAGGGCCCTTCCATCTTCCTTCACACCGGCTCAGAGAGGAGAGGTCCCCTCTCCAACTAGAAGTGCCCCAGGGGAAAGAACTACTACCACCACCATCCGGTAGTGCTGCAGGACCCCCCTTGACTATGTCCGGCCCAGGAGTGAGGCTGGAGTAGTTGCTGAGTGTGCTTGGCCAAGTTGGTGGCACATCCTCAGCTATTACAACTCCCATCCTCCAGTCTCCTCCATCTGGATTGCGGCACTAGTTTGTGTTACTCTTGAAAAGCAGAAAAAGCAGCAATTTGATTCCCATTATAAGTAATATTCTTCATCTGTCTTGACTTCACAAGGATGACATTCCCATCTCCAGCACAAAGTGCTTTCACTAGAATAGCTCTAGGAAAGGAACCAGGAGGCTTCTGTGTGTGCTCGTTCAATTCCAAATAGTGAGGACAAATTCCACAAGCCAGTCAGGCACAAAATATATTACATCTCTCCCTCCCACTCCCCCTGGAAAACCCAATAAACGAACATTACATCTCCTTGCCCTTTCTTCCACTTCCATTATTTCAGTTTTCAATTCTTCATTTTCTTTCAAAACAGTAGATATGCCCTTTTTATTTATAGACACCTTTTTCATTCTCTTTTATTTTCTCCTCCACCTCAGATAATCTTCTGCGCAACTCATTTAGATTATCGCTAATAAGATTTCTTCCAAGATCCCATCAGACATAGCACCTCTGGCTCCTCCACCTCAAAAGACGAAAATCTAGGGTCTAATGAATTAGCAGCAGAGTGTTCGGGATAACTTATAAATTTTTGGGCAAACCTAGTTTTACCAGAAGGTGATTTCTGCAATTTTTCCATTTTAGAAGCAGATTCCACCTTATTCTTAGGCAACAAAACCCCACTGCCTGACTTCCTGTGCTGTGGTTTGGGAGCCATATTCTATAGCAGTCCCACCAAATTATACAACACAAATGGGCACAAATAGTACAGTTAATATATCTTATAGGACAGCTCCACTATCGAAGCTCTTATGCACCATAAAGCAGATCAAACATAATGTCTCCAGATAGTTGAAAACAAAAAAAGTTCAGAGAGAGAAGCATATTATACAGATTGAGAAGGGCCCTATTGTCATCTTGTAGATTAAGCTTGTAAAGCCGACCACCATTGACAGACAACACAATTCATATTCTAGGATTAAGGCAGTAGTCACATAGGCAGATTTATGACAGCCACCTCTCACCATGCAAGCATCCGAGCCCTCTGTCTTCAAACATATATCCACTTATAATGTTTTTCAGAGTGTAGAATCAGCAGTCTTTCCAAAGTGTTTTTTTCTTCAGATAACACAGGCATGCATAACAGACAGACTGCCAGGAATGTTGATAAATTTCCCTCCTGCAGCACCATTCATTACAAATACAGGCCTCTCCTCTTCAGGATGGCAGTAACGTCAAAGTGGCTCATTCAACTCTATTCTGTATCTCTCACATACAAAGCAGAGAGAGCATGGGACCAAACCTTCCCTCATTTACCATTCAGCTTGCACGTGGGGCTGCCCTATTGGATTCTGTCATCAGACTGGTTCAAGTATAGCACCTCTCACTCCCAGTAAGCATTTGAGAATAAACCAGCTCAGCATCTTACCCGCCAAGCACATAAAAGTGCATCTTCTTAGCAACTGTTCCTTAATGAACATGCTGCTGCCTGTCATCAATCCAAGAGTCCAGAGGGGCAGGGGTAGGGCTCAAGCAGCACTTGCTCATATCATGCTGTCACGTCCCCCCTTGTTTAAAAATCCAAAGTTTACTGAAAAGACAGATAGTCTTACAAAATAGTTCATAATTAATATTTCCCCTACTCTATGTTTTCATACTTTTTGTAGACATTTCTTTAAGGACGTTAGAAGGCTTATAACTTTAGTAGTGATTCGACAAATTTTCTCCTTTTTCAGGGACTAAGGTCTAGAGTAATTTTTGTATAGAAACCCCCAATAAATTACCCTATTTTAGAAATGGCATCCCTTAAAATTTTCAAAACAGCATTTGGGAATATTGTTATCCCTTTAGGTATTCCAGGGGATTAAACAGGGGAGAGGAAGTTTACAGACTGAATTTTTTTTTTTTTTCAAATTTACCATTTTAATTCATCTTTCTTTAGTCTGCATCATCTTCATGTTGTACTATTATGGCATTTAACATTTACTGATCCTCTCCCCTGATGTAATAGTAGTGGTGTGTGCAAGAAAAATTCATTTAAAATATGGAAACTTGTGCATTTCTAAACTCTCATTTTGCTTTTTATATAATTATTTCGGTGTTTTTTTTTCCCTTTTAGATTGTAGCAAAGTTACATTGAAAATGATTGTCAGTGTTCATAGCTTTAGTTTCCTTAAAACATTTTTCAAGTTTAAACCCTTTCAGAATGTTTGACAACCATATCCCTTCTGTGATGTCTTTGCAGAGTGAGATGTGTTCTGCTTCACATGTTGACAGATATACCATAGGTTATATTGTTGTTTTACAGTTGATTGCTGATTGGAAAAATGTAAAGGCATATCCTGCTGCGGATCTCCCATCAGTTGTCCACAAATTCCTGCAGGCATCTGAATATACAACAGTCCTTTCTTTTAAAGCGTTATAACACAAGATTTAATATTTCATACATTACAAATTTCATACACTACAATGTGAAAACACACATACTTAGCTACTGTTCTGCAGACCTAGAGCGCAGTAGTAAACATTACCAAGAAAAATGCTTCTCTAAAAATGTAACATAAAAATACTGTATTATGGAATTGTGACATTCCACAATAGGTGGAATGAACAGGCATGGACATCGCCTTAATGGACAACACGTCTCTTTCATATCTTCTGAAGTGATGGCTGAGTAAGGCCTTATTCACATGTGTTGCTGTAGAACTTGATAAGTCCCAAACCCTTGGGGACTTCATCGCTTTGTCTGTGGGATTCAAATTATGGTTAGTAAATCTCTCTGGCCTAGGGAGAGTGAGTCATTTGCTGGCCAAGGTGAAAACAACCTACCAACATGCAGGTCAATGGAAATGCTTTCTCAGAATTTCATTCCTTGACTACCAACTATTTACTGAAATGCTGAAGCCTTGCCTTTCACAGTCTTGGCATTTGATCAACCAATCTCATTTGTAATTTAAATGACATGTACATATATGGTCCCATAGAATGTTAGTATACAACAGGATGAGTTAGAAAGCCTATGTGTGTGTGTGTGTATATATATATATATATATATATATATATATATATATATATATAGCACTGACCCCCCAAAAAGTCATGAAAACATCACAAACCAAATCACAGTGGGGTAGATTTCCTAATCCGATTATACAGTGAAAACTTAAATCAGTTGCATTTTGAGACTATCTAGTTTGTATGTTTCATAGGCAGACAGAATTAGGAAAACTACCCCACTGGAATTTGGTCATCCATCATTAGACACTGTGATAAATCAGTTGCATTTCAGTACTATCTAGTTTTATCACAGTGTCTAATACTGGATGATAAATCAGGTGCATCTTTAGGCTGTCTGATCTTAATTTATAGAGCCTATTAGCTGACTTAATTTGTGTCAGAATTTTGCCGCAATTGTGGCACACATTGTTGCATCTTAACCCCACCCCTTGTCACATGAGTCCACACCCTTATATGATAATCCATATCCCTTGTCACATGAGGCAAAAAAGAAAACACATAATAAATTTAATGCACAGCATAAAGACAATGGATACAGAATTATGGTGCATTATGGTTTATTGTTTTTTTTTTTATAGTCGGCTTTCTACAAAGTCATATTGTTTATGTCATTAATATAAATTTAAAACATGTGCTTTGATTATTTTTTGTGTGTAGGGAATTGTCCTTTATACTCTGCCTTTTTAGCTGTCTCTGAATATGAAGGTCTTCCTGGAAGATTTTTTTGTATTCTGAGCCCATAACCTATTTGTTGATAGAGTACCTAGCACCGTGGAAAGTCTAGTGCAAGTAATTGAATCATCAGAGCAGATCTTCCTTGCATAACAAAATGCTTTACAGGAAATACATAACTGTAATGTGGTATAAAGAAGAGAGTGCAATCTATTTCTGTGTTTGAATATACATGCTTTGTTGTAGTTATTCTTAATATATCAATGCAGAACATTTTTTTTTCATATTGAGTCACCTTGAAGAGCTGTAAGACAGTAGTAAACAAGTGACAGGTTTTACTGAGTTGTATGTTTTCATAACTGATTAAGTCTGTCTCACTTAGAGTGGTTTCAGACACAGTTTTCTTTAAGAAATATTGCACTTTTATGAGCTGGATTTTTATATTTTTTTCAGCAAAACACTCTACAATTAGATGTTAGCTGTTTGACAATGGCAAATTATTAAATACTATAGGAACATTGGTAATTATGCCAGTTTTGTACTGTATGGAAACTGGTATATGACCTGTATATACAGTCATATGAAAAAGTTTGGGCACCCCTATTAATCTTAATCATTTTTAGTTCTAAATATTTGGGTGTTTGCAACAGCCATTTCAATTTGATATATCTAATAACTGATGGACACAGTAATATTTCAGGATTGATATGAGGTTTATTGTACTAACAGAAAATGTGCAATATGCATTAAACCAAAATTTGACCGGTGCAAAAATTTGGGTACCCTTATCAAATTTATTGATTTGAATACTCCTAACTACTTTTTACTGACTTACTGAAGCACAAAATTGGTTTTGTAACCTCACTGAGCTTTGAACTTCATAGCCAGGTGTATCCAATCATGAGAAAAGGTATTTAAGGTGGCCAATTGCAAGTTGTTCTCCTATTTGAATCTCCTCTGAAGAGTGGCATCATGGGCTCCTCAAAACAACTCTCAAATGATCTGAAAACAAAGATTGTTCAACATAGTTGTTCAGGGGAAGGATACAAAAAGTTGTCTCAGAGATTTAACCTGTCAGTTTCCACTGTGAGGAACATAGTAAGGAAATGGAAGACCACAGGGACAGTTCTTGTTAAGCCCAGAAGTGGCAGGCCAAGAAAAATATCAGAAAGGCAGAGAAGAAGAATGGTGAGAACAGTCAAGGACAATCCACAGACCACCTCCAAAGAGCTGCAGCATCATCTTGCTGCAGATGGTGTCACTCTGCATCGGTCAACAAAACAGCACACTTTGCACAAGGAGAAGCTGTATGGGAGAGTGATGCGAAAGAAGCCGTTTCTGAAAGCATGCCACAAACAGAGTCGCCTGAGGTATGCAAAAGCACATTTGGACAAGCCAGCTTCATTTTGGAAGAAGGTCCTGTGGACTGATGAAACAAAGATTGAGTTGTTTGGTCATACAAAAAGGCGTTATGCATGGCGTCAAAAAAACACAGCATTCCAAGAAAAACACTTGCTACCCACTGTAAAATTTGGTGGAGGTTCCATCATGCTTTGGGGCTGTGTGGCCAATGCCGGCACCGGGAATCTTGTTAAAGTTGAGGGTCGCATGGATTCAACTCAGTATCAGCAGATTCTTGAGAATAATGTACAAGAATCAGTGACGAATTTGAAGTTACGCCGGGGATGGATATTTCAGCAAGACAATGATCCAAAACACAGCTCCAAATCTACTCAGGCATTCATGCAGAGGAACAATTACAATGTTCTGGAATGGCCATCCCAGTCCCCAGACCTGAATATCATTGAACATCTGTGGGATAATTTGAAGCGGGCTGTCCATGCTCGGCGACCATCAAACTTAACTGAACTGGAATTGTTTTGTAAAGAGGAATGCTCAAAAATACCTTCATCCAGGATCCAGGAACTGATTAAAAGCTACAGGAAGCGACTAGAGGCTGTTATTTTTGCAAAAGGAGGATCTACTAAATATTAATGTCACTTTTCTGTTGAGGTGCCCATACTTTTGCACCGGTCAAATTTTGGTTTAATGCATATTGCACATTTTCTGTTAGTACAATAAACCTCATTTCAATCCTGAAATATTACTGTGTCCATCAGTTATTAGATATATCAAATTGAAATGGCTGTTGCAAACACCCAAATATTTAGAACTAAAAATGATTAAGATTAATAGGGGGGCCCAAACTTTTTCATATGGCTGTTTTGGCAAAAGTTTTTTGGGGGGTTTTAAAAATCTTTTTAGGGGGGTTCCTTTCTTGTTTAAAAAGGGGGGGGCAAAAAAAAAAATTTTTTGGGGAAAAACTTTTAATAAAAAAAAAAAATATTATGTTAAAAGTTTGGGGGTCTTTATTTTAATTAATTTTATTTTTTTTTTATTTTTTAGTTTGTTGTTTTCCCCTTTTTTTTTTTTATTTTTTAATATTTTTGTGGTGTATTATAATTTTTTTTGTTTAAAAATTTTTTTTTTTTTGTAAAAAAAAAAAAATATGCATTAAACCAAAATTCGACCGGTGCAAAAATTTGGGTACCCTTATCATTTTATTGATTTGAATGCTCCTAACTACTTTTTACTGACTTACTGAAGCACAAAATTGGTTTTGTAACCTCACTGAGCTTTGAACTTCATAGCCAGGTGTATCCAATCATGAGAAAGGGTATTTAAGGTGGCCAATTGCAAGTTGTTCTCCTATTTGATTCTCCTCTGAAGAGTGGCATCATGGGCTCCTCAAAACAACTCTCAAATGATCTGAAAACAAAGATTGTTCAACATAGTTGTTCAGGGGAAGGATACAAAAAGTCGTCTCAGAGATTTAACCTGTCAGTTTCCACTATGAGGAACATAGTAAGGAAATGGAAGACCACAGGGACAGTTCTTGTTAAGCCCAGAAGTGGCAGGACAAGAAAAATATCAGAAAGGCAGAGAAGAAGAATGGTGAGAACAGTCAAGGACAATCCACAGACCACCTCCAAAGAGCTGCAGCATCATCTTTCTGCAGATGGTGTCACTGTGTATTGGTCAACAATACAGCACACTTTGCACAAGGAGAAGCTGTATGGGAGAGTGATGCAAAAGAAGCCGTTTCTGAAAGCACGCCACAAACAGAGTCGCCTGAGGTATGCAAAAGCACATTTGGACAAGCCAGCTTCATTTTGGAAGAAGGTCCTGTGGACTGATGAAACAAAGATTGAGTTGTTTGGTCATACAAAAAGGCGTTATGCATGGCGTCAAAAAAACACAGCATTCCAAGAAAAACACTTGCTACCCACTGTAAAATTTGGTGGAGGTTCCATCATGCTTTGGGGCTGTGTGGCCAATGCCGGCACCGGGAATCTTGTTAAAGTTGAGGGTCGCATGGATTCAACTCAGTATCAGCAGATTCTTGAGAATAATGTACAAGAATCAGTGACGAATTTGAAGTTACGCCGGGGATGGATATTTCAGCAAGACAATGATCCAAAACACAGCTCCAAATCTACTCAGGCATTCATGCAGAGGAACAATTACAATGTTCTGGAATGGCCATCCCAGTCCCCAGACCTGAATATCATTGAACATCTGTGGGATAATTTGAAGCGGGCTGTCCATGCTCGCCGACCATCAAACTTAACTGAACTGGAATTGTTTTGTAAAGAGGAATGGTCAAAAATACCTTCATCCAGGATCCAGGAACTGATTAAAAGCTACGGGAAGCGACTAGAGGCTGTTATTTTTGCAAAAGGAGGATCTACTAAATATTAATGTCACTTTTCTGTTGAGGTGCCCATACTTTTGCAGCGGTCACATTTTGGTTTAATGCATATTGCACATTTTCTGTTAGTACAATAAACCTCATTTCAATCCTGAAATATTACTGTGTCCATCAGTTATTAGATATATCAAATTGAAATGGCTGTTGCAAACATCCAAATATTTAGAACTAAAAATTATTAAGATTAATAGGGGTGCCCAAACTTTTTCATATGACTGTATATCCACCATATTTGGTATTCTGTATAAAAAATACATTGGAGAAAGAAAAAAAAAAAATAATTTAAAAAAAAACAAAAAAAAAAAAACAAAAAAAAAAAATAAAAAAAAAAAACCTCTTTTTTTTTATTAAAAAAAAAAAACTATAAAAAAAAAAAAAAAAAAAAAATAATTAAAAAATTTTTTCCCCCATTTTTAAATAAAGAAAAAGAAGGGCGCGGCGGGGGGGGGTAAAACATACTGAGGTTGTATCAATATAAGACAGAGAATTGATGATAAATGTACAACTCAATTACAGTATATATCAAACCAAGCCAAAGTTTAAAGAGCAAAATTCTCTAAAATGCAATTACATGATAACCAAATCAGGCATGGTTTTATCAGATGCTGTCTTTGTTCTAGTAGCTTTCTTTAGATAATTATATTTCTTCGATGGGAAGCTTGAAACTAAAATAACAGTTTTTACTCTTTCACCTACTACAGTAACTAGAAATGCAACAAAATATAACTTGACTCTCATAACTTGCTGCAGTTTGATAGCTAACATCAAATGAAAGGGTCAAGTTAATGTTTGCTGCAAATGTCCATGAAGTGCAATTAGGTAAGGTAAGAAATTGACTCCCCTTGATGCCTTGCAGTTTGCAAGTAGTTCAAGTAGTCAGTTATGCTCCTTATATTCAAATTCTATATTACGGGCAGGGTTGGTTTTAGAGAAATGAGACTTCTGAGGCCACACAGACTGAATCACCTATAACTTCTGCCAGATGGACATAAACAATGTGGTACACCACAAGAAAAGAAGTGGGAATGTTTTCTAGAGAAGGAACTTCTTAAAGGGCTTTGCCTCTTTAAACCAAGTTTATCTAAATGCATTTTAGTAAGTGTTATATAACTTACTAATATGAGCTTTTGGCACCTCTACAGCATTTTTAAGATTCAAAATTTCGTAAGTCATGTTTTCCAGTTCTGCCATCCCCAATCTCATCAGCACGGAGCTCTATCCATAATAGGTGTAGGGGCTTGTCACAATATACATCACTCAGTCTCCTCCACTCCATCTGCACAAGAATGCAGTGAGTTAGTATTGTTAGTATTCCTCCACCTTGCGCATGTTATGAACAGAGTTCTGTGTTGGTAAGATTGGGGCTGGCAGAACTGTGGGGCATGGTTTATGAAATCTTACAAATTCTGTAGAGGTGCCAGAAGCACCAGTGACATATCCCTATTATTAAAAAGCATTTAGATAAACTTTAAAGTGGCCAACCTCTTTAAGGCTAAGGCCCCATGTGGTGTCTCACAGCAAAAAAGCACTGCAAGAAAAACCACGGCAGCAATGCATCGCGGTTCTTCCTGCAGCGCTTTTGACAGAAAGTTTGCAGAGTTTTCCTCTGCGGATTTACTGCTTCAATTATACCTGTAGGACAATATAATTGACATGCTGCTATTTCCAAAACTGCAACGGTTTTGGAAATCGTCACATGTCTGCAGCATGTATTTTAATACAAAGTGGGGATGGGATTCGCTGTGGCTGTAAAATGCCGCGTTTTTTTGTGTGGCATTTCCGTTGTGGGCAAACCGTGCCCTTTACGCTATCTGGGGCCCCAGACTAAACCTTATGGGACGCAAACATTTTTCATTTTTGTGTTTTTGCTTCTTACTCCCTGCATTCCAAAAGCCACTTTCTAATTTTTCCATTTACATAGTCATATGAAGGCTTGATTTTTGCGTGACAATTTGTACTTTAAAATGGTACCATTTATTATTCTTTACAATGTACTGGGAAGTGGTTCTGTTTTTATAGCTTCCTCCGTGCAGTAAAAATGCTATGTCTGCTTCCTGTTCCATTCTCTGTGTATCAGCAGCTGGGAACATCTAATTGATGGGGATAGTGAGAGTTATATTTTCACAGATCTGGTATTAGTGACCTATCTTTAAGATAGATCATAATATTTTTAGCCTGAAAAACCCCTTTAAGTCTCTTTTCAACTTATAACAGAATAGTAAACACTTGAGGAAAAATGCATTATATAGGTATGTAAAGAAAGCAGTGAGACCCAAAGTAATAAAGCCAATCGTGTTCTCCTAAATGGCTATATGTCTTTTACATTTTAACCTTGCTGTGAATCTTAAGACAATCTAAAAGAGGAAATTTATTTTTTTTTCAAGTTTTTTTTATACTGTGCATCTGAGTTATGAGGCACACCCTCCACCATTGCAGGGAATATGTTGAATGCACCACTCTTCATAATTCTCCCTCACAGTGTATTCACATGTGGTAGATTTCATGCAGAGATTTTGGTGACTGCAAGCCAGCTTTATTCTTCTGAAATGGATTGTTTCAGCAACAAATACATGGATTTCTGCAAGACTCATTAAATGGGACAAATCAGCACGAAATTTATGGAAAACTGCAAATGCATGGCACAGATACATACCCCAAGCAGTATTCTATAGTTTAAATGGGTATTCCAGCCAGAATCATTTATCACCTATAGATAGTTAGATAGCTCATATAAACTCAATTGGTCAAGATGTTACTGCTATAATCCCAAACAATTCACTACAGTTATGAGAAGTCTGAAGGCAGTAGTTGCCAAGCATGTGCCCTGTCCCCAGTGCTTGCTTGAGTGTCTGTCAGTGCCATAGACCTTTAATGGTGCACCAAGGCACATGCTGTGTAGTTGCAGTCAGTAAGTGGGAATCTAGCAGTCAGACCTCCACCATTCATGCATTTATCACCTAACTAGTGGTTAAGTAATAAATGTTTCTGGATGAAATAACCATTTAATCAAGAGATGGTGAACCATCCGGTTATTAAGATCTCGAGATCTCAATATAATCTGATTATTATAGGATAACTGCTGAGCTTTATACATTAATAATTGTTTCTAAAAGGAATGGTTTTGTTATAACCTAGCCTAACTTATAGCATAGCTAGCATAAATAGAAGGCATGGTTCAGTTATACCCTAACCTAATTTATAGTATAACTAGCATAACTAGATATGGTTTTGTTATAACCTAGCCTAATTTATAGCATAACTAGCATAACTTAATAGAGCAGCTGTCAGGAGTCTGAAATTATTTCTTAAGAATTTCAAAAAGAAGGGATATGGAAATTAGATTTTGTTTAATGATGGAAACGAAAAATTTTAAGCCAACTGAATGTAGAAAACTCCCGTAGGATCCTTGGAAATATATTACTTATTGTTATACTATTTACGTTGTCAGAGCTTACAGCTGTATAACCCTGTATAAATCTTTCATCATTTAGGTCTCTGCAAATGTTTGTCAACGCAAATCAATACTTAAAGGCTTTAAGGCACTCAGTAATTTCCATAATAGACTCACAAAAATGTCAGGGGCACATAAAGTAAAATTTAAAGAATTCTCCCATAAACCTTAGCTATGTTGAGTATATTTATACAGTACTTGCGTGTGTCAACAGCAGCAGTTCTTTCTTCTTCACTTTTACTGGGGCTTTAAATAAAGCTGTCAACTAGTTTCATAATAAAAATGATTCAATTCAAAAGGAAGGGGCAGCATTAAAGAAACATTCTCGGCCTCAGTTTCTGATTTTGACAAAACTTTAGTAAAGACATTACTTAAATTTCATAAAGTTGGTTACTAGGGGTAGTCCAGTAGGATAACATTTTTGAGAACATGGGCAGAATGGGAGAAAAAGATTAAAAAAGTGTAACTCAATAAACATTCAAAGTGCTGCTAACCCGACACTTCCCTGGTCTACCGCGGTTATCTATTTCATGATATCCCTTGACAAGCAGGAAATGACAGCTTAGCCAGTCACTGGAAGCAGCAAAGTTTGGCTAAGTGGGTATTTTCAGAGTTGAGATGTGACCAGGAAATAGAGACCAACAGGGACTTGGTAAGCTTTGGAACAGCAGCAGGAGGGGATTGATTTGTTTAACCTCTGATAGGGCATAAGGATTAAATGGAGGGGGGGTTCTGTTTAAGAGTTGCTCCCGCTCTCTTGGACTCGGTTTGCTGTTCAGGTAATAGATGCTATCTCAATGTCTGCCCTGTAAAACCACATGGCCATGGATTCTCATAGCAAAATCAGATGTTTGCTGTGAATGGCAGGAGCATGAGAAGCTCCAAACTGAAAATGGCTGTCTCTAATGAGTTGTCTCTACTGGTTGTCTCTACCAAACCCCCTTAACACACACACACACATACAAACACACACACAAACTATTATAAGTACACATCATCTATCTCCACATTTACTTACATATTATAATCTTTGATCCTAATATTGTACACACAAGATATATCATTAATAAAGCCTAATAGGTTGTTTGTGATTCTGCAAACCTCTGTGCTAGCTTCCATTGAGACAATTATTGGGCAGTGGGTAAAATGTTCTATAAGTATATAATTGCACTTGTTTTACTTAAAAAACACCATAAAAGAAAGTAAACCTTACCATGATATGAACACTTCTAATGCATAGAATCTCTTAATGTATGTTTTAGAATCCTCTCATATCTTAATGGAGATAAATCCACACAGTCATCATATATTACTGTGAAAATGGTGCCAAATAGCGATTTTTTTTTTGGTATTAATAATGCATTAATTTGTGTACTCATATGATTTCTTGCCAATACTGTTGCTTTATGAACTCTGTGCTAATGTGATGGTTTACTTGTAAATGTTGAGAAGTGAATAATATGGATCACTATTGCCATCTTGTGGCCACATTAGTTAACTTAATTTCAGTAAAACTTTCAGTACAAAGAATTGTTATATCACAAAATAAACCTTTTAGATGCAATGGATTGTGCACACATCTATTGTACAATACTCAAATGGCATAGGTACATATATACATGACTGAATAGAAAAACTACCCCGTAACTGTAACTTTCATTCTCTGAGTTAAAATTTTGTATCGGTTCCCAAAAGGCTTAAAACTCACAATAAAACTATATGTTACTAAATCTCACATTTGTGCAGATAAATAGGCACTGGTGATAAAGTATAAGCTGTACAAAGGACATTATGGTAATTACACATGTGGACAAAATTGTTGGTACCCCTCGTTTAATGAAAGAAAACCCCACAATGGTCACAGAAATAACTTGAATCTGACAAAAGTAATAATATACAGTATAACAATTCTATGAAAATGAGCAAATGAAAGTCAGACATTGCTTTTCAACCATGCTTCAACAGAATTTTTTAGAAAAGAAAACTCATGAACAGGACTGGACAGAAATGATGGTTCCCTTAACTTAATATTTTGTTGCACAACCTTTTGAGGCAATCACTGCAATCAAACGATTCCTGTAACTGTCAATGAGACTTCTGCACCTCTCAACAGGTATTTTGGCCCACTCCTCATGAGCAAACTGCTCCAATTGTCTCGGGTTTCAAGGGTGCCTTTTCCAGACGACATTTTTCAGTTGCTTCCAAAGATGCTAAATAGGATTTAGGTCAGGGCTCACAGAAGGCCACTTCAGAATAGTCCAATGTTTTCCTCTTAGCCATTGTTGGGTGTTTTTAGCTGTGTGTTTTGGGTCATTATCCTGTTGCAAGACCCATGACCTGCGACTGAGACCAAGCTTTCTGACACTGGGCAGCACATTTCTCTCTAGAATCCCTTGATAGTCTTGAGATTTCATTGTACCCTGCACAGATTCAAGACACCCTGTGCCAGATGCAGCAAAGCAGCCCCAGAACATAACAGAGCCTCCTCCATGTTTCACAGTAGGGACAGTGTTCTTTTCAAGATATGCTTCATTTTTCCATCTGTGAACATAGAGCTGATGTGTCTTGCCAAAAATATCAATTTTTGTCTCATCTGTCCATAGGACATTCTCCCAGAAGCTTTGTGGCTTGTCAACATGAAGTTTATATATTATTACTTTTGTCAGATTCAAGTTATTTCTGTGACCATTGTGGGTTTTTCTTTCATTAAACGAGGGATACCAACAATTTTGTCCACGTGTGTAAATGATATAATAGACCAATTAAAGTGTATGTGTGCCTCAGCGGTCACAGGCGGCAAGAACTTCCGCTGGAACAAACCCCCGGGTGCTGCTGGATCGGACAGCGGTTGGGGACAGCGAAGCGCCAGAGATCGGCGAGTATGGCTTTTTTTTTTTTTTTCACTTTCCCCAGCCTCCTGCCAGACATCTGCAGCACTTTACAAGTCAGAGGATACATGAACAAACAGTATTTTACATTATAGTGTGACAAAGAATTAACATCAAACAACAGGAGTGAGGGACCTGCTTGCGAGAGCTTAAAATCTATAAGGAAATAGAACGTTTGTTTGGTACAATAGTCCAGCCATATTTTAATAAATAAGGTCATATAACTGAAGCTGTATGAGTCTGTCAGCAGCTGGTAACTGTGAATATACAGATACTAAGTGCATGGAGTGCAGTGCAACTACTGGAGGGGGGCTATTGGGCACATATAATACTGTGTGGGGGCCACTGTGGTGCTTATAATACTGGGTGGGGGCCACTGTGGAGCTTATAATACTGTGTGGGGGGTCACTGTGGAGCTTATAATACTGTGTGGGGGTCACTGTGGAGCTTATAATAATGTGTGGGGGTCACTGTGGAGTTTATAATACTGTGTGGGTGCCACTGTGGAGCTTATAATACTGGGTGGGGGCCACTGTGGAGCTTATAATACTGGGTGGGGGCCACTGTAGAACTTATACTCCATACAGTGTCTCCTTCATTTTTTTTTTTTTTAAAAAACAAACTTTCTTTCCTGTCCCCAGTGTCTCCCAGCACAGTTCGGTCCTGCAGTTCTGTTGTTTTCTTCCAGTACAAGTTCCCCCTGCACATGACTATCTGTGACGTCACGTGACCCCTGAGGCCAATCAGTGGCCTAAGGGAAGAGACCTGGGACGTCACAGCCAGTGAGGAATTCCGGCAAAAAGAAGACAGCGGAGCTGCAGGACCGGACCGTGCTGGGAGGACACCGGAGACAGGTGAGTATGGACAACCTCTTTAAAGTGTGGCTCATTATGGGAGCCCTGGGGGGTATATTAAAGGGGTTGTCCAGGCATAATTTGTTATGGTTTATCCTCAGGATAGGCCATAGATACCTGATCTGTAGGGGGCTGACCCCGGACCGATCAGCTGTACGGAGCCACTTCTGATGCCCGTACTGTACACAATACAGGGCCAGAAGCAGAAAGCTCTGTCCACTGTATAGGGGCTGGGCACCTTCACTGTATCTCAGTAGGAGCTGAGCTGCAATGAAGGCGCCGGGCTGCTATACAGTGGATGGAGCTTTCTGCTTCCGGCCCTGTGTTGTGTACAGAACAGTCTCTGGAATTGGCTCCGAACAGCTGATGGGGCCGTGTGTCAGCCCCTTACCGATCAGGTATTTATGGCCTATCCTGAGCATAGGCCATAAAAAAAGATCAACCCTGGACATCCCCTTTAATATGCCCCACATAGTTTAATGTCCTCCCCACAGGATGTTAGCCCCCATCACTGCTCCCACACAATATAATGACCCCATCACTGTTCCCCATACAGTATGGGGGACCAGTGAAGAGGCCACTATGTGGGGGGACTAGTGAAGTAACCATAGAAAAATTTGGCCCAGACAACCCCTTAAAAGAGGTTGTCCATAAACTGGAGCGACCACTGTGTCGGCCGCCAGGGAGGTGTAAAAATAAGAAAATTTAAAAAAAAAAAGCATACTCACCTGTCCCCAGCACCTCGTTGTCCCCTGCCTGTGTCTGTTCGGTCTCATGGTGGCGCCTCATTTCTGGAAATCCTGTACCTAATTGGTCTTACCGATCACATGAGGTCCAGGACTCCCAGCAAGGAGTCGCCGGCATGAGACTGAATGGACACTGGCAGTGGACAACGGAGCACCGGGGACAGGTGAGTATGCTTTTTAATTTACTTAATTTTTAATTTACACCTCCCGCCAGCTACATGGGTTGCTCCAATTCCTGGACAACCTCTTTAAAGGATTTATCCATCTTTCTAATATTGATGGCCTGTCCTTAGGCTAGGCCATCAATATTACATCTGCGATGATACAACAGCCGGGACCTCTGCAGATCAGCTTTTCCAGGACAGTGCGGCTACAGGTAAAGGTAACAATTCTTGGAGCCACGCTGTTCACTTGCTATACAAGGTTTAGCAGTAGGTTTAGGTAGTGCAGTGGTGTACATGGTATAGTGGGTGAGCAGCATGGCTCCCTGCATGTTATTACCTTTAGCCGCCCTGTCTCGGTACCGCTGATCTGCAGGGGTCCTGATGGTGGGCCCCTAGAAACAATTCCACTGGTGGGCCCTAGACATCCCAGTCCAACACTGTGCGGAGGTGTAGAACAATGTGATCAGATTATGTGATAAGCCTGCCTTGGTGTCCTATCAGTTTTTCATGCTGCTAATATTCAGTTTATGGCTGAAACACATTTTGCATTACTGTCTCATGCTGTGGGTGTGTACAATAAGGAGCAGCCTGCTCGCCTCCCCTAACCATTGCTGATAATGTTCTGCCATTCTGGAAGGAATAACTACAAAATTTAAAAAAAAAATACCTGAGAAAAGTTTAAGTGACCATAGTATCCAGGAAGCCCTAGTGACCAAAAGTCCAGGAACACTGGACTGCAAATACAGAAAAACTGCAGCGGCCTATGAATACTATCACATCTGTAATCACACAAGCAGGCAGAAGTAGATACAAGGATATAGGAGACTTTTTACAGTAGTTTGCAGGCATGTCTGTGCAGGCTTTGAGCAGAATCACCTCCTCCCATCTCCATTCACTGTGTGAAAAGAGAAAAGGACAGCCCTCTACCATACTGAGATAGGCAGGACTGAATAGAAGGTATCTAGTGACATAACACTGCTAACGATGAGAGGCAAATTCCTGGTGGAATCTGCCGCGGATTCGGGGACAAAATCCACCCCCAAATCTTCGCCATATTCCTCTGTGTGATCATACCCTAAAGGTATGTTCATGCAGTTTTTTGCAGGTTGAAAAATTTAGGGAATCTGGTTCCCTCTTCAACAGATAACTCCAGTCTCTACTGAACAGAGACTCACTGGGTAAAGATTGATTGCTCGTAGCAATCACTAAACTACTTCCAATAACTTTATTTTTCCATTCACAGAGTCATATGAGGGATTAAAGTTTTCAGGACAAATTGTACTTCGTAATGGTACCATTTAATATTTCATACAATGATGGAGAAAACCTGCATTTGTGCTTACATTGCTTTATTTTATGGCGTTCACGGTGCAGCCAAAATGACATGTCACCTGTATTTTATGGGTTGGTGGGATTCCAGGGATACCAAATTTATCTAGTTTTTTTTTTTATTTTAACCCCTTAAAAAAATCCAAAACTTTGCAACAAAAAAAGTTTACTTGGAGTTTCCATAATCTAATATCTGTAACTTTTTTATATTTTTGTGTATGGGGGTTCATAAGGCTTATGCATATGTTGTTTTTTTTGAGGGGTCAGATGTACTTTTTAGTAATTCCTTTTTGAGGATGTCTGATGTTTTTATTTATTTGTTTTGCTTACTTATATAACGCCATCATTTCCACACAGCGCTTCACAGACATTGTCAATCACTGTCCCATATAGGACTCACAACCTACATTCCCTATCAGTATGTTATTCGGAGTGTGGGAGGAAACTGGAGTACCCAAAGGAAACCTATGTAAACTCCTTGCAGATGTTGTCTTTGGTTGGATTTGAGCCACCGTGCTGCCCTATTGATTACTTTTTGTTCAAATTTTATTGGCAGTAAAAACAGTAATTTAGCGCTTTGTTTTTTTTTTTTTTCCACGGCCATATGGGAAAAATATGTTTGTAGACTGGGCGTTTTCAGACATGGGGATGTATAACTTGTTTGTTTTTGTTTTTGTTTATTTCAAATCTAGGGAAAGGAGCGTAATTTGAAATCTATTTTTTTATTGATATTTTATATGTTTAAAAACTTTTTTTTTTTCTAATATTTTATTAGCCTCTCCCCCTCCCTTCCTAAGAGGCTAGAATCTGCAATCCTTTGATTGAGTACAGCTGTATTGCAATCTATTGGAGACTCAATAGCTATAATACAATGACAAGCCTGGGAGCCTTCATAAGTCTCACGGGTGTCAAGGAAACAGGACGACTCCCGCGATCTTGCCGTCCTGCAACAATATACTCTGTCCCATTCCTGTTGCACTCACAGTATAATACATCAAACAAAAAAAAAACCCTAATGCTCACCTCACCCCCATTCCCCCATGAACTCTGGGAGCAGCCGGCTTGATATAAGTGATGTAAGAGAAGTCAGGATATGCCTCCTGCTGTCCAGTACCGAGAATCCAGGACTGTAAACAGAGTATAGGACAGTTGGGAGGCATGGCTGTGAGTGGTTGCTATGAGAAAATAGGACTCTTTTAATATTTTCTTTCCTTCCTTCCAAAATTCATAATTTTTTGTTGCTATTTTTGGGAAAAGCAAGGTGAATATAATACATTATTTTGCAGTATTTTTTTTTTTTTACAGAGTTCATTGTACAGGATAAATAATTACATTTTTGGATAGTGGGGGATTATATGCACACGGGGATACCTAACATGTTTGTTTATTTTTTGTTTTTATGTGTTTTTTAACCCTTGACGACACGCGCCATAACAGTATGGCGCAGCTGCCTGAGTTTAAAGGCAAATCGGCATACTATATTACTATTAGTAGTCTGAGTGGGAGGCTACTGGAGTGGGTGTTAGCTGTAACTTCCAACTAACACTTTGCTCCAGCGCCCCCGATTGGAGCTAAGCAAACATGACCACGGAATCTAAGGGATTTCCGCTAAATTAATGCCCCCCATTGTCCCCCGATATGTATTTTTGGCAGCCCAGGGTTTGACCAGTGACCAGTTTTTGGAGTGTGTTTCTCTGCTGACACAAGCTGGGTGCAAAATATTGGACACTGAAATGGCATATATGGAAAAATTGCAATTTTCACTTTTCAGCTACGCATTCATTTCTGGAAATTAAACTAATGCAACACTCAAGGGTAAAAAATACTCACTACACCACTTGGTATATCCCTTGAGGGGTGTAGTTTCCAAAATGGGGTCACGTGTGTGGATTCCACTTTACTGGCAATTCAGGGGTTCTGCAAAAGTGGCATGACATCCAAAAACCAAACTGTGCTCCAAAATAGCGCTCCTTCCTTTCTGTGCCCAAACAGCAGTTTATACCCACATATGACGTTGTTAAATACATTATCCTGAGTACAACAGTTTCATACATAAACTGCTATTTGGGCATACAGCAGGAATAAGATGTGAAGAAGCGCTTGTTAGTCTTTGGACCCCTTATGAAAATGAAAACTTTGGTGTCTTTCACCCCTTGTGAAAATAAAAAGGTTGGGGAGAATGTGATGTTTAACCCTTTCACGACATCCAGCGTAATAGTATGGCAGATGTTGGGTGCTCGAGCAGCCACCATAGCTGCCGGGTTTCTGCTGTATTATACAGCAGACACCCGGCGCTAATGCCCGCAATCAGTGCCCGCAATAATTGCGGGCATTAACCCCTCTGGCACCACATTCAAAGCTGACCGAGGCGCCATTTTACTGGTGGCGCACAGGAGCTGCCATTTTGCTGGAGATAGCTGGCACCCCGAGAAAGCTCCGGGGCCGGCGTCCCATTGCTACGACAGCTGGGAGCCTTGTGAAGGCTCCCAGGCCTGTCTTTCATTAACTTCTATTGCAGGCTACTCTATGTAGCCTGCAATAGAAACGTAGTTTGTTGGCAATGCATTAGCATTGTAATGTATTGCATTAGTGATCAGACCCCCTGGGGTTCAAAACCCCCTAGGAGGTCTAAGAAATGCAAAAAAAATTATATATATATAAAAAATATTAAAAGTTCAAATAATCCCCCTTTCCCTAAAACACATACAGTGCCTTGCGAAAGTATTCGGCCCCCTTGAACTTTTCAACCTTTTGCCACATTTCAGGCTTCAAACATAAGGATATAAAATTTTAATCTTTTGGTGAAGAATCAACAAGTGGGACACAATCGTGAAGTGGAACGAAATTTATTGGATATTTTAAACTTTTGTAAAAAATAAAAAACTGAAAAGTGGGGCGTTCCAAATCATTCGGCCCCCTTAAGTTAATACTTTGTAGTGCCACCTTTTGCTGCGATTACAGCTGCAAGTTGCTTGGGGTATGTCTCTATCAGTTTTGCACGTCAAGAGACTGAAATTCTTGCCCATTCTTCCTTGGAAAACAGCTCAAGCTCAGTGAGGTTGGATGGAGAGCATTTGTGAACAGCAGTTTTCAGCTCTTTCCACAGATTCTCGATTGGATTCAGGTCTGGACTTTGATTTGGCCATTCTAACACCTGGATACGTTTATTTGTGAACCATTCCATTGTAGATTCTGCTTTATGTTTGGGATCATTGTCTTGTTGAAAGATAAATCTCCGTCCCAGTCTCAGGTCTTTTGCAGACTCCAACAGGTTTTCTTCCAGAATGGTCCTGTATTTGGCTCCATCCATCTTCCCATCAATTTTAACCATCTTCCCTGTCCCCGCTGAAGAAAAGCAGGCCCAAACCATGATGCTGCCACCACCATGTTTGACAGTGGGGATGGTGTGTTCAGGGTGATGAGCTGTGTTGCTTTTATTCCAAACATATCGTTTTGCATTGTGGCCAAAAAGTTCAATTTTGGTTTCATCTGACCAGAGCACCTTCTTCCACATGTTTGGTGTGTCTCCCAGGTGGCTTGTGGCAAACTTTAAACGAGACTTTTTTATGGATATCTTTGAGAAATGGCTTTCTTCTTGCCACTCTTCCATAAAGGCCAGATTTGTGCAGTGTATGACTGATTGTTGTCCTATGGACAGACTCTCCCACCTCAGCTGTAGATCTCTGCAGTTCATCCAGAGTGATCATGGGCCTCTTGGCTGCATCTCTGATCAGTCTTCTCCTTGTTTGAGATGAAAGTTTAGAGGGATGGCCGGATCTTGGTAGATTTGCAGTGGTCTGATACTCCATCCATTTCAATATGATCGCTTGCACAGTGCTCCTTGGGATATTTAAAGTTTGGGAAATCTTTTTGTATCCAAATTCAGCTTTAAACTTCTCCACAACAGTATCACGGACCTGCCTGATGTGTTCCTTGGTCTTCATGATGCTCTCTGCGCTTTAAACAGAACCCTGAGACTATCACAGAGCAGGTGCATTTACACGGAGACTTTATTACACACAGGTGGATTATATTTATCAAAATCAGTCATTTAGGACAACATTGTATCATTCAGAGATCCTCATAGAACTTCTGGAGTGAGTTTGCTGCACTGAAAGTAAAGGGGCCGAATAATATTGCACGCCCCACTTTTCAGTTTTTTATTTTCTACAAAAGTTTAAAATAACCAATAAATTCCGTTCCACTTCACAATTGTGTCCCACTTGTTGTTGATTCTTCACCAAAAAATTAAAATTTTATATCTTTATGTTTGAAGCGTGAAATGTGGCAAAACGTTGAAAAGTTCAAGGGGGCCGAATACTTTCGCAAAGCACTGTATATAAATACTTTTTCCCCTACTGTGTATATATATATATATATATATATATATATATATATACAGTAGGGGAAAAAGTATTTAGTCAGGTACCAATAGTGCAAGTTCTCCCACTTAAAAAGATGAGAGAGGCCTGTAATTGACATCATAGGTAGACCTCAACTATGAGAGACAAAATGAGAAAACATATCTAGAAAATCACATTGTATGATTTTTAAAGAATTTATTTGCAAATTATGGTGAAAAATAAGTATTTGGTCACTAACGAAAGTTCATCTCAATACTTTGTTATATATCCTTTGTTGGCAATGACAGAGGTCAAACGTTTTCTGTAAGTCTTCACAAGGTTGGCACACACTGTTGCTGGTATGTTGGCCCATTCCTCCATGCAGATCTCCTCTAGAGCAGTGATGTTTTGGGGCTGTCGCTGGGCAACACAGACTTTCAACTCCCTCCAAAGGTTTTCTATGGGGTTGAGATCTGGAGACTGGCTAGGCCACTCCAGGACCTTGAAATGCTTCTTATGAAGCCACTCCTTCGTTGCCCTGGCGGTGTGCTTGGGATCATTGTCATTCTGAAAGACCCAGCCATGTTTCATCTTCAATGCCCTTGCTGATGGAAGGAGGTTTGCACTCAAAATCTCATGATACATGGCCCCATTTATTCTTTCAAGTACACGGATCAGTCGTCCTGGTCCCTTTGCAGAGAAACAGCCCCAAAGCGCGATGTTGCCACCCCCATGCCTCACAGTAAGTATGGTGTTCTTGGATGCAACTCAGCATTCACTATCCTCCAAACACAACGAGTTGTGTTTCTACCAAACAGTTCTACTTTGGTTTCATCTGACCATATGACATTCTCCCAATACTCTTCTGGAACATCCAAATGCTCTCTAGCAAACTTCAGACAGGTCCAGATATGTACTGGCTTAAGCAGGGGGGACACGTCGGGCACTGCAGGATCTGATTCCCTGGCGGCATAGTGTGTTACTGATGGTAGCCTTTGTTACGTTAGTCCCAGCTTTCTGCAGGTCATTCACTAGGTTCCCCCGTGTGGTTCTGGGATTTTTGCTCACCGTTCTTGTGACCATTTTGACCCCACTGGGTGAGACCTTGCGTGGAGCCCCTGATCAAAGGAGGTTATCAGTGGTCTTGTATGTCTTCCATTTTCTAATTATTGCTCCCACAGTTGATTTCTTCACACCAAGCTGCTTGCCTATTGCAGATTCGGTCTTCCCAGTTTGGTGCAGGTCTACAATTTTGTTTCTGGTGTCCTTCCACAGCTCTTTGTTCTTCACCATAGTGGAGTTTGGAGTGTGACTGTTTGAGGCTGTGGACAGGTGTCTTTTATACTGATAACAATTTCAAACAGGTGCCATTACTACAGGTAATGAGTGGAGGACAGAGGAGACTCTTAAAGAAGAAGTTACAGGTCTGTGAGAGCCAGAAATCTTGCTTGTTTGTAGGTGACCAAATACTTATTTTCCACCATAATTTGCAAATAAATTCTATAAAAATCAAACAATGTGATTTTCTAGATATGTTTTCTCATTTTGTCTCTCATAGTTGAGGTCCACCTATGATGTCAATTACAGGCCTCTCTCATCTTTTTAACTGTAAGAACTTGCATTATTAGTACCTGACTAAATACTTTTTTCCCCCACTGTATATATATATATATATATATATATATATATATATACAGTGCCTTGCGAAAGTATTCGGCCCCCTTGAACTTTTCAACCTTTTGTCACATTTCAGGCTTCAAACATAAGGATATAAAATTTTAATTTTTTGGTGAAGAATCAACAACAAGTGGGACACAATTGTGAAGTGGAATGACATTTATTGGCTATTTTAAACTTTTGTAAAAAATAAAAAACTGAAAAGTGGGGTGTGCAATATTATTCGGCCCCTTTACTTTCAGTGCAGCAAACTCACTCCAGAAGTTCAGTGAGGATCTCTGAATGATCCAATGTTGTCCTAAATGACTGATGATGATAAATATAATCCACCTGTGTGTAATCAAGTCTCCGTATAAATGCACCTGCTCTGTGATAGTCTCAGGCAGTGTCGGACTGGGATGTCTAGGGCCCACCAGTGGAATTGTTTCTAGGGGCCCACCGCCAGGACCCCTGCAGATCAGCGGTACCGAGACAGGGCGACTAAAGGAAATAACATGTCGGGAGCCATGCTGCTCACCCGCCACACGATGTGCACCACTGCACTACCTAAACTAAACTAAGCTACACTCTTTATGGCAAGTGAACAGTGCCTCTTAGAATTGTTACCATTACCTGTAGCCGCATTGTCCTGGAATAGCTGAACTGCAGAGGTCCTGGCTGTTGTACCCCCGCAGATGTAATATAGATGGCCTATCCTAAGGACAATCAATATTAGAAAGAAGGATAAATCCTTTAAAGAGGTTGTCCAAGAATTGGGGCAACCCATGTGGCGAGCAGGAGGTGTAAAATTAAAAAATAAATAAAATAAAAAAATAGATAAATAAAAAAAATCATACTGCCAGTGTCCATTCAGTCTCGTGCTGGTGTCTTCCTTCTGGGAGTCCTGCACCTCATGTGACCACTAAGACCAATTAGGTACAGGATTTCTAGAAATGAGGAACCCGCCATGAGACCGAACAGACACAGGCGGGGGACAACAGGGTGCTGGGGACAGGTGAGTATGCTTTTTTTAATTTTTTTTTTTTTTTTTATTTTTACACCTCCAAATTTTTTTTTAATGGCCCCCCATACAGTGGTCTCTGCACTAGTCCCCTATACTGTATGGGGAACAGTGATGGGGCCATGATATTGTGTGGGGGCAGTGATGGAGGCTAACATCCAGTGGGGGGTACATTAAACTGTGTGGGGCATATTAATGGGGTAGTCTAGGTTTACCTGATCTGTGGGGGGCAACTCCAGACCGATCAGCTGTACGGAGCCACTTCTGGCTCCAGTTCTGTACACAATACAGGGCTGGAAGCAGAAAGCTCCATCCGCTGTATAGTAGCCACAACACCTTCACTGCAACTCACCTCCCTCTGACTTCAATATGTGCTGAGATGCAGTGAAGGTGCCCAGCTAATAAACAGCACACAGAGCTTTCTGCCTCCGGCCCCATATTGTGTACAGGACGGGCGCCAGAAGTGGCAGCTGATCAGTCCGGGGTCGGCCCCCTAGAGATCAGTTATTTATGGCCTATCCTGAGGATAAATCATAAAAAATTCTGACTGGACAACCCCTTTAATATACACCCTAATGCCTCACACTTTAAAGAGGTTGTCCAGCATAATTTTTTTATTTATTTATTTTATTATTAGTCTAGGGGAGGTGAAAACCCCCCCCCCCCAAAAACAAACAAACGTACTCACCGGTCCCCTGTGCTCCGGTGTCTTCCCAGCAGGGTCTGGTCCTGGAGCTCCTCTGTTTTCTTTTGCCGGAAGTCCTCACTGGCACATGTAGTCATGTTCAGTGGGAAGAAAACAATAGAGCTGCAGGACCGAACCGCACTGGGAGACAATGGGCACAGAAGAGTAAGTTTTGGATTTTTTTTTTTCACCTGCCCCGGCCTAATTAAAAAAAAAAAAGTTATCCTGGATATAACCCCTTTAATGTCCCACAGGATATTAGCCCCCATGACTGCCCCCCCAATATAATGGCCCCATCAATGGTCCCCACACAGCATCGGGGACCAGTGAAGGGTCCACTGTATGGGGGGGAGAATAGTGAAGGGGCCACTGTATAGGGGGGAGAATAGTGCAGAGGCCACTGTATGAGGGGGGAATAGTGCAGGGGCCACTATAGGGGGGAGAATAGCGCAGGGGCCACTGTATGAGGGGGGAATAGTGACGGGCCCACTGTATAGGGGGGAGAATAGTGCAGGGGCCACTATAGGGGGTAGAACAGTGCAGGGGCCACTATAGAGAGAGAAAAATAGTGCAGGGGCCACTATAGGGGGGGAGAATAGTTCAGGGGCCACTATAGGGGGGAGAATAGTGCAGGGGCCACTATAGAGGGAGAAAAATAGTGCAGGGGCCACTATAGAGGGAGAAAAATAGTGCAGGGGCCACTTTAGGGGGGAGAATAGTGCAGGGGCCACTATGGGGGGAGAATAGTGCATGGGCCACTATAGGGGGGGAAGAATAGTGCAGGGGCCACTATAGAGGGAGAAAAATAGTGCAGGGGCCACTATAGGGGGGGAAATAGTGCAGTGGCCACTATAGGGGTGAGAATAGTGCAGGGGCCACTATAGGGGGGAGATTAGTGCATGGGCCACTATAGGGGGGGAAGAATAGTGCAGGGGCCACTATAGAGGGAGAAAAATAGTGCAGGGGCCACTATAGGGGGGGAAATAGTGCAGTGGCCACTATAGGGGTGAGAATAGTGCAGGGGCCACTATAGGGGGGAGATTAGTGCCGGGGCCACTATAGGGGGGGGGGGGAGAATAGTGCATGGGCCACTATAGGGGGGGGGGAGAATAGTGCATGGGCCACTATAGGGGGGGAGAATAGTGCAGGGGCCACTATAGGGGGGAGAATAGTGCAGGGGCCACTATAGAGAGAATAGTGAGAATAGTGCAGGGGCCACTATAGGGGGGAGAATAGTGCAGGGGCCACTATAGGGGGGAAGAATAGTGCAGGGGCCACTATGGGGGGGGGAGATTAGTGCACGGACCACTATGGGGGGGAGAATAGTGCATGGGCCACTATAGGTGGGAGAATAGTGCATGGGCCACTATAGGGGGGGGGGGAATAGTGCAGGGGCCACTATAGGGGGGAGAATAGTGCAGGGGCCACTATGGGGAGGGAGAATAGTGAAGGGGCCACTATAGGGGGGGAGAATAGTGCAGGGGCCACTATAGGGGGGAGAATAGTGCAGGGGCCACTATATGGGGGGATAGTGAAGGGGCCACTATATGGCCCATACAGTAGCCCCTTCACTGGTCCCTCCTATAGCAGTTTGGGGTGATTACTTACCTGTCTGCTCCCCAGTCTCGCTCCTTCTTTCTCCGGGCGCACTGGTATGATGTCATGTGTGCCCGGAGCAGGAAGAAGCAGGAGGCGCCGGATAACAGTTATCTAAGTATCAGAGCTTAGCTTGTAAGCCACAGGCTGAATGGGGCCCATGGCCTACAAGTCTGTAAGTAGTAGAGCAGGAAGTCTGTGACTTTCTGCTGTACTAGTATCAGAACCGGGTCGGCGGTGCCACTTCTGCCCAGTTTTGCGATCCGGTTATTAAAACCGGATCGCAAAACCGGGGAGAACCTGTCAGCATCACTTACCTCACCTTGCTCCTGCTCGTGGCCTGTCCTCTTCCCGCAGCAGCCTGGGCCCTGTACGTTGCACATTACATCATCGCGACGTGATGTGCTACGCACAGTGAGCCCTTGCCTGGAGCGGGGAGAGGAAAGTGAAAGGGGGCCTTACCGCACCTCCTCCGGTGGGCCAGGCCGACCCTGGTCTCAGGGTTCTGTTTAAAGCGCAGAGAGCATCATGAAGACCAAGGAACACACCAGGCAGGTCCGTGATACTGTTGTGGAGAAGTTTAAAGCCCGATTTGGATACAAAAAGATTTCCCAAACTTTAAACATCGCAAGGAGCACTGTGCCTCTCATAGTTGAGGTCTGCCTATGATGTCAATTACAGGCCTCTCTCATCTTTTTAAGTGAGAGAACTTGCACAATTGGTGGCTGACTTAACACTTTTTTCCCCACTGTATATATATATATATATATATATATATATATATTGTAAGTATGTGAGCCAGAAGGCGCTGTTGAGCGACCCAGGCCAGACCAGAAAAGGCTCTCAGCCACGCCTTTGGGTGGTGGCACGTAACTCCAGAGGGGCTGGAGCATCCTGCAGGAAGCAGTAAATGGTAGTGGACCAGCGAGGACAGAGAGAGAGGCTCTGTCCCACAGGGCTGGCATCAACAGGAGTGGACCAGCGAGGACAGAGAGAGTGGCTCTGTCCCAAAAGGGCTGGCGTCCACAGGAGTGGACCAGCTAGGACAGAGAGATAGGCTCTGTCCCACAGGGCTGGCGTCCACGGAGGACTGTTGCTGGAGCTGAGCAATAGTCAGGACAGTTAGGGGCTCAAGGAGTGAGTTAGGCCCTAACTGTGGCATAGGTTTTTTTTGTTGTTTTGCTGTGTTGCAGTTAAGCTGAATAAAGCCACTTTTATTTACACTTGGACCGTCTGAAAGCTATCTTTCCGGCGCCCAGTACCATGAACCACCACTGTCCGGACCAGGAGAAGCCGCCATTTTGAGTTTAATTCTCCAAGTTATCACATATGGTGGAGACCGCGCGCATAAAGAGATCCACGCAAGTCCTGGAAGACAAGTGATTGGTGACTGCAGTACTGCTAAGTGTGCATTGTGGCCTACAGCTGGAAGAAATCGGTGATTTCAACTGAGAAGCCCAGAATGGGGTGAGTGAATTGCAACATAGTAAAGTGTGTGCAAAAAACTGGTGAAAGTAAAACTCTGGATGAGGAATCCAGGGAATGGACTTTGTGTATACTGTGGCACAGAAGTCTGTGAAATGTTTGCTGATGGCAAGAAAGTAAGCAATGTGTGTAGAAGCTGGATATTGCAAACTGTGAAAGGCTATGGTGCCATGTTGATGTTTTCTGTGGAAGACAGAAGAAAATGCTGGTTGTTGTAGTGCCACATAAACAGTCTATGTAAAAGGCTATGGTGCCATGTTGGTGTTTTCTGTGGAAGACAGAAGAAAATGCTGGTTGTTGTAGTGCCAAATAAACAAGAGTATGTGAAAGGCTATGGTGCCATGTTGGTGTTTTCTGTGGAAGACAGAAGAAAATGCTGGTGGTTGTAGTGCTACATAAGTTAACTGTTTGAATACAGGTGACTGCAGAAGATAGTAAAAAGTTGCTGCCGGTTGAAACCAAGGTTGCTGTGGAATATTGTGTAATTTTGTTAGTAAACCATGGGCAAGAAAAAGATAATTTCAGCTTGTAAAAAAGCAGAGAAGTTATGCACAGGTATATTGGTGCAGCAGTCTGAATGCAGAGAGATACAAAACCCGATCATGTGGAATGCAAGTAAAGATAAAGGGTTGCATGAGAGTGACTCAATTTTTCTAAAGCACCTCTGTTCTATGATGGAATATGTCCCTGCTGAGTGTGTGTCTCATAATGGAGTGCAAAGCGCCAAAGATGAAAATGTTAGGGTGCAGCAGCTTCAAGATGAGAATAAAACCATCAGGTTCATGTATAAGAATGAAATATCTGATTGGAAATGGCAACTTTTGGTATCAGAAAGAGAGAACCTTAAGTTGAAGGCAGAGCTTGACTCTATGAAGAGGTTATATCCTAGTCATTGTGAAAATGTGGTACTGGGTTTGCCTGGAATGGACTGTGTCACTAAGAAGGAGTTTGCTGAAATGAAATGTGCTCTGTCTAATGAAGTTATACAGAGTGTAGAGCAAAAGCAAGTGCTTGAGAAGCAATTGCAGGATTTAAAGGGGCAGCATGTTAAAGACTCCATTGCCAAAGAGAGTGTCATTGAAAAATTAAGAGATGACCTTGAAACTGCTAAACGTGAGAGAAGTGAATTTTTGCAGAGTCAGTCAGAATGTCTGGATGACAAAGTCAGGATGTGTGAAAGACTTTCGGTTGCCTTGACTGACAAAGAAAATGAAATTGCAGAGCTGAGGAAGCATGTGTCTGACCGAGAGAATGATTTAGAATCTGTGGTGCAGACATTGCAGTCAGAGCAAAACTTGTATCAGGTTCACCTAAATGGTGAAATCCACGAATGGCGAAGTAAAGCTGGAGCTCTGGAACAAAGAGAAAGTGAACTCAAAGCTAGAATATGTAGCCTGGAGAGGGCGCTGTCAGGATCTTGTGAAGATAATGAGAAGTTGTCTGTTTTGGTGCAAAATAAAGACAAAGATTTGATGGAAATGTCGTCTGTCCATGCTCAGAAAGTGCAAGCCTTACAGGAGAGTCATAAAAAAGTAGAGAATCAACTTCAAGTGATGCAACTAAAAGTCACAGAAGGGGAAAGATTTCAAGCAGAACTGCTAGGCAAGGCAAATAGACTACAGGTGGAATTGGATAATGTCACAAGGCTTCTTTCTCAAGCAAACAGCAAGTTTATCAAACTTTCCAAAGACTTTTCTACACTGGAATCTCAGCTTCAGGACACTCAGGAACTTTTGCAAGAAGAAACTTGTCAGAAGCTTGACCTTAGTACAAAACTAAAACAAATGGAAGATGAGAAAAATGGTTTCCTTGAGCAACTAGAGGAAGAGGAGATAGCAAAAAGAGATTTGACAAAGCAGATTTCAACACTACAGGCTCAGGCGACTGATATGAAGAAAAAAATGGAGGATAGTATTGGGTCCTTGGACTCTGTTGAAGAACTAAAGGAAAGGTTGCAAAAGGAGCTAGAAGCTACAAATCAACGGTTTGAGGAAAAGGTTGCTGCTTATGACAAACTTGAGAAGACGAAAATTAGACTGCAGCATGAACTAGAAGATGTAGGTGTAGACCTTGATCATCAACGTCGGATGGTGTCAAATTTGGAAAGAAAGCAGAAAAAGTTTGATCAGCTGCTTGGTGAAGAGAAGACTCTTTCTGCTAGATATGCAGAAGAACGTGACCGTGCTGAAGCAGAGGCCCTTGAATTGAAGGCCGAGTTAGAGAGGCTCAACAAGCAACTGTGCACTGAAATGGAGAATTTGGTTAGCTCCAAGGATGAAGTTGAGAAAAACCTGGAATCTGTGCAGATATTGTATGAGAACAAAGCTAATGCTTATGACAAGCTGGAAAAGGCCAAGAGAGAATTGGACCTCCAGATAGAAGACATGAAGATTCAGTTTGAGGGAAACCTGTCTAATTTGTATGCTGAGATTGTAGATCTAAAAATGCTTGTTGCTAAACTAAAGGTGCAAGTGAACCATCAGGAGGAAATTGCACGCATCAAGGAACAGCTGGAGTTGCAGATGGATCAGGTGAAGCGCGAGTCAGAAATAAAGCTGCAAGGTGCACTAGTAAAGACTGAGATGGAAGCGGCACAGAAAAATGTCGCAGTGAAGAAAGTTTTGGAGCTGGAATCAGAGATTTGTGCGCTACAGAAGGCGTTAGGATTGAGAAAAGTTGGCAGCATAGAGGCAGAGAAAGGAGAATCATTGAGTCAGACATACATGAGTGACCTGTCCACTGATGTTGATACCAATGATCAGATTATGATGAAACCATGTGAGATGGTAAATAAGGTGTAGGATCACCAAAAGTGTGGAACAAGAGACCGTAAGAAGACTGACCACGCATATGTTGTCCCAACAGCTAAAGTGTCTGAAGCCATTGTGGATAACGGTGTTGCTGTACCTGTCTCTAGCCAAATGTCTGGTGGACAAATGGTGAATAATGACTCCATGTTGTCTGTGAAGGGGGAGTCAGGAAGTAAGAGATGGTTACATGTCACCAATGATGTGACAGTTGTTAAAGACATGCCAGAAAATGTAGTTCAGCATGAGCTATTTTGTGAGGGTGTACGGTATGGCCCTCGTGCAGAAGCAGAAGATATTGCAGTACAGAGCTTGTGTATCTCAAACAAAGAGGAGAGCAAGAAGCCTATGTCTCCTAAACTTCTAAGCCTTGATGGTGGTGGCAAAGTTTGCTTTGAGTTGAAGGTTACGGAAAAAGTTCCCGTGATACAGTTATACTCTAAAGACATTGATGTGCATGAAGTACGTGTTAGTTGGTCTCTGAGCTCCTGTGGATTCAGGATATGAGAAGATGAAGATTCTTACGGCTATTCACTAAAGGAATCAAAGTCCTGTAATGGGATAGCTGAAGACTATGGCGAGAAATGTGATGAAAATGATGTGATCCCCTGTATAGCGAATTGTGAAGGTGATGAAGAAAAACTTGCCTTTGCACAGAATGGCCAGGATCTTGACGTAGCAGTTAAAGTGATGAGAAACCGGAAGTGTCGAGTAACTGGAATCTGGAAGAAGAGACCCCCAGATTGGGAATTCTGGAGAGACACTGGACAGGCCTACTTGGTTGAAGAGGGACTTCGTCATAGGATGTCTCGTCCCATTGTAGCTCACCCCATGGGTAGTGAGCTGAGGGGGAGGGTATGTAAGTATGTGAGCCAGAGGGCGCTGTTGAGCGACCCAGGCCAGACCAGAAAAGGCTCTCAGCCACGCCTTTGGGTGGTGGCACGTAACTCCAGAGGGGCTGGAGCATCCTGCAGGAAGCAGGAAATGGTAGTGGACCAGCGAGGACAGAGAGAGAGGCTCTGTCCCACAGGGCTGGCGTCCACAGGAGTGGACCAGCGAGGACAGAGAGAGTGGCTCTGTCCCAAAAGGGCTGGCGTCCACAGGAGTGGACCAGCTAGGACAGAGAGATAGGCTCTGTCCCACAGGGCTGGCGTCCACGGAGGACTGTTGCTGGAGCTGAGCAATAGTCAGGACAGTTAGGGGCTCAAGGAGTGAGTTAGGCCCTAACTGTGGCATAGGTTTTTTTTGTTGTTTTGCTGTGTTGCAGTTAAGCTGAATAAAGCCACTTTTATTTACACTTGGACCGTCTGAAAGCTATCTTTCCGGCGCCCAGTACCATGAACCACCGCTGTCCGGACCAGGAGAAGTCGCCATTTTGAGTTTAATTCCCCAAGTTATCACAATATATATATATAAAACTGTCCAAACAAAGGCGGCACCAGCAAGAGAACAAGCTGCACTCTGTAGATAATTGTGAAAATTGTGGGTTTATTGCCTAGTACATGAATGCAACATTTCAGCTCAAGACACTTGAAAAAGGCTCAAGTGTCTTCAGCTGCAATGTTGTTTTTTTGTATGGGGCAATAAACCCACAATTTTCACAATTATTTACGTGCCGCATATTTTTTCTGCATATATATTACATTTAAAATCTAAAACCACTAAAAGATTAAACATTACATAACATACCTCCTAGAGACATACATTGATATACATATAGCCATACATATTTAGACCACAATGTACTAGTATGCATAAAAATACAAGCAATAGCAGTAAATCAGTGATAAATTGATAAATTATAGATATTGTAGCTGAAAAGAAAAGATCTCTCTGTGAGGGCTGACTTATATTACTGATACAGTCAGCTTTCTCAGGGATTACCGTGTGAAAATTTTTCTAGTGTAAATAGATCAAAAATAATTATAACATAGAAAAAGCAATTAAATGACATAAATAATTAATATAATTTGTTACTCAAAAGTAAAATAGTGTGGGACAACTTCAGGATCAGAACCTAACTTAGCTTTTAACAAATGAAAGGGAACGGGGCCAGGACAAGGTATGATCGGGGCTCAATGAATGCTTTCATCAGTACTGTGGATGGAAGTGCACATTGGTTATGGGAGATCTGGCAGAGAACAGAGAGCATGGTTTTCATTACTCATTACTCTTTGATCCCCCTCTTAGATCCCCACTCTCTGACACTTTTCTACTCCATGCTCGGAATACTGATGTGATGTAAATGCCAGGGTACAGTATGTCAGAGTAACAATAGTGTGTGGAGCACAGAAGGACCAGGGACTAGGGACCAAAGAGCAGTGAATAATAAAAACCATGCTTACCAGCATTGTTCTGTGGGTGACATAAGGCTGCTCTATAAAGTGCATGGGCATGGCGGTGGGGGGGGGGGGTTATAACGACTGGGTCACGCCTCAACGAATAGTCAGTGCCTGGAGGGGTACGGGGCCTGTGGCCAGCTGGAGATAGCCGGGGCCCTGGACCATAATGATAGTGGTCGGAAGAAAGCCTGGTTCCCCAACCTCTATAAATCTCCTTAATGAAAAGGGGCTTGGCATTACGTCATGTCTGTACAATGGATGCCTGCCCAGGAGAGGTGACTAAAAATAAAAAATACTTATACTCACCTCTCCTTGGCTTCTGATAGTCCCCAGCATCCTCTTTGGGGCTCTTCCAGCCTGTGACTGAGGTCATGCACCCCACACATCATTGCTGGGGTCTGTGATAGGGCCTCAGCGGTCACATGGGGCATGCTGGGGTAATGACGTCAACGCGCCCTATGCGACTGCTGAGGCCCAATCACAGACCCCAGCAGTGACATCTAAAGCTCGTGACCTCAGTGCAGGCAGAAGAGGACCAAAGAAGATGCTGAAGAGAGACAACCATAGCGAGGATGCCCAGGAGAGGTGAGATAATGTGAGTATAAGTGTTTGTTATTTTTAATCACCTCCCCTGGGCCTCTACTTATTACACTCTGGGGTCTGAGGAGACCTCAGAGTGTAATAATAGCACCAAAATGAAGCGGAGGGCAGAATCTCAGAAATATTTGTCGAATTTCATCGGGTTCACCTGAAGCGGCTCTAGGGGGGCTCTTGGGAGCATTTTATACTGTATGGGGGCCACTAAAAATAGCATTTTCAGGTGTTTTTCCAGTACTGTATAGTAAAATATATAGGGAAAACTAGAACAGGCTGTTAAAGGACAGTGAAAAAATGTCCAAAGAACAGTTCAAAACTGCAAAAGCATCAAAAAAACCTATGAATAAATCCACTCTAAGGATAAGGCCCCACATACTGTAGCTGAAACGCAGCAGAAAAATAAAAAGCTTTTACAGTACCAGAAAAGTGAATTAAATTTTATTAATCTCATCCATTCATTGCAAAAATCCATCGCAAGCAATTTCCCTATATATAGAGTAAGGGAAGGAAAAAGCATATGAAGCTGAGGAAAAAATACAATGCATTTTCGCTGTATTTTTATCTACAGCATTTTTTAGCTTTGTTTTGCTGCAATGGGACCTTAGGCTAATATGAATTTTCATCCAGCTTTTCAACAAACAGATACAAAATGAGAGTCTATCACCAGGATACTGAGTACCTTGCTTCCTTGTATTTCTCAAAACCCAGTTTATGTAATATAGCTGTTAGGCTGCATTCACATGTCATTTTAAAGGGAATCTGTCACCAGAAAATGGCATATTGTTTAAATCAAGTTTTTATGATAAACTTATTTTTTAAATATTTTGATGTCTTTTTTTCAAAATTTCATGTTGTTATCTACAATATATTGTTTTGAAAAATCCTGCAGTACTCACATTAGCCACTAAACCAAATTATGTGCTTATACTTCATATTCTGTAGGCCCTTTATTTTTGCAGTAGCCACTTCACTTATCAGAGAACTTTTTAGCACAGCTCTCTTGTATGTAGATAAGACACAGTATCCACCAGTCACAATAGGTGATGTCACAACGTATCTACTCCTCTCACTTCACAATGACTTCTGCACAGGTACAGGTCACAGAACATGCCTACAAAATTCTCCTATAGAAGTCATTTTGGTCTGCTCCCGACTGTTGTGTTTATGGCCCATGATTCATTTCCAGGAAATAGTAAACAAAAGAAAGTCCACAGCAGCACCAAGACTTCATTTGGGTGCTCAGCCCAGAGTTTCAGATCCCAAACTCAAAAAAGGCAGAACTCATGTAGTCAGTTCAAACACTTCTGGTGAGATTTATTCCATGATGCAACATTTCTGCTCCCAGGAGCCTTTGTCATGCTCTTGGAAGCTGAAACATTGCATCATTGAAAAACTCTCACCAGGAAATAGTGAGTGACAGACTATTTTAGGCTTAGTGGCCACTGTTGGAACTGCATGATTTTCAGATTTAGTTTTAAATATAGATAACATGGATAATTTTCAAAAATTATTTAAAAAATATAATATAAAACTTGATTTATGTAATAGGCCATTTTCTCATGACATATTAGCTTAAAAAAATGGTTAGCAATATATATCTGGATATATATATCAGGATATATATAATATATATATCAATATATATCAGGATATATCTGTAAACGTATACCTCTGATGGATAACATATAATGCATACCTACCAACCATCCCGGATTCAGCGGGACAGTCCCAGATTCGGGGTCCTGTCCCGCTGTTCCGGTCGGCAGGAGAACGCAGATGAATTGATTACAATGGTGAAGCAGGAGCCGTCCTCAGACAGCTCCTGCCTCACCACTCTGTCCTGTCTGCTTTGGCCCTGGGATGACATCACTCACATCGTGCCTGCAGCTCCCTGGAAACTCCGAGAGCTGAGACTGTTAAGAGAACAGCAGGGGAGCGAGGAGAGATGAGCATCAGTGTTTTGTTATGTTTGTCTCTTACCAGGAGGAAGACATTATACTGTGGGGGCAGATGAGGGGGACATTGAACTGGGGGATCAGATGAGGAGGACATTAAACTGGGGGGGTCAGATGAGGGAGGCATCAAACTGTGGGGGAAATAAGAGGAACATTAAACTGGTGGGACAGATAAGGGGGACATTAAATTGTGGGGGCAGATGAAGGGGGAATTAAACTGTGGTGGCAGATGAAGGGAACATTAAACTGGAGGGCCCGATGGGGGGACATTAAACTGGGGGGCAAGATGAGGGAGAACATTAAACTGGGGGGCAGATGAGGGGGACATTGAAATGGATGGTCAGATGAAGGGGACATTAAACTGGGTGGTCAGATGAGGTAGACATTAGACTGGGGGATCAGATGAGGCGGACAATAAATTGGGGGGTCATATAAGGGGGACATTAAACTGGAGGAAGATGAAGGGGGACATTAAACTGGGAGCAGCTGTAGGGGAACAATAAACTGGGGCAGATGGAGAGGGACATTAGACTGTGGGGGTAGCTGAAGGGGGACATTAAACTGTGGGGGCACCAGGAGGATGACATTATAATGTGGAGGCATATCATGTTAGGGTGACTGTAGGGGCATTATCCTGTGTGGGGGCACAAAGAGAAACTGATGGGAATGGGCAGAGTCAAAGTAGAAGTGGGTGGGGCTAAATTTGCCATTTCGTTCCTCTTTCTGTTTTTTGAAAGTTGGGTATGTATAATGGAATTAGTCACCATAGGTTCTATTGTGAAAAAGCTATTTAATGTATGCATCCTTTCACTGAACACCATGAGATAGAAAAATATATGACACTATGCTTTTCCATTATTTTTCAAACTAAACACATTTAATTGGAAAAAATGAGATGTGAACACAATTTTAGTTTCAGAAATTGCAATATACCTTGATCTCAGGTGATCTTAGAATGACTTTCACTCATTCTCTGTCCCTTTCAGTGAGTACAGTCATGGCCAAAAGTTTTGAGAATGATACAAATATTAATTTTTACAAAGTCTACTGCTTCAGTTTTTCTAATGGCAATTTGCATATACTCCAGAATGTTATAAAGAGTGATCAGCTTAACAGCAATTACTTGCAAAGTCAATATTTGCCTAGAAAATGAACTTTATCCCCCAAAACACATTTCAACATCATTGCAGCCCTGCCTTAAAAGGACCACCTAACATCGTTTCAGTGATTGCTCCATTAACACAGGTGTGGGTGTTGATGAGGACAGGGCTGGAGATCAATCTGTCATGATTAAGTAAGAATGACACCACTGGACACTTTAAAAGGAGGCTGGTGCTTGCCATCATTGTTTCTCTTCTGTTAACCATGGTTATCTCTAAAGAAACACGTGCAGTCATCATTGCACTGCACAAAAATGGCCTAACTGGGAAGAGTATTGCAGCTAGAAAGATTGCACCTCAGTCAACAATCTATCGCATCATCAAGAACTTCAAGGAGAGAGGTTCCATTGGTGCCAAAAAGGCTCCAGGGCGCCCAAGAAAGACCAGCAAGCGGCAGGACCGTCTCTTAAAAGTGTTTCAGCTGCGGGATCGGGCTACCAGCAGTGCAGAGCTTGCTGAGGAATGGCAGCAGGCAGTTGTGAGTGCATCTGCACGCACTGTGAGGCGGAGACTCTTGGAGCAAGGCCTGGTCTCAAGGAGGGCAGCAAAGAAGCCACTTCTCTCCAGAAAAAACATCAGGGACAGACTGATATTCTGCAAAAGGTACAGGGAGTGGACTGCTGAGGACTGGGGTAAAGTCATTTTCTCTGATGAATCCCCTTTTCGATTGTTTGGAACATCTGGAAAACAGCTTATTCGGAGAAGAAGAGGTGAGCGCTACCACCAGTCTTGTCTCATGCCAACTGTAAAGCATCCTGAAACCATTCATGTGTGGGGTTGCTTCTCAGCCAAGGGAATCGGCTCTCTCACGGTCTTGCCTAAAAACACAGCCATGAATAAAGAATGGTACCAGAATGTCCTCCAAGAGCAACTTCTCCCAACCGTCCAAGAGCAGTTTGGCGCTCAACAATGCCTTTTCCAGCATGATGGAGCACCTTGCCATAAAGCAAAAGTGATAACTAAATGGCTCAGGGAACAAAACATAGAGATTTTGGGTCCATGGCCTGGAAACTCCCCAGATCTTAATCCCATTGAGAACTTGTGGTCAATCATCAAGAGACGGGTGGACAAACAAAAACCAACAAATTCAGACAAAATTAAAGCATTGATTCTGCAAGAATGGACTGCTATCAGTCAGGATTTGGTCCAGAAGTTGATTGAGAGCATGCCAGGGAGAATTGCAGAGGTCCTGAAGAAGAAGGGTCAACACTGCAAATATTGACTTGCTGCATTAACTCATTCTAACTGTCAATATAAGCTTCTGTTACTCATAATATGAATGCAATTATATTTCTGTATGTGATAAAAACATCTGACAAACACACATAAAAACCAGAGGGCAGCAGATCATGTGAAAATATAATACAGTGCTGGCCAAAAGTATTGGCACCCCTGCAATTCTGTCAGATAATACTCAATTTCTTCCAGAAGATGATTGCAATCACAAATGCTTTGGTAATAATATCTTCATTTAATTTGTCTTCAATGGAAAACCACAAAAAGAATTGTCAAAAAGCCAAATTGGATATAATTCCACACCAAACATAAAAAAGGGGGTGGACAAAAGTATTGGCACCCTTTGAAAAATCATGTGATGCTTCTCTAATTTGTGTAATTAACAGCACCTGTTACTTACCTGTGGCACATAACAGGTGGTGGCAAAAACTAAATCACACTTGCAGCCAGTTGAAATGGATTAAAGTTGACTCAACCTCTGTCCTGTGTCCTTGTGTGTACCACATTGAGCATAGAGAAAAGAAAGAAGACCAAAGAACTGTCTGAGGACTTGAGAAGCAAAATTGCGAGGAAGCATGAGCAATCTCAAGGCTACAAATCCATCTCCAAAGATCTGAATGTTCCTGTGTCTACCGTGCGCAGTGTCATCAAGAAGTTTAAAACCCATGGCACTGTGGCTAACCTCCCTAGATGTGGACGGAAAAGAAAAATTGACGAGAGATTTCAACGAAAGATTGTGCGGATGGTGGCTAAAGAACCTCGACTAACATCCAAACAAGTTCTAGCTGCCCTGCAGTCCGAGGGTACAACAGTGTCAACCCGTACTATCCGTCAGCGTCTGAATGAAAAGGGACTCTATGGTAGGATACCCAGGAAGACCCCACTTCTGACCCAGAGACATAAAAAAGCCAGGCTGGAGTTTGCCAAAACTTACCTGAGAAAGCCAAAAACTTTTTGGAAGAATGTTCTCTGGTCAGATGAGACAAAAGTAGAGCTTTTTGGGAAAAGGCATCAACATAGAGTTTACAGGAAAAAAAAAAGAGGCCTTCAAAGAAAAGAACACGGTCCCTACATTCAAACATGGCGGAGGTTCCCTGATGTTTTGGGGTTGCTTTGCTGCCTCTGGCACTGGACTGCTTGACCGTGTGCATGGCATTATGAAGTCTGAAGACTACCAACAAATTTTGCAGCATAATGTAGGGCCCAGTGTGAGAAAGCTGGGTCTCCCTCAGAGGTCATGGGTCTTCCAGCAGGACAATGACCCAAAACACACTTCAAAAAGCACTAGAAAATGGTTTGAGAGAAAGCACTGGAGACTTCTAAAGTGGCCAGCAATGAGTCCAGACCTGAATCCCATAGAACACCTGTGGAGAGATCTCAAAATGGCAGTTTGGAGAAGGCACCCTTCAAATCTTAGGGACCTGGAGAAATTTGCCAAAGAAGAATGGTCTAAAATTCCAGCAGAGCATTGTAAGAAACTCATTGATGTTTACCGGAAGCGGTTGTTCGCAGTTATTTTGTCTAAAGGTTGTGCTACCAAGTATTAGGCTGAGGGTGCCAATACTTTTGTCCGACCCATTTTTGGAGTTTTGTGTAAAATGATCAATGATTAGATTTTTTTTTTCATTCTCTTTTGTGTTTTTTCATTGCAAGCAAAATAAATGAAGATATTATTACCAAAGCATTTGTGATTGCAATCATTTTCTGGAAGAAATTGAGTATTATCTGACAGAATTGCAGGGGTGCCAATACTTTTGGCCAGCACTGTATTTGTGTCATTCTCAAAACTTTTGGTCATGACTGTAGATTAGTAAGAGTTAGGTGAATGAAGGTACTGTCTTTTTACTTTTTTGGAACTTTGGTTTGCTTCCTGTTTTGTGAACAGATAGATAGATAGACAGATAGATAGATTTTGTATGTACAGTCAATGTAGGTCCACTTGAGGGTGCTATAGCCTCATTATATCAGTAACAAAGAGGAGAACATTTTGCTTGGAAAGATTGCACTACTTTGCTTGTAGGTATTTTATTGCTTTCTGTGTTGTCCATACAAACCTTAAAATTGTTTCTGTTTATATACTTTTTATTCAGCAATATAGGGAATATTAATATACAAACAAGGCTCTTTTTGGTGAAGAAATCCCTTACAGTACTATAACCACATATATTTCTATACTTTGGACTGTTGACATTAGTAAATGGAAAGCCCTACAGTATATTAGCTTAGTATAGACATTGGTGTGCAATGCTAAAAGTGTAACCAACAGTACTGCTGTCAAATTAGTACAATAATGGAATGACTGATTGCAGGAGGCCCAGGGAGCAAGCAATGACTGCTGCTCACTGCCGCTTCCCAGGTACAGTGGTTGGTGCAGCGGTGATGCAGAGGTTGGTGTATAGCAGTACTATAACAATCGTTCATCAAGGCAACTATGCAACACCCCCCCCCCCCCATACTGTAGATTCCGAACCAATTTATTATAACAGAAATTAATCTTAGGTCCCAACGGGCCAAACTCACAATAAGACGAAATTTGAGAGGTTTGCTTAACACTAGTAGTTGTACAGTCATGGCCAAAAGTTTTCAGAATGACACAAATATTATATTTTCACATGATCTGCTGCCCTCTGGTTTTTATGTGTGTTTGTCAGATGTTTTTATCACATACAGAAATATAATTGCATTCATATTATGAGTAACAGAAGCTTATATTGACAGTTAGAATGAGTTAATGCAGCAAGTCAATATTTGCAGTGTTGACCCTTCTTCTTCAGGACCTCTGCAATTCTCCCTGGCATGCTCTCAATCAACTTCTGGACCAAATCCTGACTGATAGCAGTCCATTCTTGCAGAATCAATGCTTTAATTTTGTCTGAATTTGTTGGTTTTTGTTTGTCCACCCGTCTCTTGATGATTGACCACAAGTTCTCAATGGGATTAAGATCTGGGGAGTTTCCAGGCCATGGACCCAAAATCTCTATGTTTTGTTCCCTGAGCCATTTAGTTATCACCTTTGCTTTATGGCGAGGTGCTCCATCATGCTGGAAAAGGCATTGTTGAGCGCCAAACTGCTCTTGGACGGTTGGGAGAAGTTGCTCTTGGAGGACATTCTGGTACCATTCTTTATTCATGGCTGTGTTTTTAGGCAAGACTGTGAGAGAGCCGATTCCCTTGGCTGAGAAGCAACCCCACACATGAATGGTTTCAGGATGCTTTACAGTTGGCATGAGACAAGACTGGTGGTAGCGCTCACCTCTTCTTCTCCGAATAAGCTGATTTCCAGATGTTCCAAACAATCGAAAAGGGGATTCATCAGAGAAAATGACTTTACCCCAGTCCTCAGCAGTCCACTCCCTGTACCTTTTGCAGAATATCAGTCTGTCCCTGATGTTTTTTCTGGAGAGAAGTGGCTTCTTTGTTGCCCTCCTTGAGACCAGGCCTTGCTCCAAGAGTCTCCGCCTCACAGTGCGTGCAGATGCACTCACACCTGCCTGCTGCCATTCCTCAGCAAGCTCTGCACTGCTGGTAGCCCGATCCCGCAGCTGAAACACTTTTAAGAGACGGTCCTGCCGCTTGCTGGTCTTTCTTGGGCACCCTGGAGCCTTTTTGGCACCAATGGAACCTCTCTCCTTGAAGTTCTTGATGATGCGATAGATTGTTGACTGAGGTGCAATCTTTCTAGCTGCAATACTCTTCCCAGTTAGGCCATTTTTGTGCAGTGCAATGATGACTGCACGTGTTTCTTTAGAGATAACCATGGTTAACAGAAGAGAAACAATGATGGCAAGCACCAGCCTCCTTTTAAAGTGTCCAGTGGTGTCATTCTTACTTAATCATGACAGATTGATCTCCAGCCCTGTCCTCATCAACACCCACACCTGTGTTAATGGAGCAATCACTGAAACGATGTTAGGTGGTCCTTTTAAGGCAGGGCTGCAATGATGTTGAAATGTGTTTTGGGGGATAAAGTTCATTTTCTAGGCAAATATTGACTTTGCAAGTAATTGCTGTTAAGCTGATCACTCTTTATAACATTCTGGAGTATATGCAAATTGCCATTAGAAAAACTGAAGCAGTAGACTTTGTAAAAATTAATATTTGTATCATTCTCAAAACTTTTGGCCATGACTGTAGATTCTCTTTAAGTCTAAGGCCCCATGTTGTGGAGAGGCAGAAGAAAAAAAGTGTTGCTAATACAGTACCAGCAAAGTGAATGAGATTTCATTAATCTCATACAGAAATTGCCGAAAAGCTGCGTTTTAAAAAATGCAGCATGTTAATTTTAGCTGAAAACGCAGAATAATCTCAATGAAAGTGCTGCAGAAAAAAACAGAATGTGTTTTCGCTGTGTTGTTAGCTGTGTTTCCAGTAGCCGTCCCACTTTTGAGAACCATTCAGTTTAGCTGCAATTCAGGAGACAGACTATAGAGAAAAAGGGCCAAAAACTGAAAAGTCCAGCACTCCAGTGCTCAATGAGGATGAGTAAAATATTTTTTCTTTATTGTAGATCACTTGGATAAAAAGCCGCCTAGATGCGAGAAAAGTGGTGCTATTTCTGGGGAAAAAAAAAAAAGATTTTTCTTTTTAATCTCACACACCCCTTTAACTTGAATGCTAAGAGTATCTACTGTACAGTCTTCAGAACCAGAGTATGGACAGACTAAAGTAGGTCGCACACATGAGATTACTTTGGTGATAGCTGTCTTGGCCAACTTCACTATGTGCATACACACTATATGCAGTACATGTGCAGTGAAAAGGAGAGGGAAGAAATCTGTTTCAGATGAGTCTTATCTCCATATCAACAAAAGGATTGGGGCAGTGACTTGGTTAGCCAAGAAATGTCTAATGCATATGGGTTGCTTAAGATATGTCACCTACGTTTGACCTAAATTTATCTATGTCATCAAAAATTTCTGATGAGTCTCTGACTGACTGTAAAACTGTAAGAACACATATCTATGACAAAATGGTAAGACTTGTTGCCAAATTACACATATTCCATGTGATGAACACACAGGTGCACAGCTCATTATTGTCAGTAACCAGACATCTGCATGCTAATGAGCTGCCGCATCACATGACCATGGACTGTATATCACATGACCATGGACTCATTTTTATCCACTGGAAGTAAACAAAGAATGACAGCAAGCATAGAAGTATAAAAACAACATTGATAAAGAAATTGTATTGGGAAATTGTATAACTTTCATTATACAAAAGATAACTTTCCTATACTGAAACTGGACAACCCTTTTAATTGAAGGTATTGGATCTCTAGGGGATGAAGGTTTGCATGTCTAAAGGTGCAGATAACATTTGTCTCTCAATATTTGTCTTAAATTGGAAAACCCCTTTAACTTAGCCATCAAAGTCATCATTCATAGTTTCTGAGTCTCATCAAATTAAATGTAGAACCTTGATGTAGTATATAGCAAACAAGCTATGTGTATGCTGCATCTGCTGTGCTTGCAATATGCTATTATATAGGGTGTGCTTCATAGTTATTTCTACATGGCTGTCTGATCCTACATTTGCGGTGACCAGATGAAAGGTAATGCTGCAGTTGGGATTGCGGGGTGCAAACAGCGCAGACTTGTCACGGTCTCTGGGCACGAGGGCGCAGCGCTGGTGCTGTCCCACGTTACCACCACTGGTACCGGTGATGAGGGGGCTGCACAAATGTTGGTGGTGATTGTTCCCCCGGGGCGCTTCCCCTATACTGTGCCGACTGGTGGTGTTTGGGGCGCCCTGATGTTGTCGGTGCAGAGTCAGACACAGAAACGGTTGTAAAGTTGAACTTTTACTTCCATGGGTGTGGAGGCACAAATGCTTAAACAGTTTCTTCAATACAAAACAACGGGGTACGCCTGGTGACACAGCAAAGTCCTGGGGTGCAGGGTAGACTTGATGAAAGGTGTTCCTAGCCCCTTATACTTCAGTGTTACAGCCCTGAGGTGCGTCTGGGCTCCTATTTGGCTCATAGGAGGATGCCCACCATGATACTAGTACATAATATTCCCCACTCACGTTATGTGGTCCTGATAGCTCAGAGTTTCGGGGTGCAATAGTCAGGGTGGCAGGATATTCCACAGGTCTGGCCTTGGCCCCTGGATCCTGTGATACTTGCTATGGAGCACGTGTTCCAGAATGTTCTCTCCACAGTCTCAGGCTGACAAGATAATGATGCTTGACTTCCTTCAGGGTGATGGCTAGGCAGACAGGGGACAGGATCTTCTGAATAGCTGGAGTATGTCAGCTCTCCAACCTTCCTGGGCCTGTCTAGGACTTGAGATTCCTGCACTAAACTCACTGCTTTCTTCACAGGACATCACACTCATCTCCTCACCTCCTCCTCCTAACACTCCACACTTCTAACTCCTCACACGCAGGACCTTCCTGCAGGGGTGTTACCATGGGGACCCAGTGATCAGCTGACTCCTCCCCTTTTCCCAGGCGATGTCCTCCCATTGGACATTTGGTTACTATTCAATCCTATGGGAGGTGTAATGCATGTGTGAGGCTCACTAGGTGGCGCTGTGTTGTGTGAGACTCAGGACCCCCTGCTATGTCACACAGGCTATGAAGCAACAGGAAATAATACAATGCACAGAGATCACCCTCAGCCCAGCCATAGCCAGCTCTGGGATGCCACACATTTACAATATATTGTATAATAGACATAAATGAGAGCACTAACGGTGGGTTCACACCACCGTTATTTGATGTCCATTGCTCTCATCCATCACAGGACAGTAAATGAGAGATGCAGATCCACATGGTGTCTGTCTGCATTCACTCCCATGTAAAAAAAACATGACAGGAGCTTTCATCTGTCATGAGTTTAACTTTTCTGACGGAAGAGAAAGTCCTGCATGGAGGACTTTTTCTTCGTTACAAAAGGAAACAAACATGACAGAAGAATGCGTCCATCATGTTGTTTACATTATAGTCAATGGGAACGAACGCAGGTGGAGGGGGCGGCGTGGTGAGTCCGTTAATCTACTATCGCTAATGTCCGTTGCTCTCATCCTGTGACGGATGACAGCAACGGACTGTAATAATTGTAGTGTGAACATGCCCTAACACTGATGACAGACCATAGGCTTTACAATTATTTATAATGCAGATAGCGGTATGATATATGATATAACCATATAGTAAACATTACAAATAGTATAAATAATATTAATAAAAGAGAGTAGTGGTCTCATTGTTGTTATAGACATTTCTATTTAGAAAAGTTTCCAGAAATATGGGGGTACGGTATAACAGTGTTTATTTTTTTCCCAAGATGGCGCCTCTGAAGTGGCTGCCTGTTAGGCAGCTCTGAGACTCTCTCTCTCTTATTTTTTTCTTTCTCTGTCTGTTTTTTATCTCTCTACTTAATGGACTTTACACTATGAAGAAATGAAGAAACAAAGACTTGGAATTGGACCTTTGTGATACTTTTTTTTTTTTGTTTTGTTTGTTTTTTATCTGTCTTTTTGTCCTGCTGAAATGGGGACTCTTGTGTCTGCAGACATTTCTTTTGTCTACACAAGAGAGAAATTACTGCAGCTTAGAGTCACAACAACAGGGCTGCATGCCATTTGCCCACCCATCCCCCAAGAACTCTGGAGAAAGAAAAAGCGGGGGGAGGGGCTGCAGAGCAGGAACTCTTCAGAGGATTAAAAAGAGGCGTTACCGACCAACTGTTCCCTCCATCATTATGGGCAATGTGAGATCTCTTGCAAACAAGATGGATGAACTAACAGCGCTCACCAGGCACCATCAGGAGTTTCGTGTGTGCAGCATGATGCTATTTACAGAGACTTGGCTCACTGAAGTTACTCCTGACTCTCTGGTCTCCTTGGATGGTTTTAAACTCCTTCGGGCAGACAGGACAAGGGAGAGCGGTAAGAGGAAAGGAGGGGGGCTGGCAATGTTTGTGAATAATAGATGGTGCAATCCTAGGCACATTGTGATTAAGGAGCAAACTTGCTGTAAGGACATTGAACTATTAGCTGTGAGCATGAGACCTTTCTATCTACCAAGGGAACTATCGCATGTCATCGTGATAGCTGCATATGTCCCCCCCTCTGCGAAAGCTGACACTGCCTGCGAGGTCCTACAAGCCACGCTGAGCCATTTACAGTCACAACACCCCCAGGCCCTCCTTCTTGTGTCTGGCGATTTCAACCATGCCTCTCCATCATCCACACTACCCAGTTTCACACAGTATGTAACCTGCCACACAAGAGACAACAAAACACTGGACTTGTTCTTTGCCAACGTGAGGGAGGCATATAACTCATCAGCCCTACCGCCCCTGGGAAGATCGGATCACAACCTAGTACATCTCCGACCTGTGTACAAGCCACTTGTACGTAGAGAACCAGCTGTCACCCGCACAGTGAGGATATGGTCCGAGGAGAGTGATGAGGCTCTGAGGGATTGTTTTGACACAACCGCATGGGAAGTTTTGCAGGATTCGTATGGAGAAGATATAGAAGGACTCACACACTGCATAACGGACTACATTAATTTTTGTGTGGACAACACAGTACCCACAAAAGTGGTGAGGTGCTTCTCCAATAACAAACCATGGATTAACTCTGATATAAAAACACTACTTAAGGAGAAAAAGATGGCATTCAGGACAAGAGATAAGGAGGGGTTGAGGGAAGTACAAAAGGAGCTGAGGCATCTAATCAGGCAAGGAAAAGCCAGTTATAAAGAAAAAATGGAAAGGCAAATGGAAAGAAAAGACATAAGGGGGGTCTGGGAGGGGCTTAAGTCAATTTCGGGTCATAAACAGTCGGTCTGCCAGATTGAGGCAGATGTTAACTGGCTTAATGAACTAAACCTATTCTTCAACAGATTTGATCACACACCAGCTCCTCCCACCCCAGAATGTCCTTCAGCTCCCCTCACCACAATGACTTCACCCCATTCACCCCATGTGGCTACTTCCCAACAGACCAGTAAATCCAGAAATCTGTCTTTATCTGACCACAGTCTGACCTTCACACAGGCCCAGGTGAGGAAGGAGATGAAAAAGATCAAGGCGAGGAAAGCCGCAGGGCCAGATGACATCAGTGCAAGGCTAATTAAGACTTGTGGGGACCAGCTGTGTGGTATAATTACATATATGTATAATATGAGCCTGAGGCAGGAAATAGTCCCTGAATTATGGAAATCTTCTTGTGTGGTACCAGTTCCAAAGAAACCTCACCCTATGGACCTCAACGACTACAGACCTGTAGCACTGACATCCCACCTGATGAAGATCTTGGAGAGATTGGTTCTCACACATCTTCGCCCTCTAGTGAGCCCCGCTATGGACCCTCTCCAGTTTGCTTATCGACCGGGCATTGGGGTAGATGATGCCATCATCCACCTTCTGCACAGGGCTCTGTCTCACCTGGAGAAACCAGGGAACACAGTGAGAATAATGTTCTTTGATTTCTCCAGTGCTTTTAACACCATACAGCCCAGGTTACTGAGAGACAAGCTGGGCCTTGCTGGAGTGGACCACCACCTCTCCAACTGGATCCTAGACTACCTCACAAATCGACCTCAATACGTGAGAGCCCAAGACTGTGTGTCAGGTACCGTGATCTGTAATACGGGGGCACCTCAGGGTACGGTTCTCGCCCCTTTCCTCTTCACACTGTACACTGCAGATTTTAGGTGCAACTCATCCAGCTGCTACCTACAGAAGTATTCTGACGACTCTGCAATAGTAGGCCTCATCACAGACGATGATGACAAGGAGTACAGAGAACTGAACCGGTTTTTTGTGGACTGGTGCCACCAGAACCACCTGAAGATTAACGCGGGGAAGACCAAGGAGATGGTGGTGGACTTCCGTAAAGGCAGATGCCCTCCAAAACCAGTGGACATCCTGGGGACGGGCATCGAGATTGTGAACACCTATAAGTACCTGGGTTTGCTCCTTAATAATAAGCTGGACTGGGCAGATCATATGGAGGCCCTGTACAGGAAGGGCCACAGCAGGCTCTACCTGCTTAGGAAGCTGAGAGCCTTTGGAATCCGGTGGGCACTTCTTAGGACTTTCTTCAACTCAGTAGTGGCATCAGCCATCTTCTTTGGAGTGGCCTGCTGGGGGAGCAGTATATCAACCAGGGACAGAAATAAACTTGACAAGCTGATTAGAAGGGCCAGCTCTGTCCTGGGGAGCCCACTGGACCCAGTGCAGGTGGTGGGTAACAGAAGGATACTGTCCGTGGTGAGCTCCATGCAGAAGAAGAAGTCCCATCCCATGCATGAGACTGTGATCACGCTGAGCAGTACTGTCAGTGACCGACTGCTCCACCCTAGGTGTGAGAAGGAGCGCTATCGGAAGTCTTTCCTCCCCTCCGCGGTTAGGCTGTACAACCAACACCGACCTAAGCGGAGATCATTACACACAGAGAACTGAAATATCTCTCTGCCTGTTATATCCCCCCCCCCCCCTCTGCCACGTCCTATCTGTCTGTCTGCTATTAATGTAATGCCTCTTACCTTGGAACATTCCTGTACATGTTGTATTTGTATCTGCTTATCTTATCTTATCTTTGCTGCTGTAACACACTGAATTTCCCCACTGTGGGACTATTAAAGGACTATTATTATTATTATTATTATTATTATTTTTGTAAATAAAATTCATATCTTAAACTTATGTTCACCTACAGTACTTGTGGAAGAGTGCATTCACATCCAAAGTGTAGCTAGTGGTGCCTCATCCCTATGGAAACCTGCACCTGTGGAAATGCAAAGATATTAGTGTAAATTTAATCAAACTGTCAAAACTGTCTTAGTTACACATAACAACCAATCAGACTGCAGCTTTCATTTTGTATTCTGCTCCTGAAAAATGAAACTGCATTGTGATTGGTTGCTATCGGCAACTAAGACAATTTTTCTTTTAGACAGTTTAATAAATATGCCCCAGTGTTCCTTTTTCAGGGGAAAAAAAGGAGTTGGTGGTTTAATGTTCTTTAGGCTTTATTCATGCAACAGTGAAAAGCAGCCATGCGACAGCCTTGTTATAAATGGCCGCCAATGAGTATGTTCAGATGTCTCTTTTTTGACGGACAGAAAAACCACTGAAACTTGCATCTATCTTGAGGATGTCAGCCTTCTGTTCCCAAAACTAAATGGAGCTGAGCCTCAGAGATAGGACCCATTACTATCAGGTGACATATCTTATGAATATTCCCAGCTATAAATAGTGAGATAGGAATAATCCTTTAATGTCTACAGGAAGAAAGACTGCTTCTGTCCTATAAGACCAGTTGCAGCACGGTCGCCAGCCATGAATTAAAAGCACGGGCAGCACGCGGGGGACACGGTGCTTCCGCGGTTCCTTTCATTAAATGAATAGGAGCCACAGAAGCAAGGGCTGCAAAATAGGACAGGAATAGGACCTGTTCTATATATCGTGGCCAGGACTGTCGGCCCGCACACGGGACCGTGAAATTCACAGTCGTGTGTACGGGCCCATAGAAAACAATGGGTCAGTGTGCTATCCGTGAAATACACGGATAGCACACTGACCACGGCCACGGTCATCTGCAAGGGGCCTAAGTCCCATAGATTTGAATAATGTGGAATGGGCAGCCAACTTGTTTTCAATCACTGCCTGACTGCAGTGATTTGCAGCTTTCCTTCCTGGTGGTACAGGGTACACTTGCTCTCCCAATAATTGAGGGTTCCAGAGGTATGATACATACCTATCAGTGTATACATACCAAGCAGGGAGAAAAAAGTCCTTAAAATGAAGCTAGTTATGCAGCTTTTTACTATCAAGAAGATGGGGACTATGAATTATAGTTACACCTGGGCACAGTATAATACCTGCTGGCATTTGCACTTTATAGCTATATTAAAAGTAAATGCTTGCATATGTTTAGAAATTACTATGCAATCAAAGACATTGTTATTTCTTATCTATATGCATTAAGTATAGTTCTCTGCCTTTTTAGCAATGTAAATTATTCATGCAGTATATATTTTGTATAGTATATATATTTTGTAACCCCAAACCAGAAAGCGCTAGTAGTACTATAAAACCATATGCCATCATTGATATAACTAGTAGTTAAATGTTATTTTTTTTTTACATTTCTTACAATGTTGTTTGTGTCTGGGCCATTTTTGTTCAGTAAAACAACTTGCTATTTTTAGCATGTACATAAGACATTTAACAGGGTTTATCTGACAAAGAAATGAATTAATTTACTGGAAAACTAAAACTTTGTGACATTGATTTACAAATGTTATCAGTTCCTTGACCCAGACAGAATGAAGTCTACCGTTCTCTCATTTTTCTCTAGTCTATTTTTGTCTTCAGATGACATTGTTATCTCCTCTATCATTTGCTCAGCAGTCACTTTAACAATTGATCAGACCTTTCTACCCCACAAGGCTATTAGGCACCAGATATCCTGTATGTATTCTGCATTGTGTGTTCTTCTTAATCTTCAGAACAAAATATGTACTCTTTATATTCCATTAAATTAATTTTATTATATATCTTTTGTTCGTGCACATTACTATACATAATAAAGAAGATACAGGTACATCTCAATAATTTAGAATATCTTTGAAACGTTCATTCATTTCAGTAATTCAGTTCATAATCAACGTCTTCCATGATTGTGTGTCCTACTGAACCAGACTGAGGGACCATTTAAAGACTTAGGAAACCTTGGCAGATGACACACTGAATTTACAATACTGAACTTTTATTTTACAATATTCTAATTTTCTTAGATTTGGGTTTTCATTTCGGTAATCCATAATCAACATTTACAGAAATAAAACAAGTTTCAAAGATATTCTAATTTATTGAGATGTACCTGTATAATAGATTTTCCTTTAATCATATATAGAAACAAAAGCAAACACAAATTTTGCTTTATTGTATCAGTATATATGAACAAAATAATTGTTTTCTCAAATATACCTTTCCTTATTTAAAATGAGTTTGAACAAATTCAGATGCATATGTGTGTATGTAAGGTGATTTATCATGCTAGTTGTATGTCTGAAGAAGCAGAGTTCTAACCCGTTGTCAACATTATGGTGGATGTTGGCTTTATAAATATGGCGCTGACTCTGCTTCTCTATTTTAAACATAAGAAACCTGGCAGTAATGTCCGTGATTAGAGTTCTCTCTGATCGCGGGCATTGACTCTTTCTTTGCCCCCATAACCCCTCTGATGCCTGACAGTGATGACTCCCACCCCTCCATTACTTTCATACTTTACGGATGGCTCCTGTGAAATGAAATAGGAGTCATGCTTCTCCCATGACAGTCAGAAGCCTTATGAAGGCTCCTAGGCCTGTCATAGGAAAGTAACTACTGAGGCTTGCCTGCGGCAGGCTTCGATAGTTACACTGTGATTCTGCCATAAACTGCAATACAGTTTTATTGCAGTCTATGGCACAAGTGAGTTAATGGTTGCAGGTTCAAGCCCCCTGGGGGCTAAAAATTAAAAAAAATCCAATCACCACTTTTCCCTAGATCTCCAATAAAAATTAATAAGCAATCTTTATTTCATATGGCGAACACCATTATCAAAATGTCAGACAGTCCCCAAAATGGTATAAATGAAACTACATCATGGGCCACAAAAAGACACCTTACAAACCTTCGTAGATGGCGATAGAAAAAAGTTGTTGGTGTCAGAATATAGTGACTAAAATAATATTTCGCATTTTTCAATGTTTTTGATTTTTGTAAAGGTGTTAAAACATGACAAAAACTATATAAATTTGGTATCACTGTGATTATACATAATATTACATGGTACCATTTTGAACTAATGTCCCACACAAAATAAGCCTGCATATGGCTTTGTGAATTAAAGAATAAAAAGTTATGATTTTTGGAAGGCAGAGAATTAAAAAACGGAAATTATAAAATAAAAAATGGCTGGAAGAGGTTAATCCTTCTAGCCAGTGGGCCACAAAAAGACACCTTACAAACCTTCGTAGATGGCGATAGAAAAAAAGTTGTTGGTGTCAGAATATAGTGACTAAAATAATATTTCGCATTTTTCAATGTTTTTGATTTTTGTAAAGGTGTTAAAACATGACAAAAACTATATAAATTTGGTATCACTGTGATTATACATAATATTACATGGTACCATTTCGAACTAATGTCCCACACAAAATAAGCCTGCATATGGCTTTGTGAATTAAAGAATAAAAAGTTATAACTTTTGGAAGGCAGAGAATTAAAAAACGGAAATTATAAAATAAAAAATGGCAGGAAGAGGTTAATCCTTCTAGCCAGTGCATTGGGCAGACCTTTATATATTTATTGTCTTATTTGCACTTATTTGCACTGAAACCCTACCAAAACAACATGTCTGGCATATATAGTTAGCTTTACAGAGTGCACTTAGTATGCAGGGTAAAGCAGGTAAAACGTGTCCAGTACTTGGAAGAACTAGAAAAATTGGTGAGATGAAATGTAATGTGCAGCCTATTGGGTATGGCACACATACAATGATGTCAGCAAGGACATAGCCATTGCACACTAATGTGAAACAAGACTTGATAAAGGGGAGGCACATCTCAGAAATGGCATAGATAGACTGTACTAGACAAAGTATATCAGCAAGTGTGCAGATATTTTCAGTGTGCAGTGTGCTAAGATATGAAAAACCCCTTTATTATGTCTTTTTAAATATGTTCTCTTGTGTTTCCATAGTAACTGTGTCATTTTCCTCGTCTCTTATCTACATCTAAAAAATACTTCTGATTTTCAAAACAAATGTTCATGTATAGTTAAAGCAGATCAGATTTTCCTACATATGCTGAGTTTGCAACTACCATGACTCATGAGGATATTGCAATGTGCTGTTTATGGTTTTGCATAAGACTATTGTAGTTTTTCTTCAGTCGTTGGGTATACTTACTGCAAAAATGTATTCTTATGAATTTACAGCAAAAGTATTCTGCATTGTAAAGAGGCTGCCTGGTACCACCTTCTACTGATGTACAGTTTTAAAATATAGTGTAATGTGCAAAAGTTTTATGTGGGTTTGCAAAAATTGCTGCATAGTAAGAATGTTTTCAAAAATAGAAGTGTGGATAATTGTTTAGATCATAGATGGATTCACACCTGCGCGTGTTGCCCATTTGGGCATTCGGTCCATCATTCTGCATTTTTCCGCATTATTCGGGCGGAAACCAGGCAGAAACTCGGCGTACCCCATTATAGTCTATGGGGTCCACGGGTAACTGCTTTTTTTTAAGTGGATTAGGTGGACCCTTAACCTGAACGCAGGTGTGAACCTAGTGTACTGTAAATGAACAAAAGAGAAATCTACATCAAATCAATATTTGGTGGAGCAGTCTTGGAACTGATAAACAGAGCACTGATCTCAACACCAGTAAGTCTGTCTGGACTTACGTGAAAAGACAGAAGAATTTGAGCAAGCCTACATCCACAGAAGATCTGTGCTTAGTTCTCCAAAATATTTAAAAGAACCTACCTTCCAAGTTTTTTCAAAAACTATGTGCAGGTGTACCTAGAAGAATTGATGCTATTTTGAAGACAAAGGATGGTTACACCAACTATTGAATTGATTTCAATTCCTCTTTTGTTCATTCACTTCATTTTGTGAATCACAGTACACAAATGTACCACTGTCTTCACCTCTTTATCAGAGGTGAATCCTCATCCTTGTAGGGCTTCTTTAACACATAATTCACTGTCACTCATCTATCCAATAGAATAACGTCACATGTACATTCAATGTTTTCATCAGTCGTGGACTTGAACAAGCATCCAACTGACTCCTTCTTCATGGCTAACACTTGTGTGATCTTCCTTGAATTTCACTATTGGTTTATACACACTTTTTCGCGACAAAACACTTCATACAGGGCAAAGTGTCTTCAATAAATATCAGCACCAGACATACCCTTAAACCACCAAAAAACAAATCCCTGCACGATTCTCTTCTTTCATGCAAAACACAAGTGGGACAGCCATTTTTTTCCCACTGAAGTCACAAATGAACTGATATAACATTCTCAAACCTGCACAGCATTGACTGGAGAGATAGCGATCTTATACAGAAAATGCTAATGGGATAGTGCGGTGGACCCAAAATGTACGGTGTAGATGTGAACTTAACATAAGTTTTAATATAATTGAATTACAGATAATTTTTGACTCACCCTCGTAGTAACACTTCTATTTTTGAAAGCATTCTTACTTAGCAGCATTTTTCCACACTTCCCTAAATTTACTGTGTTGGTCTTTTTCCCTGTCTTTGTGTTCAGTTAGATTTCCTTTATCTTTGTTTTTCTCAAAGGCAGGGGCATAGCAATAACTACCAGGCCATGGATCCTGAAGGGTCTCCAAAGATCTCTCTGCTACATAAAATATACTACTATTCCAAATAACACAGGATAGGTAGGGGCCCCATTATTTTGTATTGGGAACCAAGAGCTTCAAGTTATGCTTATGTTCAAAAGGGATTGCCCAATCAAACAATTTTTATTTATTGTATTAAAGGCTTATCAATACAAATGAATGTTTTACAGTAAAATAGTCAAGTAATAAAATGTTCTCACAAGGAAATACATACAATAATTTAAAAAAAACATGAATTGCAGTGTTATCTATTTACAAAATCCATACCTTTTCATAGCTTTTAGGAATATCAGTATCTGATTAGATCAGTAATTTGCATCAGTATTTCTAAGCCAAAAAGAGTACTGGGTTCAAAACCTGAAAAGGTACAGTGCCACTATACTTTTGTCTGTTTGTGTTTTCCTTGCAAATACTAGTCAGTGTTAAAGAGATCTTACGCTATGTTCACTCTAGCACCAGTTTAAATAAAGTAGGATGGAATACATTTAACTTTAAAGGGGTTAATAAGTGCACCCAAATACCTTTTGCAGTGTTTTGAGTGATTCATGGGTTTCTCTGGAAGCTCCTGGGATCTTCTGCATTTGTTTACATGGGTAGCTTCCTGTTCTTTTATCCTACAACTACCATGATGCATTGCTCTTCACTAAGAGCTGACTCACACTACCTCCCCCTCTCACTCCCTCACACACCCTCCCTGTCTCTCTAGCTAGCCTGCCACAACTAGCCCTAACTAACTAACTAACTAACTAACTAACTAACTCAGTCCACCCCCCTTCACATCATACTTACGTGTCTTCCTGTCCGGATCTTCTGGGCATGGGAGATCACTTCCTTCTGTGCACAAAAGAGCTCTGTGATCTGGGTAAATATAGATTTTTTTGTAATGTAAGTAAATTAGAAGTTAGGTGGGAGGAGGCTGTTTAGCTTAGTATAGAAATAGCATTTTATCCCATACAACCCCTTTAACCATACATGTCCAGTCAATACCAAGAAGTTTGCCTAGTAAGTTGCTGTAAGGCTGGAAACCTGAGACCAGGCCTGAAAATATAAAATATAAATTATGTGAAGTCACATTTCTAAGACTGAATCTGATATCTGGCTGTGGAGCCATTATTTATCTGCCTGCAAACAGATATAGAAAGAATGAAGCTGTAGGCTAAGGCTGCATTTTGCAGAAACACTGCATTTTTGGCTGCTGTGGAAATGCAACAGACAAAAAATACTGTGTTTTACAGTACCAAAAAAATGAATGAGATTCTGGCTAAACCAATAGACACGTTTTCACAGTTTTTTTCCGCTATTTTTTATTTTTATTTTTTTTGCTGTGGGCCTTTCAATACGTGGGCCTTTAGCCTTAAGTTAAATCTTCTGGTATTTTGTTCCATTTTTGCATAATGGTTTGCTTTTCTTGTTTGTTGTTTGATTGTATGTCTTTTTTGTATGTTTGTAAGCACTGCATCATTATATATTACATTTTAAGGCCAGGGATTCTATATTCATGGTTGCACTATTCAGAATCTCAAAAATAACATTTATTTCCAAATTCAATGATGTATGTAACCAATGTTTCTCAGACATTCCGAACCATAAAACAAAGTCTGAAAAGTTTTTCAGTGTACCTACATGAATATAAATGTTTTCATATGTAGTAGAAGTCATTATGCATCTTTTAGTAATATAATAGTCTTTTTTTTTCTATAAGTGGATCACTTTACTGTTATTGTCACTAATATGTCTACGAAGGATGGCAACCTGTTTGATCTTTGTGGATATTAAAGTAAATGATAGAGTTAAGGAGTAGACAGTTGAATATCAATATTTAAGAATCAAAAAGTTGTTTAAACCCAGGTTGTGTTTGTTGGACCTGGGTACCATGATAATGTGGCATGTAGATGTTGAGTGAAAAGAGATGTCAGACTTCAAGGTATTGACAAAGAGAAGAGGACTGACAAGAGTGGCAGTTTTTTTGTAACAGAGAGTAGAGAAGCCTGAGGACTTCGATGGTTTCTTACTGGTTTCTTGTTTTTTTGTCAAATAAAAGTTGTCTAGTGAATCATTTCACTTTATTTTTAGTTTCAATGTACTATTTGTTTATGCAGCAAACCGGAACCCTTGTGGCCAAGCATGCATGTTTTCTGCCCTGAAAAGGAGGAAGAAGTGGCTGCCAGACACCCTTGCTTAAGAGGAACAAATCACTGAGTATGTTAAAATTTTCTCAAAAGCAGACCTTGGGTAATAGTTGGGCTACCCCATTCAATGTAGCTCATTGATGGATTCTGTTGACTTTGGTGGCAATTACAGTATTTAATGAGTTTGTTCGGCTTCATTAATCCATTTCTTGCATGGCATTGCAAATGGTAAGGGAAGGGGTCCCCTCCAAATGTTTACCCTAAAGCACCCACCAACCTTGAACCTGCACATGTACGTAACAGTAACTTGGAGACCTGTTCAGTGTTTCTTTACTTTAATAATCTGAAGTGAAAATAAATAGCTAATTTGTGATAGATTCTTGCAAATAAGGAGAGTGGGCTTTGAAATCCTTAGCAATCAAAACTAGTACCTTGGGAGTTCATACTCTACAATGTCAGTGCACAATGTTGATTTCTTTTTCATGTGTTATTACATTGCAGACTGTCTGAATGCCTTCAAGACATTTATCAAAGTCACCTTTGAAATGTCAGTTCACAGTTATATAATACCGATGTATGTGACATTAGTGGATATAAAGCCTTGCATTTCCACGACTTGTTCCTAAGATAAAATACGTGTTTGAAGTTGTTAATTGTCAGGACATTTGAATTATGGAAATATTTGTCCTTGTTCTGATATTTTAATACTATTTCATTAGTAGCTTCTTCTAGAACCATCAGAGGAATGAAAAGAAGCTTTAAATATTTTATTAGTGGTATAGAACTGTGTATTTTCAATTCACCCTGTTAATAAACTTTTATGAAACTCATATGTAGTGAAATTCCATCTGTATAGGACTTAGTTTAGTCAAATGTTTTAGGCCTCCTGCACACAACCTTGTGCAGTCTCCAAATCAGTAAAAACAGCAAGGATGACACATGGATTGGTATCCACGTGTCATCCCTGGATTACACTTTCGAATGAATTGACAGAGCCGCAGTTATGAACAGGTATAGGACCTGCTCCATAATTTGCGGCTCTTCATTTTGGCCCAGACACATAGCTGCAAAAACTACAGCTGTGTGTATGAGCCCATTGAAATGTACGGGTCCGTACTTTGATCTGCTATTGTAGATCCGCAATTGCAGATGAAGAGGCAGTGCTACACCTTTCACACTTTGAGCTCCATAAAATTATGCTTTTTTATGTGTGTTTGGCATTATTTACTCATCCACATATCATGTACGTATACTGTCCACATTTTTAATGCTCAGCATGCACACACATTCATTTCAATTTCAACACCTTTTTTTTTTTCACTGATGTACTACAGATGCTGATGCATCTGTGTGTCATGTGTTTTCACGGTCCTAGAGACATACAAAGTTTTTCACAGATGAGAAAAGCGGATCAACCATAGCTAGCTCACTATCCGCAAATTAGCAGGATGAAGTGCTGTCCGTGACTATTACAGACATGTAAATGAGGACTTCGTATGGATTCTTCCTTCTACCATTAGCGAAAACACAATTGGAATATTGACTTTCCTTCAGGCAAGCGAGCATTACAGGACATATATGTACTAGGTCTTGTTTGGTTATTAGGAGTTTAATTTTTTTTTTGTAGCTTTTAATCATTTTTTGAGCTTCAATTTTTTTCTGTATTTTTTCTAAAACCCTTCTCTAGTGTTTTCTTTTTTAGGCCTGGGCCCCACATAGCGTAAACACCAGGATTTTGCCGCAGCCGTTTTACATTACCTGCAAAGTGGATGGAATCCTGGCTAATCCTATCCACACATTGCAGCAAGATATCAGCAGCGGACATGCTACAATTTCAAAAACCATATAGTTATAATTGAAGTAGAACTTTCGGTGAAAAGTACCTGCAGGAAAAACCGCAATGCATGTCTGCCGCGGTTTTTTCTGCAGCACTTTTTGGCTGCGGCTCGCATTGTGAGGCCTTAGCCTTAAAGGGATTGTCCAGACATTTTAATTAAATATATGTACAGCTGGATTCTTGGCAATCAGATGATTACAATAGGGTTTGCCCAGATGGGCCTCCCCATTAAGAAATGTGACTTTATATTTAATTATTATTGTAGATGCACAAGGAAAAAACAATGTTAAATAAGATATGTCTATATAGCTGCTTATGTTCCTGGTAATGTGACATGGAACAGGAATATTTCTTGTCAGTATAATGAGCTCCCAATGCGCTAAAATTCATCATCTAATCCTACAGTAAGTTATACTTTACTGCATTGTGTGTGCACTTGAGAAACCAAATATTTTCATATTTATTACCTACCTCCCAACATTTGTTCTTCCTCTAATGGTGACAGATATTTTTTTTTTCACATTTCTTAAGATTGTGAGACTGATTTTTGGATACAGTTAATAAATCTACATATTGTCACTCATCAAATATAACAATTATATTCAATAACATCAGCAAGTTACAACATAAGGGTTTAATACTTTAATATTAACATAGAGTTGATATTATATACATTGACTGGAATACACAATTGCTTGCATACAGTTTTTGCTCACTGTTTCTCACAGAGGATTATTATTGTTACAAGGAGAATTGAAGTAGAAGTCAGGGACAAAGTCAGTTTTGTTGGTACGATATTAATAGATGGAAATACATCATAAGCTTTTGGAATGTATACATGTTGTGACTGATTTTTGGATACAGTTAATAAATATATATTGTCACTCGTCAACACAGTATAACAATTATGTTCAATAACATCAGCAAGTTACAACATAAGGGTTTAATACTTTAATATTAACATAAGGTACACATTATATACATTGACGGCTATACACAATAGTTTTCATACAGTTTTTATGCACAGTTTTTCCCACAGAGGATTATTATTGTTACAAGGAGAATCAAAGAAGAAGTTAGGGACAAAGTCAGCTTCGTTGGTAAGATTTTAATATGAAAATGCCTCATAAGCATGATGATTTATGAAAAACATTCAGTGCAGAGTTTTGATGGGAGTGTGAAAGAACTAATATCCCACAAAATGTGCTATGGAGAATGGGGCTTATGGAAAGTGAGATCTTATCAAGTCCATCCAGGGCTGCTAAAGTTCTATAAATTGTATTATTATTTATTTTTACAGCATCATTAATTCCATAGTGCTGTACATTTGAGGGTTTAACATATGATAAACAAAATACACAACCCAAGTACAATACTAACAGTGACCAACTGGCACAGCGGAATAGCCTGCCTGCAAAGGCTTAAAATCTACGAGGGGAAGGGGATAGAGACAATAGGTGAAGGTAGGATTTGTACAGATGGTGGTGTAGTGGCAGTAGTGTATTGGAGGTTGCAGGCCTTCCTGAATAGTCTTCAAGGTGTTCTGAAGATTATGATTGTGGGGGACAGTCTTATGTGTCGTGGTAATGAGTTCCAGGGTATGGGGGATGCATGGGAAAAGTCTTGGAGGCGGTTGTGTGAAGAGCAGAAAAGAGCAGAGTGGAGTAGGAGGTTTTGAGAGGATTGGAGGTTACGTGGGGGTAGGTAGCAGAAGATTAGGTCAGAAATGTATGTAGGGGACAGGCTGTCGATGGCTTTGTATGTCAGCATTAACATTTGAAACTGTATTCTCTGGACAATGGGTAGCCACTGAAGCGATTGACAGAGAGGAGCAGCTGATGAAGAACGAGGGGGAGAGGTGGATTAAGCAAGTGGCAGAGTTTAGGGTGGCCTGAAGAGTATTTGCTGGGAGGTCATGGAGAAGAGTGTTACAGTAGTCTACGCAGGAGATTATGAGGGCATTTTTGTAATTTCAGTGGTGAGGAAGGAGCAGACTTGATGAATGTTCTTGAGTTGGAGGTGGCAGGAGGTGATAAGGGCTTGAATGTGTGGCTTGAAGGATAAGTCAGAGTTAATGATTATCCCAAGGAAATGGACCAGTGGGACATGGGTAATTGTGGTACCATTTACTATGATAGATGGGTCAGGTAGGGGGGCCCTGCATGGTTGGGTGAAAATGATGAACTCCATTCTCTCCATTGAGTTTGAGAAAGTGGGAGAAGAAGGGGGCTATGTGAGGAGGCTATTCTCATATGAGCTGGACATTTCCTCTGGGTAAAGATAAATAAAAATTAACTTCATTGATCCACATGGAAATAGTAGGCGAGACTCTACTGAGCCAATAAAGTGGATTAACAGTTTATCTGCCATAATCAATAGCATGTTTCTCTTGGAAAGACTGTTGTCTGGTGAGGAGAGGTTAAGTTCATCAGTATTAACTGGGGAAGGGAGGTTAAAGAGAAGGTGAAGGTGCACATTTTACAGATGTGGGCTTGTGGATATGATTTGTGGGCAGTAACACAAAATTTGGAATATAGACTGTTTTTCACCTTAGGTTATCTACTCAATGAATGATTCTAGACAATATCTGTGGCTGCAGCAATAGCTACAGAGCTTGTAGGGAAGAAAAATGTTTGTATGTAGATAGCTGCTGAAAAAAATAGAGTTAGGCATTAGGTTGTTAAAAAGGTCGTTCTAATGTGGCTATCATCCATATAGCCACATATATTATAAAGTTTTGGTTACCTCAATGACACCACTAGTCCTCATTTAAATAGTAATGTAGAAGGTTGATCTTCACTTTGATCAGTCATACTGTACAGGTAGTGTAAGACTGGGGTACCTAGTGTCCACCAGTAAAATTCATTCTGGGGATCCACAGTACAGCAACATACATATATTACCTGACACTTGTTCGCTAATTCCTAAAATGCTACCAACATAAATGTATTTTTCAGTAGTAGCTTTTTGCATAGCCCTTGCCTCTGATGGTTTCTGTCCTGTCTGTGAGTACCCTGCTATCTGGTTCTTTCCTTGAACTAGGGCTTTTGATTATTGGTGACTGGGGAGTCTACAGTTTAGTTGAAAAGGAGGGGTCTTGGAAAGAGGCATAGTGGTTGTCCTGACTCTGCACCTTAATGTCATATCAGCAGCCTAAAGTACCTACATGTACCTGCATGTAAAAATAAACTGGGTAGTTTCTTAAATAATCTACCAGTATATTATACTTAAGCATATTCTGGTTGAAATGCTCTACGATGAGTATCTGTATGAACTACGTTGAGTGTACTATGCCATGCCAGGTAAGCTGGGGGCCCACCTGGGATTCACCTGTTCAACTGTGGGCTAGTTTGAGCCGGTATACAGTAATATACAATTAAAAACAGATCTGCTAAAAAGACAAATCATCATTATGCTCTATATTTATGGCCACCTTTATCAAGTGCTGGTGACCAGCACACATCATCATGTCTTTTTTTTCTGGAACTTCAAGTGCTAGTGACTTGTATGAATATGTGACATCAACCTTTTTTAGAGTCTATATTTTATGAAAAAGTATGTAACATTTATTATGAACAATAATGTAAGGCTACATTCATACTGGTATTGTTTTGCCATTGCATTGTTTTTTGTAATAGGATCAGAACAATGGACTGGAAAGTTGACAGAATGAAGGATGTATACAGAGCACCTTCTGTTTGCATCTTTCATCATTGACTGTATTGTTAAAAAAAAAAAAAAAAAAAAAAAAAAGGACTGAGGCCAGGGCCCCACATGGCGTAAACTTCGCGGCAAAAACCACAATGTTTTATAGTCCCTGCAAAGTGGATGGATCCCATACACATATTGCGGAAAAATTTGCGCAACAAACATGCTGGGATTTCCAAAACCGACGCGATTTTGTCAATTATACCTACGAAAATGCTGGAGGTTTCCCTATAGGTAAAATGAAAGCAGAAAGTCCGCAGAAGAAACCTCTGCAGACTTTCTGTGAAAAGCGCTGCAGTAAAAAATGCGATGCATTGCCGCTGTGGTTTTTCCTGCAGTGCTTTTTTGCTACGACCCACTACGTGTGCCTTAGCCTAAAGCTTTCTGCTGTAGTGTTTTGGTTTCATTCCCAACAGAAGATAAAGTCCTATAACCAGGACTTTTTTTTCTGTTGAAAAAGATAGTGAACATGATAGAAAATTAGTTATGGGGAAGATCATAAGCAACGTCAGGTAATATAATTTTTTTGAAAGAGTAGTTGAAGTTTGGAACTAACTTTCAGCATAAGTGATTGGGAAATCTGCAGTATGTGAAATTAAACATGCCTGGGATAAGCACACGTCTATCCTAAGATTAAAACGGAAATATTAACAGAGCAGACTGGATGGATCATGTGGTCAGATGGATGAGCCATTTCCAAATGTTTTGGTTTTCAATAAAACTGAAACTTTTGTGACTTGTCTCAGGCAAACTTCTAAAAAAGGTACGAAAACAGACCCTGATGCCTGAGGAGGTGGCGGTTTTCCCTGTTTGAAGAGCAGAAACATTTCCAGGTTTTTTGTTTTGAGAGCTATAACATTTTTTTTTCCCACGGATTATTCAAATTATTTTTGAATGTATTTTTATGCAGCAGGGTGTTAGCTGTCAGTTACAGCTAACACCCTGCTCCATAAACGATCGGGGATTTTAACCCCTTGGATGCAGTGGTCAAACATGCTGTGGGCGCTCGCGAAGGGGTTAAAGGGCTGTGACATCACAGGGCTGGCTGCTGATTGGCTGCACGCATTTCATTGTAGGTGATCCCATGTTCCCAGAATTCCTTGCCCCATGTCCTAACATGTACAGCAGCCATTTTGAACTAAATGCGATTCGTTACCTCAAAGTGTGAGGAAATTCGGATTCGATTCGGATTGAATTCCACTTCGTCAGCTTCGATTTGCTCATCTCTAGTAGCAATATGTGTGACAGTGCAGCGGGGTGTAATATGATGGACCAGGCTGCAGAACATGTCTGCCTGACTGGTGGCAGCAGTGATAACTATTTAGGAATAGCAGCCAGCGTCAGCTGCAGTACAGTAAATGGAAGTTGCAGATAAAGGGTGACAATGACAACACTATTCAGAGACATCAGCCGGAAGTGTTTTAAAATCATCACGGATCCATGCCTGATTCATTTTGACAAGAGTAATTTCCTTCATGCTACCTGTGGACAGTTTAGTCCTTCTAGGTTTTACATCACCACCGGCAGCACTGAACACCCTCTCGGCCCTTACACTGGAGGCTGGATAAGATAAAACTCCCGTGGCAAACTGGACCAGTTCCTTCCACTGCTCTAATCTATTGGACCAGAATTCCATGGGGTCAGAGTTATGTTCTGAATTATAGGTGCATAGGTATGACTGTACATCTGGTGCACCCAGTGGGTGTTTTTGCCTGTTGTGGCTCTGATTGGCACTGTGAGCTGAAAAATTTCTGGTTCATCATCTTCCAGATACTGTACTGGGCCTGGCTGCTGTTTCTGCTACTGCTTTTAGTTTTCCGAGTCCTGACACTTATGGCACTGGCAGAGGAGGTGGAGCGCTGGCTGAGTGAGGTTGTTTGGGAGTGGGCAGAGGCCACCTGGGTACGCGTTCTACCACCAATTGCAGTAGTCTCCCTAAACACTGTGGCAAGCTAATTTTAAATCCCTTTGTGAAGCAGAGAAGAATTCCCCCATTTTATTTTTATAGTGAGGATCTAAGAACTGTGCCATCCAATACTCATTCCTCTGCATGATGCTAATAAAATGCTTGTTGCTGGCAGCATGGTTTAAGTCATTGATGGAGTAAGTTGCACTCCCGAGAGCTCTTGCCTTGCCAGCACCTGCAAAGGACCACAGCGCACTCTCTCCATGGGTAAGAAATTACTTCGCAAACCTTCCCCAGGGAACCCTGCTCACCTGTACCGGCCTTCCCAGATGACCCTGGCCACTTACCTTCTCCTGGCGCCTTATCCGCCTCGGCCCTCCATGCGGTGGCGGCCATCTTGGTCGGCTGCTTCTTCAGAAATCGAGCCTCTTCTGCCAGAATGGATAGCCATACAGGACCTCTGGACTTCCCCTCCAGGCAATACTTCTTCATCTCAGTCCTCTTTGGTCCCGCCGGGGCCCCTCGGTTCCCGGGCCAGGTTAGTCCGCTGGCCCCCACTCCCTGCATGAACACTAAGGGGGTATCCACCTCCTCCCTTAGCTCTACTGCCTCTGCTTCTGCTTTGCCCCTACAGAAGGGCGCCTCTCATGGTGTGGGGTCTCATATTGGGTCACCTCCAGCCTCAGCCCAGGCCTCTACAGTAACCTACTGGACAGGAGACATGGAAATAGAGTCGGACCCCCTCAATGTCCCCCAATGTTGTTTTGGACTCTGAGAATCCTGACCCGCCTTCTCCACTCCAGGCCTGTGATGACCCGGATTTGGCCTCCTCTCCTTTACTGCCTCAATGGCTCCAACTACTTGCTCACCTGCCAAACAAACAGGACTTCCAATCCCTTGTTTCTGAAGTCACTGAAACATGCCACACCGAAATCTCTACACTACGGAAAAAACTTCAGCATATCACCTCCAGGGTGGAAACCTGGAGGCAATATGTGTGTGCCTATCTGTGCCTATGTCTCCCAATTGAAGGACTCCCAATGTCAGCTTGTTAGAGACATGCAGCGCCACCTGAAAGACCTGGACAACAGAGGCCGCCATAATAATATCAGTTTCAAGGGCTTGCTGGAGGCCACTCAGGAGAAGGACCTCCATGTTACCTTAGAGGCAATTTTAAACACTATCCTGCAAGAACCCTCCACCACAAAATTAAACTTGACCATGCTCACAGAGCACGACAACCTAAGGGAACCAGCCCTACTTCAAGAGACGTTGTGTGCTGTGTCCATGACTTCACCTTGTTGTTTGACTGGGAGTTGAGCCCTCCTCCTCCTCTACTTCCTCAGCTGTGTCATACCGAGAAGTCCAAGAGATGCCAGCTGCCTTCTCCTGTCTAGCTAGGAGACCACAGGTCAAGCCTTCCTTTCAGTGATTCCCCACCCTTAGCCTTACTTCTCTCTTCTAGGTCCCTGGAATCTCCTGTTAGCATCCTCATGCTGTAGTTGCACTTTATTGTGTTTCATTATGTCGTACTGTTTGCATATACTGTTTTTTGGTCCCTTTCATTCTGCCTTAAATTACCGTTCATGTTGTTGGGCATGGCGGGATATACCTTCCCTCACTGCTCTCTTTTGTTACCTCCTACTTCTATTTAGTTGCCTTTAGTAGGCATCTCACTTCTCAGCGATGGTACTTGGCTGCCCTCCCAGTTCATATGTTTTGTTCCACGTGTCCTGGTCTGTTGTTTGTCTCTGTTACCGGAACCAACCTGGGTCCACCTCTGATTGTCAGGTGATGGCAAATTAAAGAATATATATATATATATATATATATATATATATATGTGTGTGTGTGTATCGTGAGCTCACAGAAATGACTAGTCAAACACAGGTAGTGTTTTTAAGGCTATTTTGGTTTTATTTGGTATGCAACATAAACCTTTATATTAATCAAAAGTAGACGTAGCTAAATCATAAGATTGTGCTCAGCAACATACATCATAAAATCATGATTGGTTGTTGGTTATCTATCCCCCACCCCCCAGTGCTTAACTGCAAGCTAGCATTTTATTTCACTGTTTTGCATTAATGACTCTGGCATGTTGCAAGAAATCATAAGTTCTGATATTTAAATAGAATAAACAACATCTCAAAAGCAGGACTAAATGCAGACTTTATTGCGACATGGTATCTTTCCATAAGCCTGAAGATAAAATATATTTATCCAGAATATTTCTATAACATCTCCACCCACCTCTCCTTCTTTTTTCCTTAGGTTTAGAGATCTTCTTCTTTTGGGAATGCCTGGGCCACCCACGTCTACAACCATGCCAGCCTCGGATGCTCTCAGGTTTCACAACTGCTGGTTGAGATCAGCTATTACATTTGCCATACTGCCTACTCTGTTCCCCAATGCTTAAGTGTGTTAGCTTGAATGTCAAGGGTCTGGGCTCCAACACAAACAGGCATATGGTCTTATGTGAGCTTCAGTCCCTCAGGGCAGAAGTGGCTTTTCTTCAGGAAACCCAATACAACCACACTGGTACATTACACTTTGCTAGACAATACTTCCCCACGGGCATGTGTACCAAACATGTCTCATTACAGTCACCACTTTGCATCTGGACCCCCAGGGTTGCTACTGTATGTTATCCTAGAGCACCTCTTCTATAGTCAACCCATCATCCTCTGTAACATGTATGCCCCGAACACCTCCCAGGTCCCCTTCCTTTCGGAGGGTCATTGGTCGCCTGCAGACTCACCCTGACGCAGCCTGATATTAGGTGGAGACTTTAACATGCCTTTTTCTGGCACTATGGATAGATTGTATCTATGCAGTGGCCCGCTAAGTGCCGCTCCACCCCTACTCACCAGGGAATTCCGTCTGATCAGGTCCCATGCCTTTTTTGATCTATGGTGCATTAACTATCCCACCGCTTGCTCTTACACCTTCTTCTCTCATCCCCACAACATGCATTCTAGGATAGATTATTTTCTCGGGAACGGTGTTGCACTCTGCTTACTGACTGTTGCTGACATTGGCCCCATTTCTTGCTCAGATCATGCTTCTATATCAGTCTTGCTATCCCCGACACCTTTCCCAACTAGACGATGTCATTGGTGCCTTAACAAAACTCTTATGCATTCTATCCCTAACTACACTACCTTGTGCACACATACTTGACTATTTTAGGGACAACAAGCAATCAATCCATCGCCTGCTGCCCTGTCCTTGGGAAAAACACAAGGCAGTCATGCATGGCCACTGTATTGCACTGGCAACGCGACTTAAGAAATATAGGAAGGCTTGAGAGCAAGCTTTGACTGTCAAAATACGTACGCTTACTGAACATCTAGCGGCTCGTTCTTCTTTGTCCCTTTTGCATCAACTAGTGGCGGCTCGAGCGGATATCCATGACCTGGCATCACCTGCTACAACTTCTTTACATGCAACAGCTTCTCTACACTCACCAATGTTATTATGAATGTGGAAATAAGGCACACACGCTACTGGCCAAAACACTGTGTGATAACCAGGTCTCCTCCACTCCCTATACGGTACGCGATGCCTCGGGTTCCCTCCAATACCATCCTGACGCCATTGCTACCACATTCCAGAACTATTACACCAAGCTGTGCAACTCCCCTCATGGAACCCATCTGGTCCCCATCCTGACACCCCTGCCACTATTACTTCCACCACCGACAGTCATCATGTCTTCCTCCTCTGCTTGCACACAATGCTGACTGTTCTCATCCAGCTCATCAAAAAGAGAAGGAAGATTGCTCTGATTAGGAGAAATGGATTGCTCATCAGGTGCCACATCACTACCAGGAATCTGTGCCAGTGAAGAATTTGAAGGAAACAAGGTTGACAGTCCAGAGAGGTAAATTATGTGTTATGTAGCAGGAGGAGGAACACACAGAAACCTGACTCAAGATCACATCACTCTTGGATACAATATGCTCCTATGTGAGATGAACCAGCTAAATAATCAAAAACTTCATCCTCAGGAAGTACAACAATCCTGCAGTTTTTTTTTTTAGATTAGCGGAGTCTGCACTACTGTGTATGTACAGTACAGACCAAAAGTTTGGATACACCTTCTCATTCCAAGAGTTTTCTGTATTTTCATGACTATAAAAATTGTAAATTCACACTGAAGGCATCAAAACTATGAATTAACACATGTGGAATTATATACTTAACAAAAAAGTGTGAAACAACTGAAAATATGTCTTATATTCTAGGTTCTTCGAAGTAGCCACCTTTTGCTTTGATTACTGCTTTGCACACTCTTGGCATTCTCTTGATGAGCTTCAAGAGGTAGTCACCTGAAATGGTCTTCCAACAGTCTTGAAGGAGTTCCCAGAGATGCTTAGCACTTGTTGGCCCTTTTGCCTTCACTCTGCGGTCCAGCTCACCCCAAACCATCTCGATTGGGTTCAAGTCTGGTGACTGTGGAAGCCAGGTCATCTGGCGTAGCACCCCATCACTCTTCTTCTTGGTCAAATAGCCCTTACACAGTCTGGAGGTGTGTTTGGGGTCAGTGGCCTGTTGAAAAATAAATGATGGTCCAACTAAACGCAAACCGGATGGAATAGCATGCCGCTGCAAGATGCTGTGGTAACCATGCTGGTTCAGTATTCCTTCAATTTTCCTTCCCACAGTTTTAGTTTCAGAAAAATTACAAAAGGTTTTTTCTTTATTTAATTTCTCACAATGATTGCAATCCATGCATACCAGTACAAATAGATGTAAATCCACATAAATTTTAAAAAAAACCTTATATAGGACACTATTCCTTCATATAATTAGATATATTGTTTCCAAAATGGTCTCTGGTATATATATGTTAGGCCAATTAAACCTAGTATTCAGTAGTCGTATTTTTACTTTCCATAGTTCCATAGTTGCCATAGTATAGCATCATATACAGGTGCATCTCAAGAAATTAGAATATTTTTGAAACGTTCATTCAGTAATTCAGTAATTCAATTCATAGTCAGCAGTCTTCCATGATCCTACTGAACAAGACTGAGGGACCATTTAAAGGCTTAGGAAACCTTGGCAGGTGACACTGAATTTACAATACTGAACTTTTTTACAATATTCAAATATTCTTAGATTTTGGTTTTTATTACCTGTAATCCATAATCAACATTTACAGAAATAAAACACTTGAAATAGAACACTCTGTGTGTAAAGAATCTAGAAAATATAGGTCACTTTTTAAATTTAATTACTGAAATAAATAAATGTTTCAAAGATATTCTAATTTATTGAGATGCACCTGTATATTAATAGTCACATACATAATTGGAAGGGATCCAACACAGTGCTCACCTAATATATATAAACATGAGAATGGAATACCAAACTGCCAATGAAACCACCAACAGAGTACTTACATTTAAATACTATTCTGGAGGTTTTTGCTGACAGGTAATTAAGGAATGCCACCACTCAGGATCACAGGATCTTCAGGAACTGATGGTCATCCGTTTACATAAACATTAATGTTAAAAAAGAAAATAGATCCATTTTTGTCGTTATTTAGTGTACTTAAAAAAAAAAAGGACAGAAACAGGTCCATTTTTCTAATAGAAATGAGCAAATCGAAACTGACGAAGTGGCGTTCCATCGGAATTTCAGGAATTATTTGATTCACATCGAATCCGTATTTACTCACGCTTTGTGGTAACGAATCACATTTTTTTCCTAAAATGGCTGCTGCACATGTTAGGATATGGGGCAAGGGACTCTGGGAACATGGGATCACCCACATTGCTATGTGTGCAGCCAATCAGCAACCCGCCAGCCCTGTGATTTTACAGCCCTATAAATACCCTCCGCCATCTTGGATTCAGGCATTTTCCAGTGTACTTAGTGCATGGAGAGACATCAGCAGGCACTAGGGAAAGTGGTAGAAAAGACTTGAAAACTGATATTTTGCTCAACTGAAGTTCAGGGAAAGAGCATTAGAAGTGTAAGGAAAGGATAGGGAGGAATTTATACAGAGTATTGAGGCAGAACAAGGTTCATTTAGGGTGTTTGCAGCCTGGGTAATAGGAACAATCCTATTACACCTTGCTGCATTATACTGCTGTTCTTTGCAGGTTTGCAATAGATCATACCTGTGTAATTCAAATTATTGGGGTTTTATTAGTCCTTGTGCAGTGCAGTTATATGTTGTAAATCCTTGTTACTGCAAGGCACAGTGTTCTACACCACTATACAGGCTCTCTGCAGCCAGGAAATAGCTGATTTTTGACGTGATTCGCCGTAAATTAATTCGGATCAAATAATTTCTGAAAATTCGGCGAACCGGCCAAATCGAATTTTTGAAAAATTCGCTCATCTCTAATGTCTATGTAAATGGATCACCATCAGTTTGCATCCATTTGCGTCCTTTTTTTCTCTCCAAGGGTGTACTGAGTTTGAGAAGGTTTGGAAGCACTGCCTTAACCAAATTGGAGCTCCTTTGGACATATCTGTAGCTGTCAGCCAATCTCATATGGCAAGCTTTACAGTTATGGTAATAGTACATTTACCAGTAAAATCTGCCACATATTTCTTTGCAAATCTGTAGCAAAATTTTGAAATGAAATCCATGCTGCACTGTGAGGGGTATAATCCACAGGGAACATCCACAACAGTACATGCTGTGAATTTTAAAATTTGTGCCATGTGTACCAAATCATCATCTAAAATCAGTGCAGTTGTTAGAGCTGTGTTTTGCATCAAGCTATGGACCAGTGTGATCACATAAGTAAAGCATATTTTATGCATAGGAATTAAACAACTGATAAATGAATTATCAGAAACTGCTACACAAAGACATTTTGAAAACTGTAAGAAATTGACATATATTAGAAAATTCCATCTTTTCATTATGCAAATAATATCCCTGCTTGTTAAAACCCGAATACATACAGTATGTATGAAATAGATCAACTGTATGCTTATACAAAATCATTTATATTGCTATAAATATGATGGCGGTCAAAATTTATATCTTATACTCTTTTGGTAGAACTACAAGTGCATCTCAATAAATTAGAATATCAAAAAAAAAATTTTAGTAATTCAATTGAAAAAGTGAAACACATATATTATACTGAGTCATTACAAACAGAGTGAACTTTTTCAAATGTTTATTTATGTTAATGTTGATGATTATGGCTTACAGCCAAGGAAAACCCCAAATTCATTATCTCAGAAAATTAGAATAATTAACCCAAAACAGCTGCAAAGGCTTCCTAAGCGTTTAAAAAGGCCCCTTAGTCTGGTTCAGTAGGCAACACAATCATGAGAAGACTGTTGACTTGACAGATGTCCAGAAGGCAGTCATTGACACACTCCACAAAGAGGGTAAGCCACAGAATGGAAGGAGTGGAAGGAAAAAGTCTGGTAGAAAAATGTACACAAGCAACCGGAATAACCGCAGCCTTGATAGGATTGTTAAGAAAAGGCCATTCAAAAATTTTGGGGAGATTCACAAGGAGTGGACTGCTGCTGGAGTCAGTGCTGCAAGAGCCACCACACACAGATATATCCAGGACATGGACTACAAGTGTCGCATTCCATGTGTCAAGCCACTCATGACCAATAGACAACGCCAGAAGCGTCTTACCTGGGCCAAGGAGAGAAAGAACTGGACTGTTGCTCAGTGGTCAACGGCGTTGTTTTCAGATGAAGGTAAATTTTGCATTTCATTTGGAAATCAAGGTCCCAGAGTCTGGAGGAAGAGTGGAGAGGCACACAATTCAAGCTGCTTGAGGTCTAGTGTGAAGCTTCCACAATCAGTGATGGTTTGGGGAGCCATGTCATCTGCTGGTGTAGATCCACTGTGTTTTATCAAGACCAAAGTCAACACAGCTGTCTACCAGAAAATTCTAGAGCATTTCATGCTTCCCTCTGCCGAGAAACTTTTTGGAGATGGAATTTTCATTTTCCAACAGGACTTGGCACCTGTCCACACTGCCAAAAGTACCAATACCTGGTTTAATAACCACAGTATCACTGTGCTTGATTGACCAGCAAACTCGCCTGACCTTAACCCCATAGAGAATCTATAGGGTATTGTCAAGAGGAAGATGAGAGAACCCTGACCCAACAATGCAGACGAGTTGAAGGCTGCTATCAAAGCAATCTGGGCTTTCATAACACCTCTGCAGTGCCACAGGCTGATCGCCTCCATGCCACGCCGCATTGATGCAGTCATTCATGCAAAAGGAGCCCTGACCAAGTATTGAGTGCATTTACTGTACATCCTTTTCATTTGGCCAACATTTCTGTGTTAAATAATTTTTTTACAGTTGGTCTTATACAATATTCAAATTCTCTGAGATAATGACTTTTGGGTTCTCCTTGGCTGTAAGCCATAATCATCAACATTAACATAAATAAACACTTGAAAACGTTCAGTCTGTTTGTAATGACTCAATAAAATATATGTGTTTCACTTTTTCAATTGAATTACAAAAAAAAATAACTTTTTGATGATTTTCTAATTTATTGAGATGCACTTGTATGATATTCTTCTACACGTAAATTGCCAAAGTCATTTGATAGGTTTCCACCAAGCAATTTTTTAGCCAAGAATTATTAGTTTCATCTTCACCAACATGTACCATTGGACAAAAAGAGCTGGTTAGATGAGAAGCTAGCAGACTGGATAGATGCCAGACCTTACAGATGGGGTAATCTTTAAGAATTATATCGCCCAATGAATCTCTAAAATGTGACTCACTCTGATTCACTGCAGTTCTTTACAAAGACATTATACTATCAGTAAATATGCAGGAAAAAAAGTACTAAGGGCAGTGTTAAGTTTAATTTACAGAAAGTCTGATGAGAAGTAAAAGATCAATTTAAATTAGTGTAAATAGATAACTTACCTGGTTGAAATTGTCAGAAAATGTATCTGACCTGCTTATAATTTTCTCTCCCAATCACCATTATCACTATGATTGTAGATCTGAAACAGTAAAATTAGAACAACCATACTAATACTGATATTAATCTGACTGAGGGCAAATCCAGGCTTATATTTACAGATCAGAAAAATTATTGTGCACTCAACTAGTCTTCTCTCGCTGTTTGTTCCTCAGTGTGTGCATGTGTTTTACAAAAATCCAGTGATCAAATAGTAGGTGAAGTGGGTCAAGTATACTACGTGACAAGAACAGTAACCTAGTTTATCTCACAGGCACGAAAATACCATAGAAACAAACTTTTTGATGTAATATCCAGTCATACCTTATAGAAATTCTTAAATCCCTCTTTCATGTGTCCATGTGTAGTATAGATATACTGCAAAGCCATTTAATTGTTTATCAGCAATATGTTTAATTGTCCTCTGGCTGTAACATTGTTTTATAACCATTAATGAATCTGTGGCAGGAAATCAAGGTTTTACCACTATGTTGAGTTCTAGTTTCTCTTCTCTGTGCATGTTTTGGGATACACAAATGTTTTTGATTTTGTAATACATAAAATCAGCACAATTAATCTCATAACATTTTTCTATATTTAATAAACCACAGGGAAGGAAACAAATAAGTAGTTCAGGATTACACTTTATTCAAACAATATGTTATTACACCATAATGGTATTGGTATCTACAGTATCATATATGCATTATGCATATACCTCTCTTGTATTAGACACAATTTCAATTATCTGGACAAAACACTTCTGACTATATGGCATAGTATCTAAAATAGAATTTCTGTAGTTTGTCAATCTATTGTTATACCCATAACAACATTTGAACCCACTAGGCAGCCAATAAGTTGCCATTTTCCTACATAAAGTATCGTTCTATGTGGATTATATCCTTCTTGAACTAGATTATCCAGTATGTCTAGCTGTATGGTATTTCAGTGGGGAGCTGTAAATGTCTGTTTATACAGTATTCAATTTTAGATTTCATGGCTCGCATGTATAAATGATGCGCTCTGTATACATTTCATTCTGAATAGTTTAAGAATCAATGTAGTTTTAGAGGGGGTTTCAGAAAAAGCCACTTTGTGTGCAAGAGAAAGACCTGTCGTTGTATTTATTACTATGCCAATTACCAGTTTCCCTGCTCTATGGGCTCTGTCTTTAATTGTTTTCTTTGATTTCGGCTTCATAAGTGGTAAAGCTCTTATTGGGCTAGCAAACACAGGGTGTAGAGAGAAGAAATCCTGCTCCACCCCCTCTCTCTCACACAAACACACACACATACGCCCTCTCACTCACACACGCAAATCAGCCGTAGCATGGTGGTTATTATACAGCAGCACTGAGCAGTGTTGCTGTAAATTTAGCACTTTATTGAGGTAGTATAGAACTTATTAGAAGTAGCAACAGCAATCTCTGTGTCTCTCTGCTTCTATTTGTGTGCAACAACTCTACCCATCTTTCTTATTTCCATAGATACAATGCATTAGGAAAGTCTTCAAACCCCTATACTTTTTCACATTTTTTTACGTTAAGGCCTTGTACTAAAATATAAAAAATCAAGCTTTCCCCAATCAATCTACACTCAATAACTCATAATGAGAATGTGAAAACAGAATTTTAGAAATGTTTGCAAATTTATTAGAAAGGAAAAACTAAGCTTTTGTCTGGACATAAGTAATCAGACTCTTTGCTATGAAACTTGAAATTCACCTTTGGGGGTCTTTCATTTCTCTTGACCATCTTTGAGAAGTTTCTACACCTTGATTGGAGTCCACTTGTGGTAAATTCAGTTGACTGGACATGGTTTTGAAAGACACATCTCTGTCTATATAAGGTCTCACAGCTGACAATTCATATCGGAGCAAAAACGAAGCCATGAAGATGAAAGAATTGCATTTAGATCTCAGAAACAGGATTACATGGAAGCACAGATCTGGAGAAGGGTAAAAAATGTTGCTGCACTGAAAGTTTCCATAATTCTTAAATGAAACAAATTTGGAATAACCAGGACACTTCTTAGAGTTGGATGCCCCACCAAATTCAGTAATCAAGGGAGATGGGCTTTACTAAGAGAGGTGACCAAGAATTGTAGCTCTGGCTTGTTTAGCTCCAAAGATCTTGTTTACAGATTGGAGAAACTTCCAGAAGGGCAACTATCACTGCAGCACTTCACCAATCTATTTTATGGTCAGAAAGAAGCCTCTCCTCTGTAAAAAACGTGAGAAACACTACGTGGAGTTTGCAAAGAAAGCACTTAAAGGACTCTCATATTGTGAAAAACCACATTGTCTGGTCTGATGAAACCACAATTGACCTTTTGGCCTCACCTGCTCAATGTCAATCCCTGCTATGAAGCATGGTGGTGGAAACATCATGCTGTGAAGGTGTTTTTCACTGGCTGGACCTGGGAGACATGACAGGATTGAAGGAAAGCTGACTGGAGCAAAGTATAGAGATATTCTTAATAAAAGAATGCTATGGACATCATACTGTGCCAAAGGTTCACATTCCAACAAGACAGTGACCTTAAACAAACAGTAAAGACAACACTTAGTGGCTTAGGGACAATTCTGTGAATGTCCTTGAGTGACTTGGTCAGAGCTCTGACTTGACCCCAATTGAACATCTCTGTAGAAACCTGAAAATGGCTGTCCACCAATGGTTCCTATCCAACCTGACAGAGCTGGAGAGGATCTGCAGGGAAAAAAAGGCAGAAAATCCCAAATCCAGGTGTGCAACCCTTGTGGCCTCATACTGAAGAAGACTGGAGGCTATAATCACTGCCAAAGGTGCGTCAACTAAATACTGTGAACTGAGTAAAGGGTCTGAATACATATGTCAATGCAATATTATTATTTACTTTGTTAGTATGGAGTATTGAGTGCAGAATGATGAGGAAAACTTTTTTCTTATTTTTTCTTTTTTTTTTATTTTAGCACAAGGCTGCAATGTGAAAAAAGTGAAAGGGTCTGAAAACTTACTGAATGCATTATATTTTAGGGCAGCAGCTGTAACCTGGTCTCTCAATGAAGTGATAATCCATTTTTATTACTGCCTCACAGAGGAACGATTTCACTGAATTGAATGTGAGTGATCAGCTGAAGTCAGTGCATTTAGCAGGTAAACTGGAAAAAGGCATCTGATCAGTGGAGAAAGAGACATTTTCTGTAATAAGATATATTGTAACATTTATTATCTAGTTTTGTACTATTGATTTATAATAAAAAACAAATGTGAAACTGTTGCCTTTTAACATTTGTGCCAAGATACCATAAATGAGACTGAAAAACGTTTATACATTTACATTAATGGTCTGAAACAAGTGGTTCTCTAGCTATTACCAAACTTCAAGTCCCCAAATGTCATGGCAGTCCACAACTGGGGCCACATCATCTCAATGTTCTCCCTAAAATATTTATTTTTGATGTGCAAATGTTGCACTGTTTTAGTGAAACTCAATGTGAGACATGTGTACTTACATTGGTAAGCTCTCCATTACCTGCCTGCTATTACTCTGCTTGGCAATCTAATATTGCAGCTCTACAGGCATAGTTAGAATTGGTTATTGGTTATACTATAGATGCTTAACGCAAGATATCATTCATTAAAAAGAAACATTTGCATTACTAATTGAACACTTAGCTGATTCTCATAAGACATGTTCTCATCCGCTAATTATCTGGTGAACATTGCATTCAGAATAATTCAATGTTGATGATAATTTGCTGTGCATTAGTATTTCATTAGCAATCAACGAGTAAATTTACTTTCCATAAAGGTAACAAACAACTCCTGGAGGTTAGATCTTGTTTTTCTCTGCTTAGGAGTCTTCAAACTGGAGAGCAATCTCTGTTCTTTAATGTGATATGGAAAGAATTGTGTGGCCACCAGGAAATATTTTTCCATATATAACATTTTGTTTACATTAGAGTAATACAGGTCATTTTCTCAACCACAATTGTTTTGAAAAAAAAAAATTATTAGGGTTAATATTAGAAGCATGGTTTCATAATGTTTTTTTCATTCCCAATTGCTAGAGCATATACTCATTTTTTTTGGTGCATCCCTTCCTATCTGAGGTATGTACATTAGCTTGATAATAACATGGTCCCTGTGCCAGAAGCCCATTAAACGGGTTTTCTGGCTTATTACATTTTTTTAAAAGGCTCATAATGGTGTGAAAAAATAATGTCATACTCACCTTAATGAACCCATGTAACATGTTCTGACCCTTTCTGTGTCCCCTGACAGTGTCTACATCCTCTTACCTCTGGAGATGGGTCATTGCTGTGGACAGTGTTTAGGCTAAGTATATAATTCCTGTGTGTCAAGATAGACCAGCAATGATTGTGAAAAGTGCCTAACACATGTGTCAGCAATCTGTGTGTATGACTTATTTTATGTTATTACACAATTTTTAGTTGTTGTTTTTCTATTTTTAATGTATAGCATAGACACATCTTGAGTATGCAGCCCAAAAGTCAAACTGTAGTTGTTGGCTTCAGGGTCTCTGTATGGGCCACTGTGTACAATGTCCTGATGCTCAATGTCAGGAACTTGTCAGCAAGGTCACAGTAGTGGAGAAAGGAATAAGTCCAGCAATGAAATGGAGCTAGTTCCACTTTCCAAAATAGCTACTCACAAAGCAGCAGAGGCTTTTATCCCATGTGGCCAGGCCCCTGATGGAGTAACAATTGTATTCCCTGTAGCATCTACTATGGCATATACAGTGGTAGCTACACCCCTGTACTGATATTAATACTGATCTGTAGGGGGCTGGAAGAATTTTTTTTTTAATCAACTTTGGTTTGTAAGTATAAAAAGGTTGCACTTGACAGACCAAGGTTTGTTTTAGCTGTAACTGTGTAACTATAGTCATAACATGAAGTGAACAAAGTGATAGTGAATTTTTTTTTTCTACAGTGTATCTGTTTGCAAGGATTGTTAGAAAGACATGGCCACTCTTTCAGAAACAGGACACTGTCCACAGGTTGTGTGTGGTATGGCAGCTCAGCTCCATTTAGGACAAAATATATGAAGGCTTATACAGCCATAGAAAAGATTGCCCAGCAAGACCCTGCACATATTTCACTTTTTCATGTAAACTCAGGTACCCTTTAAGCAGCCGAAAGTGTGGCAAAAGCATTTACATGAACATCCAAATATCACTGATATCTTGTTCGAATAGTCTTCAGTAAAATAAGAATGTTTGCATTTCCATTTTGCTTTACCAAATTAACAGAATAGACTATAATTGTGGAATCTGTAAGCAATGTCTTGTTATTTCATCTATCTAATTAACCTTATTACTGTCCACTATTATGTAGATTTCCAGTGCTAACAAAGTTTAATAGCACACAATTTTCATTAGCATTTCCTGTTTACTCAGTCATTTTTTTGATATTAGATTTAAGCCCTGTTACATTCTGCAGATTGATCTGACCATATGGATGTAAAATTCAGCATACACGTCTTAAAATGTCATTTGAATAAAAATGAAAGAACAACTAGAATTATTCTTTAAATAAAGGAAAAATATTTTATTTTATTAACTGAAATGTACATTATCATGGACAGAGTAACAAGTAACAATTCACGTTTTTATAGCACAGCACAGATAAAAAGATATCTCTTTCCTTGGCAAAAAAATAAAATGAATATTCTTATACAACAAATATTTATGCTGCTGGATCCTGTAGTGATGACAAAGCAATGGAGTTAAGCACACACTATCAATATGTTCTTGCCACCATGATTTTATCGGTAATACTTACATTTTATCTCATAGAATGTATGGTGAGAATTGCCAGCTAACTAACATGTTCATTTTCAATGGCAAAATAATTCTGGCATGTTTAACATGAAATATTCCAGGAAAAGGGAAGATAGTACAATACACTTATCTGATGGGTTATGAATTACAGTCCATGAGTACTAAGTGGTTCTGTCCCAGTACACAACATCAGAACATACTGTGGCAGCTTGGTCCTGCAATGTCTAATGGAACATTGCCACTTAGTGAACTGGATCCTACTGTACTATATATCGTCTGCAATACAAACAGCAATAAATGAGGATAGACCTGTGTAAACAGATCCTGATAAGTTAATGTACACCTTTTATGTGCATTTCTATACAATCTACAGCACAAACTAGAGTACTGCAGGGATTGTGAGGTAATCCAAAATGTATGGAGATTTTACATATACACATTAATCAATAGGAACCGTACAATTGAACATGTACTCATATTGATGAAAATAGCGTATATTCCATGCTCACATTTATTTACAACTAATTTGCCAGCACAGACCTTTCAGGTTGTTGGCATCTGAAACATTTCAGTCTGTGATTGTTGCACTTTGCAGATCAAGCTGGACATCAGATTTTATTCACTACCTTGAAACATGAGAGGCTTACATCTAGGGCCCATTCACCAGCAGGAGTTTCTTTCCAGTATAGTCCTTGTTATGGCTAAATTCCACTGTCCCTTTTTCAGCAGTCACAAATCCATGATAAATTCCGTATAACACTGTAGTCAATAACAGCAGCACCAAATATTGTATTAATTCCCTTGATTAAAATACTATACTAATGTTTTACTGTCATAATATATCATTTCTATATTTTAAAATATGATCATCACTGATTTCTAGATAAACTTTTGCAGCTCATGCTATTGATTCTGGTATATGCCATTACAATTTATATATTTTTTTAAATACAACACACTGCTTAAGTCAGACTGACCATTTGTAGAGCACCTTATTAAGTTAGAAGCCTTTCCTACATTATTCTATTCTTATCACCAGCCCAAAACATCATAACTTTTAATAAAACAGGTAAGCTAAACACTGATGTCAGATGTCACAAGGCCTGTAAATCAGATAGTTTAGTATCCTTCAGGACTGATGAGAAGTTGGATATTTTGAAAGGACATCAATTGTTGTCCTATGTTCCCCATTTGTCAAAGCTTCCTTTCAATCATGCTCCCCTAAACTGCTAAACTGTGTATGCTATATCTACCTATCTTACATTAACCTATTTAATATTAGAGCCCAAATAAATTTTCACTATACTATAGGTTTATCTGCTGCACAGCAATATACTGTGCATAAAACTGTCTAAAGGATGTGAGTTTGACCTGATTTCAAGGGCCACAACTGTGCATGAAACAGGTTACCTGCCATTTACTGAGACAATAGACAAGTTGTGAGAATGACTTCAGTGTTTAGTATATTTCAAGGAAAAAAAAACAATTATTTTGTTCATCTAAAAATCGGAATTCACAATGAGTTAAACTAGTTGACTGCCATCAGTAAAACAAGTCTGCTTATTTCAAGAAACAGTGTCACTCTTGTCCATGGTCTGTGCCTGGTACTACAGTTATTTCTCACGCAGTTAGGGCTGAGCTGCAATACCAGACACATGAAATGGACACTGTTACTGAGGTTAAAAAAACAGGCTTGTTTTACTAATCCTGTACAACCCCTCTAGGAATAGGTAACCAATCACTCATAAGCTGTTGAGGGCCCAATTTATTTTACTACAAAGTGCCTACTAACTAACTGATAATGCTGGTATATGGTTCAACAACAGCTAGAGTAATAAAGTTGGCCTATTCTAGCTGTAGTATAATTGAACATTATATTAGCTTTAAAAATAGATGACTTGCTGCAGTAAGTGGCAATGGCTAATGGATTTTATATCAGGTCAAAATAGGTAATTTACTTTCTACAAAATTCAGTGCAATAGAACATCAACCATACTTAAAGCACATAAAACACAGCAAAACGCAAAAGAAAAGAATGCAGCCTTGAACTAGTTGTGTACAGGCACAGTTTGAGTGTTTGAAGAGAGGTGGATGAAACAACTTAACAACTGGTTAGACAAACCAACATGAACATATATGACAAACAAATTTCAAAAGAAATATTTGATAAAACGTTGACTTAAAAAACGCCAAATTTACTTCTAGATGTTTAAGGCTGGTCAAAAAAAATATCCCCAATAAATATACAGCCCTCGTCATTTAACTGAAACATGCAGTACAAAAGCTTCTCTCTCTAGTTCTTAGAATTTTGCATGTGGAAACTTTGAAGAACCCTTATGTTAGAAGAAGACCTGCTAGCTTAGAATTGCAAGCCTGGATGGCAGTTACCTTTTTCACATGTATTGTGCCTTCCCAAGCCATTATGAAAGAGATCTGGCCTCTGCTTGCGTGTAACCAGTAATGACAACCTCTTTGCAGTTATCTGTGTGCAAACAACCAGAGACATTTCGGTACTCTATTACACAGTATTAACACAAATAAAAGTCATCTAAAAATACCAATGGAAATAAGAAGATAAAAACGAAATCCTACTGGCAGGACAACTGATTAGCAAATGATACGATGCCAAGCTGATGTTCGGAGCCATTTTGTAGCTCCTGTAATCTGCAACATTGCATTGATATGATGTGTAGACGAGATGGTCCATGCAATGGTCTGATCTGTTACACTGCGAGCTCTAAAGACAGGATCCCAAACATCTTCAGAATGGATCAGAAACTCACAAGAAATGAACGTTCAATGAAGTGTTGGTTATCATTTGGAAGCACATTGGTATAGCTGTATGTCCCTGAAAATATATGTGATTATTAAATATACTGGCCGATCCATCCACACTCTATCCTTTTTATTGCCAGAAAGAAATGAGAAGGTCAGTAGATATGCGCAAACTCCACAAGATAAATTACGAGCATCATATTGAAATGTTTGCTGACAAAATGGTGTTTCCTAGCATATCCAGTTGAGATTATGCAATGATTATGTTGTCTGGCCAGAGCCTACAGTTAATGCTACATTTAATTATTTCCATTATGTGGTCAATAGTACTTGAGAATATTCTATTTGTCAGATTGGTGTAGTCTGTTCTATAAGATAGATGGGATAGGAGACCGAGAACGTCTGAGAGGACAAGGTGAACTGTAGGGTGATGTTACTGGAGACAGTCTCAAGGCATTGCCAGTCAAGCCAGCTATGTTGTTTAAACTTCTGGATTTTTCATATCCTTTTACGAAATATTGCACAGACATCAGTTGAATTCAACCAGAAAAAGACAGAGACAAACAGTAAGATGAAATGCAATCAATTATGAGTCCATCAAAAAGGTTTATGTCAACAGTAATGAAGAGCTGAGACAATTTATAGGTCAATCGAACCCCACATACAGAATTACGTTGTATATAAAAAAAATAGGAATTATTAAATGATTAAATAAAACAGAACAAACATTTCATTACTTAAAAAAGTCATGCAGGGTCTAGATTTGATCTACAATTGTATTAGCTAACACAATATGATATGTTAAACTGTATGGTCAAAATGCATAATAAAAATACACAAAGCAACATGTGAAATGATAAGTTCAGTCTTGGATTGTCCTTGAGAAATAATTATAAAGCAAGGACTTAGGTGCAGATGGAAACAAATTAACAAACCTTCCATTCATAAGTTATTCAGTTCAAACTCTGTCAAGCTAATGCAGGCAACCATGCATTTAATGGGAGTATTATAATGAATTTACCATTCTCTAGGGCCAGTATTTCATTAATTCAACAGCATTTCATCTATAAACAATTTAAATAAATGTTTAGTAAAAAATACCAAGGTCAATATTAACATTCATGCATTTTTCTGGTAATCCTGTATTTTGTTAATTAGGAAAGGTAGGTAGGTAGATAGAAATTTGTAACATGAAAAAATCAAGTACCACATAGAGAAATGTAAAGATTTTCAAAATATCCCTTAATGTAAAGTCATATAATGGCTTTCCTCTATTTTTAGCTTTTATATTATTATTCTACTACATATGATAACATCATCTCACAATTAGATGTATTACTACTGGCATATACAGTAACCTTTCCAGAAATGCCTCTTTGCATGGTTCTTATTTATGTTGAACATGGTTATCTCATCCACGTTGCTCTCAGAAATCCAAACACTGAATCGAAAGAACAAAGCAGGTGATCTGGGAATTGTTATAAAGTTTATACAGTAATTCTTTCTATGTAACGTGTACAATGAAAATTGTCACTATGAATATAGAGTAATTTCTATATTAAGTAATCATCATTTCTGAACATTTTTGTAATTATGTAGTTGTAATTTATGCAAATTATACCCAAAGGTTCCTAGTTTCATTCAAGCCAAAGTGAAAAAATGTTTTTGTGAAATCTAAATAATATTATTTTATGATATACAGATGTGCCCCATTTACAAAAATCCTTTTTCTAAATGAGGACCCACCAGGGGTCCAGTGGGAATGTCATATTACCTGGTGCCAATTTAACCAACATGGTAGTTTATCCTTCAGGTTAAGACACCTCTCTTTTCAGATCACATAGGAAGATTGTACAATTATATTGTCATTGCACTCAGTACTACTACAAAGAAATAAAAGTATAAGAGGGCACCGGTTGAAAGTACTGGGTGTCCAAAGCCAATTGTCCAAATAACATAAACAGGTGAACAGGGGGTTAAAACATGCCCAAAAAGAACACTATATATATATATATATATATATATATATATATATATATACATTGTGTGTTATAAAAGTTGCATTTTGCTTTATACTGTAAAATTGTAGCAAACCACAATGAATAAAGCTTAAAACAGACCCATTACATAACTCTGAATAACTCTTGATAACATAATGAAAGAAATATACACTTTATACATTCAATAGTCAGTCATTCATAGCTTCCTTTTGTTACAATATTGCATAACAAGCTATTCGTGTAATGTTAAATAAGTGATCAATTGGGTTACCATTTAAAGGAACCCTTTGGCAAACCGTAAATATGAGTCCAGACCTTGTATAACAGGATAAAAGGTGAGAGTGCATAACACATGTATTCTCTTTTTGGTGTTCTCTGAATGTCTATTGCATGCCATGTCTCCTAGGGTCCTGAGATAGGCCAAACACAATGCATATGTTTTGACAGGAGTGTACATATCAGTATTACATTGCCATCATACATCTTCAATACTGCTGTTTCAATGCTAATATAGTTACATCTTAAATTGTTGTGTCAAAATGAAAACCTAGTGTCTAGTTTTAAATAGTAAAGCTCCTCCATTCATAAAATTGACAATATAGTCATAAAATGTAAAATTTACTGAATCTGACCATTGTTTGGCCATTAATACTGGAATAGTGAGTCTACAGCTATAAATGGGTTTTTCATATTATTAGCCATACATGTGTGGTCACTCTCCATACAATGCGAGATACAAAAAAAAAGGAAACACTTAACAATAGTCTAAGTGTCAGCAGTCTGGCCAAAGTTGAACATGCTTCTATGGATTGTTTATTTCTAAGAAGGTTAAGAGTGGAGAAATCCCTTAAATAATATACGTTCTTCTCACACCAGTCTGTCTCCATACATGTGTATTTATGTTCAGTCAAAACTCATGCATTGCTAATGACAGCCCAAAATTGCAGTGAAAAGTGTGGTCTTCTCAAAGAAGAACCAATTCAGATAGTATGTAAGGAAATAGAACAGGCAGACAAGTCCTTTCTAGGTTAGGGCTGCTCTTTTCAGAGTTGGTCATTTGGAACTGTTTCATAAAAGAAATAGTCCTATTTTTATATTATCTGGACCAATACAAAGGTACATGTGAATTGTAATGAAGGTAATCTTCTCAATGGAGGCTGTGTATCTGTTTTATTCTAGTCCTCAACTGTATCATGTAACTGGTCAGAGAAAAAAAAAATGTGTAGGTGGAAAATGCATCATGGACAAATCCTTTCTAGATTATGGCTGGCCTTCTCAAAGAGTTGGTCTTTTGAAAAGGTTTAATTCTAGAAGCACTCTGGCGAACAAATATTCTGTAACCTATTAGAAAAGTACAAGATGCAAATAGTCCTCAGCTGTATCATGTAAGAGACAGAGAATATTTTTCTTTATGTATCCTCCTATGTTTCCTCCTGCTTTCTATTTCTTCTATCACATTTTATTTGGCATAATCAGTTGAAATATTCCAAAATTTCTATATGCATGCATTGAAGAACTGTATGCACTTTGTGGTTTAACTTTACCTGAAACCCTGGAAAACCTTGAGCCATAGGATAGGTGATATGTGTCTTATTGCTGGGGTCCCACTGGTGGGACCCTTGCTCATTATGAAAATAAAATTCCTGTGTTCCTCGTTTGAATGGAGTGATGGATGGGTTTTATTCATTCTCAATGGTACTAATGGAGTTAGCCAAGTACAGCACTATCTTAATCAGTTCCATAGACTTTAACCACAACTACACTCAAAAGCAAGACAAAGAGACCCCCATTCTCATTCTCAGCGAGACCCTCAGGTAGGGCTAGGTGATTATGGCCCAAATCAAAATCATGATTATTTCAATATTTTACCTTGATTACGATTAAAAAAATATTATTTTAGGACATTCCCCTTTCACATGCCACGCCCCTATTTATATGCCATGCCAATGAATTTTGATTTTGTTACAGTTAGTGAAAGTGTAAGGCAGGATGGCAAGGATGCAAAATTATTGAAATAATTGATGTGAGCAAGTTCACAATGATTAATTGAACTGACATTCAATTTTGGTTATTTTTCAATTAATTGTCCAGTTCTACCCTCAAATATCAAACACTTTATACCTATCTTGAAAATAGATAATAAGCTATGATTCTGTGAAAACCCTTTTAATAAAATTTATTTGATGTAAAATAGGCCATCCTTTGTATAGCAACTAAGCCATACTATTGCTCTAGTCTGTGAGCCTAAAAATCAAAATATCTAGACTCTGATGTTCTACTTCTAGACTGTGGCTTGTTGTAGAGGAAGACGCTGAAAGACTTTGACCTTTTTTCAGCATTTTCAGATGGTCAAGACCCTATGGATCTGTAGGTAAGACACTTAATTTGCTGGTAGTGTTACTGGTGCATTTGCTAATGGTACTACTTTTTGCAGTGATCGATATAGTGTAGCAAAAATGCAGTGAAGAGGACAGAAGGGCCTCACTTTCTTAAAAATTGGACACCAAATGCTTTAACTAACTTGATTGAGAGATTTTCCTCATAGTGTACAAGTTTGGCTTCCATATTGGAATATTTTGTGGTTCACTGGCCTCATCACTAGAGTAGGATTTGGATAAGAAGGAAAAGAAAACCATTGCCTTTGGTCATATTTGATTCCCCAGTGTAGAAGGATCCTTTTTCTTCCTAACAGCAGCATAACCAACCCATGCCCCAAGAGCAGCAGCACCAACAGGATAATATGATGGCAATGAATTGGTTGCAATTGGTTGAAATTGATTGAGAATGATAAGGACATGGAAAGTCTTTTTAACCACTCTTTGTCCACAGAATGCTATGATAATGCCACACATGTTCGAGTAATAAGGTGCTACAATATATTTGCCCATGTGGGGACAAATTTGATGATGTTTACATACCCATGCAATTGACTACATCCTTTGGTTATATGAAAAATAATGCTACAATCAATATGGACACAGGGGTACCACTTCTCATGGTCATTCTCTTGCTTCTTTTTGAGCATCATGAAAATTTATGATAACCCTGGTGGTTTTACAAGTTATATGTGACCAATATTTCTCTCTTATTCTCAAGGTGGGCATTATTCATCCTCTTAAAGGGTTCCCAAGTCCTAAATAGTATTTTGCAATATTTCATCATGCCTTCAATATCCTTATTTTGATCTAAATGAGAAGGTAGCACTTGTTGCTCTTCCCTTCATCTTATTTGTGCCAATTTCACTTCTGCCTCGCAACATTTGCTTCAGCAGTTATCAGAAATCTTCTTCAACCCATCAGTGTTGTTAATTCTGGAAAACATTATTGTCATGATGTTACAGATGTTCACTAAGAGCCTCTTCGTCTATTAACATTTGCCTTGCTGTTCCTCTTACACAATATCATCTCCTCCTAAACTCCTGCCTGATTGACTTTAGATAATCTTAGGTGAAGACTACTGAGAAAAGATGCAGAGCTGGTCAGGTATCACTGCCTTCAAGAGTTAATCCCAAATCAGCATTTGAGTCCGCTGTACCTGAAGCCTACTTCTGAGTAACGCAACCATGGAAAAAATGTAGCTCACTCTGTCAATTGTGTCCGTATCCAGATGACTTCTGTTCTTGCTCCCTGCCCCAACGTTTTTCTCTTTAAAAGAACTGATAAAGCTGTTTTGTGGAAGAAGAAGTGCCTAGGCATGGAAACAATATCCGTAAAATTCAGTTTTATTCCATCACTTTTGACATATTAAAAACGCCAGAGCCCACACACAAGACATGAACTACAACATGTTTCAGAAATAATCATTACTGTGTGTCTAACTGTGAACCTGTAGCAATATTTACATTCCGAGTTAAAAAAAAAAAAAAAAACTCAAGAAAAGTGAAGTTAGCAAATAAGGAACGTTACTCTGTTATTCTAGATTATACAGTACATTTGCTGACTATATAGCAAATGCTATTGAAGGATGGAGCTTTACTTTAAAATGGGTTCCTTATTTTTAGACAAATCCATTTAGTTACTACAATGTCCTCAAATATATCAATATCTTTAGGGTGTACCGTAGGGATGTACATGTTGAAGCAAATATGCTTTATAAACTGCAGCTCACAAAATCTAGAGTTGGAGCCCAGGTTCAATTACAGACCAGAATTGTCTCAAAATGTAGAACCTCTTAATGATCACTGAATACATAAACTTTTAGCATATTTTTCCAACATATTGTAGCCTGTAACTTATTGTCATTTTGTGAAGAACCTGTAGTTTCTATCAAACTTTGTAAATACAGTATTTGCATTTGTCTGGAAAAACATCCTGTAATACAGCCTAGAGCTGAATTCCCAGTTCTGCTGGTTTCTATTTTGAATCCAGTTGACAAGCAGGCTGCCAACTACTTTTAACAGCTAAGCTGATGATTTCCTATGTCACAGTGCCTCGTGTAAAGATTACTATTCCGAGATTGTAAATCAACAGAGCAAGTTGTGTTTAAACATTGCAGGCAAAGAATGGGCAATTTCAGCTCTGAAGTGTCTGGAGTGCTGTGATTTTATCTAGCCAAATATAAGGGAAAGAAGCATTTTTCATTAACCAAATGTATTGCAAAACTAGTATATCTTTTATACTATTGACTTATAAAAAAAATGCAAGATCCATGGGGAGGACCCATTTCATACTATGCCTAGCTTTTGTCTTCTTTTAAAGCATGCCTGTCATAAGACTATTTTGATCTATTTATTGGAAGGATATTATCATGACAGGTATGCCTATTATACTATGTGAACAATATTTTTTATGCCATTTGGAATAATAGTTGAGCTAAACTATCATTATAATATGCAGCCCCTAAATGTTAACGTCAATCCTTTTAATTACATAATGTATATTGATGTAAAATATATTTACTTTTTTAATAAGGGCTAATAAGCATAATATAAATATGAAATTCTGCAAAATAAAGGGCAATTTTGGTAAGGAACCCAGAATCACCTCACTACTCTCCAACTGCTCCCGTTCCAGTGTTTAATGGTAGTCTGTACTTCTTGGTTCCATCTCGAAGACAGGAAATGCCAGCTCTGCCAATCATAGGCCAGGTGAAAAGGCATTTGCTGACCAAATGTCAGAATTGTAGCGTTGTAGGACTGATGAGTTGATTATCACTTTTTAATTTTTAACTTCTTTTGAGTCCTTTGCCAAAAATAATTCCCCTGTGTGATGATCCCTTTAATGAGCATGTGTAGTATATAGTGGCAGATATTAGGTATGCATTTGGAAATGTTAGTTCTCAAATCTCAATACAACTTATGCTACAGGTATGTCTTTTCTGTCATGTTTCCACTGCATTTTGATTGTTAGAATAAAACGGCAATTCCATCATATTCTATATAGTAAGAAAAAAATGAAATATTCATTTGAATACTATGCAAAATGCGTCTGCCTTATGACATATGTTCCAGTTTGTGCTTATAAGAACTTTCAGTTATGCAGATATGATTAAGAATGAATGGGAAATGAATCCTAGCCAAGGGGAATATTAATTAACAACAGTTCTAGGATGAAAAGTTGTTTGGAGAGGGAATGAGATTCCTATAATGCTGGTGTGAACTAATCCCTACATATGTACCATGCTGTAAAAGATTTTGCATTATAAAGTGTTCTGTTGTGCTAAGTGTGTATTAAAATGTTGACATGGAGTATTAGTTTTTTGTGATGTTTACAAGCTTTATTCTCTGTTGTACACTGTATATCAACCTTTACCCAATGGTTTTGATATATACTGTACATATGTATGTAGATAGATAGATAGATAGATAGATAGATAGATAGATATTGTTTGTTTCTTTCTATCTTTTGTTTTAACAGGATCATCTGACAATCTAATGTGTATGAGGTTCCTCAATATCAGGCTGACACTCCCTCAATGCTGTAACCAGGGAATTAGGCTACTGTTATACATAGCATGCTTATGAGGGAAGAAAGTATACAGTAGTTGTTTGATGCATATGGCTGGCCTTTGTTTTCATGCAACTTTCTCCTGCAGTTTTTGCAAGAAACCAATTACATTTTGTCATTTGCTTTTCTAAATAACAAGCAAGTCAGGTCTACTAAGTACTATTATATGAATCCAATTACAGTGGTTGTCCGGAGAGTTAAACTTTCCTTCTTCCAGTTTCATCATGCTAGACCCAGTGGTTCTGGCCTGGTTCCAAGCCAGGATGACGTGATCGGAACCAACCGCTTACCACCAGGCCACTCCGCCTCTCCTGATTTCACAGGTGATTACTTGTGCTATGGCAGCTGACTGATTATAGCAAAGCCAGCCCTCATGGCACAGGTAATACCTGTGAAATCAGGAGAGGAGGAAGGGGGTGGAGTTACCCAGGGTCAGGGACTGCTTCCGATCATGAGACCCGGGGTTGGAATCAGGCTGGAAACCCTACCTGTGGAAGACAGGTAAGTTTAACTCCTCAGACAACTCCTTAAAGTCCAGAGAACAAGGTAATACTCATGGTCTAACATACCTCAAGTGTTACTAAAGAATGTTGTGCAACTGTGCTGTCAAAAGAAGTGGATTTGACCAATTTGACAGTGACTATTTTTCCAAAGAAAAGAATGGTAGCCCTTACATCAGTGGACAGCCACTATAGAATAGTTGCCAGTATTTTTTTACTGGAGCTCACCAGCTCACCATGATGTTTGGCCTCCCCACTTGTGGTCAACATCCATACCAAAATTGCAAATATTGCTAGATTTTTTTACTCCTTTTTTACTCCTGATTTTTCTTCTAAAGCCAGTGTGATATTAAGATAAGCACAAAAAAAAATACTGTTGCTACACTAGAGATAGGAGCAGCCAGAGATAGGACTGTGCAACATTTGATCACTGCTGTTAAAGTTGCCGGCCCATCTGTACTTTACCTATAACTGGGAGACCACTCACCCTGCACAGATCCTTATATAAAGGTTAATATTATGATAGATTCCAGAGGATCAAGAAATTATGCATCCAGATTGGAGCATATACTGAGGACAATAGCTTCTATATAAAAAGTAAAGGTCTTTTATGCAAAGTGAACAATTTAAAGGGATCCTGTCACCATGAAAGGTAGTCTATTCTATTCTAGCCCTAACAGTGATTGACAGCTATTTCTATATGCACAAAGATGGGAGGCTGTCATTCACTTTTAGAACTGCCCACTGGGCTCAATTACTCACTGACAAGTTATACTGAATCTTTTGCCACAAAACTATATATCAATCTGCTCAGCTTCTCCTGCTCTATAACATGATGCCTGCAGATTATACAGCATCTTCACAGTGGCAGGTTCCCTTTAAATCTCAATGTTTATACAGCCAGTTTAGCATATTATGCTTTACAGAATAGCACAAAGTACAGTTTTCTCATCTATTCGATATGCAAGCAACTGTGAACTGTCTGTATACTTATATCATGTCAGATAAGGTCAAATAAAACTCCTAGGCCCTTTGTACATGACCGAGTGCCATCCGAGGCAGCTTCTGATGCTCCATTCCGATGATTATTGAGCAGCTCTTATCCTGCTCCATGACATTGGAACAGAAAGGAACTCCCCATTGAAATAAATTGGGGATGGAAGGCACTCGGATGTCACATGGATTCTGCTATAAAAATGGAGCTCCTCCACAGTTGTGTGCACGAGGTATTATTTCAATTATTAGCACTGAAATATTTCATAATTACAGATAAGTAGAAACAAAATTACAGTGAAACGTCTTTGAGATGACCATCCAAAGCTGTTCTGTGGCAAGGGGGTGGTCATTACATAAAAGATGGTCATTATACATAGCATATAGTAGATCTGAAATTTTGTCACAGAAAATCTAGTGTAGATAAAAGGATGGTCTTCTAAATGTTTTTTTAGAGATGATTCAATGTATTGTATATGGAAACAATCCTCATGAAACAAAATTTATCTTGATATTTCACTATGTTTACTTTCTGCTTTCAAACAACACTGTCTGAAAGAAGAAAGTAGCAAAGTTCTGAGAACAGTCAGGTAACATGAGCAGAATTTGAAAATACAAAATCACCATATAAGCTCCATTTTTATTTTTTTTACCTTAGTCTAATTAGATTGGGTATTTAGTCCTTTCTGCCCCCTAAATAACATGACTAGAGATGAGTGAATTTTGCAAAGTTTCCAAAACCATTCAATTCGATCTGAATTAATTTGCAGCGAATTGCATTAACCCCTTCCTGACATCTACCCTAATAGTAAGGAGCTGCCGAGAAGGACTTCCCGCAAACCACGGCGGAAACTGTGTGCGTACCCTGATTTGCGGGTGTCAGGGGTCTTATTATATATTGGGGTCCCAATCGCCCCCCCGTGATGTTTTCAGGGGGTGCCGCTGCTCTTATTCAGCAGCCCAGGGTCTGACCAGTGACCCCGGGTCTGCCACATCACTGTCCCTCCACATACCTGGTTGATCCTGCCTTGAATGGAGACTGTCAACCTATGCATCTGCACGGTCTAACAGCCTCCTATACACTGCAATACACATGTATTGAGGCGTATACCTATTGAAGCAGCGATTAGATATTGCTGCTTCAATATCCCGCCCATTGAAGCAGCAATTGGATATCGCTGCTTCAATCCATCCCCCCGCATTGAAGCAGCGATCAGATATTGCTGCTTCAAACACCCCCCCCCCCGCTAGAGCTTGTGCTCTGGCGCCCCCTAGACCCCAGAGTATAATAATCAGAGGCCCAGGGGAAGTGATTAAAAATAGCAAACACTTATACTCACCTTAACCTCACCTCTCCTAGGAACCCGGCTGTCTGACCGTCCTCCTCACTCCTCTTCTTCTTTCTGAATGAAGTCCTCCTCCCCGGACATCACTGCTGGGGCCTGTGATTGGGCCTCAGCGGTCACGTGGAGGCGCGATTAAGTCATTACACCAGCGCATTACGCCGGCACCGACGTCATTACGCTCAATCACAGGCCCCAGCAGTAAGACCTGGGGAGGAAGAGCTCTGGAGTTACTTCTGAGCCCAGGACAGGTGAGTATTAGCATTTTTTTTTATTTTTAATCACTGTGAGGGGTGCCGAGGGGGACAGGTAGCATGGCGGAACCCCTTGGATGCCGCAGTCATGTTTGACTGTGGCATCCAAGGGGTTAAAACCCCCAATCGGAAATATGCAATTCGATACATCGAAACGTGAGGAAATCCGGAATTGATGCGAATCGAAGATTTCCTGAAATTCGGATCAAATTCCACTTTGTCAGCTTAGATTTGCTCATCTCTAAACATGACGTTGTATGGGGTTAAAACAAAACCTATTGTGCCCTGGTCATATTGCTCATATATGAGCTAAATTAGGAAAAATAGCAGAAAGAAGAATGGAAGTTGTTTTGCATGTGGAAACCATCAAGACTAGTAATTTCTTTTGTGGATTCATGAGAAACTGTTTTGCGTTAAGTTTCATAAATAGTTTAAAAGCAGTAACTGTGGATCCTTTTTTTCTTATGCACTAGCTCCAATGTATTCCAGAGGTCTGATGTTCTCCATTTTTTATTATTTAATTTTCATACAGTGTAAATAGGTCTCATTAAACTAATAAATTATCTCCAGTAAATATGCTTAGTCTATTTCATTTGTATGTTAGCAATATAAGCACTATGTTTTTCATTAGGAATGGAATAAACCCAGGGAAGATTCAGTAACTTAAAAAATACAGAAATACACCTAAGCAAATTCATGTACATTCAATGTATGTTTAGAAGGTCAGTACTACAGTACATGAAATTTTAATTATATGATTTTCATTCAACAAACAAAAAAATCACACAATGCAAGATACTATAGTTGGAAATTAAAAAGGATGGCCTGTGATTTGAAAAGCATGGCTACAAACAGCAACAATCTTGCCCATAGGTCTTGTCTCAAATTGCAGCTCAAACTCCTATAAGTGAAAGCTGCAGTACCTGATACAGCCCATGGACAAAAATTGTGCTGTTTCTGCTAAGAAGCAGCCATGTTTTTCTTATCTTTGACTTTTCCTTTGATGTAGTGACTGAAAAAGTAGAACTGTTCCTCTAGCACCACCTTTTGAAAAGTAGCTCACTATTGATGCCTATTCTTCAGGAAGCTTAGTGACACAATCTGGGATTAAAAGGGTTTACCAGGATAAATAATTGATGACCTATCCTAGATATAAACCATCAAAGATCGGCAGGGGTAAAACAGCAAGCCACTGGCCAATCAGCTGTTTGAAGAAGTTGCAGCATTCAGGTGAGTGCTTCAGTCTCTAATTTACTTACCAAGCACAGCTCCATACATTTGCACAGTTGTTTTGCTTGGTATCACAGCTCAGCTCATTCACTTTATTAAGACTGAGCTGTGATCAGGCCATATGACTTATTAAAATGATGTCATATGGCCTCTGAAGCGGTGCTCAAGGAATGCCACTGCCACCTCAAACAGCAGATCCGCATAGGTCCCAGGTGTCAACCCTCCACGGATATTCAATTTGTGACCTATCCTAAGGATAGGGCATCAATTCAAAGCCCTGGAAAACCCCTTTAGGCTAAGGTCCCATGTTGCGGAAAGACAGCATTTTTTGTTGCAGATTTTGGTGACAAAGTCAGGAGTGCATTTAACAGACGGGAGAAGTATAAGTGCTTCCTTTATATTTTCCATTTCTTTTCAAGCCACTCCTGATTTTGGCTCAAAAGACTGCAGCAAAATCTGCAACAAAAAACGCAGCGTTTCCACAACGTGGGGCCTTGGCCTTAAAGTCACAGTACTATGCCTATGCCACCTTTTTCCAGGTGTACAGAGTCTTATAGGGTGTGTATGCTCTGCATAGTATCCTTCCTGACGTACGTCTATAGCCTGTCACCTAGCCAGCCAGTACCCTGCTTCACACTGATAAAGTGCAAAAACTGCTGTCTTTGGATGGGTCTCTTTTCCTTTTGGAGGAAATATTCTGGTTTGGCTTTAATCCCAGATCATGTTGCTAGGCTTCCTGAAGGCCACACACTGATCTATAGGGAATAGTTTTCCTTTCTGTATTAAAAACATTTGCTTATTCTTTTCCCAGAATTCTTAGCAGAGCATGCAAGGCCTATAAGACTCTGCACAACTGAAAAGGTGGCCTGCAAAGGCATTCTCCCTAAAGAGGCACAGTATTCCTATTGATCCTATTTTTAAACTGGAAAGATTTATTTAATTGAATGACAATAAATCATTTTTAGTTTTTCTATTGAAAATAAACACTTATGCCGGTCAGGTATGCCTATGTTCTAATATTTTCTTCTACTTGTTATTGCTATATTCATGTATATTATACAATATGTTTACAGGACAATCAGACATAAAAATAAAATGAGAACATGAGACATCAATGATTAAATGATCAGACTGAGCGACATACATTGCCAAGCAACGTATTAGCAAACATCTTTGGGAGATGAAGGAAATAAACATAGGAGCAAAGCAGTACATTGAACACCATACAGTCATTCATTGTGCATGAATATCTGAAGAGCACATTTATCAAGCGATGGACTGGTCAGCTCTAGTACAATAAGTTTAGATTTCTTTGGGTACATCTGCATTTATGATTGAAATAACCTCCTTAAGACTGTAAGATACAGTGTGCTTTTCATTGTATCGTGAAAATTATGTGCAAAACACTAAAACCACTAGAGCTAAAAGAGAATGCAACCAAGATTAAAGAAATTAAGAACCCCCAGTTTAGATGAACACTAGCAGGAAGCCAGAAGAGACTGGTGACTTGGCTTTAAAGTTCCATAAATTGAGAAGGTAAAATATGTGTGGACTAAAGAACAGATGGATGTAGGTGGGCAAAAACTTGACTGCCATCTGCTTTTCTGCTTATGGAGATAAAGGATTAAAGGGAGTTTGTCAGCCATAAATTGGTTACAAATCTAATCACAATTCCTTGTAGAGGTGATTTTACAGTTTCCAAATATGTCTCTGTTACTCAGATTTGGAGCTCCATTTTCATGTGAATTGCTGTTTTAATTCATATGCAAATGATAGGAAAGTGCTTTGAAGACATGTCTCAGTTTATATGGGCTTTGATCTCAGCTGTAGATTCCCAGACAAAGCACTTTTTCCCTAGTTTGCATGTGAATAAACCAGTGATTTACATGAAAATTGGGCTTCAATGATGAATAATAGAGGCATACTTAGAAATGTGGATTAGATTTATAACCAATTTACTGCTGACAGACTCCCTTTATTATGATATTTGTGGCAGACAGGGGCTTGAATGAAAGTGACTGACATCTTTGGGACTTCAAAATTGGATTTGCATTTTAGCTAATAGTAGTTATTGAGTTGGTGTTGCATCTGAGTCCAGGATGGTTGAGAGGTATAGATATTAATACTATTTAAGTGGATAGTGCATCATCATGACAAAGCTGAATTTGAAAAAAGACCCAACACCCAAGATTCTGTCACCTATCTTAACAGGCAACATTAAGGGGGTTGTCTAGTTTCAAACCAATATTGAGAAACCAATGTTATTGTTTGTATTATGAAAAGTTATATAATTTTTCAATATAATCTCTGTATCAATTCCTCACGGTTTTCTAGATCTCTGCTTGCTGTAATTCATTCTGCTTACTTCCAGTGGATAAAAATCAGTCCATGGTCATGTCATATACAGTCCATGGAGAGGCATAGCTAGGGATTCAACACGAGGAAAGGGGGCGGCAAACACATCCAGTAGTCTCTGAACTCAGATATGCCGATCCTATCATTATACCGTCACCATAAAGTGATAGTAAGTACAGGCTCTGCAGAAAATTTTGGTGAATACAGCACAGGAAACATTTCATGACTTATAGGTGATGTCTCTGACTGTGATTTGTCTCTAAAGTTTGCAACAAAGACATCTTTGGCTCCTTTTCTAATAAAAAAAAAAAATTCAGAGGGGTTCCAACACAGCTGTTTGAAGAGGACCACTGCATTTGATGAACACGCAGGTGCAGGCGTTGTTATAGTCACAGCACAGTAATGAGACATCTGCCTGGTAACGAGCTGTGCACAGGTGTGCTCATCACATGACCATTGACTGTATATCACATGACCATGGACTGCATATCACATAACCATGGACTGATTTTTATCAATTGAAAGTAAGAATAATCAATGACAGCAAGCAGAGATCTAGAAAATCATGAGGAATTGATACACAAAGAATATTGGAAAATTGCATACATTTTCAGTATACAAACAATAACATTTGTTTCTTAATATTGGTCTAAAACTGGACAATCCCTTTATCTAACTGAGGAATTTTTGAAACCGATAGTGAAGTAATGCATTATTTAGATGTAGAAATTGGAAGAGCTAATAGTAATTGATAGTCTATTACACTTTTGTCAAAGACAACTATTTTGTTGAGGAGAGACAGAATGCCATCTATATTTTTGTGATGTGGTTTATATAGGTCAGATATCTCAGCAGGTACCTGTATGTCTAAATAAACATAGGTCCTCAAATAGAAACTTTAAGAAAAGCAAAGAACAACAGGCTATACAGGATGAGAAAAAAGCTCAGAAAAAGCATGGTGAACCAACTGTAGTCTGGCACTTACATGAGCACTGACACCAATCTCAGAGTTGAAATGGTTAATTTTAGAAGAAGTGGAGGGTAATGATGTTGAACAGATAAGAAGTTATTTTAGAGAGAAACTTATAAGTTTTAAAGAAGTTGTCCATGAATCAGAGCAATCTGTCAGGAGGCCAGGGAAGTTGACAGATTGATCCAATTCCTGGACAACCCCTATAAGGAGTGTTGCAATTTTAATATTTTTCTGCAGTGCTTAGTTGGATATACTGATAGAAAGTTATCTATTATATTCAAATGGAGTTAGCAAAAAATAGTTTCTGTGAGAGTGTTAGCCTAAATACCCTAAAATTATTATGTCTGTACAAAAGAACTATTTATATATTTTTCTTGTTACCTTCATTATAGTAATCCTATATTTAATATTTCATGTTTGTTTTCTTAATTTTAGATGTAATATTGTAACATTTTGTATTTTGCAAATGGTGGGTTCACTGAGCATGCTTGAGAAAGTGGTTACAACCTCCAAAACATGACACATGACATAATGATGCACTACTTGGAGTGAAGTCTCAATGCTGTCCAAGATGCCAGCGATTGTAATTCATATGGGCCTTAACGCTGCTTGAAGACCACCCTGGATGAGTATTGTTATGAATATAACTGTGACTGGTTGCCTACTTTATTACATGATAAATAAATGTTACTGAATGGTGGAGTGATTATACAATCCACAAATAGTTGTGTGGCTGAAGAGAACAACACTCCACTCCACACTACTTTTAGTATAGATCCACTGACTGAAGATAAAGGTCTGAGCTGAACCATAGCTAAATATGTCCAGTATTTACCGTATTTTTGGATGATAAGACATGTCTGACTATAAGATGTACCCAGGTTTAGACAAGAAAAATGAGGAAAAAACATTTCATGTTTCTTTACTCTATTCTAGTGAACAAATGGAGTAGAGGGGTTAATGTCACTACTTAGTGAGGGGGCACTGAGGAGATTTATACTGTGTGTGGGGGCACTAAGGTGCATTATATTCTGTCAGAGGACTAACATGGCATTATACTGTGTGGAGGGCACTAAGGTGAATTATACTTTGTGGCTCACTAATGTGTCATTATACTGTGACCCTGTGGGAGGGCCAGTAACATGACATTCTTCTGTGTGGGGACACTATGGTGCATTATACTTTATGGGGGCACTAATGTGGCATTACACTCTGTCGGAGCACAAACATGACATACTGTGTAAGAGGCACTAAGGCGCATTATACTGTTTTGGGGAACTAATATGGCATAATATTGTGGGAGGGGCACTAACAAGGCATAATGCTGTGGGAGGGGCACTAACAAGGCATAATACTGTGGGAGGGGCACTAATGTGGCATTATAATGTGTGGGGGACTAAGGAGCATTATACTGTTTGGGGGGGTGACTAAGGACCATTACACAGTATAATGCTTTTAAGTGGCACACAAACAATTGACTGCTGTCCCCTGATACCTTACAACAGTGGGAGCACAGATTGGCAAATGTCTCTGCTGCTTGCACAGCTCTTGTAAGGCTATGGACTGAGGTTGAAAGATGAATGTTTCTCCCAACCGCTGTCATAATGAGGGCCAAGAGGCGGGGTCTGGATAGCTGGCGAATACCATCTGGTTTGGATTGCGGTCTGCTGGTTGAGTATCCCTAGCCTATGTAGAAGAAGGTTGTTGAACTTTCAAAGTGTAAATATGGCTTGGGTCATGGTGTAATTGTGTTGATATCTTATAAAATCTCAGAGGGAAAGTGTTGCAGTGGCAAGTACAGTATTTGCTTTAAGAGAAAATATTATAGTAAATGTCTAGACTATACATTTGGATGAGAAAACTGCCAAAAAAGAAATGAAGACTTCGGAGTTTCATAGATGTTAATGCTTTCAGCACCCAAAAGTAAATCTATAAGCATGTACCACTTTATAGCAATAAGTACTCACTTTTCTGCTATATTTATTCACATTTCTGTTCATTCTGTTTTCTATAAATATTATTTAGTATAAATTTCGGTGTGTTTACGTAGCATATGAAATTTTTTCTTTCAATGTTAGTATGTAGTTAGCTACATAACTCATGCTTGTAAATTCATCAGATTTGCTGTCTACAATAAGCAATGCTTAGCCACAAATCTCCAACAGCTTGATAAATAGCACACTATATTAAGGACAGAAAACCTTGGAACACCAGCTGGAAATCTAATATTGCATTTCTAGAGTTATAATTTTGCATCTTAATGGAATAACCTCAGTTTGTATGAATACAATCAAGAAGAGTGTTGAGGTCTGCTATAGCTGGAGTACCAACTGTTGTCCACCTCTCCTTTATATAGTAATATTTTTATATATTAATTTCTTGTTAAAATTTAAAAAGCCCATACCTTTCCGGATCCCTCCATCAGTATTGCACGAGTAATCACCTGCTGTCAGGAGAAAGCATGTTCCTGCTCTTCTGTTTTTGTCCCTGGTGCTAGAGCGTCTCATTGGGTGCCTTTCTCCGGGTGATAGTGGCTGGTCACTTCCTGAACTATCCTCACCTGGTAATATATAGGAAGGATTTGTACTAAAAAGGAATTACAAATAACTAAATGTACCAATAAAGTGTATTATAAAAATGTAAATAACTGAACACCACATATTTATTTTATAGGAGTGTCAAACATAAAACAATAAAAAGTAAAAGTATCTAAGACTCTGAAGACATTTTCCCCCTCCTCAGGCAAATTGAAAAAAGCATTTTCTCTGGCTTCCCTGGGTCAATGATAATTTTAACAGGTAAAAGGTTTAACTTGAACCTCTAAGTACTATAACCATGAAAAAGAGACATGCAATAAAAATGTACTGAAGACAATAAGATCTTATTAACCGACCATATTTCATAACATAGTTTTCAATCTAATGTTCCTATGTCCCCATACATACAGTGGGGAAAAAAATTTTTTAGTCAGCCAATTGTGCAAGTTCTTCCACTTAAAAAGATGAGAGAGGCCTGTAATTGACATAATAGGTAGACATCAACTATGAGAGACAAAATGAGAAAACATATCTAGAAAATCACAATGTCTGATTTTTTAAGAATTTATTTGCAAATTATGGTGGAAAATAAGACTAGCCAGTCTCCAGATCTCAACCCGATAGAAAACCTTTGGAGGGAGTTGAAAGTCCATGTTTCCCAGCGACAGCCCCAAAACATCACAGCTCTAGAGGAGATCTGCATGGAGGAATGGGCCAACATACCAGCAACAGTGTGTGCCAACCTTGTGAAGACTTACAGAAAACGTTTGACCTCTGTCATTGCCAAAAAAGGATATATAACAAAGTATTAAGATGAACTTTTGTTATTGACCAAATACTTATATTCCACCATAATTTGCAAATAAATTCTTTAAAAATCAGACAATGTGATTTTCTGGATTTGTTTTCTCATTTTGTCTCTCATAGTTGAGGTCTACCTATGATGACAATTACAGGCCTCTCTCATCTTTTTAAGTGGGAGAACTTGCACAATTGGTGGCTGACTAAATACTTTTTTTCCCCACTGTATTTTGGGTTGTAACAATTCTAATTGCAGAGTTCAAGAAAGTTATTTTCTCCTTTTGATAGAAAGCTGCAAGATATTAATAGGTGTTATCTGGTGTTAACCAATATGTTAGACAAATGTTGCAATGTATTTCCTTTTTTGAATAATATTACTGAAAATATATAAATGCTCTTGGATTCAGAGATTTTTTTTTCTTGATAAGAATTAATTTCTCAGGGATCGTTTGTATTTGACCCAAAACTATGTAGACAATATATAACGTCTACAACAACACAAGCAAAATTCTAATGAGCTTTTTGCAGATAAGGAACGTAAAGCACTGCAAAAAATTCTTGTTAGTTGTGGAACAGGAAAGTCAGTAGGAGCCATCTAGAAACTCATCTCTCAATACCCACTTGTGTCAATTTTATAACAATTAACTTCTTGGTATATCTGTTGAGTGTGAGAGTAAATCATAGTACCTGGAGGAAAAACTTGAAAACCTAGGGAGAACACACAAATGCCATAGTGATGTCATATCCTAATTCAGGATCTTAGAACTGCAAGGCAAGAGTGCTAATCACTGGGCAACCATGATCTTACAATCACACTGTTATTTGTAAATGTCATGACATTGGCATGCCCAAATGACCACTTAGGCCCAATCATAGGCCACAGCAGTGACCCCAGGGTGCATCATATCAATCAGGAAGCCAGAAGCGGATGCTGAGGGACCTCAAGAAGTATGAGAGATGAGGCAAGGAGAGTATAATGATTTATTATGTTGCTGTATCTTCCTTGAAACTCCACTTATACCCTGGGGTCTGACCCCTGAGTATAAGAGGGATTTGTGGGTAACAAACCCTAAAGTTTTAGGTTTGGGTCAAAACTGAAACTTTTGCAAAATTTGAGTCAAATCAGGTTCTGGCCAAATCATTTCACTTATCTCTATTTGTAAGTGACAAAGAAAATGCTTGACGACCATGAAGATGAACAATGTTCATCAAATTTCTATTAGTGACAAGAGCTATGCAAAATGTGCCTTTTGGTTTGACCTGCAATGCTGCATTAATATACCCTAGGAAAAGTAAAGAAAAATGTAGTAGAAGTCTCTGTATATCCATATATATTTCATTCCACAGTTGTTAATTGTTGTTTTATTGTACAGTTTGAAAGTTTAAATTTAGTTCCTCATTTAAGTATATATTTTGAATTATTATTTCTTGTTTGTATGCATTGCAAGTGCAATGTAATAGTTTAAAACTTACAGTAGGTTACATAGTCACATTTGGATCCAAAACCTGGTGAGCAGACATGCACACGCCATTGTAAGTTTGCAAAGTTAATCTTCAGCACCATAACTAAAGATCAAATGAACAAAAATGAAATTTTATACAGAACAGTAATAGCTGGACTATTGAGGGAGTAAGAGTTTCTTCTTTCTAAACTTTGGTTTCAATATTATCATCAGTTGTTAACCACATGTAATAGGCTAACTACTGAAGAGGACCTAAAAAAGTAAGTACATTAAATTACAAGCAATGTTTCTACTAAATATTGTTAGCAAAACTGAGAACTCCCCTTTGTATCACAAGGACATTTTTTTCTCTTTGAGAAATTTTGACTGCAGTGTGAGTTTTCCTTTATTTGGTAGGTGTCAATGGCAGGGAAAGAGATTCCATCCCACAACCAAATGATGTTATTATTACAACGTTATTACAACTGATTCACTTATTTTGCTCAAAAATTCACCAAAAGCTTCATATGCTAGTGCATCCTTATGGGCAACAAATCATTAAAGCTTCTGAAAATTATCTGCAAATACATCCACAGCAGTACTAAATACTCACTGTTTCCTTAAGCCTTTTCTTGCTTTATTTTACTTGAGACTCCTTGTATCACTGTTATTTACATGCAGTGAATCTGTGAAAAAACTACATTTCCCATGATGCATCTCCCTGCTCTCCCTCTCTGTGTTTGCTGCTCATAATAGGGAGGGGGAAGTGAGCTCCCAAATGAAACATCACAGCATCATGTGACCTCAGATGTGGGAGTGATTTATTATCTGTGATTTCATTGGAGGGGAGAGCAGGCAGATACATCACAGGAAATGTAGTTTGCTCACAGATTCACTCTGTAAATAACTGTAGATAACAGTGATACAAAGAGTAAAAAGTAAAACAATGACAAGCAAAGGGTGCACAAGGGAACAAGGAGTATTTAGCACTGCAGTGGATGCATTTGCAGATAATTTGTGAAAGCTGGATAACCCCTTTACGCAACAAAAAAAATATTCACCTCTAGGAGAGAGCTTAAACTTTACTTGATACAGAATATTATTATTTTTTAACCATGTAATAAGATTCCTACTTGTATTAGGCTGCCCAACCACAGGAGGATGGAATGGCTACTTCTGCTACAGAAGACAGACAGTTGCTTCTAAGAGTTAATCATCTATGGAAAAATGATAGATCCTTGTTAAAGAAGTTGTGCTGTTATGGACACTTATTCCCTATCCACAGTACAGGAGATAAGTGTCTGATCACTGGGGGCCTGATTGCTAGGTTTCCCAGCAATCAGAAGAACAGGGGAGCGATAGTCCCTCTAAAGCCCTCTTGTGAATGCATCGCCCCTGTGTTTGCGTGACCAGCACCCCATTCACAACTATGGGACTGTAAGCTCTGTCAGCTTCCACAGCCCCATAGAAGTGAATGGAGTGCCATCACACAAGTGCACTAGCACTACATTCACAAGGAGGCTTTAGTGGAACTTTTGGCCCCAACCTCCTGATTTCTGGAGGACCAGTAGATAGGGCAGGGGTCAGCAACCTTTGGCACTCCAGCTGCTGTGAAACTACAACTCCTAGTATGCTCCATTTACTTCCACGTGATTTCCAAGAACAGCAGAGCAAATATGCATGCTGGGAGTTGTAGTTTTACAACAACTGAAAGTGCCAAAGGTTGCCTACCCCTGGGATAGGGGATAAGTGTCCATAATGGCACAACCCCTTTGAGGGTTAATCTAAATTTCTTGCTGCCCCACATCAAGGAGAAAGCCGGAACGAGGTTGTGACATCATTTACTTTCCTTTTATGTCTGTTTCTAGTGAGATACCTATCAGATTATCCAGAAGTACCATTTTTAGATGCTCCAGTAGCATATGTAATACCAGTTAACCTGTGAATTTTACCAAGTGAGGTAATATAGGAAGTGTCATTGTACACTAAGCACTTACGACATGTGTCTGAGCAACATCCTCAGTGGCCATCTTGGCAGGAAAGTGTGCAGATTGACAATCACATGGATGGGATTATAAACAATTAACAGATCCCGAAGAGATGCAGCTCTTGCCACTGCTCCAGAATGGTGGAGGGAGCAGGGTCTGGCAGTATTATAAGGCTATGTATTTGACTGTCATTCAGTAGGCAGCTTTGGGAGTATATTTGTACCTCCTAATTGGTGCAGCCAATGAGAAAAAAAGTACTCAAATACACTTTGCAAATCATATATATATATATATATATATATATATATATATACACGTGGACTAAATTGTTTAATAATTAAAAATGCCAGACTGTAATTTGCCAAACTACATGTTGACAAGCCACAAAGCTTCTGGGAGAATGTCCTATGGACAGATGAGACAAAAAACAAAATTTTTGGCAAGGCACATCAGTTCTATGTTCACAGACGGAAAAATGAAGCATATCTTGGAAAGAACACTGTCCCTACTGTGAAACATGGAGGAGGCTCTGTTATGTTCTGGGGCTGCTTTGCTGCAACTGGCACAGGGTGTCTTGAATCTGTGCAGGGTACAATGAAATCTCAAGACTATCAAGGGATTCTAGAGAGAAATGTGCTGCCCAGTGTCAGAAAGCTTGGTCTCAGTCGCAGGTCATGGGTCTTGCAACAGGATAATGACCCAAAACACACAGCTAAAAACACCCAAGAATGGCTAAGAGGAAAACATTGGACTATTCTGAAGTGGCTTTCTATGAGCCCTGATCTAAATCCTATTGAGCATCTTTGGAAGGAGCTGAAACATGCCGTCTGGAAAAGGCACCCTTCAAACCCGAGACAACTGGAGCAGTTTGCTCATGAGGAGTGGGCCAAAATACCTGTTGAGAGGTGCAGAAGTCTCATTGACAGTTACAGGAATCGTTTGATTGCAGTGATTGCCTCAAAATGTTGTGCAACAAAATATTAAGTTAAGGGTACCATCATTTCTGTTCAGGCCTGTTTCATGAGTTTTCTTTTTTTTAAAATTCTGTTGAAGTTTGGTTGAAAAGCAATGTCTGACTTTCATTTGTTCATTTTCATAGAATTTTTATATATTATTACTTTTGTCAGATTCAAGTTATTTTTCTGTGACCATTGTGGGTTTTTCTTTCATTAAAATGAAATATACTGTATATGGAGAGATCATCAAGCAAGGAACAATAGCAGAAAGCTACAGAGATGCTCATTTTACGCTTACTGTACACTAACATTCTCCCTGGTCACAGTGCCCCCTCCCAGCTCAGAAGCAGAAAGTTTCATAGAGCAGTGAAGATTTCCTGAGATTTTTAGCGCTGACTGCTCCTTGAGGACCCAGCTCAAGACCAGGACCATTTTAACACATTGGTGGGCCCAGTCCAAATTAAAATGGCCCCCACATAGTATAATTCATTCTTACTGGCCCCATACAATATAAGTGGCCATGCCCCTGCACTTATAAATAGTAGTCACTCCTTATAAATAATATGTCCTGTTCACAGCTAAATGCACCCTTATCAATAATAATTATTCATATGCAGGGACAATCATTTAAGATTCTTTGCTTATAAATAATAATGTGTGCTTATAAATAAGGGTCCCTGCTTTTAAATAGTGCCGCTTATCAGTAATTGTCCCTCCTTATAAATAATAGTCCCCCTTATTATTGATAGTTCTCCCTTCTAAATAGTTCCCTCTTATAAATGGGGACTATTATTTAAAAGGGAGAACTATAAAGTAGTACTATTATTTATAACTAATATCCCCATTATAAATAATACTTCCCCTTTATTTATACAGGGGAACTATTATTTATAAGGAGGGGAACTACTATTCATGGGGACTATTATTCATAAGGGGGGGGAACTATTATTTATAAGGAGGGGAACTATTATGAGGGGGAAACTTAGTTTTAAGGGGGGCTTGTTTAAGGGGGAACTATTGTATATAAGGGGAAAACTTTTATTTTTAAGGGGGATAATATTTATAACATACCACCCAACTTTCAAAAGATAGAAAGAGGGACACAGAATGTCCCTCAATGCAAATTTAGCTCCACCCACTTCTACATTGACTCCACTCTTTCTCATCCATTTTTCTATGTGCCCACACACATTATAATCCTCCTACAGTCACCCTAACATTACATGCCCCCACATTATAATGTTCCCCTCCAATTGCCCTACAGTATGAAGAAACTAGAGGGGAACATTAAACAACTGGGGCAGCTAGAGGAGGACATTAAACCATGGGGGTAGTTAGATGGGGACATTAAACTGGAGGCAACTAGAGCAAGACATTAAACTGGGGAAGCTGAAGGGGGACATTAAACCATGGAGGTAGCTGCAGGGGGACATTAAATTGGGGGTCAACTAGAGGCAGACATGTCACCCTCCAGCTACCCCCATGGTTTAATGTACTCCTCCAGTTGCCCCCAGTTTAATGTACCCTTCCAAATTGCCCCAATGTTTTAATGTCTCCCTCCAGCTTCCCCCAGTTTAATGTCACCCTCCCAGTTTAATCTGCCCCCCAGTTTAATGTTCCTCTTCATCTCCCCCAGTTTAATGCCACCTCCATCCCCCCCCAGTTTAATGCACCCCCCTCCATCTCCCCCATTTTAATGCCCCCCCTCCATCTGCCCCCAGTTTAATATCCCCCCTTCATCTGTCTCCAGTTTAATGCCCCCTTTCATCTGCCTCCAGTTTAATGTCCCAACCTTCATCTGCCCCCAGTTTAATGTCCCCCATTCCGTTTAACATAATAAAACACTGATACTTACCTCTCCTCATTCCCCTGCCTCTCTATGCAGTCTCTTGTCCCAGACTGTTCAGGGAGCTGCAGGTGCAATGTGAGTGACATCCAGGGGCGTAAATACTGGGGTAGCAGAGGAAGCAACTGCCACAGGACCTGGGACATTAAGGGGTCTGGCTGGCCTCTGATGTTTTTATTTATTTAATAGGTCATTACCTGCTGGTGTATCAGCAAGTAAGGGGGCCCTATTTACTTACCGATCCCCGCTCCTGCTCAGCTGCCTGCGCTTCCCATTCTGCTGAAGCGGAGGTGGCTGTAAGAAGGAGCGGGGATTGGTAAGTAAGGTCGTGGGCTGTGAACCCCACAAACACTGCTATCATTATACTCTGGGGTCTTTTCAGACCCCAGAGTATAATGATCGCAAGCCCAGGGAAGGTGAGGGAACATAAAAAACAGTTCCTTACCTCTCCTGCACTCCAACAGGCTTCGGACCTTCATCCCAGACATCACCGTGGGCCAGGCCAACATCTTTATACGTCGCGCCACATGCCTGGCTCACGTGACGTCTGGTCCACCATTGAAGGAGGCCGAAATTAGCTGGGAAGGCCGGGGAGTGCGCTGGAGCCAGGGAGAGGTAAGTAACATTGTTTTTTATGTTTGTATCCTACCCTAGGTCTCCGATTATTATTCTATGGGGTCTGAAAAGGGTGTTCAGGCGCCACTATGGAAAATAATACTGTGTGCAGGGGCCACTATGGGGCATAATAGTGTGTGCAGGAATGTGGTTTGTGCGGGGGGGCCCCATGTCAAATGTTCACTTTGGGGACCAGCCATTCCTAGTTACGCCACTGGTGACATCATCACATCACGCCTTCAGCTCCCGAGGCCAGAGCACACAGAGATGTTCTCCACATAGACCGGTGAAGCAGGAGCTGTCTGAGGATGGCTCCTGCTTCACCATTTTATGTCATCAGCTGTGCCAGGACATCCTGCACAGACAGTTATGTATGTAAGTATTCTATGGCAGAACAAGGACTTTAAAGCTCCCTGCCCTGTCATAGGCTTCAACTGTATTGGCGTGCATAGCATGCCGATACTGTTATGAGTGGGGCTGTCCTGGGCAGAAATTCTGGTGCCCGGATCCGAGGGCCCCCACAACCATAGGGCCTGGTGCAAGTGCACCGTTTGCCCTATTTTTATAGCGGCCCTGCTCAAGACAGTTCAGATTTTAAAAAGCTTTAAAAGCTTTTATTAGTAAATTACAGAAAACATTCTTGTAAATTGTCCTAATAATATATCTCATATTTACATAACTATACCGACTAACAACTTTTTGAAAATGCATTAATTTCGGAACTTAATGTTAAAGGGATTGTGCAGAAATCGAAAACATTTCTGATTTCTTCTTCTCAGGAAGTGACATCATGTCCGTTGGTCACATGGCCATGCTGCAGTTCAGTTTCATTCATTGCCATGTGACCAAAAGATTTGAGGTCACATCCTGAAAAGAAGAAAGGAATCATATTTTCTAATTCTGCACAACGTCTTTAAGAAAATTATATGTTGCACATGACAAGTCTGTATTACTATTCTTCTACTGTACCTGACATGTTGTGCTCCATTAAACGGTTGTCTTTACCAAGGCAGGCATCCACCTGTGTGCTGTTGCATCCCATGTTAAGATCCATCTTGCAGAAGGTAGGAGAGCTAGCCTGAGCTCCATGAGGAATGTATTTCTTTCTTTTTCTTGGAAGTTTCTGCTTTGCCATTGCAAGGGAGTAGTACATTCCAAAATTGTTAACAATGACTGGAACAGGCATTGCAATTGTAAGTACACCAGCCAATGCACATAGTGCCCCTACCAACATCCCTGACCAAGTCTGTGGATACATGTCACCATACCCCAGTGTTGTCATAGTAACCACAGCCCACCAGAAACCAATTGGAATATTTTTAAACTGTGTATGCTTGCTTGCAGATGGATCATTTGGACTGGCACCTATTCTCTCGGCATAGTAGATCATTGTGGCAAATATTAAGACTCCTAGAGCCAAAAATATTATGAGAAGCAAAAATTCATTAGTGCTAGCTCGAAGAGTGTGTCCAAGCACTCTTAGTCCTACAAAATGGCGGGTTAGTTTAAAAATTCGGAGGATGCGGACAAATCTCACAACCCTGAGGAATCCTAACACATCCTTAGCAGCTTTGGAGGAAAGCCCACTTAGGCCAACCTCAAGGTAAAATGGCAATATAGCCACAAAATCTATAATGTTTAGTAAATTTCTGATGAATTCAAGTTTGTCAGGGCAGAAAGTGACACGTACTAAAAACTCAAATGTAAACCATACCACACAAGCTCCTTCAATGTATGTCAATGCAGGGTCAGTCTCAATCTCAATTAATGACACAATTTCTGTGCCATTATTCACAGTTTCAGTTTTATTGATGATGGAATTAAATGCTTCATGAGTCTCCAGACAAAATGTTGTTATAGATACCAAGATGAAGAACAAGGAAGCAAAGGCGATGAACTGCAAGAAAAAAAGGAAACAAGATATTATATCAGTATTATGTAGAGGTTTTTTTTTTTTTTACAAAAAAATAGTTTTAGAAAAATAATATACAATGATATGGACAACAGCTTTAGTTTATTCCAGAGCAATCAAAGCTGTTAGTTTTGGGGCCTGACATGCTATTTAGGCTCTGTACTTTCAGGAGGGCAGCTCCACTGTCCACCTCCGATTGGAGCCCTGAATCATGCTCCCCTGCCCGACACTAACTTTTGGATATTCTCACAATATTATCAGAATACTAAAAGTTGCTTATATGCCAGTGTTTAATTATTATGCCTTCACTAATAGTGTTTATTGCATAACATATCTAATGTATCTACTAATAATGGACTTTCACTCAAAATTTTAAAATTGCTTTATCAGAAGTCAGAGCTACAGACATAGTTTGACATTTTTCTATATTGCTTATTATCTAGTGTAACCTATCTTTTCAGAAAAAGACAACAAATTGTTATTTCATCAGAATATTTAAGGACCGGTTCACATCTGCATTCGGCTTTCCATTCAGGGAGTCCGCTTGGGACCCCCCGAACGGAAACCTATACGCATAGAAAAGCGGTAATTTTTCATAAATTAACATGCATCACTTCTAGGGGAGAGTATTTTCATAAGGCTGGATTCATGCATGCTGGTTTTGCTGAAGTTTTTTAAGCCAAAGCCTGAATATATCCAAAAGAAAGGATACATATTTATGATACTCTTAGCTTATTCTTTGTATCCATTCCTGTGATTGGTTCACAAAACTACAATAAAAACTGTGCAAGGGTTTCCAGGCTAGTACATTGCTGTATAGAGACTTTCCATACAGAAAGGAAAACTCCTGGTTCCGGTAAAATCTCCACTTAACATACAGTGATAAGTCTTTTTCCATTATATGGTTTTACATATGAAGACATAATGAAAAGACATCTGGTCCTTTGGAGGTCTGAAAATTAAGTAAATAGTACTTGTGTCATTATTAATTTAACAAAAATCCAGACACAGCATGTGAAAAATTAAGAACACCCATATTGCCATAGGAAATAATAGGGTAACTAGCAGCCAATTACAACTACTCAAATACCCTTGATTAATTGATCATGAACAAGTGTGACCACCTCTGCTAGTCTGGAGCATTCAAGCATGTGTTAAGACAATGCCAAGGATAAAAGACATGAGCAATGATCTTAGAGAAACAATTCTTACTGTTCATCAATTTAGAAAGGATTATAAGCTTATTTCCAAACAATTTGGAGTCCATCATTCTACAGTGAGAATGATTATTCACAAGTGGACATTAAAAACAACTGAAAATCTTTTCAGGATGTCCAAGCAAATTTACCACAAGATCAGGCCATATAACGCTTAGAGAAATTGTAAAAAGTATTAAATGTTCAAGTTCATGACAGTACAATTAGAAAATTACTGAACAGGTATGGCTTGTTTGGCAAAGTTGCCAGGAGAAAGCCTCTTTATAAAAAGAACATGACAGCACATTAGGTTTCTGAATGACCCACAAGACTTCTGGAACAATGTCCTTTTGACAGACAAGACCAAAGTGGAGATGCTTGGTCATAATACACAGTAGCACGTTTGGAAAAAAACAAACAAATAAACGATATCAGCACAACACCTCATAGCCGTGATGGCGAACCTATGGCACGAGTGCCAGAGAGGGCACGCAGAGCCCTCTCAGTTGGCACGCGCGCCGTCACCATATCTCTCTAACGGGGAATCCGGTCCAGGATTCCCCATTAGTGAGCGATCGCTTCTTTCAGTTGTATGTGCAAATACACATACAGCTGAAAGCTGTCAGTGTAAGCTGCGGTCCGCAGGACCGCTGCTTACACAGTACGTGCTAAATGCTGTACTCTGAAAGGACCTTCTGACATCATAAGGTCACATGACAGGGTAGGCGTGTCTTTGCTTGTAAGAAGCTCCTTCCACATGAAGAAAAGTATCACGAGCAGTGGAGGAACATGCAGAGATGTGGGGTGCAGGGTGTAGTGTGGGGAGGAGAGATGTGGGGCTCGGGGTGTAGTGTGGGGGGAGATATGTGGGGTGCAGGGTGTAGTGTGGGGGTTAGAGATGTGGGGTGCAGTATGTAGGGTGTAGTGTGGGGGTTAGAGATGTGGGTGCAGGGTGTAGTGTGGGGGGAGAGGTGTGGGGGGTAGAGATGTGGGGTGCAGTGTGGGGGAGAGATGCAGAGTGTAGTGTGGGGGAGGAGAGATGTGGGGTGCAGGGTGTAGTGTGGGGGTTAGAGATGTGGGGTGCAGGGTGTAGTGTGGGGGAGAGATGTAGGGTGTAGTGTGGGGGGAGAGATGTGGGGTGCAGGGTGTAGTGTGGGGGGAGAGATGTGGGGTGCAGGGTGTAGTGTGGGGGGAGAGATGTGGGGTGCAGGGTGTAGTGTGGGGGGAGAGATGTGGGGTGCAGGGTGTAGTGTGGGGGAGAGATGTGTGGTGCAGGGTGTAGTGTGGGGGGAGAGATGTGGGGTGCAGGGTGTAGTGTGGGGGGAGAGATGTGGGGTGCAGGGTGTAGTGTGGGGGGAAAGATGTGGGGTGCAGGGTGTAGTGTGGGGGGAGAGATGTGGGGTGCAGGGTGTAGTGTGGGGGGAGAGATGTGGGGTGCAGGGTGTAGTGTGGGGGGAGAGATGTGGGGTGCAGGGTGTAGTGTGGGGGGAGAGATGTGGGGCTCGGGGTGTAGTGTGGGGGGAGAGATGTGGGGTGCAGGGTGTAGTGTGGGGGGAGAGATGTGGGGCTCGGGGTGTAGTGTGGGGGGAGAGATGTGGGGCTCGGGGTGTAGTGTGGGGGGAGAGATGTGGGGCTCGGGGTGTAGTGTGGGGGGAGAGATGTGGGGTGCAGGGTGTAGTGTGGGGGGAGAGATGGGTGCAGGGTGTAGTGTGGGGGTTAGAGATGTGGGGTGCAAGGTGTAGTGTGGGGGTTAGAGATGTGGGGTGCAGTATGTAGGGTGTAGTGTGGGGAGAGATGTAGGGTGTGGGGGGTAGAGATGTGGGGTGCAGTGTGGGGGAGAGATGCAGAGTGTAGTGTGGGGGAGGAGAGATGTGGGGTGCAGGTATAGTGTGGGGGTTAGATATGTGGGGTGCAGGGTGTAGTGTGGGGGAGAAATGTAGGGTGTAGTGTGGGGGAGAGATGTAGGGTGCAGGGTGTAGTGTGGGGGAGAGATGTAGGGTGTAGTGTGGGGGAGAGATGTAGGGTGCAGGGTGTAGTGTGGGGGAGAGATGTAGGGTGCAGGGTGTAGTGTGGGGGAGAGATGTAGGGTGCAGGGTGTAGTGTGGGGGAGAGATGGGTGCAGGGTGTAGTGTGGGGGGAGAGATGTAGGGTGCAGGGTGTAGTGTGGGGGGAGAGATGTAGGGTGTAGTGTGGGGGGAGAGATGTAGGGTGTAGTGTGGGGGATAGAGATGTGGGGGGTAGAGATGTGGGGGTGCAGTGTGTAGTGTGGGGGAGAGATGCAGAGTGTAGTGTGGGGGAGGAGAGATGTGGGGTGCAGTATGTAGGGTGTAGTGGGAGGTAGAGATGCAGGGTGTAATGGGGGGTAGAGATGCAGGGTGTAGTGGGGGGGTATGGATGCAGGGTGTAGTGTGGGGGTAGAGATGCAGGGTGTAGTGGGGGGTAGAGATGCAGGGTGTATTGTGGGGTAGAGATGCAGGGTGTATTGTGGGGTGCAGAGATGCAGGGTGTATTGTGGGGTGCAGAGATGCAGGGTGTATTGTGGGGTGCAGAGATGCAGGGTGTAGTGTGGGATACAGGGTGTAGTGTGGGGGGAGAGATGTGGGATGTAGGCTGCTTGCAAGAGGGAGGAATGGGGGTGCAGGCTGCTTGCGAGCAAGAGGGGGGATGCTGTGGAGGCAGGTTAATTTAAGGTGAAATTGCCGTGTTGGAACTTTGCAATAATTTAGTGGGCTTTGGGTTGCAGTTTGGGCACTCGGTCTCTAAAAGGTTCGCCATCACTGCCTTATAGCAACTGTCAAGCACAGTAGTGGAGGGGGGGATAGCCTTCCATCCAACAGCTAAAGCTTGTCTGACACTCCGTCATGCAATAGGACAATGATGCCAGCCACACCCGCAAATCTACAACATAATGGCTAAATAAGAATAGAATCAAAGTATTGCATTGACTCATAGTCAAAACCTCAACCTAATTGAAATGCTGTGGTGAAACCTTAAGGTTGGATTCACACAAGCACTCCGTCCCCAAATCTGCTTGAAAAATGGGCGGAAACCCCATTATAGTCTATCGCAGGTAACTGCTTTTTAAGTGGATTGGTTTTCCGTTTTTCGGGTCCCCAAGCGGACACAAAGAAGGGAAAACGGGTGCAGGTGTGAACCTGGAGTAAGATAGATGCACATAAACAAATCCCCACAAACCTCAATGAACGGAAACACCGTTCTAATGAAGAGTGGGCGAAAGTTCCTCCAGAGTAATGTGAGAAACAGATAAAGTAATACACAAAACCACCACTTCAAGTTATTGCTGCTAAATTGGTTCTACAAGCTACTGATTCATGTGGTGTACTTAGTTTTCCACACATTTTTGTTGATTAAATAATGAAACAGTAGAATCTGTTGTGTTGTTATTCTGACATTGTACTTACCTAATTTTAAGACTTTCTATGGACCACAATTTTTTGATTATGTACTGGTACGTAGAGCCATAGAATTCAAAGAGGGTGTACTTTCTTCTCATGATGGCATATATGGAGCTTGCCTTTATGTTTATCTGAAGAGCAAGTTTCCAAATCTGTCCTTGTGCCAGAATGAATTGAGTTGTGATGAATGGTGAGCTGACCTTTTTTATTATGAGCCATTTCCTAAGTGAAGCATTTGTGTGTTTCAGTGTCCTTTAGTCTGCATTAACATGGGCTTAGCCAATTAAAAGGTGTAAAAGAAACCTTTCTCTCTGGATTAATCAGTGTAATTAAATCCAAGTTTATGAAACAAGTGGATCAGGTAAACAGCTCAATATTGGAAAAATAAGACACAATTCTAAATGTAGATAGAAAATACATTGAAGGTTTAAGTGGAAGACATTTATGAAGCCCTTCTCCAACATTTATGAATGTGCAGGAATAATTTTAGTCTGTGCAGAGATAGCAGTCTCACCAATACCCTATTATTGATGGAACCAAAAGGCCTCTGTATCACATAACAAGATACCAATTTATATACTATAAATAACATCGGAGGTCCCTGTTATTTGAAGAATTGAGTTGTGGCCATAATGTTATAGGGTTGTAACGTCTCTGCCTGTTCGGGTCTCTGCGCCACCCTCCGCTCGCACGCTGTGGCGAAGAAGGCGTGTTCAGTTTAATTCCTTGCGTAGGTTTCTTGCTGCTCAGTCTGAACATGGTCCTAGTCAGTGTAATGGATTTCCGGCCCCACCCGTGTTCTGAACATTTCTCTCTGGACGGTATAGAGTTAATCTCTTCCTGGCTTGTGTGATTGACAGCCTGTGTACCTATCAGGTCTGGGGGCTGGTCCCAGACTTTCTATAAACAGGTTGTCAGCCCTCACATAGTCGCCGGTTATTGCTCTGTCTTTGCCTGCTCTCCATATTATATCCCTTGCTATTTTGTTACCTGTTTCTCTGACCCTTTGGCTTGCCTTTTTGACTATTCTCTTGGATTTCGATTTCGTACTGCTTTGCTCGTTTGTTACTGACCCCTTGGCTTGCTCACTCTGCTTCTGTGTTGTTTTTGTCTTGTCCTGTTCTCTGTGCCACTTACCCAGTATAGGGCTTGTCTTCGAGTTGTCCTTTTACCGTTTAGGGTAACTGAGGCAATAGGAAGGGACAGTGGCTGGGGTGAGATTAGGGCTCACTTGTCTCTGTGCTTCCTCCCAGACCCTGCAGTAGTGTCAGGGTTGCTACGGTTGGCAAGACCCTTACAGAATAACAGGCCAATACATTCTGCCATTGCTTCCTATAGGGTCAGCATGGATCCTATTCAGGGCCTTGCAGCCAAGTTGGAAGGCTTGGTAGCTCTGGTAGCTGAGCTTGCTAAACAGGTGCAGACCCTTACTGATGCTGCTGCGGCATCCCCAGTTGTTTCTGCCCCTTTTAGGGTTAAGATGCTACTCCCCGACCGTTTTTCAGGGGATCGTGAAAAATTTGAGACTTTCCGGGAGTCTTGTCGCTTGTATTTCCGGATTAATCCACATGCATCCCAGGCCCAAATGGTGGGAGTAGTTATATCCCTCCTACAGGGGGATCCACAAGCTTGGGCCCTTAAACTCCCTCCAGGGGCTGAGGAATGGATTAACTTTGAAAAATTTTTTTTGTCTTTGGGGTCTATATATGCTGAGCCAGACCACATTGGGCTTGCGGAATCGCAACTCCTCACCATGCGGCAGGGCAAACGCTCTGCTGAGCAATATTGCGCAGAATTCTGCAAGTGCAGCGTGACTGCAAGTTGGTGTGAGTCAGCTCTAAAGGCCCACTTTAAACAAGGCCTGTGTGACCGTGTTAAGGAGCTCTGGGTTGGTCACCCAGATCCTCCCACTCTTGAGCAGGCCATGACTTTGGCTGTCCGTATTGACCATAGGATCCGGGAAAATGTTAAAGAGAGAATAGGGTCTGCTTCTTTCAAGTTTTCTGTCTCTCCCTCACTCTCTCCTGAGAAACCTGTTATTTCTCCCATGACTCCTGGTGAGGAACCCATGCAACTAGGAGTTATGGACGCCAAGATGCGACGAGAGCATCGTCTCAGGAACAACCTCTGCCTGTACTGTGGTGCTTCCGGTCATATCATACGAGACTGCTCCATTATACCCCACACACCAGGGGAAAAGCTTCAGTGCCTGAGTGGTAGTCGGAAGAACCACTCAGGCAACCAGGTATTTGCCAGTAGTAACAATAAGATGTTGTTATCTGTGTCTCTGTCCTCTGGGGACAGATCTGTTTCTGGCCAGGCCTTAGTTGACTCTGGGTCTGCGGCAAACTTTGTCACATTCTCGTTTGTCTCAGCTTTAGGCATTGAGCTTTTGCCACTTGACACTCCTCTGGCGGTTACTGGAGCGGATTTTGCCCCACTGGCCAGGGGTAAGGTCCGATTCAAGACCCCCTTAATCACGTTGCAAGTAGGTTCTGCTCATTCAGAGGTCATGAGCTTTTTTGTTATGGAGCATCTGTCTTCCGATATTATTTTGGGGCTCCCCTGGTTGAACCTCCATAACCCTATTTTTGATTGGGGTAAAAGGGAGTTGGTAAAATGGGGAGATCAGTGCTCATCCCACTGTATTGTCTTGCACACCTTAGATTGTGTCAGTGAGGAGACGGTCTCAGATGTAAAGGTTGGAAACGCCAGGCAAATAAAAAAACGTTTGCCTGGTCCCTCAGTGCCTGTTGTTGTTGTTCAGGGAGATCTGGAATTAAAGGCAGAGAAAATACTGGGTCCTACTAAAACTGGTTTATCTGGTGAGGGTCCAGTGGCCCCTCATAAAGGGGGGGTACTGTAACGTCTCTGCCTGTTCGGGTCTCTGCGCCACCCTCCGCTCGCACGCTGTGGCGAAGAAGGCGTGTTCAGTTTAATTCCTTGCGTAGGTTTCTTGCTGCTCAGTCTGAACATGGTCCTAGTCAGTGTAATGGATTTCCGGCCCCACCCGTGTTCTGAACATTTCTCTCTGGACGGTATAGAGTTAATCTCTTCCTGGCTTGTGTGATTGACAGCCTGTGTACCTATCAGGTCTGGGGGCTGGTCCCAGACTTTCTATAAACAGGTTGTCAGCCCTCACATAGTCGCCGGTTATTGCTCTGTCTTTGCCTGCTCTCCATATTATATCCCTTGCTATTTTGTTACCTGTTTCTCTGACCCTTTGGCTTGCCTTTTTGACTATTCTCTTGGATTTCGATTTCGTACTGCTTTGCTCGTTTGTTACTGACCCCTTGGCTTGCTCACTCTGCTTCTGTGCTGTTTTTGTCTTGTCCTGTTCTCTGTGTCACTTACCCAGTATAGGGCTTGTCTTCGAGTTGTCCTTTTACCGTTTAGGGTAACTGAGGCAATAGGAAGGGACAGTGGCTGGGGTGAGATTAGGGCTCACTTGTCTCTGTGCTTCCTCCCAGACCCTGCAGTAGTGTCAGGGTTGCTACGGTTGACAAGACCCTTACAAGGGTGCAGATAAACCATATATAGATTCTAAAGAATGTCTACTGTCATGTTAAAAATGGCAAAAAAAATCATAGCACAAAATAAGTTTAAAACATTTTAAAATTACTCTTTTTTATATAGATATTAAGTGTGAGTTTTGTTTGAATAGCAACTATCACTGATTTTTATGTGGCATGTGTAAATGAGTGTGCTAGCACTATCTGTTCTTACAGCCCTTATATTCCAATTGAGTTGACATTGAAACATTCACACTTGATTTACTAATTAAAGCATTCTTAAAAGTTTATCTTTCCTGCCATCAAAAAGAAATCATTGCCTATTCCCTTTCATATTTTTCTTCTTTCTTGAAGATCAAGAAGCCATAAAAAAGATTGAATGCTTTGAACAAGTTTTGTTTTACAGTATATGTCTGTATGAGAATTCTGCTATTATGTTTTATATTTTATGTTTATTATAGTAAAAGCTATAGACACCATTGAACTAAAAACAATTTTTATTGTTTTTCCTTAATGTAAATTTAGTCTCCATTAAAAATGTCATACTATATACTGTAGTTGCTGTAGCGTTTGTGTAACTCCCTTACATAGCTGGGTGTAATACTACTTCTGACAAGGATCGGAAAGCATACAGTCCATGTCTTTGCCAGTTTTCTCTGCATTACCTTTATGTCCTATAATAGTAGACCAGTGTTAGAAATACCAGCATTCAGTGGCAGAGGGGGGGAGGGTCAGGTCAGGGTGTGGAAAGTGAGGAAAGCATCTGTGCTTGGTGACTCTACAGGGTAAAAGTGGGGAAAATCGCATCTTTTTCAGCATCAGTGTTTCTCTGCACAAGGGAAATGATATTTATCATGGACTATAAATATCTCACTTATCTGACGTGTAATAAATAATTGATGTAGGGATCTTCCTCCTAGATCTAATCACTAACACTGAAACAAAATTTACAGATCACCTTTATTTGTCTAAAATGTAAATAGGTAAATCTGAGCAAATAGAATATAATCATTAAGTGCTCTGGGCCACAAAAGGCAGGGACCTATACACCATTGGCAGTGTGTCCATAATGTAGATGAACCAAGGGAAATACCCCTTTAGTTCAATATTTTTTGAGATGCAAGAAATGGCGAACTAGAAGACATTCTAATACAGAGCAGGAACAGTATGATGAACCAGTTGTCTTTGCATATGGGGTCAGACACTTTCCATGTTGATAGATGGTCTAGATCTACTACCACAATGGCTAAGCATATCTAGTAAAGCAAAGCTGTTTGTGCTAGCAAACATGTGAAAGCAAATTGTCAGAAGTATCCAAAGGTGTGTCTACACCTAATGAATGTACCTTTTTCCTTGTACGATTCTTGGAATGAGTAACTCATCTCCCAGTTATTTGTATATATCTTTTATACATTGAAACATATTTATAAGATCATTTCTAAGGTGTCTTGTTTGCAAGAAAGTACGAGATGTAATTTATTGGTTAACAGTTTGAGTTTTGAACCCCCCCCTTTAAGAAAGTACAATTTGGTAATTATAAAAAGGATATGGAATTACTTCCCACACTTTCAATATAAGAGTAAACCAAGTCCTTTTATTAATCTAGCTAACTGCCTTTAAACGCTCCCTAACTCCCCTATACCCTTTTTACAGTGCGTAGCTCAGTTAGTCTAGAAGAGATCCATTCGTTCATCCACTTAGACAGTACTGGCACCATTGATAAACAGATCATGTAAACAATCCCTGCTCTAAAATGTTTCTGCCATCCAGTGACAAGTTACAGTACATGAAATCACAGTTGCAACCAGCCCGAGAACAAATTTACAAGAGTAAACTAGGGAATATTTATTTTGGACTATCTCTCATTATACATCTGAATGTGTGTTTGTAAAATTGAACACAATTATTCAAAGATTTACAAAAGAATTGCAGGAAGAAGGAACTCTGTCCAGTAGTCAGGCGTGTGTAAAATAGTCAGTTGTTATTAATCCAATATTAGAAGACCCACAGGAAAGCCAGTTGACAATACTGTCTAAATTCTTGCAAGTTTCAGACACCTTAAATGTCCTTAGTCATGGAAAAATATCGCTGCTGAGATGGGAATAACTGCTCCCAATCCCAACCCCTAGGTGTAGCTTCACAGTTACAGAAAAGCGGAGCCAGGGACTTGGATGTAGGGGTTGCAAAAGTAGCAGCCTCTACCAGGCCCTGGAACCTCAAAGGACCCTCTGCTACTTAACATATTCCCTAATCGAAATAGCACAAGGTAGGTAGAGGCCCCACTACTTGGCTGTGTCGGTAAGCCTCACCCTAGGGGTCAAGACCTGGGAGCAGTTCTTCTCTGCAACAATTTGCCGGGATGGGAATAACCCTTTAAGCTAGAATCCTGATACGTTAGTTTGGCAAATGTGATAAATGCCAGAAAATTATTATGAAATTAGGATTATAAGGTTACATATATAATTCATCTGGTAGATTTAAGTTTTCATTGATAAATAGACAAATGGCTTTTCTCATATTCCACGTTAAAGTGTGGATTCAGAGAATTCAGCAGAGCATATTATATCACATTGTCTGGTCTTTTGAAAGCAACTTCATTGTACAGCAAAGAAAAAGCTGATCCAGTCAATACACCCCTCGCTATTTTGAGTGAATAGTATAATTATGTTCTAAGGAAATTACAGCACCTGCTATGATTAAGCAAAATAACAGTGCACTCTGCACTTGCTTGCGGTGCTATTTTGTAGTTCACAAGCAATATGTAAGTAGTATTTTATTTTAAAATAGAGATCATTGTGGAAAGTATTTTATTACACAACCTGAATGACATCATTTATTTTTCTACCCTGTTACATTTACTTGTGTACTCATTCTAATGAAGGGCTAGCTATGGGATAGTAATGTGATCATTTACAGCCCCTTGAGCAGCTATAATACTAAGTGGATACTCTTAGGATTTAAATCCAGACCATAAAATAAAGGCAATCATCTTGACAATGGTTCAAAGGTAGGGGAGTCAAACTGTAGTTAGTGATTACAACTAGAGATGAATGAATCGAAGCTGCAGAAGTGGAATTTGATCCGAATTTCAGGAAATATTTGATTTGCATTGAATCAGAACATATGCAATATGTCAATCTGCATACTGTATGTTAATCTAAGGATTTGTCAGCCTTGACTAGGCTATAAGGGCTAAAACTTGGATCTAGGTACCAAATAAAAGCCTTCAATCCTAGCTAGCTTAGCTACAATATCTAGACCACTGAACCTATTTAAATTTGGGTAGCAGGGGGAGCAGGATGTAGGAGAGGAGTGGAAGGAGGCAACCTGAAAGTGACATCAAGAAGAAAAATCAAAGCCTATGAATGTCATCTCTCCTGAAGTCATAACTAAAGGGTCATGTGTCCTGGTGGAAAAGCTCAACTTGGACATCCCCTGCGCAACTTCTTTTTACAACTGTCAGCTGCATCCCATCTGTATGTTATAGCAGCATTTACGTTTCCCTTTCCTTCTCCATATGGGCCTAGACCACCATGAGGATTTGTTCACAGCATGTCTGTCCACACAAACTGTCAGTGCCCCTCCACACTGAAAAACAGAAATACACGAGGATGCACATCTGTCTTTTTATAGTCAGCAAAACAGATTGCTTGTGTGAAAGCAGCCTAATTGTACCAAATAAAGGTAGCACATACAAAGGTAGCAAGTGTTTCTATTGCACAAAAATAGAAAAAACATAAAAAGACTATGCATGTTTGGTATGTCCTTTCCTCTATATATGTCCTGCATGATCTTGGCACTGTGTCTGAGCAAAATGGAGGAAATTTAGGGAGCAGATTCTGCTCTACATGCTGTGTGCAGTGTAAGCTAGTCTCTACCCATCCATTCAGAGAGAGCTGCAAAAATCATATAGAGCATTCAGAGGGGAAAACTGCAAAAAATTGCAAAATATAACATACATGATGGACAAACATAATGTTACTTCTAATGTACACAGCTTATGTCAAAAGTATAAAAATTGCCCCAGTGGATGTGTATTATTATTTACCATAATATTTAATTATACTGTATATACATTATTCAGTTTTTTATGCATCTTGACAGAATTTAGGCTATTTTTATGAAAATATTGAATCAAATCATAAAAACTACATATCAAGGAGCTCAGTGTCTCCTCTTTCCTTTACTGTCCATAAATTGTAGCATAGGAGACCTGAGAAATCTGCTTAAAAACATACTTTCCTTCTGTTGCTCCTACTCATTTTGTGCCACTACTAAATTTCTCTTATTAATCTTCATGTCATTTAATACCTTACTTAGACCATTCCTAATTGCATCACTTTCTAGCTACCAAAATCATTTCTGCTGCTGTCATGTCTTCTTCTGGCTCACATTTTCCATCATCATCCAGTTTTACAGCACTTCTGTAACACACTGCTGCCACTTTCTTTTTCTAAATTGTAGATTAAAGCATTACTACTATTCTTGGAATTCTTCATTCTTAATGTCTAATACTATGGTAAAACTATACCAATTATACAGTACAGTATATACATTGACATCTCAAGAAATGTTTTTACTTAAATACATTTTTAAAGATTAACTGTTACTTTGATAATTTTGCATAAAGCAATAGTACAAGCGAATATAAAGACCCTTGTAATATCTCTTATCAGAGAAAAACAGAAACATGCCTTACTCTCTACTTATGCTGTTTCCGCTTTTTCCCTCCTCGCCTCTTACTTGCTCAATTCACTGCTCGGGTCTGTCTTCAGTATGGGAGGTGGGAAGATTCAGAAAGCCAAGTGACCACAGACACAGAGATTCTGCTGCAAATAAGTACGTTTTAGCAGGTTATTACAGATTATTATCTCTTTTAGTAGCTTTTGTAACAATATTGAGCAGTATAGATGTAAACAAGGCACTCTGGTGATATACTGTAGAAATTGTACTATCTGCAGCAGGACATTCCTTCTCTCTCACTAAGATGCTCCCCCTCCCCCTCTCCACAGATTTCTATCAACTGCAATGCAATTTGTCTTCACAGAAGATGGATATGAGTGAACTGAGCAGTTTGAAAGGTGGGGAGAGCAGGAAAGAGGGCACATAAGTGGAGAAAGAAGCATTTTCTCTCATAACATACATTGCAAAGTTTCTTCACTTGTACTATTGAAATATGAAAAGATTGAAATGACAATCACACTTTAACATGTTAAGGATGTGAGCTAGTTTGATAGTTGAGGATGGGTTTCCTTTTGTATTTTTTTTTCCTTGTCACATTCTAAAAGCCATAACTTTTTCACTTCAATGCTGAAATAGCCATATAAGAACTTGTTTAGTGCGCAATGAGCTGTACTTTTTTATTGCGCCATTTTGAGAAACATATAGCTTATTGATCAAATTTGATGAAGTCTTTCTTAGTGGGAAAAAATTAAGTTATGTCATTCTTTTTTAATGTTCTAAATTTTGTGTGTCGCACTGGGCATCATAAATGACTTGCTACCTTTATTCTGCAAGTCAGTACGATTACGGTGATATCAAGTTTTTATTCGGTTTTTATGTTGTACTACTTCTGCATGATAAAATCACTTATTTGCCAAAAATGATTTGTATTAGTGGCATCATATTCTGAGAGCCATAACTGTTTTATTTTTCTAGCATCGGAGATGTATGAGAGCTTGTTTATTGTGAAAACCTCTGTTGTGTCTATTGGTATGATTTTAGGTTTTATGTGACTTTTTGGTCATTTTTCATACTTTTTTTGTTGTTGTTGGCAATGTGACAAAAAATAGCAATTTTGATGTGTTTTTTTTTTTTTTTTTGTTTTTTACGGCATTCACTGTGCCAGATAAATAACATTCGATTATACTTTGGGCTGTTATGGATACACCAATAACACGTGTGTTTTGTATTATTATTATTATTAATAATTTATTTATTTATTTAATTTCAAAAGACATGGGGGCACTTCCTTCATCTGGAGAAAAAAAGGTTTAATCTCCAGAGGTGACAAGGCTTCTTCACTGTCAATCTGTAGAATAGACTACCCAGGAGAGGGTTCCAGCAGCAACAGCTGACACTTTCAAAAATGGCTTAGATGCCTTTTTACAGCAAAATAGCTTTGGTGCTTATATAAATATATAGAATACTTAATTTGTTCACTTTTCCCTTCAGTCATGCTCTTTCTCATCCCTTGGTTGAACGTTATTGAGATATGTCTTTTTTTCAACCATACTAACATACACTTAGCCCCATATTGGAACTTGAATGCTCAGTGTTGCAATTGCTACTATAATACATGGCAAGACTTCTGCATTGCTGTGTATTACAGTATGCAAAGTGAAAGTGAAAGCCTCACTATTAAACATGCCACTGGCTTGTGATGATAACATAAAGAACTTCAATAGACACCACTGCACCATGGCAAAGCTTTGCCACACCATGATTGGTCACATTTAAGGGTTTAAACATCTGGGAACAGTGTCCTCACTAATCCCAGCCTTTACAGGAGGATGTCAGCTGTTTGTCATGGCTGATATCCTCTCTTGATGGCACCTGCTTAGCTCCTGAACCAATGCCATCTTCATGACGTACTATTATATCTGTAAGCAGGAACAAGTTCCTGTCGCTGATGTAATAGTACACTATGATGTAATAGATCATAGTTCATGAACTGTTTAAAGGGAACCTGTTGTCTCTGTTATGCTGCCCTTTTTAATCCTTGCAGCAGTGCCAGAGATGAGTCACATTTAATCATAAGCTGCCGCCCCCAACCCACCTGCAGCTGATTGACAGTATAAAGTGAAAACTGTTGATCAGAGTGGGTCATAAATAAACGTGACTCATCTTTGGCACCCTGCTGCAAGAATTAAAGTGTAAGTACTCCAAAACTACTTAACGTTTGCATATAACTGAAAGACAACTGAAATGAGCACGTCTGTCACTACTTTACACTTCCTTCAGTGAGGACAGCATAATGGAGATTATAGGTTTCCTTATCCTTAACAATCATAACTGATTTCTGATAACTGATAAATATATTTTTAATATAACACAGACAATTTTTGCTAAACTGTAATAACTAATTATTGATTTTAATATTAAAAGACAACTTCAAGTTTCATAATCTGCATAGCACTCATTCTCATCCTCTTATATGGTTACATTATTCCTCAGTAAATGCTAATATTCTTATAATTTATTCTGCCATTATTTGTGCAAGTGTAAATACATAATACACAGATATAAGGTTACAGTGCCTTTAATCTATGGGACACACCAGACTACCAATGGTGACTTACAAGGTACGTATCAGACTGTGCTGGACAATATGTTTCCTCAGACTACTATATCATATACTGAGCAATGCTTTCATTACAGAGTATTAAATTACTTCCACTGAATTTATTATTAATGACAATATTGATTGTGAAACTAAATATAATTTTCTAAGAAATAAACAAAAATCTTTACAGGAATGAAGTCATGTGAAGTCTATGACTATGACTAAAAATAATATATTTAAATGATGATTTTACTATATATAGTCCCTTCCTTTATACATCTTTGAGAATATCACACACACATGTACATTACTTGAGAAAGACCCCTAGGTGGGAGAATAAGTGGCATATTCTGGTTCCAATAACGTTTTCCATTCAGGGTCAAGATGCCTGCAGACTAATATTTTTTTATTTTTCTATAGTCCAGTTCACCTGACAAATAAAAGGAAGGAAATTCCAGTATCCATAAAAATTGACAACTTTATTTCATAAAGAGCCACTAAGGCTTGAAATGCACAAACAATGATACTTCACCTGTTTCTCTGATTTTATAGATTTGCAGTAAAGTTGATAATTTTTATGGATGCTGGACTTTCCTTTAGGCACTTCAGGACCAGGCCATTTTTCCTGGTTTAGGACCAGACACATTTTCAGGTTTATTTGTACAGGTACTTGCGGTTTTGAGGGCTATAACATATTTCCTGTGTTTTATTCTTTTTTTATGTTCTTTTTATCTTTGCATGTTTTTTCTTTATTTTAAAATCCAAAAATAGTTTTTCAAATGTTTCATGTTTTTTTAATAGCACACTATTTAGTGCTACTAAACATTTTTAAAATAGTTTTCCCTCTCCCTTATGATAACTTTTAAATAGGTGACACATATTTTTATGTCACCAGAGGTGGGGCTAGAACCTGTAATGTTGACATGGTAGTGGCATTACTTTTTTACTTTATTTTTTTGTCTTTTTTATTTATTTATTTTTTACTATATTGGGCACCCTATAAGGTCAGGGATTTCCTCTGTAACTGGGGCTGATACATTAGCCCAGTTACAGTAGGAATGCAGCCTCCTGAGCTACTCTGCAGAGCTGATCTGGGTCAGCAGCATCTCATGCAGTTTTCAGCCCCTGGCAGACCACATGACAGCTGGGTCAGAAGTGCAGCTGAATCATCTACACAGTGATTGGGAAGGCAGGAACATTAATAATACGTACCTACCCTCTCTAAAGGAAGTCCGCCTGTTGTAACAATTAGCTTGTATCTTAACTCTGTAGTAAGTATGTACAGGTACGTCCTTGCAGGGTTTAAGAGTGGACTGGCCAGAAGTATAAAGTCAATAGGCAGTCTGGAAGCAATTAGTCTTTATTAAATACATTCCTCGGTTTTTAATTTTAGAGGCCAACTAGAGTAAGTATCAGCAAATTATATTGAAGGCAGGATCGACTCCAGCTTTATGTGGGCCCTTGAGTGACAGAGTTACAGTGGGCCCCTTATGCTGCAACCTTATCTACCCCATATAAATATGGGACTACATAGTCATTTTAGCAGGATCACAATTCACTGTGTCGCCTTGCAACATCACAAATAATGAATGTGAATGGGACTTGGGCAACTATCACTTTCAATGGTAAAAAACATATGCACTGATATTTTATGGGGAACTGAGAATTGTGACCATGGCAACCTTGGGTAACATGGCAAAGTCCCCATGAAGCCCTAGTCTTTCATAACCAAAAATGAAATAGTGTTGTTTGCGCTTTTTTGTAAATACATTCTCCCGTCAAAAAAGGTTGAAAATATCAATTGCACCATTTTTATTTATGTAATTTCACAATCATCATAAATAACATGTCATACTGTATTGTATGCGTTGATCCAATTGCAAGGATACCAAATAAGTCTATGTTATTTACTGTATTGTAAAAACTGTAATTAAAGGGTACCTGAGTTTTCATGAAAAGTTGAAATATGTGCAGGGCCTTGCTAGGCAGTCTGTTATCTGGCTGTACTGTATAAGCCTGCATACATGGTGTCCTATACTTTTTTTCTGATTCTAATATCCCCATTTTAGCTGTAGGACATTTAATATTTTTTTCTGAGGCTGGGGGTATGTACAGTAAGGAGCAGTCTATTCCCCTCCACTATCCATTACTACTACTACTATTGATTTCTTTACATGTAATACTGTCATGAGTAACTGTAAAATAGCAAACAAATATCTGAGAAAAGCCCAAGAGAATATAATATAGGAGATCCAGGGACACTGGATGACAAATACAGGAGGTGATGCAGCTAAACAGATCTCTGATGTAGGAAAAGAGAAATATGAACACAATAAGGAAAACTGCTTACTGTTTATGTCTAAGGGTTGGTTCACATCTGCATTTGGTTTCCATACGGGGGAGTCCGCTTGGGGACCCTCCGAATGGAAACCTATATGCATAGAAAAGCGGTTTACATAAGGAAACCTGCGGACCCCTTAGACCATAATGGGGTCCATATGGTTTCCGCTCGGTTGTCACACGAAACATGCGGAAACATGCGGAGAGGAAAGTGCTGCTTGCAGCACTTTTCTCTCCGCTTGCTTCGTGCGGAAACCGAGGGGAAACCACGCGGACCCCATTATAGTCTATGGGGTCCGCAGGTTTCCTTATGTAAAACGCTTTTCTATGTGTATAGGTTTCCGTTCGGGGGGGTCCCCAAGCGGACTCCCCGTACGGAAACCGAAGGCCGATGTGAACCGGCCCTAACATCTTATCAGTAACAACAAAAGTATTTTTTTTTTTAAACTGTAAATTTTTATTAAAAGAATTTTTAATACAAACAAAACAAGCCATAACAAAAGGCCAGTAAAAACAGCGAAAAATTACAATACAAAAAAAAAAAAAGTACATAAAAACAGGGAAACGTAAAAGACATGGACATAGGTGAAGAACAGAGAGGGAAAGGAAGGGGAGGGGGACGGGAAGGGATGGGCTCTAGAAGCCTTGTGTAATACAGTAAGTATCCCAGTGGGACCAGATTGCATCAAAGGCCTCTATCTTATGATTAAGGGAGGCGGATAGATATTCCAGGCTACGAACATCCTTCATCCGCACTATCAACTCGGGAGCCGTATGGGGATTTCCCCCTCTCCAGTGCAGAGCGACAAGCGCCTTAGCCGCTGTGCATAAATAGAGGAATAACCTAGAAGTTTTCTTACCCAGATGTCTCGGGGGAAGATTGAGGAGATAGGTGAGAGGGTCTAATGGGACTCCCTGAAGGAAGAGGGCATTAGTGATAGTCCTAACCTCCGACCAAAAGGGGCGAATTAAAGGGCAGTCCCAAAAAATATGATATACAGTGCCCACTGAAGTCTGACAACGCCAACAGGTAGGGGGAATGGTCAGATTAAGAGAGTGAAGCAAGGCAGGGGTATGATACGAGTGCATAAGCAATTTGTGTTGCGTTTCCCTAAATTTCACACATGAAGAAGACCATATAACGCACGAGACCATATAACCTGCCACTGCCCAGGCGAGATCTGTGTACCCAGGGCCTCAGTCCATCTTGTCTTGTTTTTTTAATGCTATCTATGGATGGGATTTCCCGAATAACAGGGAGTGAACAGTAAATTAGCTAGAAGGGAGACACTTAATGGCAGGAACTCTAGAGAGGTTTTCAGGCAGAAAACAGCAACATTTTTAAATAAAGTGCATTACATTTTGGTCTAGAATCACATGCTCTGAATTAAAAATTATTACTTTTAATTTTCATCTTTGTCTTCTATTGTCAATGTACTGGTATATATATATATATATATATATATATATATATATCTTTAATATAGCTGTTACTTATGTCATTGATCACAAGTTACTGGTTATGTTTAGGTACATTCCCAGTTCTGCGCGTTGTTAATGTTAACCAGTTGACAGTGTGCTGACAATCACATCCATAGCTCAGCTGCCATGTTGCGATTCTTTCTACAGCATTGAGTTCTGAGCAAGGTACATTACTATACATCCCAGTACTATAATCTACATTTACATTACTCATTTTGTACTGAGTATAACATTTCAGAAAGGTGTACTGAATTGTATTTACCATGCAGCAGTGAGCACTGAAGTTTTTAGCACATATACAAATAAAACATATTCTTTATTGAGACTGTCAATATAAAGCTGTATCTTGGCTTACTCATTTCATTCATTTTTGTGGAATTGTTCATTAAAGGTGGCACCAAGCTGAGCTAGATATTTAGTATTAACCCAACTCCATTTCTATTCCATTTTTTGCATATTATCCCTTCTGATGGCACTGTATTTTACCAACATTGCTACAAAATGAGTTAATTTAGAATTATTACACTGAAATAATTTAATATAAAATGTTTCTATATTTTATTTTTAATCCAGTTATGCTCAATTAATCTCTTAGCTAAAGTGGACATCACAAAAATATTGTAACAACTGACAACATACTGTACTCTCTAAGAAAAACATATCTGTCCCAAAGAAAGACACATGCACTCCCGGGTTTCTTTTTGCCCCATTCAGTGTTAGGGACCAGGATAATATTTGGTCTCAAAATTTAGTGTGGCACCATTGTCTCCTTAATTTTATCTATTACAATTCAACACATGCTTTATGAAATATACAGACTCATATTTTTATTTAAATATAATTTCTTCTTTCTTGATCACATTTGAATCATAGGAATGACACACCACCGCAAACTACCTATACATTTTTTTTCTAGCAATTGTAGTTTTTAGTACAGAACAAAACACATTAAAGGCCCCATGTTGCGTAAATGCATGTTTTTGTTGCAGATTTTGTTGCGATGGCTACAAATGGAATGGTAAATATATAGGAAGTTCTTATACTTCTACCTTATGCTCAATCCACTCCTGGCTTTGGCTCAAAAAACCACAGCAAAATCTGCAACAAAAAAGCTGTTTTTCCACAACGTGGTGCCTTAGCTTTAGTCAGTTAAATTTGCTCTAGCTTGTTTTTTTCTTCAGAAGCCTCATATTGGAAACATGAAAAAAGAAATTCAACATCAAATTGGCATCCAAAAGTTTAAATGGTCACTAACTTTTCAACACACTTTGCATAAATTAGTAAATCAATAGTACAAGAAAGCTTTTCAGCTCCCCCCCAATTCAAAAACTGACACTCACTCTGAAATCTCTCCAGACTCTTGGGACACCGTTCACAGAGGTACCCAAGTATATGTATCCGTAGAAGTCTATGGAGAGAGGGTAGGAGCAAAGTGAGAGATAAGGAAGTGCAGAGAGAGAAGGCTCAATAGTATTATACTGACGCTGTTGGTGCTGCTAGTTCTGAGTAAGTAACAGAAGTTAATGAGCAGAATCTCCTATTTTCTCCATGTGCTATCTATGGGAGACATCAAAATACCATCAAAGAGGGTGAGAACCAAATACTAAAACCAAGCTCTTGATCACAAAAGTATATGCAACCCAAATATAAAGGAGTGTTAAAAAGTTATGGCTCCCATGTCCTGAAGCCCAACAGTAGATGCAGGGGCCTGAGTACACATTGCAATGCAATGGTCTTACCACCTCAGATATGAAATTCACTGCAGAAATGTATACAGGTATGATCAGTCGCGATGAGGGATGGTTTCTGTACCTAACTACCTATCAAAACAAGGTAAAGATGCCTGTTCCCTTTAGGAATGCTATCCTGAAACAAGAATGAAACAAGAACTCTAGAGGTATGTAATATCTTCATGTAGCAATTATGAGCCAATGGGAAAAGTTTGGATCAGGCAGCCATTGCTATGATACTGCCAGTAAGGATTACAGACAAGGAAGCAGTGTGTTTTATGTATGGTATGAACACACAAGCATACTTTGGTAATAATGTATACCGCTAAATTTACAGAACCATATGTACTCCAGGTGCCACTGTGCACATTGCTCTGCATGAATAAACTTTTTACTTCTTTGTAAAGTGGCATATAAGAGTTGTATTGGTGAAGTTTTGTTATTCCTAGCTGCAAAACATTGTATCAGTTTATAAATGCAGACTTTGCAAAAATTTAGAACAATATGCCACAGAATCCCTCAAATTAACCACAGTATATACTGTATAGCAGGGGTCGGCAACCCCCGGAACGCATGCCAAGAGTGGCACGCGAGGCTTATTTCCCTGGCACGGGCAGTCCGAGTCCTCACCCAGTAGTTTCGATCGGACCAAACACGGCTGAAACAAAATTGCTATTATTATACTGTGGGGTCTCTTCATACCCCTGAGTATAATAAGCGGACCCCACGGGGAGGTGATCAAACATAAAAAACAATGTTAACTCACCTTCCCTAGATCCACAGCCGCTGACAGGGCCTTAGGTGTCATGTCCGATGTCATTACGCATAATGACGTGACGTGACCCCTGAGACTCAATCAGCGGTCGCTGACTTCAGGCAGAAGTGCCCAAAGAGCAAAGAGTGGCTGCAGTGCGCAGGAAACGGTGAGTTAACATTTTTTTTTATGTTTTTCATCTATCTTGGCCTTCCGCTTATTACACCCTGGGGCCGCTATGGGATATATACCGTGTGCAGGGACCGCTATGGGACATAATACCGTGTACAAGGGCCACTATGGGACATAATACCATGTACAGGGGCCACTATGGGACATAATACCATGTACAGGGGCCACTATGAGACATAATACCGTGTACGGGGGCCGCTATGGGACATAATACCGTGTACAGGGGCCGCTATGGGACATAATACCGTGTACAGGGGCCGCTATGGGACATAATACTGTGTGCAGGAACCACTATGGGATATAATACCATGTGCTGGGGCCACTATGGGACATAATACCATGTGCAGGGATCGTTATGGGACATAATACCGTGTGCAGGGACCGCTATGAGACATAATACCGTGTGCAGGGACCGCTATGGGACATAATACCGTATGCAGGGGTCATCAGACTTACAATTACTGACCGGTACTCTGAGTACTTCAACTTTGATTTTTTAATCAAAATCGGCACACCAAACAAAAAAGGGTGCCTACCTCTGCTGTATAGTATGTGCCGAGGAGATGACAAAAAGCTAAATATACTTTCCAAATCTAATCAATAGAGTCCCTTGCATCTAAACTTCAGAAAAATTGTTCACAAACATCAGCTTTTCCTTTCATACCCCATTGAATACATCAGGACTCAACTTGTTGCTGTCATTCCCCAATATAAAAAGACTTATGAGTAGATAGAAACAGCTGCATTTTTCAAGCTGTGCTTATTGTGAGGCTCAAAGTGTCATTTGTTCAGAAGACCGAGTATTAAAATCAACCAAACTATTCATTACGTGTGGAAAGATACAGGAGGCTGGGTGGAAAATGAAGTAAATGTCATGGGAACACAAGAGGATTATCAAGGATTCTGCTAGTACCATCAGAAAGTAACAAAAATAGCATACTTGTAGCTAGTTTAAATGATTACAGACCAAAAACCTGCACAATGGGAAAGCTATGACATGGATCATTACAAGACTAGTTGGTCTTATTATCTTTATTGTCTTACATAAAGTCTATAATTTTGTTTAATAGCATTATTCTTTTTTTTTGCTGAGATGTCCTATCCTATGCATAGTGCATGGACTTAGCCTTTCTCCTTCCACCAACATTCTCTTCTCTTCCCTGAAGTAACCCTGCCAGAGGATACAACAAACTAGAATGCTCCTCAGATGATGTAGCATGCAGGTAGACTGGTTTACATATATTATGTTGTTTCTATATCTACTTTATATGCAATTCTCTGATTTCAGTAATTGTGTAATGTTGACGTCTTCCTTATATATTCTGCCTTGAACTTGAAAAAACGTATAATTTTGAAATAAAAAAGATACTGAAGCCTGCACCATGTGCGTCCCAGCATTTCCAACTGCAATGCTGGCACAAGACAATTTTAGTATTATACACCAACAATGTAATACACACTGAGAGATAGCAAGATAGATGGAACTTCATTTAATCAATATGTATTTCATTGTTAATTGTTTAATTGTTGTCAGTGGTTGAAGATCTTCTAGACTTTACCATTTCTCTGTTACAGGAAAATGTTCTACATACCACAATAAAGGGGCTTTCCAGGCACTTGCTTTTTATTTGTCAAGAATAAAAAGGCTTTCCTAATACATGTTGTACAAGAATGCCCTCCCGTCCATCATACACCACCCATTGACTTAAATGTCAGTGCAATATTTACATTCAGGTTTCCTGTAGCATGAGATAATTTTTGTACCATACATAGTTACGTCTCTAGAGGAAATAGACAACATTTGTATTGTTAGTAGCATTTTATAATAAGAATGTCAATTAACTAGTGTATTATCTTAAACAAAGCAAGTTTGGTGTTTCACATGCTCTATTCCCTATAAGCTGTGTGTCAGGATCTTAATTGATGAACTCTTTGTTTTGCCAGTACCAGTCCCTTAGCAAGATGGTGTTTTGTGTGTTTCCTGTCCATGGCCATCTTGGTTCCTGCCTGTTGATTATTTGAACTCCTGCACCTCAGTGCCTGAGTATTGTGTTTGAAGCCTGCTTCCGACAATCCTTGAGCTGGGGCCAACTGATCTCAGTTGGTTCTATATTACCTGCTACACTGTGTATACCTGCTACAGCCCACTGCACTGTGGATACCTGCTACTGCCAGTGCACTACAAGTTCCAGCATACTGCCTGCTGCATTGTGGATACCTACTGCTACCTGCTGCACTGTGGATGCCTGCTACTGCCTGCTGTGCTGTCAATACCAGCTACTACCAGTGCACTACAAGTTCCAGCATACTGCCTGCTGCATTGTGGATACCAGCATACTGCCTGCTGCATTGTGGATACCAGCATACTGCCTGCTGCATTGTGGATACCTGCTACTGCCTGCTGTATTGTGGATACCTGCTACTGCCTGCTGCATTGTGGATACCTGCTACTGCCTGCTGCATTGTGGATACCTGCTACTGCCTGCTGCATTGTGGATACCTGCTACTGCCTGCTGCATTGTGGATACCTGCTACTGCCTGCTGTGCTGTGGATACCAGCTACTGCCTGCTGTGCTGTGGATACCAGCTACTACCAGTGCACTACAAGTTCCAGCATACTACCTGTTGCATTACAGATCCCAGCCATTGGTCTCCAGAAGCCCGGTAAGAGAGTCTTGACACTGTACAGGTTTGCAGCCGTGCAGCTTTCCCAACCCCCCACGCACTGAAATTCAAGCCCACGCACTCAATGGTGGCCAGGAACTGTACTTTCACTTTACAGACCAGGAAAAAAGTCTCTCCTCTGTTCCACCTTCAATATATATATGATTTAAGAAATATAATTTTATTTTTGTATAAGTTAGGCTATTTTGCAAGGTCCATCTAAAGTTGTGAACAAAAAGTCTTTTGTGACATGTGATGTATGTGTTCCAGACCTTAACCTTTCTGATGGCCCCTCTTTGACAGAGTTCCTTAACTACTCCATACAGCAGGTTCCAAGACTTGGAGGGAGCATGGTTTACATGTACGCAGGTACTAAGTAGACTATGTTGTTAGTTACATCTAAATCTCTATAGATTATTATTATTTTTTTTTTTTATTTATATAGCACCATTAATTCCATGGTGCTTTACATTTGAGGGTTAACATACGGTGCACAAGATATACAAAACAGATAATACTAACAGTAACCAACTGGCACAGTGGGATAGAGGGCCCTGCCCGCAAGCGTTTACAATCTATGAGATTATGCTGTGGTACATGGTCCCTTACTAATAATATGTACTTAAATACCAACAACAATGATAAGTCCTTATATGCAAAATATTAACAACTAATTCTATTATTACATTATCAATAGTGTATTTTCATTTTTCACTATAACAATAATATTCTGTGTTTGCGAAACTGTTATGTTGCTCGTTTGGGTTCAAATTTCAACCACTGAATCCCGTTAACTGCATTTAACCAATAATGTAACAATAGACTACTTGGCTACAGTATACAATGTCAAATCTACATGTGATTAAATGTGAAAATTTTCCAAACAACTTTAGTGCAAAGAATGGGGTGGAACTGCTCTGCTAGTATATGTGTACTGGTAGGGAGAGATTCACCATCCTGAAAGTTCTCTGGAGACAGTTCGACAACTCTTAGTATCTCTAAGTAGAATGGAAGATTAAAATTTGTTGTCTTTGATGCCGTCTATGGTATGTTTTATACCCGTATGTTCTCTGTTTGCAACTTGAATAAAGACATCTGAATGTTATTCCAGTGAGCGCAGCTTTCTATATTCTTTCTGGAGGTATGTATATAAAAAATTATAATAAAATACAGATTTCATACTTTTTTTCAATCATAGTGTTCCTATAGTTTGGAAATAGTCCATAGATAACATACATGATTGTTGGAATATTGTTGATAAGGTCCAGGCCAACAAAGCTTTCCCCTTAAGTCTTTATTCATTTATGATACATTAAAGTTACATCTCAAATGTTCCCTGCCACAGGCTGCATTGAGTACATTACGTAATTTCTATTTCTCCTTTGTTCACACTAGTCAACTCATAAAAAGGAAAAACATACTGTCATTTTTTTTACCTTTATGCAAGCACCTGTTACAAATCTGTTACAACAAACATATTGAATAGATCGACATGAAACAGTCAATACATCTAATTATTTGCTAAAACGTACTGTATATTTAAATTGTATTTCATTCATATATGTTAGATTTGCTCTGGACCTTGCGATAGTGTGGTTATTCTGCAATATGAACTGGAAATAAGTTATCTGGTTTCTGAAATGTCTTAAAAACAGCAGTTGTTATGATGGAAGATTAGTAATGTACACTGTCTTCCAGATCTGCACTCTGGGGATAGCTCATGAGACATAAACAAACAATGTCGGATATCAAAGTTAGCGGTCCATGAATGTCCTAGATTACATTATCCTATATGTATCGGAAGCCCTTGCTGGTATTGCTGTCTGTGAATCTAAAGCTGCTGTGATGGGAAGTTACTGCACACCCATCAGAACTGTTAAAAGAAACAGGTATAGCCTTACATGAGTGTATTTATGCTGCATACAATACTGACAGCCAGGGGGTAACTAAGGCTAGGTTCACATCTGCACCAGAGTCTCTCTTCGAGATTCCGCTGCAGAAACCATCGAAAATCAGCGGAGAGAAAAGTCCTGCATGGAGGACTCCTGACAGACATCTCGTGGACCCCATTATAGTCTGCAGGTAACCACTGTTTTTGCGGTCTGGCTCTCCGTCATTTGGGTCCACCGGTCGGACCTGAACGACAGAGACCCATGCGCAGATGTGAACCTAGCCTAAGGCTTCTCAGACCTATGACAAAAGGTCAGCTTGGACTCCCCACATAACATATCCTCATAACCAGGAGCCTCATCTCATCCATACATTTTTGCAGCATTTACGTTTCTTTCCTATCTGGGCCCAGACTGCCTTGAAGATTCGGGATTGGGACTTTTAAATCATATATATTATACAGCTGCACATAAATATCCCAATCCCGACTGTGTTTCCAATCAGTGATATCTAGAAATAACTTAGCACTGCAACAGGAGAATCTCCTCTTTCATATGACACAAAAAGCAAGTTTTTACATTTTTATAATGTTCAAGATATAAGTGTTTGAAGTGACCCTCTCCTACCCTCATTTTCTCTACATTTTACTGCCCTGTACACAGTAACATTCAGTGAAAGGCAGGAACAGTTTTCAATACAGAAGCAAGGGAAAGAGTGAAAAAATGCAGAACTTCACAGAAATAATCCAAAATGTGTTAATAAAGTATATTACAAAATTTATTAATGACACAAATACTGCCAAAAAAATCCAAAGTTGTCCAAAAATTTTGTTACGCTTTAAGTGTTTTCTACATTGTCATGATAGCTACAGTTTATGCAGCTACGATATATGTGATAGATTCATTATGATCCCAACTGATCTGAGTTATCACAATAGTTAGATTGTCAAACAGAAACTTGACAGATAAGAAATAACAGGACAGAACAGAGGTTTATATTCTTGGAGAATATTCAAAATAAAATCTTCTGGAAATGAAAAGTATAACATAACTAATAGTGAATTTCTGCAAAGATGTTATATCTATGAAAATCTATACATTGTATTTATTACTTCATTTCAGATTGAGATCACTGCTGTATGTTTCCACGGAAACACAAAGCCATGGATACACTCTATATTGGACATGACTAAGTTCTTCAATTCTGGATGGCAACACACAGTGATTGCAGGCACATGGGAATACATGCCCTTAGAAAAAACATGAAGGGAAGCTGATCAGACCACTTTCTGCCTGTTTGGCTGCTTAAATTCAGGAAATGTGTAATAATACTTCGACACTGTTTTTGTTTTTCAGGTTATTTTTTCTCCTTCAGATACCAATGCATATAAATGATACGCCTCTATGCAGCAAAATAACAGTAGCAAATAATTCCTGTGAAAATAATTGGCTTTTAATTTTTTTTTTCTGATTTGGGTTTCCTTACTATGAATGCAGAAGGCCTCTTCACACAAGGGGTAATTGATCTTTTAAGATAAAACAGTCTTTTGCAATCCCTTCTAAACCCTTACTAAGCCACAGAGTATGCAGGGGAACAGACTAGATGGCACCGCGATGCGCGTCTTGCCTTGGCTTCCTCAGGAAACAATGCAATGCCCACCTCCTGAGGAAGCCAAAGCGAAATGTGCATTGAGGCAGTGTCTACTGTGTTCCCCTGCATACTCTGTTGCTTAGTAAGTATGGCTATTGCATTGTTTGAATATCATTGTGGGGTATTGTATGGTTTTCTTTGTTGTGATAATAGGTTGTTACCTTTAGTATTACTTAAAGGGGTTTTCCGTGCAAAAAATCTTTTTTTTTAAAAAAAAAGGGTCGGTTAGTGCTATTAATAGGTTAATAAGTGCACCCAAATACCTTTAACAGTGTTTTGAGTGATTTCTGGGTTTCTCTTGGAGCTCCTGGCATCTTCTGCATTTGTTTACATGGGTATCTTTCTGTTCTGTTTTCCTACAACTACCATGATGCCTTGCGCTTCACTCAGAGCTGACTCCCTCTCTCACTCACACACCCTCCTTTTCTTACTCACACCCCTCCCTGTTTCCGTACCTAGCCCTCCCACTACTAGCCCTTCCTAACTAACTCAAGCCGCCTACCCCATCACACTTATCTGTCTTCTGGGCAGGATCTTCTCAACATGGGACTTCACTTGTTCTGGGCCAGCCGCCCATTTCTGCGCAATAGAGCCAGAGTGTGTGGGTGGCTGGCAGCCGTCAAGAAGAGGAGGTGCTGGCCGCACAGAATAAGTGATGTCCCGTGCCCAGAAGATCTGGACAGTAAGACAGGTAAGTATGATGGGGTGGGGAAGTCAATATTGATGATGTTCCGTTTCCAGAAAACGATCTAAGTAATTATACATTTTTGGTTCCTTAAGTAATTTAGAAGGTAGGTGGGGGGGTAGCTGACATTCTATTTATCACGGACAACCCCTTTAATACTTATATGATATCATAGGAATGGCAGTAACTGGAAACAAATTGCCATATGTATAAATTTTAATCTGTGTTCCACAGGCAGGTTTGATACTTTCATGTATCCTACTTAGGCTGATTTTACTGTTTATGTGTTTTTTTTTATTTTTTTAAAAAAAAAATTTTTTTTGGGGGAGGGAAGGACAGGCCCCCCCCCCCCCCCCCCCTCCCCCCTTTTTTCCTTCCCCCCCCCCCCCCCCTTTTTTATTTTTTTTTTTTTTTTTGGGGGGGGGGGGGGGGGGGGGGGGGGGGGGGGGGGGGGGGGGGGGGGGGGGGAGGGGGGGGGGGGGGGGAAGATAATATGTTTGTTTGCCCCTCCCTCCTCTCCTCTGTTGTGGGTGTGGGGGGGGGGGGGGAGAAAAAAAAAAAAAAATTTTATTTTTTTTTGTTAGAATAATAAAAAAAATGCGGCTACTGGTGGGGCTGACAAAGCCAGAAGTAGTGTTGCTGTTGTGACATAAAAAAATAATAGAAGGGGGGCGTGGCCTGGACGCGCATGGAGTAGGTCGCGTGCGGGACCTTCTCTGCTCCACCACTTGCAGCTGAGACCCGTGGACCCTTCAATTCAGCGATTATGGGCAAGCGCTTACCGAGGAGGGTGGCCCCAGGCACTCCAGCGCCTGTGGAGAGGTCTGGGAGAGCCACCCTGGACGGCTTCCTCACTCAGCAGCCTTCTCTGCCGGGCCAGGCTGCTGCGGGGCGGCCATCTTGGATTCCCTCCGCTCTTCAGGCACAGGGGTCGCAGCGCAGCTTCTCTCCTCCTGCGCTCCCCCTGTCAGCCAGCGGAGCACCGCTCCAGCAGAGATCCCTGTCGGCGCCTGGGCAGCCCAGAGCTTCCCCAGCACGAGTGCTCCCACAGTCTCCTCACCCTGGGATGTCCCAGCAACTACATTTTGCTTCACCAGCACTTCTGGCAGAGCGGCATGAGAGGACCCCGGATGTCTCCAGCTCTCCAAGGGGCTCTGAGGTCAGTGGTTCTGCTCCCTCCCACACCGCTGATGAGTTACAGCCTGTGGCCACAGAGCTGGTCTCTGTGGCCCCCCACCTACTATCTTCCCCCATCGCCCCTCCCCTCCATAGCTCAGGGGGGGATGGCGCGGTGGAAGGCGCTGGCGTAGGGGCTCCTCCGCCCCACACTCCCAAGGATTATGGCTCCCCCCCTCCAGTCCTGTACCCCCAGAGCTGCCTCCCAGGTCCATCTTCAGCACCGCCACCTTTGGTGGACCTCCTTCCTCAGCTACCTACTAAACAAGACCTTAAAAGTATGGTTGCAGAAATCACAGCATCCTTCCGATCTGAAATTGCTACCCTCCGCACGGATTTACACTCTATTGCTAACCGAATGGACACACTGGAGAATGACCATGACACTACCAGGGACTATGTTGCCTCGCTGCATGATACTACTGCTAACCAGGGATCAGCTATACGGGACATGCACCGTCACTTAGAGGATCTTGACAACAGGGGTCGGCGCTACAATATACGCGTCAAGGGACTCCCAGAGGCTGACCAATCTGAGGATCTGCCTGCTCTGCTGGAGGCTGTCTTCAACACTATACTGCAGGAGCCCCCGTCCCACAAAATTAAGTTTGACAGGGCACATCGAGCCCTTCGACCCAGAGGATCCTCCGCTGCACCCCGTGATGTCATCTGCTGCCTCCACGACTTCACCCTTAAAGAGGCTATAATGAGCAAGGTGCGCAAACTCAAAGACTTTGAATTTGAGGGAGCTCAACTACAACTTTATCAGGACCTTTCGCTAATCACCCTCCAGAAACGCCGCCATCTCCGACCCCTCCTCCAGATCCTTCAGGAACACCAAATTCCTTACCGGTGGGGTTATCCGTTTGCTCTCATTGCACGTAGGGATGGTCGCTCCGCTACGCTTCGCTCCTTCTTGGATTTACCTCTCTTCTGCGACCTGCTGGATGTCCCCTTGCCGGATTTAACAGACTGGGAGCTAATCCCTCCACCCCCTCCCCCACCACCGGTTTGGCATCGACTGGAGCCCAGACGACGTCATGCACCCTCCGCGGCGGCGACTGCTCGGAGGCCCCGACTGGAGACTGGTTCCTGAGGAGGATGCTCCTCCTTGAGATTTTTTTTTTTTTTTTTTTTTTTTTCCGGTAGTGCTTTGAAAACTGCAAGCCTTAGCGTTATGTTTGCTTCTCTTTTTCCTTTTCTAGGTCTACGGGTCTCATCTATTATGCTTATTATTGGATTGTTTTAGCGGAGTGGGGCGGGAAGGGGTTCCGGTGACTCCCCTTCCATCCTTCTTTTTACTGGTGGTTGGGGATCTGCCGCCTCTCCTCCGACCTCTTGTCCACGCTCTCCCCCCTAAGGGGATACTTGGACTGTGCGGCCATTGATCCTGGTTGGACCTCTGGCTGTCCTCACTGGTCCCCAGGCGAGTGACTTAGCCTCGCCCACAACGTATTGTTTCATTGTTATACTTCTTACTTTGTCATTTATGTTGTCTTTTGCCTCCCCCCCTTTTCCACCCTCCCTCCCCGATCTAGAGACCTTGCCTCGACTTTGGGTTCCTGTTTGTGGATCGCCCTTCTGCCTCTTCGAGGGAAACCTGCCAGCGTCATGTGAGATGGGTGAGCTTATTACAATCCGCCACTGTCCTCCAATCCTGAGTCCCAATGGTTAGGTGCGTGACAATTAATGTCAAGGGCCTGGGTTCCAACACTAAAAGGCGCCATGTCCTTAGAGAACTCCACTCCTTACGAGCGGATGTGGCGTTTCTTCAGGAGACTCATTTTGACCGCTCCGGTACCTTTGCCTTCGCTAAGCACTACTTTCCCATAGCCTTTTCGGCCTTCCACGATCGACGCAGAGCTGGGGTGGCTATCCTTCTTCCCGTTCCTGCCCAATTACAGTGACAACCTCCCACATAGACCCAGGGGGCCGATTTGTTATTCTGGAAGGGCTCCTACATGGTGCCCCGATTGTTTTATGCAATGTCTATGCCCCTAACTCAGCGCAGATCCCATTCTTGCGTCGGGTATTCTCCCCGCCTGCGCTCTCTCCCGGCATCAGCTTGGCTTGTGGGGGGAGACTTTAACATGGTCTTCTCTGAACGGGCGGACCGATTGGCGTTACCCCAGGGTCCAACCCCCCATAGGATGGCTCAGCTTGCACGGGAGTTCCGTAAGCTGATCCGTGCCCATTCTTTGTACGACCTTTGGCGAGTGGACAACCCTACTGCACGCTCTTACACCTTCTTCTCTCACCCTCATAACACTCACACCCGCATTGATTATTTCTTTGGGAATGCTCCCGCCCTCCGTTTGCTCAGGGACACGAACATTGGCTCTCACCTGGTCTGACCATGCCCCAGTTGTGGTTACTCTATCTACGACCCCAGTGCCTACTCGCCAATGTCATTGGCGTCTTAACGAAACATTGCTCAAATCACCGACCTCCCTCGAGATCCTGCGCACACACTTGATGGATTATTTTAGGGACAACTTAGGTTCGGTAAACTCTCTTGCTATTCTCTGGGAAGCCCATAAGGCGGTCATGAGAGGACATTGTATCGCATTGGCTTCTAGGCTTAAAAGGGACAGACAGGCCCAGGAACAGCTTCTCCAAGCTCGTATTCGGTCCCTTATGACAACTTTGGCAGCACATCCATCCCTGGGGGTTCTTCGCCGTTTGGTTTTGGCATGGGCTGACCTCCGTGATTTGGAGACCCGCCATGTGGAACGACTTCTCCTTTATACTCGCCAGAGGTTCTTTGAACGAGGTAATAAGTCTCACACCCTCCTGGCAAGAACCCTCAGGGATCATCAGGCCTCCTCCACGCCACACTCTGTCCGTGACTCCACGGGTACCCTTCAACACCACCCTGACGCTCTGGCGCTGGCGTTCCACTCTTACTATTCTAAGCTGTATAACTTACCCCCCCCCGCGAGCACTACCCCCTGGGGATGACTCAACACTGCTAGAAGACTATTTAAGGGATTGTTGTCTCCCACGCCTGCCTCCTGAGGCCTTGACTTCCCTAAACACTCCCATCACCAGGGAGGAACTAGAGGGGGTCCTGAGGGACCTCCCAAATGGGAAAGCCCCGGGCCCAGATGGGTTCACTTACAATTATTATAAGGTTTTCCAGGGTGAACTTTCTGCTCATCTATTGTCCCTCTTCAATTCCTTCCTCTTAGGCTCCCCCATACCCCCGACTATGCTCTCTTCACTGCTCACATTGGTCCCTAAACCGGGTAAGGACTTGCAGGACTGTGCTAATTATCGACCGATTGCTTTGCTGAACGCGGACCTGAAACTCTTTACCAAACTCCTAGCCAATAGGTTAAATGCTTGGCTCCCTCTGCTTGTCCATAAGGACCAGGTGGGATTCATCCCCTGTCGTCAGGGTGGTGACAACACCAGGAGGACTGTGGATTTGGTGGAGGTGGCCAATCATTATTCTACCCTGGCCCTTCTCTTGAGTCTGGACGCTGAAAAGGCTTTCGACCGCATAGATTGGTCGTTTATGCATGCTACGCTTAAGGCGTTTGGGCTCACGGGACCTTTCCTCACAGCTATCCAGGCCCTCTACTCCCTACCCACAGCAGCAATCAAGCTTCCCCATGCATCCTTGCCCTTCTTCCCTATTCGAAATGGCACTAGGCAGGGTTGCCCCCTGTCTCCCATCATATTTGCCCTCTGCATTGAACCGCTGGCAGCCAAGATTAGGCGAAACCCTAATATCAAGGGGATCATGGTCCAGGATAAGGAATTTAAGGTCTCTCTTTTCGCAGATGATGTCCTCCTCACTCTCACCTCCCCTCATACTACCCTTCCAAACTTGTTGCGCTTGCTGGAGACCTATGGCGATCTCTCAGGATACAAGGTGAACCCTGCAAAGACTGAGGCACTCCCACTCAACATTCCACAGGACCTTCTCCTTCTCCTCCGCAGTAATTACGATTTCCAGTGGCGGGAGTCCTCTATCCACTACCTGGGAGTCCAGATATCCACCTCCTACGCGACCCTCTATTCGGCAAACTACCCGCGGTTGTTTCGTGAGTTAAGAGCCCTATTGGACAAATGGCAACCCTTACCCATCTCCCTTTTAGGGAGAATTGCCGCGGTCAAGATGACTCTCCTTCCGAAGCTACTGTATTTTTTCGAGACACTCCCGGTTGCTATTCCTCGGGGAGAATTACGGAACCTGCAGAAAGCTATTTTTCAGTTTATCTGGCAGGCAAAACGACACCGAATACCCAGATCTGTTATGCTGGCGGATAGGGGGTCTGGGGGTATGGCCGTCCCACATCTGCTACATTACTATTGGGCGTCCCACTTGCGCCATATCCCACTTTGGGCGGCTATGCCAGCATATACTAGATGGGTGCAGATAGAGAAGCTCTGGCTGGCTCCCATGCACCCTAACGCGCTTCTGTGGGTTGGCTCTCCCCCCCTCCCCCCCCCCCCTGCCTCGTACCTGCTGGGCCCTATTCGGTTTACTAGATCTATTTGGTCTGCCTGTCGTACTAGATTCTCCCTGATGTCCCAGCACTCATCTATGGTCTCCATATTATACAACCCCCTTCTCCCGGAAAGCCTGACCTCTGCCATGACTAAGGTGTGGTCTAAAGCTGGTCTTTACCGGATTGCGGACATGGTTGATCCTGGAACCTTGGAACTCAGGTCCTTTGCCTACCTTATAGCTAACCAAAACCTGCCAGGTACTGAATGGTTCCATTATTTACAGGTGGTTCACTTTGTCTGCTCCCTCCATGGGTCCCTTAAAGTGTCACTGCCCACCGCTTTTGAAAAGATTTGCCGTGCAGGTACGTCCACTAGGGGCCTTATATCCTCTATTTACCAACTTCTTACCTCACAAACTACAGGCTCCCCAGTTAGCCACCGCTATATGCTTAAATGGGAGGAGGCGGTGGGTAGACCCATCTCCCAGGAACAGTGGCGGATTGTATGGTCTCGGGCCCAGAAATCATCTCAGTGCATTACATTTCGGGAAGCGCAGTATAAGTTGTTGATGCATTGGTATCATACCCCGGCTCTCCTCCATGCTTTAAATCCATTGGTTCCCCCATGGTGCTGGCGCTGTGGAGTTGCGGTGGGTACCCTGCACCACATCTTTTGGACGTGCCCTCTCATCCTGGGTTTCTGGAGGGAGGTCAGGACTTTGGCGACTGCTCTCTTTTTGCAAGGGGTCCCTCTTGACCCTCTGGTCTATCTCCTGAACCTTCCCCCCAGGCACCTGAGCAATAAGTCATCCAGGCTTTTCTTGCACCTTTGTACTGCAGCTAAAATTCTCATAGCTAGAAACTGGAAGAAAGTGAGTCCCCCATCTGGTCTTGAACTTGTGGCTAGAGTGAAGGATGTGAGGAGTCTTGAATGCCTGACCGCGGGCCTAAACAACTCACAGGAGGCCTTTGGGGCTATCTGGGCGCCTTGGGATATGTATTGTACATCACAGGGTCTCTGATCTCTAGTCCTCTTCTCCCCTCCCCTCCTTTCCTCTGCTTCTACCCTTGTCTTCTTAATCCCTTCATCCCTCCCCTCCCTTGTTTACTGTCTAATTTGAATGCATATTGCTTAAGGGAGAAGAGGCGGATAGCCTCTACCTACCTCATTGTTTTCTGCTTGTTTGATCTTTTTTTCTCTTTATACCTTGTTAATGAAAAAATTTTTTTCAATAAAAATTACAGTTAAATTAAAAAAAAAAAAAAAAAAAAAAAAAAAAAAAAAAAAAAAAAAAAAAAAAAAAAAAAAAAAAAAAAAAAATTTTTTTCTCTATATAAAACCCTGTCCTTTCTCTTTTTTTGGGGGGGGGTTTTCGGGCCCCCCCCCTAAAAAAAAAATAGCCATCCCAACTGCTGCCTCTAATTGGTTGACGAACTTGTTCAATGCCCTGGAAACGTAGACATATATGGGTGCTGAGGCTCTGATTTCTTTATACATAATGTACCCTACATAGTCAAATATCCTCCATCGAAACTCTATCTTAGTTTTACCAACATAATTGAGGGGACAGGGCCACATAGACCTCCCCTGTAGTCCGACAGTTGATGAAATTGTTAATGGCATGATAGGTACCAGTAGAAACATATTGTACCTTATATACTACTCAGCCAAATGGTATCCTGTCTAAGGGGACTAAGATTACTATGGGTCAAACGGTCACCTAGATTTTTACCCCTCCTGTAGGTAACTGAAGGAGAAGAGGTGACCAGTTGTTGGGATCAACTTTCAAAATCCACCAGCACGTTTTCAAAATGTCCATGATGCTCTTAGAGCATCTGTCGAACATGCCTATTAGAATGATGGTATGATAATCTTGTGTACAAGGTCTTGAAGAGAGCAAGGCTCCCCAGTCACATGACTCGGCAAGCAATATCACTCCCTTTAGTAGCATACTGGGGTAGCCGCATTTCTGGAAACTACCTTCTAGTTTCCTAGCTTTAAGTTGGAATTCATCCGGACCCTGAGGAACTGCCCCTTAGGAATGTCGCATCTGAGGGATGATAGATGGTAGCTGTCCCATCTAATGTGGCTGTTTGTGGCGGTATTTTTACAATATAAAGAGTTCTCTATTCATGCCGATTGTGATATTTAATAAAGTTGGGGATCAATCAACACAGTGAATTTTATATTTATGTCGTTGTGGTTTAGCGTATCTGCAAACTCCCAAAGTGATTTTTCAGGGCCACTCCACAAAATGAGAATATCATCAATGAATCTGAGCCAGGCTCCTTCTACCAGCCCAAGAAAATATTTGTATAAGTTGGCGCTGCAGAACTGCCCTTCTCAATACCGTGTAGCTGGTGGATGAAGCGCCAGTCAAAAAGGAAATAATTCCTTGTGAGGATGAACTCCATTAGCTCCAACAGGAAGTTGTGTGAATTCAGATGTGTACCTTACATATACAGAAAGTGTTTGACAGACCCACACCCCTTGTCATGTGGGATGGAGATGTACAGAGCCTCAACATCCAGGGAAGCCACATATATGCATATTTGCATATTTATTGATGCTAGTATGGGACTTCCCTTTTAATGACTGACCATAATAACATAAACTGCAGCTCATAGATTTACCACATACTGGTGGAATATTTTGGTTTAATCCCCTGTGCATTTTCTCATCATAATACAAAAGTTCTCCTGTTGTGGCCATGGGGGACATATTTTGATGAATGATTGTGTGTCTTTCTTGCACAGGACTCCTTATGGTATTGTATTGTATAGTATTGGCCTATCATTTATATTGATTATATTGCTTGGGATGTTGTAGCCATTGGGGACTTATGTTGACAAACTGGTGGGAGGCTTGTGCGACCTTCAGCGGCACGGGGCGAATTAGCCTCTTATGATATGTATTGGCCCATCAAATATATTGTTATCTGGTTAGGATATTCCATATATTCAGCAGATTGGATTATATACTTACCTGACTTTCTGAATTTCAGCGTCCCCGTTACCTAGCTACTAGACCTACCCTTCTGATGCACCTCCCTCTATTCAGTACTGGTGTTCACCATCAGAATGCTGGGAACTGCAGCTTTAACTGCATATCGGATGCTTACCCATAGATTCTATACCATTCATCTCTCCTAATGAACACTATGGATACTTTCAATGGGGGAAATGCTTTGAGAGATCTTGTTCATACTATATAGAATTTTGGATGAAGGCACCATTTGATATTTGCTATTTGGCTACAATATTATATGCCATGTTGCTACCTTTGAATCATATGGTGGATGGGTGACAGGCCGGAATATAATTGACTGAATATTTTTCCAGTCTCTGCCAAACGCCACTACCCTAACTACATGTTTTTGGTGCATATCCTGCATCATTTACACTTTATGAAAGAGGGAAATTTGATATTTACACCAGGGTAAATTGCACCAGTGATAGATGAACTATATATAGCACCCTCTGGCTTGTGGATCATTTATGACTACATGTTTTTCAAAGAATATTTGTGTTGATCCACTGTAAGAGAGTCTTGTTTAGTTGGAGTTATCACCCACCCAGGCATAGTGTTTTTCATTTTATTTTAGCCAGATTTGAGACACACATTCAGTGCTTTTATACACTATCAATAAAAGTTATGTTTTATTATTCTCCTTTTTTCCTCAACTGCTCTATATTCTATAACTAGCGATAACATCACTAAGGTTCCGCAAAGTCAGGTGTATGGGATACTGTACTTCCTCTTCTAGCACACTCTGATCTGTATGTCGATGATGTCGAGAGCAGTACACTGTCACAGCCTAGTCCCTAGTGAGTCTACTACGGTAAACATGACAGAGTAATAATTTAGAAACCTGTTCATACAATTCGCTGCATAAAAAAAACATTTTCTCCTCTTGGTCCTGTCGTCATTCCTGCAGTTAACTTGTTTCTGAAATAACTAGGCACACACATATCCATAGCAACAGACTGTGGAAGAAATGCGTGCTGACTGTACTCTGCCAAACCAAGTAAATCTAAATAGAAATAGCAATGAAATAAGAGGTAAATCCAATGGAGTTTATCCAAATTAGACAATTAGCTGTGTGTATAACAACTATTCAGCTACTTCATAGAAAATGTACTTAGGTGGCAAAAATATAATTATACATAGGATGTTTGTTATTCAATAACCAAGGAAAACCCACTAGGATGTATTTATATTTTGATACATACATAATACATAATAGGTGAATGAGATAAGAATACAACGCGGACAGGTGTGTTTAATGCTGTAATAAAGAAAAATAGTCATTATGATCTTTATTAATAATTAATTGCTTTCATATTATAATCCCATGGTATATATGTATACTGCTAATTCCTTTATTGCTGACATTTTCACATGTGGCCATGTGATGTTCACCTATGATCTAGTTAATTGAATCCTAGTGAGTCCAGAAAACATTGCTTTAGGTAGATAAGTCAAAACAGCTGATGACTGTTGCCTTGAGGAGAGACCGTTCTGATATTTAGGCCACATAATGTTCTTTATCCAGAATTCAAATGTATCATTATGCTAATTATCCTATGAGACTGACGTTGATTGTAAGAGGATGTTCTGCTGGCTAGTTGTCAGGAATTTGGCTTAAGAACCCCTGTTTTGGGACATTTGCCAGACTTCTCTGCCCTATCAGAGGTCTCCGTGGCTACGTCTCTTTGTTCTGTTTATTACCTTGTTTATTATTTCAATCTATTCTATAGTACTCTATTTGCTGTAACATCGCTTCTAAATAAACTTCCATCTGCTTTATCCACCTGAGAGATGGTTTATCTTTTTTAAAAGTTTCCACAACAGTTGTCCACTGGTATAGGTGCTTATGGAATGGAAAAAATGGAGATCTTACAAGCTGCATCTGATATACCGGTGGTTGAAACAAGTACATGAAATTCATCACACAGACAATCTCCTTTATGCTATCTCTGATTCTTCTGACCAGTTTAGGAAAACCTGACACTATTAGTTCTTTATCTCCTTACCCAGATACCTGGAACTCTTGAGCTTGGTACCTGTGCATACAGCAAACTGCGATAAGTAAGCTGGGATGTGAAGCACACAGCGTCACCTTTGGTGGTTTTCCCCTCTTTTTTCTTTTGTCTTTCTTCCCTCATGTTCCACCTTGTTTTCCCTCCTCTTTCCTTACCTCTGGCTTCTTTCTCTTCTTGCCTCTTCTTCTCAGTTTTTTCTTTGGTTGCTGCTTTGTGTATAGTTTTCATTTAACCATTGAGCACAGACGTTGTAGTCTGTCACTTGCCGAGATGTCCCCCAGTTTTGGTGTGAATATATTGACAGACGGCTATTCCAGACAAATGGGCAAATGGTTACAGCCTTTTGGAGCCGCTCTTCCTAAACACACAGAAATGGCTGGTGGACTCGATGAGGGGCTATCCGATGTTCTTCTGTAATTTGTAGGAAAATCAATCGAAAATAAATATATTTATGTGTTACCCACAAAAGGCTCCTTCAAACTGTCAATTAGTCAATTTATACGTCTGGTGAGGTAGATCGGAGCAGGAGTTGCCTGGTTGTGTAAGCTGCTGCTCACCCCAGGACCACTTGTCTCTAGGGACAATGGTAAACAGAAGCAGGGAAAAAAAGGGGAGGAAAAAGCAGGGTATGTTTGAGCGCTGCTTAATAAGCCATAATTATGGAGGAAGAACGAATAAAATCCAATTGTTTTTATTGCACTCAAAAATGTTACAAGGCAACGCATTTCAACATTGAGCAAACGTCTTTGTCAGGCCAACTACATAACAATGATAATAACAGACAAAAATATATGATATATGTATATACATGTCAGGATAAAAGTAGCAATGATTATCACATAAAAATAATAATGATAATAATAATAGTAATAAAAAGTTGCTTGTCAACATGTGTATCTATGTACAATAAGTCAAAGATGGTATAAAGATATACGGGTAATATAGATAAATAAATAAATAAATCAATAAAAGTGTACACATGTATACACATACATACGAATGCAGGCATGTGCACACATACATAAATATGCATCAAAAGTGAGTATATAATGGTTATACACAAAACAAATGAAATGATATGGTAAACGAATGGAAGTAGTATGATAAATTGTGATCAAGAGTGGTTTAGCTGATTTAGGTGGTGAGTCTTAAGATATCAGTAATAGGTATAAATTACATGCTTCTACTTACTATTTCACCCAATATTTTATAATTATAATTTTATAATTATGGTATTTTTATGCCCCTATTTTTGCAACTTTAATTACTATAATTCCTTGCAACTGTTATGTGGTCCTATCATACTCATATTCATTATGCCTATTACTGATATCTTAAGACTCACCACCTAAATCAGCTACACCAATCTTGATCACAATTTATCATACTACTTCCATTTGTTTACCATATTATTTCATTTGTTTTGTGTATAACCATTATATAATCACTTTTGATGCACATTTATGTATGTGTGCACATGCCTGCATTCCCATGTATGTGTATACATGTGTACACATTTTTATTGATTTATTTATGTATTTATCTATATTACCCGTATACAGTGTCGGACTGGGATGTCTAGGGCCCACCAGTGGAATTGCTTCTAGGGGCCCACCATCAGGACCCCTGCAGATCAGTGGTACCGAGACAGGGCGGCTAAAAGTAATAACATGTTGGGAGCCATGTTGCTCACCCGCCATACCATGTGCACCACTGCACTACCTAAACCCACTGCTACACCCTGTATGGCAAGTGAACAGCGTGGCTCCTAGAATTGTTACCTGTAGCCGCACTGTCCTGGAAAAGCTGATCTGCAGAGGTCCTGGCTGTTGTATCATCACAGATGTAATATTGCTGGCCTATCCTAAGGACAGGCCATCAATATTAGAAAGATGGATAAATCCTTTGAAGAGGTTGTCCAGGAATTGGCGTAACCTATGTCCCTTGCGGGAGGTGTAAAATAAAAAATAAATAAATAAAAAAAGCATACTCGCCTGTCCCTGGCGCTCCGTTGTCCGCTGCCAGTGTCCATTCAGTCTTGTGCTGGCGACTCCTTGCTGGGAGTCCTGCACCTCATGTGACCGCTAAGACCAATAAGGTACAGGATTTCCAGAAATGAGGGGCCACCATGAGACCGAATAGACACAGGCAAGGGACAACGGGGTGTGAGCTTTTTTGAAATTTGTTTTATTTTTACACCTGCCTGGCAGCCGCCACAGTGGTCGCTCTAGTTTATGGACAACCTCTTTTAAGGGGTTGTCTGGGCCAAATTTTTTTATGGCCAATTCACTGGTCCCCCCCATACAGTGACCTCTTCACTGGTCCTCCATACTGAATGGGGAACAGTGATGGAGCCATTATATTGTGTGGGAGCAGTGATGGGGGCTAACATCCTGTGGGGGGGACATTAAACTGTGTGAGGCATATTAAAGGGGTTGTCCATGGTTAATCTTTTTTATGGCCTATGGTCAGGATAGGCCATAAATACCTGATCAGTATGGGGCTGACACACGGCCCTATCAGCTGTTCAGAGCCACTTCCGGCGCCCGTTCTGTACACAACACAGGGCCAGAAGTAGAAATCCATCCGCTATTTAGTCTCCCGGCGCCTTCACTACAGCTCCGCTCCTACTGACTTCAATAAGTGCTGAGATGCAGTGAAGGTGCCCGGCTAATACACAGTGGACAGAGCTTTCTGCTTCTGGCCCTGTATTGTGTGCCAGAAGTGGCTCCGTACAGCTGATCGGTCCGGGGTCAGCCCCGTACAGATCAGGTATCTATGGCCTATCCTGAGGATAAACCATAACAAATTATGCCTGGACAACCCCTTTAATATACCCCCCTAATGCGCCACACTTTAAAGAGGTTGTCCAGTATAATTTTTGTCTTTTTTCTAATTAGTCCGGGAGAGATTAATCCCCCCCCCCCCCCCCCAAAAAACAAAACAAAAACATACTAAACATACTCATCTATCCCCGGTCCTCCGGTGTCAGCAGTTCCCAGCCCTCCGGTGTCAGCAGTTCCCAGCCCGGTCCGGTCCTGCAGCTCCGCTGTCTTCTTTTGCCGGTAGTCCTCACTGGCTGTGACGTCCCAGGTCCCTTCCTTTAGGCCGCTGATTGGCTTCAGGGGTCATGTGACGTCATGTGCAGGGGGAACTTGCGCTGGAAGAAAACAGAGCTGCAGGCCGAACCGCACTGGGAGACACTGGGGACAGGAGAGAGAGTTTTTTTTTTGTTTTGTTTTTTTTACCTGTCCCAGTGTAATTAAAAAAAAAAATGTTATCCTGCACAACTCCTTTAATGTCCCCCAGGCTATTGGCCTCCATCACTGCCCCCCCCCCCCCATGACCCCATCAGTGGTCCCCATAAAGTATAGGGGACCAGTGAAGGGGCCACTGTACGGGGGGGAATATTGAAGGGGCCGCTGTATGCCCATATAGCGGCCCCTTCACTGGTCTTCCCTATAGCAGTATTGGAGTTTCTGCGACTTAGGTATTGTTATGCTGGAGCCCTAGAGCAGGCACCAGCATAACAATACAGTGAGAAATTAGCTGGGGTGGGAGGGGGGGGAATTACAACTCTCAACAGACCCAGAGCATCTGGAGTTGTTAGGGGTTGTAGTTATCAGAGTTGTCAGTGAAGTTGAAAGATTTGGGGGCAAAATAGGGGGGAAAAGTTGTTTTTTTGTTTGCGTGGTTAAGCTGTACTTACCTTTCACATTGCTGGTCTGGGCTGCTATGCAGAAACCCGTCAGTACACCAGTGACGCTTGCAGCAACAAGCTGCAACTGGATTGGTTCCAACGACTGCCCATCAGGATCCCCCCTACCCCCTCCCTAGAGCGAATTCTTGATAGTGGCGGTTACGGGTGCTGCAGCGATATCTCAGATACTTGAAAGAGATACAGCTTTAGTACCCATAACCGCAGTTATCAAGAACATGGTGAATGAGCAGTGCAGCACCCGGCATGTAAACAATACTGGGACAGTATAATATGCTCCACAGTGGCCCTCACACAGCACACAGCATTATATGCTCCGCAGTGGCACCAAAGCAATTATATGCTCCACAGTGGCACCCAAACAGCATTATATGTGCCGCAGTGACCCCAAAGCAGCATTATATGCTCCGCAGTGGCCCCAACACAGCATTATATGCTCCGCAGTGGCCCCAACACAGCATTATATGCTCTGCAGTGGCTCCCACACAGTATTATATGCTCACAGTGGCCCCCACACAGTATTATGTGCCCACAGTGGCCACCACACAGTATTATATGCCCACAGTGGCCCCCACACAGTATTATATGCCCACAGTGGCCCCCACACAGTATTATATGCCCACAGTGGCCCCCACACAGTATTATAGGCCCGCAGTGGCCCCCCACACAGTAATATATGCCCACAGTGACCCCCACACACTATTAGATGCTCCACAGTGCCCCCCCACCCCACCCCCAGTGCTATTATTATACTCTGGGGTCTCCTCAGACTCCAGAATATAATAAGTAGAGGCCCAAAAGAAGTGATTAAAAATAACAAACACTTATACTCACCTTGTCTTACCTCTCCAGGGCATCCTTGCTCTGTCCAACTGTCTTTCCCATGTTTCTTGGTCCCCTGGTCTCCACGTCCTGTGTCCCAGACGTCACTGCTGGGGCCTGTGATTGTACCTCAGCGGTCATGTGGGGCGTGATGACATCATTACGCTGGCGCGCTCCATGTCACCGCTGGGGCCTAATCACAGGCCCCTGCAGTGAGGCCGGAAAAGTGCCGGAGACGATGCTGAGCCCAGGACAGCCAGGTGAGTATTTTTTTTTTCTTTTTTTTTGTCACTTCCCCTGGGCTGGCATCTAATGGAAAGGGGCCCGGCCCCTCTCCATTAACAATAGGTATAGCGGTCGGGGAACCAGGCTTTCCCCGACCACTATCATGGTAGTCCGGGGCCCCGGCCATTTCCAGCTGGACGCGTGCCCCGCACCCCTCCGGTCGCAGTCGCAGCCCTTGCGACCACGATCGTTACACCACTGTCCACTGGTCAGGGGCACGATCGGGATGGTCAGGAGCCGGATCGGGCCCCTGACCGTCCCGATCAGACCCTTGACTTTTGGATTTGCAAAATGAGGACTAATAGTCGGGGCTCGGGGCCCACCGGGGGATTCACCGGTTCCCCGGTGGGCCAGTCCGACCCTGCCCGTATACCCTTATACCATCTTTGACTTATAGTACATATCGATATGTTAATGAGCAACTTTTTATTACTATTATTATTATTAACATTATTATTATTTTAATAATAGTGATAATCATTGCTACTTTTATCCTAACATGTATATACATGTATTATATATTTTTGTCTATTATCATTGTTATGTAGTTGGCCTGACGAAGACGTTTACTCAATGTCAAAACGTGTTGCCTTGTGACATTTTTGAGTGGAATAAAAGCATTTGGATTTTACTCGTTCTGCCTCCATAATGATGGCTTATTAAGCAGCGCTCAAATATACCCCATTTTTTCCTCCCCTTTTTCCCTTCTGTAATTTGCTAGACTGTTTTTATCTCTGTGTCTCTATTTTATACTCCTGTTTTATATGTTCTTTTTAAAATCGATAAAAATATGTAATGGAAAAAAAAATAAATTGCAAGACAGTAAGTAAACTGTTGCATATTGTAAACTATAAGAGGGCACATCATTTTTTTGCCCCTAATTGTTGTAAGAAAAAAAAAATCCAGGTAATAGTGCCAACATAACCAGCCAAGCGCTCCGCATAATAAGACCAGAAGAATGTAATTAGGTTAATAGGCATATCTATTGTGTTCTAGGGTAGTATTGTGACTAAAGTACTGTTTCAGTATAATATTTGTTTTACTTATGTTTATTGCTAATGAATAGTTATAGTGAATATTAGGAACATTGTAATATATATTCTTGGTGGAAACTGGTTCTGTCCTTTCTTATCAGACCCCTTTCCTGACTGTTAAAATGTTCAATTCACTGCCAGATCTGTCTTTAGTTTAGACAGGCTGCAGTTCATAACAGTCTATGAAGAAAGGACGGGAAAGTGTAGGAGGGCTTAGCGAGAAGCAGGGAGACATAGAGGTCCTGGAGCAGATAAAAGCAAGATTTTTATGTCACCAGAACTTTACTCACATCTATACTGGTCAGTAATACTAAAATAGAAAATTTCTGAAAATTCTGTTGAAAACATCTAGAAATCTGTAGAACACTTACTATTTTCTTAGGCAACATATGTCTGCTTGTTTCTTACTCACTGAACTCCTCCTTCCCCCTTTCCTAATACTTCTATGTAAACTGTTTTGTGTGTGAGCTCTAGCCTGAATTCAGTGAAGTTGGATCTAAACTATTCATTTACAAAAAACTGAAACATTGATTAATCTCCCACTGATACAGAGCTAAGTCTCCCTTTTTCCTCCTCACAGCCCTAGAATTATATGCTAATTCTTCTTTTGGATTTTTTTTTCTGCATTGTGAACAAATATCCGCAATGTTTTTTTTTGGTTCATGTGAATTGGGTATAAAATACACTATTCATTTTTCCCTGGATACAGAATGGGAACAGATTTGGTAAGGAATTATCTGCCAACTTTGCACCTAAATCCTTATCAGATCCTGAACATGTTAATGGGGCCCATGCTAGATGTGTAAATGCATATGGCAACTGTCAGAGGTTGCCACAGTTATATTGCCAGTAAAAATACAATTCCAGCATCGACCTCCAGGAGTTACATACCAATGGGGCCAGTGCAATTCAAGCAGCTTTCGATTTTACATGGGAATATGTTTATTTTAACCTAAACTATATCATATAATGCACATTAGAGCCTGCTTTTATTTACAACCTGTAAAAAGCATGAAATCCTGAGAGGTATCTGGCTTGACCTTCAAACTTTTCAAATCCATAGAAAATATACACACTGAACTTTTTTTTTTTTTTGTAAAATACCGGCACAAACAGCACAAGCTTGATGGGGAAAAATATTTTTTTCAAATTCACATTGACTTTTTATTTCTACAAAATATTGTTTTTCATAGGCTAAAAAAAAAAATATAATCTTATACTTTATAGTCAAAAATATGGTGTCAAGAGGAATCACCAAGCTATCTCAATGCATTGATGGGCAACAGGACATCTCGAAATGGAACTCACATAATACAGGCTATCATAAAATGTGTCTGTACTCTGCTGATGACTCCTGTTGGCAGTTTCATGTGTTTGCAGCCCTGTGTCCTTATTATAGGATTCAATTCTCCTTACACTAGGAACATTTCCTAGGCTAAAATTTAATTGGGAAATAGCTTACAATGCTATTCCTTCAAGTAGCAGTTAATGTGGCTCTTGACCAGAGCTCACGTCAAAAGTTTAAAGCTGTGAGATACAATTTCAGATTCTCCTCTGTTATTATCTCTCCTATCATTATATTTTTCTGTAAGGTGGATGACTAAATGTGATGCAGTAGTAAAACATTATTCTTGCATCCATGGAAACTGCAGAACAATCTGACTTGATGCTCATTTTGAACTACTGAATATTTGATGACTAAAAATTTTAAATATACAAAAAATATAAATAAAATGTTACTTCTTGCTGTGTTCCCGTCACTTGGGATAGTGATGCAGATCTTCCATTTAGTTTAGATCTTAATGTGCTTAAATATTCAAAGACTGGACTTGTTGCTAATCTTGCTAACATGACATTGACATGACATAAATTTGACTTGGCTAATTGGTTAATAATCAAATTTTTCTATTTCAGACATATACTATTGTCAGTTACATTAAACGCCAAGTATTACGTTTTTTGAAAATGGTAGAGAGCCCTGCAAAAACCTATGCAAACATGGGAAGAACATACAAGTTTATTATAACGAATAAGGTAATAAGCCTTTAATACCTACAAAAATAACTTTAATTAAGTAATTAAGTACATTTTGTACCTACAAAATAACTAAACAACTTGCTAAATAGCCGTAGTCTATAAGTAAGGACTTATGAATCACTCTGTGTTTCTAAAACACAAAGGATTACTGTGACTCACATTGAGGATTTCATTGCAGTTCTTAAGCTTTTTTCCTAAATGATAAAGGGATCGTAAACTGGGGCATACCTATGAGTTGCAGATGTCGCACTTAGGCCAAAGCTTAGCAATAAGCTGTGACAAATCTTTGAAATCACAGGGGCATGTTTATACCAATACTGTTGAACTATACTGCCGAAATTCCGTTTGTAGTCTTGTAGTGTCCGGACCTTCATAAATATGGAGTGTTTCAAGAATATCCAAAATTGTGACTCAAATACCATTCGACTAAAAGTGTTCAGCCTCACCATGAGACTTTTGCAAAACATGTAGACAAATATTTGGCACAAAATATGTAGACAAAAAACTTAACTCACAGCTTATAAGGAACAAATATTTTGTTCCAAGAGGTGTGGAGGGCACTCCTTGTTTATGTGACACAAAGTAGGGTCCCAGCCCTTGATATACACTAATAATAGACTTTGTATACAACACGTTTGTATAATGCAAACATTATTTTATTCACCAGTTGTAGATATATGCATAGAGCAAAAGGAAGTAACGTTTCGGTCAATACTTAGACCTTCGTCAGACTCTACAAAATACAATAACACCCCTGTGAGTGATATATAAATACATTACATACAGGGAGTATACATGTATAAATAGATTTAAGTCACACATCAGACTAATAAATATGCACAGGCCAGGTTCCATCTTTTTAAATTGGTAGATTTTCATTCATTGTTTAAGGACATGTCCAAGGCATTTGTATCAGTGATACAGTGGGGAAAAAAAGTATTTAGTCAGCTACCAATTGTGCAAGTTCTCCCACTTTAAAAGATGAGAGAGGCCTGTAATTGACATCATAGGTAGACCTCAACTATGAGAGGTAAAATGAGAAAACAAATTCAGAAAATCACATTGTCTGATTTTTAAAGAATTTATTTGCAAATTATGGTGGAAAATAAGTATTTAATAACAATCAATAACAAAAGTTCATCTCAATACTTTATTATATATCCTTTGTTGGCAATGACAGAGGTCAAACGTTTTCTGTAAGTCTTCACAAGGTTGGCACACACTGTTGCTGGTATGTTGGCCCATTCCACCATGCAGAGCTCCTCTAGAGCAGTGATGTTTTGGGGCTGTCGCTGGGCAACACAGACTTTCAACTCCCTCCAAAGGTTTTCTATGGGGTTGAGATCTGGAGACTGGCTAGGCCACTCCAGGACCTTGAAATATTTCTTACGAAGCCACTCCTTCTTTGCCCTGGCAGTGTGCTTGGGATCATTGTCATGCTGAAAGACCCAGCCACGTTTCATCTTCAATGCCCTTGCTGATGGAAGGAGGTTTGCACTCAAAATCTCATGATACATGGCCGCATTCATTCTTTCATGTACACGGATCGGTCGTCCTGGTCCTTTTGCAGAAAAACAGCCCCAAAGCGCGATGTTGCCACCCCCATGCTTCACAGTAGGTATGGTGTTCGATGGATGCAACTCAGCATTCATTCTCCTCCAAACATGATGAGTTGTGTTTCTACCAAACAGTTCTACTTTGCTTTCATCTGACCATATGACATTCTCCCAATACTCTTCTGAAACATCCAAATGCTCTCTAGCAAACTTCAGACAGGCCCGGATATGTACTGGCTTAAGCAGGGGGATACGTCTGGCACTGCAGGATCTGAGTCCCCAGAGGCGTAGTGTGTTACTGACGGTAGCCTTTGTTACGTTAGTTCCAGCTTTCTGCAGGTCATTCACTAGGTCCCCCCAGTGTGGTTCTGGGATTTTTGCTCACTGTTCTTGTGATCATTTTGACCCCACGGAGTGAGATCTTGCGTGGAGCCCCTGATCGAGGGAGATTATCAGTGGTCTTGTATGTCTTCCATTTTCTCATTATTGCTCCCACAGTTGATTTCTTCACACCAAGCTGCTTGCCTATTGCAGATTCAGTCTTCCCAGCCTGGTGCAGGTCTACAATTTTGTTTCTGGTGTCCTTCCACAGCTCTTTGGTCTTCACCATAGTGGAGTTTGGAGTGTGACTGTTTGAGGTTGTGGACAGGTGTCTTTTATACTGATAACAATTTAGTAAAAAATAAAAAACTACAGGTAATGAGTGGAGGACAGAGGAGCCTCTTAAAGAAGAAGTTACAGGTCTGTGAGAGCCAGAAATCTTGCTTGTTTGTAGGTGACCAAATACTTATTTTCCGCCATAATTTGCAAATAAATTCTTAAAAAAACAGACAATGTGATTTTTTTAGATATATTTTCTCATTTTATCTCTCATAGTTGAGGTCTACCTATGATGTCAATTACAGGCCTCTCTCATCTTTCTAAGTGGGAGAACTTGCACAATTGGTGGCTGACTTAATACTTTTTTCCCCCACTGTATATAAGATGACATTTAAGGAGAATATCTTACAGGAATGGGTGCATATATTCAGAGGTGGGTGCATCTACACAGATAACAATTATGGATTCAGCTATACAATGGAAGTGGTGTGTGATCTATAGGTCTAGACAACACATACAATGCCTTGCGAAAGTATTCGGGCCCCTTGAACTTTTCAACCTTTTGCCACATTTCAGGCTTCAAACATAAGGATATAAAATTTAAATTTTTGGGTGAAGAATCAACAACAAGTGGGACACAATTGTGAAGTGGAACGAAATTTATTGGTTTTTTTAAACTTTTGTAAAAAATAAAAAACTGAAAAGTGGGGCGTGCAATATTATTCGGTCCCTTTACTTTCAGTGCAGCAAACTCACTCCAGAAGTTCAGTAAGGATCTCTGAATGATCCAATGTTGTCCTAAATGACTGATGATGATAAATATAATCCACCTGTGTGTAATCAAGTCTCTGTATAAATGCACCTGCTCTGTGATAGTCTCAGGGCTCTGTTTAAAGCGCAGAGAGCATCATGAAGACCAAGGAACACACCAGGCCGGTCCGTGATACTGTTGTGGAGAAGTTTAAAGCCGGATTTGGATACAAAAAGATTTCCCAAACGTTAAATATCCCAAGGAGCACTGTGCAAGCGATCATATTGAAATGGAAGGAGTATCAGACCACTGCAAATCTACCAAGACCCGGCCGTCCCTCTAAACTTTCATCTCAAACAAGGAGAAGACTAATAAGAGATGCAGCCAAGAGACCCATGATCACTCTGGATGAACTGCAGAGATCTACAGCTGAGGTGGGAGAATCTGTCCATAGGACAACAATCAGTCGTACACTGCACAAATCTGGCCTTTATGGAAGAGTGGCAAGAAGAAAGCCATTTTTCAAAGATATCCATAAAAAGTCTCTTTTAAAGTTTGCCACAAGCCACCTGGGAGACACACCAAACATGTGGAAGAAGGTGCTCTGGTCAGATGAAACCAAAATCCAACTTTTTGGCCACAATACAAAACAATATGTTTGGCGTAAAAGCAACACAGCTCATCACCCTGAACACACCATCCCCACTGTCAAACATGGTGGTGGCAGCATCATGGTTTGGGCCTGCTTTTCTTCAGCAGGGACAGGGAAGATGGTTAAAATTGATGGGAAGATGGATGGAGCCAAATACAGGACCATTCTGGAAGAAAACCTATTGGAGTCTGCAAAAGACCTGAGACTGGGACGGAGATTTATCTTCCAACAAGACAATGATCCCAAACATAAAGCAAAATCTACAATGGAATGGTTCACAAATAAATGTATCCAGGTGTTAGAATGGCCAAGTCAAAGTCCAGACCTGAATCCAATCGAGAATCTGTGGAAAGAGCTGAAAACTGCTGTTCACAAATGCACTCCATCCAACCTCACTGAGCTCGAGCTGTTTTCCAAGGAAGAATGGGCAAGAATTTCAGTCTCTCGATGTGCAAAACTGATAGAAACATACCCCAAGTGACTTGCAGCTGTAATCGCAGCAAAAGGTGGCGCTACAAAGTATTAACTTAAGGGGGCTGAATAATTTGGCACGCCCCACTTTTCAGTTTTTTATTTGTCCCACTTGTTGTTGATTCTTCACCAAAAAATTAAAATTTTATATCCTTATGTTTGAAGCCTGAAATGTGGCAAAAGGTTGAAAAGTTCAAGGGGGCCGAATACTTTCGCAAGGCACTGTATGACCCAAGCGGAGTGTATCTGGGATTTACTGTATACATAATTGTTCTCTAAGGTAAATATTCCTTGGGAACTCTACCCAAATACAGTCCACTATCCCTGCCGTGTGTACAAGTCATTATCGTATATGCACACACACTCAGAGAACATTGGTGGGATATTGGATGTCTGTGTCCATCCCAGCAGTGAGCATAATCAGGCATAACTTATAGTACTGTGGGTCAATTATGGTATATACATACATACGTTAGTGGTATAATGGGTGTTTACAACATTGTCACCTGTAATAGTAGCCTCTGACGTGCCTTGTATAAGAGATACAGATGGCTGCCAACTAACATAACACATACCTGTGGTTATAGAAGTAGTGAGGAATGGAGACACGTTCTCCAAACCAGTTAAGAGGTTGGATACAAGCAAGCAAAGATCCACAATTATATCACAAATAAAACTGAACATTTAATAATCATCTAAAATATAATTAACCTCAATGATTGTATGTTATAAAAATCTGAAAATAATTGGAATGCTCTTACCCGTTCCAGATGAAGGATGTCATAACTCACCTTTAGGGCCACAATTTATCCAAATGCAAAAGGAACTAAGGATAGGTGCAGGAGATTGACCCTGTGCAACCCTGTCACCCTTAACTCCCAATCTTACAAGGGCGGTCCCAATGCTGACCCTAAAATTTCCCTGTTAATATCTCCTTCCCTGCCGACACGTTTCGCATCCAAAACATGGATGCTCCTCAGGGGATTGTTAGAAGATCAATTGAAACGACCAAGCATAGCAGAACCCTGCCCGAGTGCGGGGAGCTCCTGACGGTCTCACCACTGTGGTTGCACAGAGTCAATCTCCTGTACCCATCCTTAGTTCCCTTTGCATTTTGATAAATTGTGGCCTTAAAGGTGGGGTATGACATCCTTCATCTGGAACGGGTTAGAGCGTTCCAATTATTTTCAGATTTTTATACCATCCAATCATTGGGGTTAATTATATTTTAGATGATTATTAAATGTTCAGTTTTATTTGTCATATAATTGTGGATCTTTGCTTGCTTGTATTATGAATTTTTGATCCATGAGAAATTAAGAACCCTTTTTCTGATTTGTGCTATTGTATATTAAGAGGTTGGATAGTGGCAAGAAAAAGCAGATCTCCGCAAATAACACAGCGCTGTCATCTTATATAGCCCTGATACGAATGCCTTGGACATATCCTTGAGCAATGAATGGAAATCTACCCATTTAAGAAGATGGAACCTGGTCTGTGCATATTTATTAGTCTTGATGCGACTGGAATATATATATACGTGTATTCTCAGTGTATGTATTGTATTTATATATCACTCACTGGGGTATTATTGTATTTTGTAGAGTTTGATGAAGAACAAATATTTGGCGCATGCATCAAAAACCCTACAATTTTTGGCAAAAAATAAGCAGACACAAATCATCTCTCGCTTAACCCTTTCAGGACCAAGCATCATTGATGCCCCAATGCTCAGGCCAAATTTAGCACTTTTGTTTGCATTGCTTTACACAGCAATATCTTTTTAATGGCTTTGCATATCCCAACTATTTTACCATGTTTTTTTCAGAACACATAAGGCTTGAAATAACTAGCTTTATTTGTTAAATAAGTTGAATATTTTTTTCATTAGAAGAATGGTATAAAATGTGAAAAAAAATTAAAATTGTGCTTTTACCTAAAACATTGTTTTTATATATACAGTCATATGAAAAAGTTTGGGCACCCCTATTAATCTTAATAATTTTTAGTTCTAAATATTTGGGTGTTTGCAACAGCCATTTCAATTTGATATATCTAATAACTGATGGACACAGTAATATTTCAGGATTGAAATGAGGTTTATTGTACTAACAGAAAATGTGCAATATGCATTAAACCAAAATTTGACCGGTGCAAAGGTATGGGCACCTCAACAGAAAAGTGACATTAATATTTAGTAGATCCTCCTTTTGCAAAAATAACAGCCTCTAGTCGCTTCCTGTAGCTTTTAATCAGTTCCTGGATCCTGGATGAAGGTATTTTTGACCATTCCTCTTTACAAAACAATTCCAGTTCAGTTAAGTTTGATGGTCGCCGAGCATGGACAGCCCGCTTCAAATTATCCCACAGATGTTCAATGATATTCAGGTCTGGGGACTGGGATGGCCATTCCAGAACATTGTAATTGTTCCTCTGCATGAATGCCTGAGTAGATTTGGAGCTGTGTTTTGGATCATTGTCTTGCTGAAATATCCATCCCCAGCGTAACTTCAAATTCGTCACTGATTCTTGTACATTATTCTCAAGAATCTGCTGATACTGAGTTGAATCCATGCGACCCTCAACTTTAACAAGATTCCCGGTGCCGGCATTGGCCACACAGCCCCAAAGCATGATGGAACCTCCACCAAATTTTACAGTGGGTAGCAAGTGTTTTTCTTGGAATGCTGTGTTTTTTTGACGCCATGCATAACGCCTTTTTGTATGACCAAACAACTCAATCTTTGTTTCATCAGTCCACAGGACCTTCTTCCAAAATGAAGCTGGCTTGTCCAAATGTGCTTTTGCATACCTCAGGCAACTCTGTTTGTGGCGTGCTTTCAGAAACGGCTTCTTTCGCATCACTCTCCCATACAGCTTCTCCTTGTGCAAAGTGTGCTGTATTGTTGACCGATGCACAGTGACACCATCTGCAGCAAGATGATGCTGCAGCTCTTTGGAGGTGGTCTGTGGATTGTCCTTGACTGTTCTCACCATTCTTCTTCTCTGCCTTTCTGATATTTTTCTTGGCCTGCCACTTCTGGGCTTAACAAGAACTGTCCCTGTGGTCTTCCATTTCCTTACTATGTTCCTCACAGCGGAAACTGACAGGTTAAATCTCTGAGACAACTTTTTGTATCCTTCCCCTGAACAACTATGTTGAACAATCTTTGTTTTCAGATCATTTGAGAGTAGTTTTGAGGAGCCCATGATGCCACTCTTCAGAGGAGATTCAAATAGGAGAACAACTTGCAATTGGCCACCTTAAATACCTTTTCTCATGATTGGATACACCTGGCTATGAAGTTCAAAGCTCAGTGAGGTTACAAAACCAATTTTGTGCTTCAGTAAGTCAGTAAAAAGTAGTTAGGAGTATTCAAATCAATAAAATGATAAGGGTACCCAAATTTTTGCACCGGTCAAATTTTGGTTTAATGCATATTGCACATTTTCTGTTAGTACAATAAACCTCATTTCAATCCTGAAATATTACTGTGTCCATCAGTTATTAGATATATCAAATTGAAATGGCTGTTGCAAACACCCAAATATATAGAACTAAAAATGATTAAGATTAATAGGGGTGCCCAAACTTTTTCATATGACTGTACTATTGCACGTAAAGATATTAAAATTTGCTTTCCTAGTTCTGATCACAGGGACTACACATTTATATAGTTTTTCAACAAAAAAAATTAGGTTTTATATGGTTTTATATCCAGCATGGTTTATTTTCTGGACCCCTAGTCCATTTGTAAATTAACCAGTAGTTTAGTATAGTAGAGGGCTATAAACTGCTTGTGTTATCTCTAGCTAGGCTCCCTGCTGAGACAGAGCAAACATCCAGGAAGTAGGTTATGGTGGGGGCTGGCAGGGAAGCGAGTTCTGCTAGCATAATGTAAATAGGAAGTCTCTTTCACTTTACAATCATCACTATAAAGAGTTACATTTTGGAGATAAAAATGATGATAAAAGTACTAAAAGCTTCGCTTATCACAGTGTAACTCCAGGACAATAACTTTAGCATAGAGATTCCGCACTTATCACTCCTACAGGAGCAGTTGTAAATCACAGGTGTTTGACTTTAATTAACATGACTGCAGCACTGGACATCAGATAAAGTGAGGTAAATAGGCAGATTAGCGACATCTAGGGGTTAATGAGGAGACAAATATGTGGTGCACGACGGGAATTTATGGCGGATGAAGTAAATTGTAGTAATTTCATTAGTTTACACCATTTTAAACTTAGTCTACTTTGCACAGGAAAATCTGCGCCATATTTGTTATTTTCTGCTTCATAAAAGTGTCATAACGTTAGACTCTTCTAAACCACACCCATTCTGGTGCACATTTTTAAAAAGAGTCGAACCAGTCGTATTTTTCTGTTCTTTCTGGTGCACACAGTTCATAAATATGTTGTAAATGCTGTGCACCATAAACTTTAGCACAAATGTAGATAAAGAATGTAGAAAATAGAATGTAGAATGTAGAAAAGTGTTGGACTTCTACTGATGCATATGCCTCACTGTGTGTAATAACCTTTCCTATGTATTCATATTATTATACCTGTGCTGAGACATCACTGACATTCATGTGACAACACTGTCATATATGTTTAGTGATTTCACAATATGAATTGTGCATGCATAGTGAAACACTGCTGCTATGATCAAATGACTACTTTTTCCTTTGGTCATTACCCATATGCTGTGATATCATTATCTTTATTACCCCTGTCAAGAGCTGTCTCTCACTGTTTATGATCTCATTATTATTATTATTATTATTATTATTATTATTGTTATTATTCATAATCACTATGTATTTGACAACTCTGTAATTATAAGGGTGACCTGAATATCTGATTCTAAGCCATGAAAAACTCGAAATGAAAAATATGTAGTTTTCTTTACACTTTAACTGTGTGAATAAACTATGTGGGTAAGAGCACCAGAAGCAGCAATAACATGCAGTTTTACCGTAAATCATTGTGGTAGTCAATACACATTTTTAGACCCACATTCAACACTTCAAAAATCCAACAGTGTTGAATGAAGAAGAACATCAATTTTCAGTAACAGTGCATACTATTGCAGTTTGCACTCCCTAGATATGACCTCACCATAAATTTATTGATTGAAAAAATCATCATAATCCACCACTGGATGAACATAGAATTTTAATTTTAATCTCATTGCCATTGTATATAACTTTCATTTGATTTTGCAAGAAACTTGTGTCAACTTCATAAATAATTAAGAGGTAAATCCTGCAATCTACATTAAATGGTTGGTCAAATGGCTGGCAGGTTTGGGAAACCCGTTTTCACTAGATATAGTTTTCTTTTTAAACTGATGGCATATCCTTAAAATGAGTCATTATTTTTAGATCACTGGGGGTCCAACTGCCAGAGCCCCCACCAATCACAGGATGCCAAGTTACAACATTGTTTTCCTGCCAGGAACTGTAGTGCTCAATCTCCATGTTTTTCATAGCAGCTGCTCTGAGCATTGAAACAGAGTCCTATTCAAGAGTATGGGACACAGCTGCAATGTTCATAACAACCACTGGAAAAAAGATGGCACGTGAGACCTGCAGCTCCTTTTTTATCTGCAGTTCGATAAAAACAACTGATCAGCAGGAGTCCCAACTGTTGAACTCTCACAGATCTAAAATTTGATGTCCTGTTTTAAAGAAGCGTACTGTATAAAACTACCTTGCATGGAAATTCAACACTTTTTACCAGGTTCTCACTGATATTACTCTGATATTTGATATCACCCTGAGATCAGGTTATCTTTAAGTGATTCTTCTAACAAAACGGCATCAATGTGTGCATAAATAGGTTTTAGTATTTTGTGGTTCCAAAAGGTTCCTCTGATGCATCAGAGAATAGCAATATTCAGCACTACTATGTATAATAATACATTTTATTTATATAGCGCCAACATATTCCGCAGCACTGTACAATTTGTAGGGTTCAAGTACAGACAAAAAAAATACATTACAAAGAAATAGTCAATTCACACAATGAGACTGAGGGCCCTGCTCGCAAGAGCCTACAATCTATGAGATTTACGCTGTGAATCAGCTTTACTTTACATAAAATGGCTGCTCCAACCCTCTTAGAATACATAATTTAGCAGATCTTCCCTCTATTTTGTAATGTGACCACACTGTGTAACATTGTATCTGATTGCATATGGGCACCACTGAAGTTCCAGTCTGTAGACTCACTAAGAAACAAGTTCTCAGGAATTCCTCTTCATTTTCTGCTGATGTTTTCAGGATTCAGTTGCAGCTTTCCACTGCTGATTAGGCCCAGATGAATGGGCCTAATCAGCAGGGAGTCTTGAGCTGCAGCAAAATAGAGCAGTACGCTTTTTTTTCAGTGTCCTGCTGCGATCTCTGCCTCTCATTGAAAACAATAGAAGGCAGAATCTGCTGCTGATTTGGGGGTGGAATCCGCCCCAAATTAGCATCAAATTCCTACGTGTGAACACCCCCTTAGAATCATTACTGAAAAAGCTGAGCAGGACATTAAACAAGTAAAGATGTCCTTGAAGTGAACAGTCATAGCTGAATTGTACTTTTACATTGATTATAACTCAAAACTAAGAAACAGATTCCACAATCCTGTAGGGATAGTGTAGCGCAGTATCCCTTTGACTGCTTATCCTCCACAGTTGTTCCTTGGCACTACAGAAGACTATACTTTCTCAATATTAGTGGCGTCCGAGAGTTAGGACCCCCCACTGATCAAATAATGATAGTATATCCAAGTGATATGCCCTCATTTTACAAGATGGAATTAACTCTTTAACTCAATCTCTTCATAAAACTGGTTTAACATTTAATTTTATAAAAAAAATTAAGTTATCCATACCATAAAAGCATTTACGTTTTTTCTTCCCATGTATAATATGATTATGTCTATGTATTTAAAATTCTTCTGTCGTCTGGAATTCCTTTGGTAGTACCTCTGAAAAATTGTGAGCGTAGAATACCAGTAATTATATGCTGTACACAGTAGTTCCGCCTGTTTTTAATCCCTTTCATTTTTTCCCTAGGTTTCCATTGATTGTGATTTCCTATTATATTTCCCCTATCATGTAAATGGTCATGCTGAGTATACACCAAATACCGTAATTATATATTTTAGTTATACATGGGAGGTAGTCTATCATAGTAAAATACACTTATGCTCTACTCTGAAATACATCATAAAATGACTGAATATACTCTAGGTAACAATGTAATTTGCCAGTATTGCAAGAATGGATTCACATGTTTGAACACCAAACTTAGCAAACAGCATCTCTACTTTAAAAAAAATGTTCTTATATACTGGGCAGGTCTCTGTTTCCAAGACTGACGCGCCCCAAAGTATAGGAGTCATTTAAGGTGATGCATAGCAATGTAAATGTTTAGAATGGCCTGGCATTTCCTAACAAGAAAAAGACCCCTTTGAGGGTCGATATGTGGTGTTATCTACTTCCAATAAAAGAAGTCACCATCTTTTTTTGCAAAATGCTGGCAGAATCATTTTTCCTTATCCATCGTATTGCCTAGGACTGTAGATGGGACACTGCCGTGCATTTTAAAGGAGTCAAGAAATTCCTATTTTTGCTAGAGCAGCTACAGTATATTTTTACATTTTTTTCATTTGCATACATTTCTCTTGGCTGGACACAATCAGATATTTGTGTCACAAACTTTTAAAAAGAACATAATCTGGCAATATTCTTTCAACATGTCTATCATACATCTGTCTATATTAGGCCACCCATTGGTTGTAATGTGACTTGCATTCTGATAGCATGTTAAAATATCGTATTTAAATAGTTTCATGAGAAACAAATTGGAATCCTTAGCTAGATTTCAGATAATGGTGGACACATCTGTATTTTAAATACAAACCAGGTCCTATAAAACAGTTGCATAAACAGCAGAAAAACATTCAATGGTTTATAGTTTTTACTTTTTTTGGCAAAGGAATAAATAGTGTACAAAAAGTGCTCAAAAATAACAAGCAAAGAAAACCTATAGCACTATAACTTAAATAAAATATAACTTTTAATGTCCATTGTTAAAAGAACCAGAATAGGCAAAAAAACATTGTGTGTAAATGCACCATAATGTGTGTCCAAGACCATATATAAATCTATTGGATATATATGTGAACCAAAAATGTAAATTGTTAGACCAATAAGATGTTCCCTGTAGGCTCACTCTAATTAATACCCCACTAACCTGGTATAAGTCTCCAACTGATGAATCCAAATAAATACCTATTCACCTCTCGAGTTCACGGTATACAGGTCTTAGGCAAAGTCATGCCAGAATTTATGACCTTACTTGTTAATTTTTCGAGGGTGAGAGAACCATCACCACAATATTGAGTGTGGACAATAAAGCACCAATTGGAACTGATTTTTTGAACCACTAAAGATGAAAAATACCAGCTCAACAAAAAATGATAATATAAAGAAATGTACTTGCGCTAAATAAATTGAGTAAAGGACGAGGTGGAGAGTTATGATATATAGATACAAAAACTCCAATCAGACCAGTAAAGTGTTGGATTATTGCAAAGTGCTAAAGTCACAATCCCCTGAGTATTAGTGTGAGCCTACAGGGAACATCTTATTGGTCTAACAATTTACAATTTCTGGTTCTTTTAACAATGGACATTAAAAGTTATATTTTATTTAAGTTATAGTGCTATATGTTTTCTTTGGTTTTTACTTTTTTTGTTTCATTTTAATTGCTGCAATTGAAGAAGTTGCTTTCTCATCCTTAAGATATGTTCTCCCCACGTGTTTGCGTGAGTTTCTTCCGTGTACTCCGGTTTCCTCCCACACTTCAAAGACATACTGATAGGGGATGTAGAATATATATATATATATATATATATATATATATATATATATATATATATATATATATATATATATGTAGATTCTATGTAGCCCTATATGAAACAGTGACCACAATGTCTGTAAAAGCGCTGCGGAATATGATGGCGCTATACAAGTAAGCAAAATAAATAAATAAAAAATAAATAAAAATTAGGATAGGTCATCAATATCATATTGGTAAGAGTTTGACATCAGGCAGCCCATAGATTAGCTGATAGCAGAATCCATGGCAGAAAAACTAGCACGACGTACAGAACCATAAAGGTTTATACACTATGTAATGACTGCTCCTGGTTACTACAGCTCAGCTTCTATTCTACTGGCAATGATATTTAGATGATGATTACTTATCTTAAGAATAGGTCATCAATATCTAACATCAAAACAAATCTCCATTCATAGCCTACTACACAGTATTAAGTAGTGACCCTTTTTGATGTTTATTGCCTCAAGACTGTAGACTTGGCATGTGTTGAATTATCATCTAGTGGTGTAGTCTATATTTCTCCACTGACATACAGTACCTTCAGGATTTTTCTTTTTGTGGACTATCATTGTATAATTCAATAGAATAATTATTTTAAGCTTCACAATTTAGTTGTTACAATGACCATTGATGGCACTGGAAGAGAACAGGTACAAAGAGACATGGCTGTTACTGTGCTGGACCTTTCTCTGCAGAATAAGTATTTGACACTTTTGTTCTTTCAACAATGATAAAAAAAATATTTGCAGACCATCCAAGAAAAGAAGCATAAAAGTTTTCATTGAAACTGGATGCAGGTTTCCATGGGAACTGCAGTTCTGTTATCTATTTTTCTTCTAAAACTTTTCCTTTTATATATGAAATGTACTGTATCTTCTACTGCAAACCATACAATCTAATAAAGTAGAGACCATGAAAATGAGATGTAAAAAAATACAACAGATACACATGATGGGGACTATAAGAGCATTGCCTATTAAAGTATCAGGTTTTCCTACATGCCAATAACAGATCTATAAAAGAAATGGTATTCAGTGAATTACTTAAATAATATGGACGAGTGTTACTAACCTCCACAATGACCAAATTGTAATTGTCAAACAAATTTAAGGGACATTGAAGCTGTGGCATAATATTGACACCATTTATATTTATTGAGCTTCCACATTTCTATCCGTAAAATGCTCCTTGAAGGAGAGTCCTCAGTCTGGTCTGGGGTCTGTGTTTCTTTACAGTGTCTGGTCTAAGGTTTTTATTTATTTAGGGAGTCTGGTTTGGGACCTATATAAGTTTAGAGGCTCTGTGGATTGTATCTATTTTCAATTCAGATCTCTGTATTTATTTTGTGGTCAAATCTTGAATTTGAGGTTTGATGAAGGAGATATATATATACTGCTTGTGATTCAAGCATATTAGGTTGGCAGTCTTTGGAAACATGGTTTATGTAAATGGGTGAATTCATGGTAAAAAAAAAAAAAAAATCTGTACATCCCCTCTCAAAATCTACTTGATGTTACCAGTCAAAAGTAAGTAAATATGATGCATGTTAGTCTCTGTGTGAGTATATGTTGTATATGCATTTGTATATGCTGTAAATGTGGCTGTATGTGCTGTACAGTTTGTTCCATCCTTTGCGCCAGACAGAATAACGTAGTCAAATACAGTCATGGCCAAAAGTTTTGAGAATGACACAAATATTATATTTTCACATGATCTGCTGCCCTCTGGTTTTTATGTGTGTTTGTCAGATGTTTTTATGACATACAGAAATATAATTGCATTCATATTATGAGTAACAGAAGCTTATATCGACAGAATGAGTTAATGCAGCAAGTCCATATTTGCAGTGTTGACCCTTCTTCTTCAGGACCTCTGCAATTCTCCCTGGCATGCTCTCAATCAACTTCTGGACCAAATCCTGACTGATAGCAGTCCATTCTTGCAGAATCAATGCTTTAATTTTGTCTGAATTTGTTGGTTTTTGTTTGTCCACCCGTCTCTTGATGATTGACCACAAGTTCTCAATGGGATTAAGATCTGGGGAGTTTCCAGGCCATGGACCCAAAATCTCTATGTTTTGTTCCCTGAGCCATTTAGTTATCACCTTTGCTTTATGGCAAGGTGCTCCATCATGCTGGAAAAGGCATTGTTGAGCGCCAAACTGCTCTTGGACGGTTGGGAGAAGTTGCTCTTGGAGGACATTCTGGTACCATTCTTTATTCATGGCTGTGTTTTTAGGCAAGACTGTGAGAGAGCCGATTCCCTTGGCTGAAAAGCAACCCCACACATGAATGGTTTCAGGATGCTTTACAGTTGGCATGAGACAAGACTGGTGGTAGTGCTCACCTCTTCTTCTCCGAATAAGCTGTTTTCCAGATGTTCCAAACAATCGAAAAGGGGATTCATCATAGAAAATGACTTTACCCCAGTCCTCAGCAGTCCACTCCCTGTACCTTTTGCAGAATATCAGTCTGTCCCTGATGATTTTTCTGGAGAGGTGGCTTCTTTGCTGCCCTCCTTGAGACCAGGCCTTACTCCAAGAGTCTCCGCCTCACAGTGCGTGCAGATGCACTCACACCTGCCTGCTGCCATTCCTCAGCAAGCTCTGCACTGCTGGTAGCCCGATCCCGCAGCTGAAACACTTTTAAGAGACAGTCCTGCCGCTTGCTGGTCTTTCTTGGGCGCCCTGGAGCCTTTTTGGCACCAATGGAACCTCTCTCCTTGAAGTTCTTGATGATGCGATAGATTGTTGACTGAGGTGCAATCTTTCTAGCTGCAATACTCTTCCCAGTTAGGCCATTTTTGTGCAGTGCAATGATGACTGCACGTGTTTCTTTAGAGATAACCATGGTTAACAGAAGAGAAACAATGATGGCAAGCACCAGCCTCCTTTTAAAGTGTCCAGTGGTGTCATTCTTACTTAATCATGACAGATTGATCTCCAGCCCTGTCCTCATCAACACCCACACCTGTGTTAATGGAGCAATCACTGAAACGATGTTAGGTGGTCCTTTTAAGGCAGGGCTGCAATGATGTTGAAATGTGTTTTGGGGGATAAAGTTCATTTTCTAGGCAAATATTGACTTTGCAAGTAATTGCTGTTAAGCTGATCACTCTTTATAACATTCTGGAGTATATGCAAATTGCCATTAGAAAAACTGAAGCAGTAGACTTTGTAAAAATTAATATTTGTATCATTCTCAAAACTTTTGGCCATGACTGTATGCTGTTCTGTCCAGCAAATGAGATGGAAACAGGAGGCAGAACAAACAGAGTCAAAAGTCTAAAGGGGTTATGAAGGAAAAAGAAAAAAGTTTACCAGTGTAATCTCTTCCCCGGAATACACTGGTAAGTGATTAGATTTGTAGAACGGATCTGCATTCAGTCATCCCTGTTGCCTCTCAGGTTCTCTGTGACATCATTGACTCTATTTCTGTTGTGGAGCATCAGTAGAGTAATTATCTTTATGCAGGGATTGCACTGGTAAGCTTTATTTTTCCTTGTATAACCCAATTTAATCCTTTGGGCTCAAATTGCTAATTAAAATAAACGGTTCCATCCAGGTACAGTGGGGAAAAAAGTATTTAGTCAGCTACCAATTGTGCAAGTTCTCCCACTTTAAAAGATGAGAGAGGCCTGTAATTGACATCATAGGTAGACCTCAACTATGAGAGGTAAAATGAGAAAACAAATTCAGAAAATCACATTGTCTGATTTTTAAAGAATTTATTTGCAAATTATGGTGGAAAATATTTGGTCAATAACAAAAGTTCATCTCAGTACTTTGTTATATATCCTTTGTTGGCAATGACAGAGGTCAAACGTTTTCTGTAAGTCTTCACAAGGTTGGCACACACTGTTGCTGGTATGTTGGCCCATTCCTCCATGCAGATCTCCTCTAGAGCAGTGATGTTTTGGGGCTGTCGCTGGGCAACACGGACTTTCAACTCCCTCCAAAGGTTTTCTATGGGGTTGAGATCTGGAGACTGGCTAGGCCACTCCAGGACCTTGAAATGCTTCTTATGAAGCCACTCCTTCGTTGCCCTGGCAGTGTGCTTGGGATCATTGTCATGCTGAAAGACTCAGCCACGTTTCATCTTTAATGCCCTTGCTGATGGAAGGATGTTTGCACTCAAAATCTCATGATACATGGCCCCATTCATTCTTTCATGTACACGGATCAGTCGTCCTGGTCCCTTTGCAGAGAAACAGCCCCAAAGCGCGATGTTGCCACCCCCATGCTTCACAGTAGGTACGGTGTTCTGTGGATGCAACTCAGCATTCACTCTCCTCCAAACACAACGAGTTGTGTTTCTACCAAACAGTTCTACTTTGGTTTCATCTGCCCATATGACATTCTCCCAATACTCTTCTGGAACATCCATATGCTCTCTAGCAAACTTCAGACGGGCCTGGATATGTACTGGCTTAAGCATGGGGACACGTCTGGCACTGCAGGATCTTAGTCCCTGGCGGCATAGTGTGTTACTGACGGTAGCCTTTGTTACGTTAGTCCCAGCTTTCTGCAGGTCATTCACTAGGTCCCCCTATGTGGTTCTGGGATTTTTGCTCACAGCTATTTTGATCATTTTGACCCCACGGGGTGAGATCTTGCGTGGAGCCCCTGATCGAGGGAGATTATCAGTGGTCTTGTATGTCTTCCATTTTCTAATTATTGCTCCCACAGTTGATTTCTTCAAACCAAGCTACTTGCCTATTGCAGATTCAGTCTTCCCAGCCTGGTGCAGGTCTACAATTTTGTTTCGGGTGTCCTTCCACAGCTCTTTGGTCTTCACCATAGTGGAGTTTGGAGTGTGACTGTTTGAGGTTGTGGACAGGTGTCTTTTATACTGATAACAATTTCAAACAGGTGCCATTACTACAGGTAATGAGTGGAGGACAGAGGAGCCTCTTAAAGAAGAAGTTACAGGTCTATGAGAGCCAGAAATTAATGGAATTAATGGTGCTCTATAAATAAATAAATAATAATAATATATTAAAACCATAAAATGTTTATTATGTCACTTCTTAAAATAGAGTGTTGTCAGTTTGTATGTAGGGAATAGCAGCAGGGGCACAACTGTGGCTGCACATTTTGAATTACACAGAGTTCTTTGTCAAGCATAATATGTTGGATCCTCTTTTTTGATGTATTGGATATGCCTCTCGGTACTCACTGCTCTTAGAACTGTCTGCTCCATGCACCAGCATTACTGTGCACTGGCACAAGAATAAAAAAGGTAAAAGGAGTTCTAAGAGAGATGACTCCTGAGCAACATACTTTCTGCTCACTTCCTAGGTCATATACTGTGTGGGGGGCTGGGGGCATTATATTGTGTGGGGGCTGAGCTGTGGTTTTATAATGTGAGGCGGCTGCAGGCATTATAATGTGTGGGGTCTGGGGGCATTGTGGGGTGTTTTCCCTGCATAGGGCACAATAATGTCTTTTCAAGGCCTTGCATTCAGGACTGTCACTTGGAGACATTGATGTGAACCTAACCACAGTCCACATCAATGTTCAGATCTTAACTATTACTGACTGATATCAATAGCTATTCTTAAAGGGTGTTTTGTTTTTCACTCTTATCTCATCTGTGCATCAAGTAATGACCTTTTCCTTCGGTGTTCCTCACTCAGCTTTCTGTTGTTGAAAAGTCAAATTAGAAGCTTTTATAGCAACTTAACTAGTTATGAAGTGTTGAACACCTTCATCTGGTCATGCAGTCATTGCACTAAATCTTACCATCTGAGGCCAGCAGTTAGGTAGGGTATCAGGCTAATATCTGACAGTGAGGGACATGTCAGTCACACCACATGGGTTTCAATTTAGCACATTGACACCATGAATAGATGAAACTGGTCCCTGCCCCCTGTGACTAGTTAAAGGGTACCTGAGTTTTCATGAAAAGTTGAAGTATCTGCAGAGTCTTACTGGGCAGTCTGCTCTATGACTGTATAAGCCTTTATACATGGCATTCTAACACATGTTGCATTAATCTCTCAGTCAGAGGGCATTTACAATAAGGAGCAGTGTGCATCCCTCCCTATCCATTACTATTAATACTATTGGTTTTACATGTAAATCTGCCAGAAGTAACTATACAATAGAAACAAATAACTGAGAAAAGCCTAAGTGACCATAATATAGGAGATTCAGGAACACTGGACTGTAAATACAGGTCAAATACATGGCAAATACAAGAAAAAAAAACCAATCTATGAGCACAAGAAAGCTGCTTGCTGTTTGTGAATAGCATCCCATCTGTAACCACACAAGCAGCCAGAAGTAGATATAAGTACATAAAAGACTTTTCTTACATTGTAAGCTGTGAGAGTCTTCAGTCCTTTCAAAAGAGCAGTTTGCAGATGTACAGTGAGGAGAATCAGCCCCTCCCATCTGCATTCACTGTGTGAACAGGGAAAAGAACCTTACCCTACACTCGGTGTCTTTCCATCTTGCCTCATATCTAGTACGTACTTCCTTGGTAACAAAGGAGTCAACTGCAAATTTGCCAGAGGGGACACACCTAGTTGCAGGAACTTTTAGAGAGATTTTTTCGGAAAGAAAGAAGCCAAATTTTTAATTAATGTTCATTACATTTTGGTCCAGAATTACATGCTCTATGAAATGAGACTTAGTTGTCTGAAAAGTTAGTGACCATTTAAGTTAAATTTGCATAAGGTTTTATAAGTTTATAATGGGACTTTTTAGTAACACACAGATTAATAAGAGGCAACCTAGGAAAGGTCATTACTTGATGCTGTACACACTGAGACCAGTTTAGGTTAGAAAAACCACCTGACAGATTTCCTTTAAACCATATCAATATCCACAATGAGAATGCTGTTTGACATGAATTGAGTCTTTGTACTGACATTTGTGTCCTTAGTCAAGCATATCACATGAGCTCTGATGGATTTCATTATCCAATAACCTAGCCCTATACAATAATTGTTCCTTTTCTATGGATTTCTTATGAACAAAATTTTTCATCATCTATGCAAACAAACTACACTCCATAATTTTACTGAGCCCTTCCACGTCCAATTTAAGCTGTTCTTTTATATTTACATTCAGGGTCATGGTGAACCTCTTCACAGCTGGTAAACGTGGTAAACAAGCAACATTTCAAAGACACAAAGCATTCCTTGCAGTGAAGCCTATGATCATCCTACAGTATCTGAGCAGAAGAAGATCCCCCACCGATGCACTGCAGGGTAGGGGGGAGCAGGAGCCTTCCTTTCAGAATGTGAACAATGTATGGTGCAGCTGTCCTGCTGTTCTAAAGGTTAGCCTTAATATTGTAAGGAATTTAGTAAGTAAAATAAAATACACATACAATATTATTCTATCAACATGTTCTTGTTTGTTTACCAGACAACTATCAAATAAACAATTTCTGTTGCCTTCGCTCTCAATTTCAAAAGATAAACCTATCACGAATGGAAGGAAAGCATTTTTTTAAATATAATTTATTGTACATTTATGTGCCTCAACATCTACACTTACAGGTATGTATTCTGGGTATATAATGTAATTCTACAATGAGAATGATCTAGTGTACTATAAAAAGTTTTTATTGAAACAACCAGAGGTGTGAAATCATACAAAAATTACCTGATGGTCTGGAACTGGAAAATTTGGCCCTCAAGATGATTTTGTAAGCCCCCCAGAGCTTTTTTTTTTTTAACGTGTCAACACCAGGAGCAACAATGCAGGAAGACTATATTTTGATGGCCTAGACTGGATAATCTAGGGCAGATTGTGGTGATTTACTATTGTGTTTGCAATTAGACTTTGCTGTAAAAATTGACAAAACGGGATAAGGAGTGTATTTTATGATGAAGTGGCAGGACTTAAAGGGGTTGTGCAGAATTATAAAATATGGTTGCTCTCTTCTCAGAAAGTGACCTCGTGTCTGTTGGTTACATGGAAGGGCCAAGACCATTTTAATGCATTAGGGACCCTGTTCAAACATTTTAAATGTGGCCCCCCCAAAATAATTTAATTTCCTCTGCCTAAGCTCCACATAAGGCCCCCTAAACCTTCAATGTTATGGAAAAAAAAACAAACAAGGAATACTCACCTAACCCTGACCCTACAGATCTGCAGGCCCCAGCTGTAATGATGTCTGCGCCTCAGCACTCATTGCACTGCCCTGCCACACACATCACCAGCCGAAGACTGAATAATGGAGCACAGAGTTGCTTAGACACCTAAGGACACAGATAGAGTTGAAATCACTGCCTGACACCTGGAACAGCGGGACAGCACCGAAAATGTGGCCATATGACAACAAATGTGTTGTCATTTCCTGAAAAGAAGAAATCAGCCATACATTCTAATAGTCTATGTTTAGATTGTCTAAAGTAGCATCAGGTTTATCATCCAACATGAGCCACCGCCAGTTTGTGACTTTTTTACAACACAAAAGTGCCATAATAAATGTGCTAAGCCACTAAGTCAAACCCCTCTTCTCTACGCTATGCCTTCTTTTCATACAAGGTACAACAAAAGTCTAAAACAAATAATACATTTGGTGCACAGTATGTACGCTAGTCTTTGGCACAGTTTGCACTAGAATCCTGGTGCATTTCCATTAGTAAATCTGCCCAAACTAGGATACTTCAGCTGTTTGAATTAATAGGTAATTTATGTGTTCTTGCCTCTGTATAAAAGCAAAACAATAAAGTTTATGTCTTTTTATTGATTTAAAATGCAGATGCAGACACAATAGCAAACTCACCAATTTCAAGCTGAAAACAGCAGAATCAGGCAGGACAAGATATATTCATTGTTCTTTCCAGGACAACCCAATTGTGTGATACAAATTCTGCATGTTATATATAACACCTTTCATGGGAGCATTAAAATAGGACACTAAACATGGCAGCCACCCCCAATGGAAATATCCAATCCCTAAGTAATACCTCCATGGATAGACCTGGAAATCATATTTGTGAGAGGCATTGTGTTTGAGATATATCCTCGTTCCAGGCATATAATGGTATTCAACCTATTTATCAACTCCTTTAATCTTAGGTGGATGTGGATCTAACCAGTGTAGAGTCAGCAATTTCCTGACTTGTTTCAATATGTGGGAGATACCTACAGGTCCCGAGACCTCCAAACCAAAGTAGTAGATCCAGTAGACATACTCTAGGAAGTGCCTGCAACTGTATTTGGTACACCCTATGAATGAACTGCAATACTCTATTCCAATGTTAGAACACTCCCACGTCATATGTAATAAATGAGCATCTTCATACCCACACCTCAGACTTTGAGCATCTGGTTGGGCTCCTATCTTGTGAAACAGGCTAGGAGTCTTATAGACTCTACGCAGTAAATATAAATAGGAAAGTTGAGTGGTCTATTCCAAGATGTCTTGCTATTGTTTATCCATAATAGGCCCTATATCCCCAATCCACATATTACGGGATCTGATTGAGAAAGATCTGAAATAAGCAGATAGCAAGTACTGATATCAGGGAAATAAGGTCCTTAGTTGCAGTCTCAGACAGTACAGAATCTAGAATAAAATGAGAGTTTACCAATAACCCAGAAAGCCTTATCTGTATAGTATATGCATGGCAGAGCTGTAGATATTTATAAAACCATCTATGGTACAAAGAGAACTCCATTTGAAGCTGCTGAAACAGGTGCGTCACCACAGTTATTCCCTTTTTCTCACAACTATCAAAGCTTGTGAGTTTACAAAATGCCTTCAGTTTAGGATTGCTCCAGTACAACCAGTCACCTCTAATAGGGCCTTTCCCAGATCCCACACTTTATACATTAATGCCAAAGACCACATAACTTACCATTAACAGTAACCCCAATCTTTGACCCCAAGCGTGTAACTGTTACAACTGAACAGCCAGGAAGTAAACCCAGTCATTAGGGAGTGAGCTTGCAAACAAAACATCACAGCATCATGTGACCTCAGATGTGGGAGTGATTTATTACCTGTGATTTCATTGGAGGGGAGAGTAGAGAGAAGTTTTCAAAATATATTTAGCTTGGAAAAATTGTAGCTTGTCCTCAGTTGTGAGATGTAATAGGTCTATATGTGTTTTCTTTTACAGTCAAGAATCTTTTCCATCACAAACCCTGAAAATATTTAGGAAGTGAACCAAAAGAGTAAAATTCCAATAAGCAAGCCTGATCATGGTTACTGAGGTTTACAATTTTCAGACTGATAAGCTATTAGAAATTTAGATACATATATACACATAAACACATAAAGTACATACATACTGTAGAGCAGGCATGACAAACTCAGGGTATCCCGAGGGCCACATGAGTAACAAGAGGTTGTTGCGAGGGCCGCACACAGCAGCTAATGTCACACACGTATTTTAACAGCAGTCATGAAAACAAGATATGAAGTAGTAATATGTAACAGCAACATATATTTGCAGTGCGCAACAGCAACTAATATATTTAACAAAAATACAGCAATTAAAAACTAAACATTTATTTGCTATCATTTTTTTCAATCATTTTTAGTGTTTTGTCCTGAGGCTTGACACCTCTTTGTGCTTTGTGCTAATAGGCCTATTCATTATATTATATTATTATATTATTATTTATATTATTATTATGAATTTTCAATATGTATTTATTTACTTTATATTTATTTAATGGGCGTCTGTAGGATTTGTTCTTTTTGGTGTTCACCCCTGGTATTTGCCTCCAAGGGTGCACATGTATTTTAATTGCTTTTAATTTTTCCTTGTTTGCTGTGTTATTTAATAAAGAAATTTTGTGTGTGCTTTATATTGGATGCTGTTTCTCCTTTGTGTTCGATTGCATTTTTCATCCAATCAGCACCACTGTTTTTTGCATCACAATTATTTATAATCTGAGTGCTCACCCCTCTCTTTAGTTTTTAATGGTTACATACAGGAGGGCCACTCACTTGCTTGGACTTTGCCTGTGCGGCAGTGGGTCCCTTCTTCCTCAGCACGGTCACAGTATCCCAGTCACTCTCAGCCACGACTCTTCCTCCGTTCACAACAAAACTGACTTAGGTGATCAGCAGCCACGCGAGCCGCAGATGTACAAAACTCACGATCAGCACTTCCGGGTCGTCATTCATTGATCACGTAAGCAGGTCATATGCAGGGATATGGGCCAATGAATGAAGAGCTGGAAGTGCTGATCGTGAGTTTTGTACATCTGCGGCCCGCACAAAAGTCTCAAACTTTGTCTCTAAACTTTAGAGACAAAGTTTGAGACTTTTGTGCGGGCCGCAGATATGCCTGTAAAGGGCCGCATGCGGCCCGCGGGACGCATGTTTGACATGCCTGCTGTAGAGTATGTACACTTTTCTATTTAATAAAAGTAGGTAGTCCTGGAGAGTGACTGTGTAAACTCCCCAAATTGTGCTAATGTTTCCCTATGTTCCTAGGTTGATTTCTTGTGAAAAGTCTTAGAATCTAACAATTGTTTTGTCCATGCTATGCAACTTTGGTGTCTTCTACTGTTTAAACAAGGTAAGACTGAATTTAAAAAAAACTGCACCAGACTGTATTGTATAAACAAGGCCCTTTAATGCGGGTTATATAATCATAAGAATCGTCGACCAGACCAGTGCTTTTCAATTATGGTGCTCAAGTACCGCCTATATGTTATGTGGGAGATTTAAATGGGATTTCTCACTATTGCAAAAGACCACTAAGATATTGCTAGGATCATTTGTGGATTGAAGGTATCTGACTGCTGGAACTCACACTGATCCTCAGATACTTCAAGGTTTTTCCCTTAACAGTAGTACACCTAGCCACATGTTGTCTAGCACAGGATTGGTGGGAGGTCTCAGCAATTAGACTTCCATACATTGTAACATTGTGGTGTATCCTGTGGATACACCATAACATTATAGGATGGTAGTATACCTCTCATAAGTATTAATGGGGTTGTAGAAGACCCCAAAATGTTTAGCATACTGATGACCTATCCAATCATCAGACAAACACAATGATGCAAATGTACAATTGTAATACATATAAATACAGTGATGTCACAATACAGATATATGTGATATCTCTGGAAAGGGGATCATGTCACAGCATATGGGTAATAACCCAATAAACATAACCTAATAGCACAGGAAAAATTTTTATGGTGATATCACAATGCAGGGATGATGCACACAGTGATGTCATAGTACAGGAAAAATGGTCAATATGCATCACAGTAAAGGACCAACAGATGTCACAAATGAAGGATAACAGACACCGTGATATCACAATACATAGACAACTAACACTGTGAAGTCATAGAAAGGGGTTATTGCACAGTAATGAGAATAATGTAGAAAGCTATGCCATAGAGCGTTACAATGTCACACATACAGCGATTCTGAGTACCACAGTGATGTCACAGCACAGAGATAATAAACACATCAGTACAATGTAAGAAGAAATAATATAACTTTACAGTACAGAGGTAATGAACACTGTGGACTGTAGCTCTGGTATCAAAGCTATGTTATTGTACATAGAATATTCCCTTATGGGGCAGAGTAGTTGCTGGACCTTCTTAGGAACCAAGTTTGACTGTAACGTTTGCAAACCTACAATTATGCCTCTGCACAGCAAGATTTATTTGCACACAAACTCACAATTTTCACAGTTATGTCAGTGTAAGAGAGGTATGGAAAAGGACACACAGTTACACAGACTAGATAGAGCACTGAAAGAAGGAAGATTTGTGATTTGAACCTCTCCAGATACTGTACATATCTGAAAATTATTGCATGTAAACTTAAGTGTTCAGGTGAAAGATAAAGTAGAAAAAAAAATTATCCATATAAATAATGTATGCATATTGTAATATGGTTTATATAAAATTATACTCTCTTAGAGATATGTCCTTTCTATAGAGTTACAAAGTGATTCACTTTTCTATATTTTTTTTACATCTTTCATTATTGAGTTATAGCCTATATTGTTTGACACTCTATTATTATTTTTGGTAAGTCAAGTTTGACTATTAAATTGATGGAAAATAAGCAAAATGTATACATAAATAGCATTGATTTTGTTTTATCATGAATTTTCCAATAATGAAAAGTTGAAAACTACAATAAATTGATTTATATTCTGCTTCAGGAGTAGGATAGTAAGAACATGTGACTATATACTAAGAATTAGATACATAATAGAAAAGGGTATATAAAATGACTGAACACAATGAATATGCAAGAAAATATGTATTTTTTGGTAATAAATAAATAGTAATAAATAGTAATCAGTTTTATGCCAATATTACTGTTACATTTCTTCAACACAGATTGAATTATACAAATAGGAATAATGTATGCACATGGAAGAACATATACAGCATAATCATTTTATGAAATAGGTGACATACCGTACCATCAAAGAAATATGTCTGAAACCTTAAAGTTTCATTTTTCTTTTACTACTGTCACACATATGATGATTCTTGTTTGTTCTGTGGGAAACATCTATATTTCATTTCTTTATATCTCCAATACAGTAGCTAAAACAGTAGGGACTAAGCGGAGAAGTCATTGAACCATTGGGTTGCCATGAGAACAGGACATTACTAAACTGCACATGTTGTGAATGGACTGTGCAGAATAAAATTCCATGTGAATGTGAGACAGGCATTCCACAATCTAGCAGACAGAGAAAATAAACAGAAATGAGGTTACTTCTCAATGCCCATAACTGATGTAACCTGCTATTATTCTACGCTTGGTTTCAAAGAATATGACACATGTAGACAGTTTGATGATTATGTATAATATAGTCCTCAATTATTCAGCACACTATATTTGTTAATATATAAAATAAATATCTGATGATGCCATACTGAACCCATTTGGAATTTTCTACTTATCCAAAACTAAAGCTGCGATTCATATTGTTTTCACCATTGACCATTTACTCAAATGTTTCTGATCATTCACACATATATTACTTGCAATTCCTGTTGCCTGATGCTCCTAGATTCCACAGACAACTTCAAGCCTCCTTACTATAATACCAGGCAATTATACATTAAAAACCTCAATACAACAAGACCATATTATGTGATGCAGATGGAATATCCTTTATCATTCTCAATGGAATTTCAGGTTTATTTAACAGTGACATGTTTTTTACAAGTGTATTCAGTACTAACATCTTTGGGGTTGTTATAAGCCTATGTGTACATCATATAAACATATGGTGCTCACTATCGTGCATTTGGAAAAATATAACCAGAAATAAGACAATCATTGCATACAGCAAAGTCCTCCATTCTTTGCTTTATGTGTTAGGTTTTAATAGGTTTTCTGGTTTTATGTAAGGGTAAAGATAAAGGTTATGCAACCTGACCAGATGCACAGGGGTCTAGTAGGTTAAGTGGACATACTAGGGTCACAGGGAGATTTATAAGAAGCAGAGGCGTAGCTAGCAGGGGGGCAGAGGGGGCGGCTGCCCCGGGCCCACTGACATTTTAGGGCCCACCCTGGGGCCACCATTAATACATCTTTTACTTTTAACTAGATCGGTGTCAGCAGACACCGATCTAGTTAAAACGCTTCCTGTCACTTGCAGTCTTGTAAACCGCAAGCCATTTCAGGCCTGTGGTTTACATGACAACGAGAACACAGTCATCAGCACAGGCGGCGCGATGACGTCACAACATCGCGTCTCCTACGCTGAGACACTGACTTCCTGTGCGTGGACCATGCGCACAGAGCGCGGGTCAAGAAGAGAAAGCGGCGGCTCCATTCGTCATGGTCGCTGGTAGGTGAGTATAACTTATATTTGTTTTGTTTTAGCTTAGTTGTAGGTATTTTAATAGTATAAGGGGTTGTTAGGAGGGGGGAATTATAACTATAAGGGAGGGGGCATTATGAACATAAGGGGGTGTAATTTACATAAGGGTTATTACTGGGTATAAGGGGGAGGTTATTTATATTAGGAGGTATTATGAACATAAGGGGGTGGTCATCAATATAAGGGGTCATTAGGGGTGCAGTATTTATGTCAGGGGGAATTAGGGGCATAATATGAGGGGACAATTAATTTAATAAAAGTGACACTTGGGCTTTATTAAGACTAAAGCCCCATGTAGCAGGCTGCAGCAAAAAAACGCTGCAGGAAAAACCGCGGCAGTAACATTGTGGTTTTTCCCGCAGCGCTTTTCAGAGAAGGGCCACAGATTTTTCCTCTGCAGACTTTCTGCTTCCATTATAACTATATGGAAACCGCCAGTGTTTCCGTAGGTATAACTGACATGCTGCGATTTCTAAAACCGCAACGGTTTTGGAAATCGCAGAATGTCCACTGCATGCATTTTTCCACAATGTGTGGATGGGATTTGCTAGAATCCCATCCACTTTGCAGGAACTGTAAAATGCGGCATTTTTTTTTCCCGTGGCGTTTTTGCCACGTGGGGCCTCATCCCATCCCCACTTTGTGGTAAAATATATGCAGTGGACATGCTGCGATTTCCAAAACAGTCGTGGTTTTGGAAATCGGAGCATTCCAATGGAAACGCTCCCAATTTCCCTGTAGATATAATTGAAGCAGAACTTTCTGCGAACTTTCTGTGCAAAGCGCAGCAGGAAGAACAGCGCTTTTTTTGCTGCGGGACGCCACATAGGGCCTTAGGCTTAAAGAGTTTTCCAGCTCATTTTTAATTGATGATCTATTCTCAGAATAGATCATCAATAAGAGATAAGTGATTCCCCACTGATCAGCTGTATGAAGGGGCTATGGCGCCTGTTTATATCACAAGCTGTCTGTTTATAGTGACCGTGTGAGTTAATTACAGCCTTGTCACATAGACGTGTATAGGACGAGGCTGTAGTTACATTACATGGCCGCTATGAGATGAATTACACTATGTAAACAGAGAAGGGGTCACGGCACTTACACAGGTACCACGGTTCATTCAAACAGCTGATCCTGGGGGTCCCGATTATTGGAACCCCATTAATTATTTTTACCTTTTGTTTACTTTTTAATTAGGAAACATCTGGGGCATTATTAATAAGGGGCACTATTTAAAGTGGGTACACAGGGAAGTTATTAATTTAAAGATGCACTTGTGGGTATTATTATGGGGGGTATATTATATATTTTATAATTGGGGAAGCAGCAGGATGGGGGCTTTGTGTAGGTGAGGATAATGTGGGTCAGGTGCCTGGAAAAGTAAGGAGCCAAAAATGTCTGTGCTGCAAACTTTACAGAGACTGGAAGAAGTGGTCATGGTGGTTCAGATGAAAGAGATGGGGAATGTGAACGATTAGTCAGAGACGTCACCGGTAAGTCACTAAATGTTACTGCACTGTATTTGCCTAAATCGTCTGCAGAGCCCTGTGTAGATCCGATATATACCACTATACGGTCACCATATAGTGATAATATCGGTATACCTAAGTTGGGGGCCCACTTGGACATGTTCACCCCCCCGTGCTGAACCCCTAGCTACGCCTCTGATAAGAAGTATTCTATTTCTCTCAACATTTTGCACACTCTCAATGATTAACACTTAGTCATCCAATGATAAACTATTACATCAGGGTTGAACAGGATTTCTGTTAGCCTGAGTCTTTACTCACACGTCTGTTTTTTTGTGTGGCCATGATTTTCGTCTATTTTTCATGTCCATTTAAAACAACAGGAAGTTTAGCCCACTGAAAAATATCCCTTTTTGCCTTTACAAAAATATGTTAGGGTCTAATAGGATTTCTATTTCGTCAGGGTCGAATAGGATTTCTGCCAGGCTCAGTCCTTAATCACACACCCATGTGTGTTTTTTATCCATGATAGTGTCCACTCTTTGGCAAACCTTTTGGTTTCACTTATTACAGTGTCTGGAACCACAGTGCTCCATCCCAAATGCTTGTAACCACACCCAACAATTCCAAGACCAAGAGGAAATTCACTCATGTCTATTATGGCTGTATGCCATGTTTCTCCATGTGTGGGCTTTGCTAATCTCACCGAGACAATATTTTAACAACATGGTGTATGCTCATATTGTCTTTACCCTAATTCCTATATGCTTATGTCAATATGCACTTATGCCTATGTAAATATACTGTTCACCTGTATATTGCATAGGTAAACCATGCAATATACATATGAACAGTACATTTCTTTAACACTTGTTATTTTATAAATACATATAGATTCAATATTGTACAAAATGTTGTTTCCCGCTCTCTACTTATGAATATGCGAGATGAAAAATATAATGCTTGCTCTCTGAATGCCTTCCTACTGGTATCTTAAGAAAACTATATCATTCATTTTTTTCCCTCAAAACAGCACTCTAAATTTCAAGAGAAGGACAAAATGTTTACTTGGTTTCATTATATGAGTAACTACTCAGCATGTTTCATTACATGGGCGACTTTCACTGTAAGAGCTTACTTCCCTGTGTATACACATCACATAAAAGGTACGAGAGGCCTCCCACTGCATGTAAACTAATATTGCATCAACATCAGCTTTAGGGAAACCTAAAAAAAGAAAACAAGTTGAAGCAAACAAAATGTTTAACTTTTTATAGCTTTATGTAGCTTAAAGTATTATATATCATTGTAGAATCTTTATTTATACTGTACTTGTCAACTGTCCTGATTTTGCCAGGAAATGGCAGGAGTTTATGTGGGGCATAAACTCCTGACATAAAGTGTGGGCATTCCTGTGTGGGTTGAGGAGATTCTAGCACAGTACATAAAAGTGCTTTCCATAGCATCAAATAAGCTGCAGTAACTTAGCCTGGCCACTACACAGAGAGGAAAGCTGAGTTTCCACATCCATTCTTTGTGTTAGTTCCAGCCCCGGAGGTTGCTGAGAACAGCTGATCAGTGGGGTGCTAGGTGACCCCAGAGAGCTAATATTAATAACTTATTCTAAGGATGGGTTATCAATATCAATAATTAGTTTATTTTTCCTCTTGCAGCAGCCACTTAGACTATTGTTCAGGCTGTACTACTTTTTGTTTTGTTTTGGTGAACATCATACAGTATGCACAGTAAAATAGGTCAGACACCTGTTCATAGAACCAGGGTCCCAATACTATTCATGTTTAAAAGAAAGCAGATATGTTTATTACATGAATAAAGTAATGTGAGACATGAGACAAGGTGTAGCACACTTGTAGATGGTTTTTCCAATGTTGCTTCCTAAGAGAACCCGGTCCTTCTCCTAGCATAAAACAGGGCTGCCACCCAGTTAAGGATGGCCTTAAACATACTCCTAGGAAATACCCGTGTTTCTCCAAAAATAAGATAGGGTCTTATATTATTTTTTTTCTCTGAAAAAAGGGCTAGGGCTTATTTTCGAGGTAGATCTTATTTTTCAGGCACCGGAGCAAATCAGAATCTTTTTTGATTCGCTCTGGACGAATCTTGTAAAATGGTTAGAGTTAGGGTTAGTAACTCTAACCCTCACTTACATTCAAAATTGGTGGTGCAGGGTCAGTGGGTCTTAAACTCACTGTCACTCTCCCTCTCTCTAAACACTTTGTCTGGAAGAGGCACCGTGCTTTTTCTATCTCCTCTCCTTTACGCTAAGGGGGAGGTGCTATAGTGGAGTGGCTGCATCTGTGGGAATGCGCAGGGGTGGCACCTGATGTCTCGTCACGTAGGTAGCCAAGGCCACAGCATAGTAGCAGCCAGGAGGCGGGACCCAGGAGGCGGCACTCGGGAGGCAGGAGGTGGGACTCCGGAGATGGTGAGTGGATTTTGCCCTGCTGTGACAGGAGGTAGCAGGCACTTGTCCAGGATTGTTGGGAGCTACGGAATGCCTATTCTCCATCTCTGTGACGTCAGTGACGTCACATGACATAACTTAGTGTTGGAGGTGCTGACTGTAGCTAGAGTTTATTTTTGGAGTAGAGCCTATATTTCAAGCCTACTCCAAAAACCCTGCAACATCAAGCTAGGGCTTATTTTTGGGGTAGGGCTTATTTTTGGAGAAACAGGGTATCACTATTATATCTGTATTCATCCTTATCTGTTTTGGCAGTTGGTTTATGATGACTCATCTAAGAATACAATCAACCAGCTAAAACCCCTTTAAGTCTTTCCACTACATTTTTATAGGGTTCACATCAGAACTGTCCATTGGCCAAGCTAAGATTTTTACTTTTGCTTCCCTTAGCCATTAAAATGAAAACTTGCTTTTAAGTTCTTATTACTTATTCAAACAAGTCTGTGATCTTCTCTTTATGGACATACAATAATAACGCATTATCAGCATTATTTTGTTGGTTATCTGTATCAGATCGGTTAGGGTCCAACACCAGGGCCCAGTCCCGATCAGCTGCCGGAAGCTATATACTATGTAGTTCAATACCAAACAAGATATGCACTCCTCCTTGTTAAGATCCTCCCATGTTATAGTATGGGTGCCAATCATACAGGATGTACTCCCCTTATAGCATAAATAACCTCTATTATGGCTCTCCAATCGTGGACAAAATAAACTTTATATCAGGCATGTCAAACATGCGTCCCGCGGGCCGCATGCGACCCTTTACAGGCATATCTGCGGCCTGCACAAAAGTCTCAAACTTTGTCTCTAAAGTTTAGAGACAAAGTTTGAGACTTTTGTGCGGGCCGCAGATGTACAAAACTCACAATCAGCACTTCCGGCTCTTCATTCATTGGCCCATATCCCTGCATATGACCTGCTTACGTGATCAATGAATGACGACCCGGAAGTGTTGATCGTGAGTTTTGTACATCTGCGGCTCGCGTGGCTGCTGATCACCTAAGTCAGTTTTGTTGTGAGCGGAGGAAGAGTCGTGGCTGAGAGTGACTGGGATACTGTGACCGTGCTGAGGAAGAAGGGACCCACTGCCGCACAGGCAAAGTCCAAGCAAGTGAGTGGCCCTCCTGTATGTAACCATTAAAAACTAAAGAGAGGGGTGAGCACTCAGATTATAAATAATTGTGATGCAAAAAACAGTGGTGCTGATTGGATGAAAAATGCAATCGAACACAAAGGAGAAACAGCATCCAATATAAAGCACACACAAAATGTCTTTATTAAATAACACAGCAAACAAGGAAAAATTAAAAGCAATTAAAATACATGTGCACCCTTGGAGGCAAATACCAGGGGTGAACACCAAAAAGAACAAATCCTACAGACGCCCATTAAATAAATATAAAGTAAATAAATACATATTGAAAATTCATAATAATAATATAAATAATAATATAATATAATGAATAGGCCTATTAGCACAAAGCACAAAGAGGTGTCAAGCCTCAGGACAAAACACTAAAAATGATTGAAAAAAATGATAGCAAATAAATGTTTAGTTTTTAATTGCTGTATTTTTGTTAAATATATTAGTTGCTGTTGCACACTGCAAATATATGTTGCTGTTACATATTACTACTTCATATCTTGTTTTCATGACTGCTGTTAAAATACGTGTGTGACATTAGCTGCTGTGTGCGACCCTCGCAACAACCTCTTGTTACTCATGTGGCCTTCGGGTTACCCTGAGTTTGACATGTCTGCTTTATATACTATGTATACAGCTGGAAGCAGCCTACTCCTATTCGAGTGAGTGGGAGTAGGGCTGCAGTTCCAGGTACCATGGCTACACTGTATGGACTGGTAGCTCTGTACAGTTTAAAGAGCTCCGTACACTGTAGTGGTGGCACCTGAAACTGCAATTACTTGAATAGAAGCATTTACTTGAATAGGAGCAGGGCTGCTTCCTGCTGTATACCTAGTATATGTCTTTTGGATGACTGAAAAAGATGATCGGGACACGTTCTAGGTGTCAGCCCCCAACCAATATGATACTGTTGACCTACCCTGTGGATAGGTCATGAGGATGAATTACCTTTAGATCCTGGAAACCCCTTTAAGTAGGATCTATATATGCTTTACTAACCCCCATGTTCACTGAAAAATCGTAATTTGGTGACAATGATCATAAGGGAGGCAACCAGTATTGTGTCTTCTGGGTTGCAATTGTTTCCTCCTAATTCCAAAAGCTACTGATGACCTCATCTTTACCATTTTCATTGTAGAATTAAAAACCCTTACTTTATCAGGGGCCTTAAGTTCTTTGTATGTTCTTTTGGCATTCTTTTTAATTCCTGGATAAATTGTTACTGTCTATGTTTGCTGGGCCATCTATATATATGTCAGCCAAATCTATCTTGGTGGGACAGAACAATTTTTCAATGTGTATGGTGGCCTACTAACTTTCCCCAGAGAAATTTTGCCAGGGAAAAGAAGAATCAGGCATGTTGAATTTCAACATCCTATCCTTTTACCCCCCCCCCCCCCCTCTTCCCATACTAAGACTTAGCCAGGGTTGTCTGTCACTCACAGGCTCAAACTGGCCCATAGGTGAAAAGGCCCTTGAATCAGGTGAGTCCCCAGCAGAATTAACTGCGTTGTTTTGCCATTACTAATCTTGGCTCAAAAATGCAGCAAAATCTGCAACAAAAAATCAGCGCTTCCACAAAATGGGGCCTTAGCCTTAAGCTTGTATAATCAGCTCAGCCAATTATGTACTGTATGTTTTTTTGAATAACAGACTTGGATAAACCATTGTCAGTCCTGTCTGGCAATAAGTACAGTCATGCCATAAGTGTTGGCATTCTTGAAATTTTTGCAGAAAATTAAGTATTTCTCCCAGAAAATTATTGCAATTACACATGTTTTCTTATACAAATGTTTATTTCCTTTGTGTGTATTGGAACAACACAAAAATAGAGAAAAAAAGGCAAATTGGACATAATTTAACACAAAACTCCAAAAATGGTCCAGACAAAATTGTTGGCACCCTTTCAAAATTGTGGGTAAATAACTTTGTTTCAAGCATGTGATGCTTGATGAAACTCACCGGTGGCAAGTAACAGGTGTGGGTAATATAAAAATCACATCTGAAACCAGATAAAAAGGAGAGAAGTTGACTCAATCTTTGCATTGTGTGTCTCTGTGTGCCACACTAAGAGAACAGAAAAAGGAGAAGATAAATAAATATCAACAATCTGAAAGTCCATCTCCAGAGATCTTGATGTTCTTTTGACCATGGTGCGCAACATAATCAAGAAGTATAGAACACATGGCACTGTAGCTAATCTCCCTGGATGTGGACGGAAGAGAAAAATTGATGAAAGTTTGCAACACAGGATAGTCCAGATGGTGGATAAGCAGCCCCAATCAAGTTCCTGCAGGCTCAGGGTGCATCAGTGTCAGAGAAAACTAGCCGTCAACATTTGATTGAAATGAAATGCTATGGTAGGAGATCCAGGAGAACCCCAGTGCTGACAAAGATATAAAAAAGCTAGACTGCAGTATGCCAAAATGTACGTGGGTAAGTTAAAATCCTTTTGGGAAAATGTCTTGTGGACAGATGAGACCAAGATAGAGTTTTTTGGTAAAGCACATCATTCTACTGTTTACCGAAAACAGAATGAGGCCCACATAGAAAAGTACACATTACCAACAGTCAAATATGGTGGAGTTTCAAAGATGTTTTGGGGTTGTTTTGTTGCCTCTGGCACTGGGTGCCTTGACTGTATGCAAGGTATCATGATTATCAAAGGATTTTAGGTCACAATGTAGGACCCAGTGTCAGAAAGCTGGGTTTGAATCCTAGGTCATTGGTCTTCCAGCAGGACAATGACTCCAACATACTTCAAAAATCACCCAGAAATGGATGGAAACAAAGCACTGGAGAGTTCTGAAGTGGCCAGCAATGAGTTTGGATGTAAATCCCATTGAACATCTGTGGAAAGATCTTAAAATTGCTGTTGGGAGAAGGCACCCTTCAAATATGAGAGACCTGGAGCAGTTTGCAAAAGAAGAGTAGCCTAAAATTCCATTTGAGAAGTGTAAGAAGCTTGTTGATGGTTATAGGAAGGAATTGGTTTCAGTTACCTTTTCCAAAGGGTGTGCAACCAAATATTAAGTTGAGGGTGCCAGTTATTTTGTCCGGCCCATTTTTGGAGCTTGGTGTGAAATTATATAATGTTTTCCTTTTTTTCTCTGTTTTTTGGGTGTTGTTCCAATACACACAAAGGAAATAAACGTGTATAACAAAACATGTGTAATTTCAATAATTTTCTGGGATAAATACTTAATTTACTGGGATAAATATCAGGGGTGCCAACACTTACTGCCATGACTGTATAGTCAGCTTAACTAACTGGGTGTCATTTTATAATAATCTATATACCACTCTCCATTTTACTTTTTGTAAAACAATCAAAATCTGTGACAAATATGTAATATTAGTATGCATTTTTCACAACACTGTAAAATGTAAGAGTTATTCTCTGCAGTATTTCTTATGTTCATTTATGCTGCATATGTCAAACATAAATTGTTGGTTCTGCATACTTTGTCCATTTATCCTACAATGTTATTTGTGGCCATTGCATATGTTGTGTTATCAAGTGTTTATCATAATAATCATAAATGCCTAGTACTAAAAGCTTGAACTTCTATTGTGCTCCATTAAGCCAGCATTAGCCACGATGACATCATGTTTAAAACCTCATATATCACATAACAAAGCCATTGTGTAACACTTCATGAGTGCTTGTACCTTGCAGTTACTTGACAGATGATTCTTTCATTTAAAGTTTAAACAATATTGCAATTTTTAAGGTTTGTTGAAATATTCATTAGACCTGATAATAGACAACCATAAGTCATCAGTTTCTATACCGGGAACTGGCTGTGGTAATGACTTTTATTTTAAAGCTGAGATATCTGAAAATTTTGCCATGCTGGTATCATTTTAAAAAGAGTGTCCCATGAGTGAGACAATTGATTTTCAATTCTTTACACTTCAAAGCACCCCAACCCCCCCCCCCCCCCGGCCCCATCTAACATTTCTCACCAATCCTGCAAAAAGTGATAAACACTGTATTCTTGAATATGTATTATCCAATACATTGTTGGTGTTTATTACTTGTTCTATCTGTGTATAAGGAGAGACCTGTCAATCAAGATAAGAAGGATGGGGAATCACCCCTATGACTCTTCTTCCAGTCCCAGTTTTCAATCTATGTTTTTTGTGAAATGTCACAGTGCTTTAGAGTAAGTCATAACTGTTTGTAATGAGGAAGCCTGATGACATTCTGCCCATTGTTCAGGCAGCATCATTCTCATGACAGGTCCCATGTAATGTAGGGAAATCTGTAATTTAAAATGCTCTAGATTATGGATTGCCTAGAATTAAATAATCAAATACATAGATTATGCCAGAAAAAAGAGGCATTTCAGCAAGTAATATAAATGCATTAGGCATCAGACTAATTTAATTAAATGCCACATTACTAGAACTATGCACCTTATAGAAAGGACATGAGCATTTCATTGGCCACCTTAGTTCTATTTATGTTAAAAATGAGCCCTGTTTATGACCTTAATATGTCACACTGAGTGTCTGTATTTGGAAGAAGAATCCCTTACTGATGATGCTTTGAAGGATGTCCCCAATTGAGTGTGACATATTAAGGTCACAGTTAGGACACACAAAGAAGCCTTTGAAAAATCCAGCAACACTCAGTGTAGGTAGAGGTAAGAGATGAATCGCTTATGGTTTATACAGGTATGGTTTATACTTCTATACAACGATGACATTTCACCGCATGGTATTAAACCGTACATAACACTAACACTAGTATTTATTAATGGGGTGTATTGTCATAGTACTGTTAAAATCCCTTCAAAATACAATATCTTTCTCTACTTCTACTGACATTGGAGCAGTTTTACTAATACAGATGTACTAATATTTAATGTAAACAGTACAGACAGTCTTAAAGGTGTTTTCTGGCACCAAATGGAGTTTTCATACTGATGACCTATCCAATAGATCTGTAGCAGTCCGACACCCGAATCTCGCACAGATCAGTTGTTCTAGCAACCCTTAAAGGGGTATTCCCATGAACATAACCAATTTTAAATTTGTAGATAATTAAAAGCTAAACATTTTTGCAAATATAAGTAATTAAACATTTTGCAGAGTTTTAAAGATTTTCTCTAAATATCTTGTCTAAGACATGTTTGCCATTTTTATTTGTGTGTAATCTGTATTAGTAACATTGTTCCTTTGTGTTTTTAATAATCATCTACTAAAACCTATAAGTTGTAGAGTCTGTTCACAATGCAAGAGAGTCCTGTAGAATAATATATACAAAGCAAAGAGTTCATCCATACACAGTATTGTAAAACACCTGAAATAATCTGAACTACTGTTTCAATGACAAATCCATACCTATTCACAATCCCATATATTGGTTATAAATCCCATGTTCATGGTTGTGTTATGGCTCTCTACAACTTCTGAGACATAATATGACATAATATTACTATCTCTGCTATCATATGGAGGCAAAGTCTGCAGTGCTCTATTTGGCACTCTATTATGAAGCTATAGCCCCTTGCTTCTTTGCCTTAACCAATCCTTGTATGTTTCATATTGTTCTAGATCTGTTAAGTACTGGGATACTTTATAATTAGTGCACATTGATTCTTTAGCAAGAGCACTTACATTGTTTTAAATGAGTCAAAATACTTAGTTGGAGATTTTTAACCTCAATATTGTCACATATATTCAAGTGTTACTTAAGAATAAATGCCTCTAAAATTACAGTGTATAACTTCATCTTTCATGTGAAAAGTCTATCTTACTGAAGAGATATTGCATGCATACCCCATGAGGTTGTTATTGTGTTCTAATGTGCTTCAACAAAGATGCTTTTTCAAAAGATCTCTGAATACTGAGTCACTAGTGTGCAGCCATTTCTATGAAAGTGACCCAGAGGAACATCTGTTCACATGTCCCAGATTAGAAATTGACAAGATCAGCGAACTGGGACTCAAAAGTCAATTTAGCATCAATTGTAGGATATAATCAATAACAAGCAATAGCAGCCACATTATAGGATGTCATATTATAAAGGCTAATAATATTAATCTATCTAAGATTAAGCTATCCTTATGGGAGATATTATAAGTCTACCTTGTGCAATAGCTATAAACTTGTCTCTGTAGTACAATATTCTGTAAATTAACAGAGACAAATGTTATTTTCCAACTCCCTAATACATTTGGTACATGCTATATAGAAATCCATTTAGTGTAACACATTTCAAACTTAACTCATAGAAATAACCTACATAACAGTCGAGTAACAGTGTAAATTTATTGCATCAAGTATCTTGTACCGATTATTAGTTACAAATCATATTACAGTCCAGAGCTGCATTCAAAATTCTGCAGGTTTCTTCTGAAAAGATTAACAGCTGAGCTGAGCTCTTATAGTGGATGTGGGCAGTTTATTTTTACTATGTCATATTACTGTACAACATCTACAAGCTCCAGAATCCTTCAGCCACTCTTTTCTGCAGCTCTCCAATCTGGTTATGACATGCATATGCCATAATAGGTTGTAAAAACAGGATGTATCCTGTTGGAAAATCCCCTTTAAGCATTCAATAAGCATCTACAGTACATCATTCATATACACACAATAGGAACTCTTCAGAGGATTAAAAAGAGGCGTTACCGACCAGCTCTTCCCTCCATCATTATGGGCAATGTGAGATCTCTTGCAAACAAGATGGATGAACTAACAGCGCTCACCAGGCATCATCAGGAGTTTCGGGTGTGCAGCATGATGCTACTTACAGAGACTTGGCTTACTGAAGTTACTCCTGACCCTCTGGTCTCCTTGGATGGTTTTAAAGTCCTTCGGGCAGACAGGACAAGGGAGAGCGGTAAGAGGAAAGGAGGGGGGCTGGCAATGTTTGTGAATAATAGATGGTGCAATCCTAGGCACATTGTGATTAAGGAGCAAACTTGCTGTAAGGACATTGAACTATTAGCTGTGAGCATGAGACCTTTCTATCTACCAAGGGAACTATCACATGTCATCGTGATAGCTGCATATGTCCCCCCCTCTGCGAAAGCTGACGCTGCCTGCGAGGTCCTACAAGCCACGCTGAGCCATTTACAGTCACAACACCCCCAGGCCCTCCTTCTTGTGTCTGGCGATTTCAACCATGCCTCTCCATCATCCACACTGCCCAGTTTCACACAGTATGTAACCTGCCACACGAGACAACAAAACACTGGACTTGTTCTTTGCCAACGCGAGGGAGGCATATAACTCATCAGCCCTACCACCTCTGGGAAGATCGGATCACAACCTAGTACATCTCCGACCTGTGTACAAGTCACTTGTACGTAGAGAACCAGCTGTCACCCGCACAGTGAGGATATGGTCCAAGGAGAGTGATGAGGCTCTGAGGGATTGTTTTGACACAACCGCATGGGAAGTTCTGCAGGATTCTTACGGAGAAGATATAGAAGGACTCACACACTGCATAACGGACTACATTAATTTTTGTGTGGACAACACAGTACCCACAAAAGAGGTGAGGTGCTTCTCCAACAACAAACCATGGATTAACTCTGATATAAAAACACTACTTAAGGAGAAAAAGATGGCATTCAGGACAAGAGATAAGGAGGGGTTGAGGGAATTACAAAAGGAGCTGAGGCATCAAATCAGGCAAGGAAAAGCCAGTTATAAGGAAAAAATGGAAAAGCAAATGGAAAGAAAAGACATAAGGGGGGGTCTGGGAGGGGCTTAAGTCAATTTCCGGTCATAAACAGTCTGTCTGCCAGATTGAGGCAGATGTTAATTGGCTTAATGAACTAAACCTATTCTTCAACAGATTTGATCACACACCAGCTCCTCCCACCCCAGCATGTCCTTCAGCTCCCCCCACCACAATGACTTCACCCCATTCACCCCATGCGGCTACTTCCCAACAGACCAGTAAATCCAGAAATCTGTCTTTATCTGACCACAGTCTGACCTTCACACGGGCCCAGGTGAGGAAGGAGATGAAAAAGATCAAGGCGAGGAAAGCCGCAGGGCCAGATGACATCAGTGCAAGGCTAATTAAGACTTGTGGGGACCAGCTGTGTGGCATAATTACATATATGTATAATATGAGCCTGAGGCAGGAAATAATCCCTGAATTATGGAAATCTTCTTGTGTGGTACCAGTTCCAAAGAAACCTCACCCTATGGACCTCAACGACTACAGACCTGTAGCACTGACATCCCACCTGATGAAGATCTTAGAGAGATTGGTTCTCACACATCTTCACCATCTAGTGAGCCCCGCTATGGACCCTCTCCAGTTTGCTTATCGGCCGGGCATTGGGGTAGATGATGCCATCATCCACCTTCTGCACAGGGCTCTGTCTCACCTGGAGAAACCAGGGAACACGGTGAGAATAATGTTCTTTGATTTCTCCAGTGCTTTTAACACCATACAGCCCAGGTTACTGAGAGACAAGCTGGGCCTTGCTGGAGTGGACCACCACCTCTCCAACTGGATCCTAGACTACCTCACAAATCGACCTCAATACGTGAGAGCCCAAGACTGTGTGTCAGGTACCGTGATCTGTAATACGGGGGCACCTCAGGGTACGGTTCTCGCTGTACACTGCTGATTTTAGGTGCAACTCATCTAGCTGCTACCTACAGAATTATTCTGACGACTATGCAATAGTAGGCCTCATCACAGACGATGATGACAGGGAGTACAGAGAACTGAACCGGGTTTTTGTGGACTGGTGCCACCAGAACCACCTAAAGATTAACGCGGGGAAGACCAAGGAGATGGTGGTGGACTTCCGTAAAGGCAGATGCCCTCCAAAACCAGTGGACATCCTGGGGACGGGCATCGAGATTGTGAACACCTATAAGTACCTGGGTTTGCTCCTTAATAATAAGCTGGACTGGGCAGAACATATGGAGGCCCTGTACAGGAAGGGCCACAGCAGGCTCTACCTGCTTAGGAAGCTGAGAGCCTTTGGAATCCGGGGGGCACTTCTTAGGACTTTCTTCAACTCGGTAGTGGCATCAGCCATCTTCTTTGGAGTGGCCTGCTGGGGGAGCAGTATATCAACCAGGGACAAATAAACTTGACAAGCTGATTAGAAGGGCCAGCTCTGTCCTGGGGAGCCCACTGGACTCAGTGCAGGTGGTGGGTGACAGAAGGATACTGTCCGTGGTGAGCTCCATGTGGAAGAAGAAGTCCCATCCCATGCATGAAACTGTGATAGCGCTGAGCAGCACTGTCAGTGACCGACTGCTCCACCCTAGGTGTGAGAAGGAGCGCTATCGGAAGTCTTTCCTCCCCCACCGCGGTTAGGCTGTACAAACAACACTGACCTAAGCGGAGATCATTACACACAGAGAACTGAAATATCTCTCTGCCTGTTAAATCCCCTCCCCCCCCCTCCTCTGCTACGTCCTATCTGTCTGTCTGCTATTAATGTAATGCCTCTCACCTTGGAACATTCCTGTACATGTTGTATTTGTATTTGTATCTGCTTATCTTATCTTTGCTGCTGTAACACACTGAATTTCCCCATTGTGGGACTATTAAAGGACTATTATTATTATTATTATTATTAATAGCCATTGACTTTACAGTAAAATTCTTTTAGTCTGGCATTTTCAATAGTCTACCAACCATTAAAATAGCCCCAGCAATAGCCATTAACCACAATATACTGTAGTCTGAAACCATGTGTCTGCATCTAGATTAGGGGAAGTCAATGTTACTTTGCTGGGGTACTTTTTTGCTAATCCTTTCACAGTGAATAATTCTGCTTAGTATTTGCTTGGTATTTGCAAAATGAATAAATATGGTAAAAAAAAACAATGGTGTCCTTGATGTCTCCTTGCTTTCTTAAGTTCAGAGATAGCTGTGGGTATTACTTTTTATAGATGGAAATATTTTGGAAAATTTATTAAAATTTAGCTTATGCAATGAGGAAAATGGTTTAAAGGCTTCTAAAGACCTGTACTAGTATTCCAGTTTCTTGATGAACTCATATTTAATCTGCCTGTCTTTTTTTGCTGTTAGTGTTCTTTAATATCCTATTTCACTACAGCACTCCTATCTTTTGGAGGGATCTCTTGTGGCTGATGTCACCAATAACATGTAATGTTTTGATTTTTGTAGTATTGTAACCTAAAGTATTATTTAATGCAGTCAATTGTCCTGGTACACACAAGAAAAAGAATGCTTAGCAGCATAGTACAGGGCAGATTTCTGGCATTCAGCCCAATGAACACCACATACTGACTCTGAAGTGGCTACATTAGTGGATGTTACCTTGGAAAATCCAGTAACCTTAATGCAAAGATTTGCACCTTTTTTTGTGTTTTGGACCTACTCTTATTTTTGTCTCACAAATACTGATAACATCTATATACAAAACAGGCTTCACCAGTACGTAACATACTGTATAGCAAAGACAGAGCTATAAACACCTATACTAAATATACAGCAGATAAATGTGTTTAAAAAATATGCCTGATGGATTAGATGATCAATATTAAACATATGTAATAAAAGGCAGCACATATCACGCAATAGAATAAAATACCCTCCTTCAATAGTACTGTACAAGCCAACATCCCATATGGTGTAAGTAATCAAAGCATATACAGTAAATTAGAATATATAAAATATATGTAGGGTCATTGTACTAGACCATAACCCAAGATTAAGGGACCAATACTAAGGAAAAAAAAATGACTGAATAATGCACAAAAATAAGAAACAAACAAATTAGAAACAGACTTGTGTCCCAACACATATTTCGTCATGGCTTCTTAACCCTGGGTTATGATCTAGTACTATTGCAGTAGTACAGTCATGGCCAAAAGTTTTGAGAATGACACAAATATTATATTTTCACATGATCTGCTGCCCTCTGGTTTTTATGTGTGTTTGTCAGATGTTTTTATGACATACAGAAATATAATTGCATTCATATTATGAGTAACAGAAGCTTATATCGACAGAATGAGTTAATGCAGCAAGTCCATATTTGCAGTGTTGACCCTTCTTCTTCAGGACCTCTGCAATTCTCCCTGGCATGCTCTCAATCAACTTCTGGACCAAATCCTGACTGATAGCAGTCCATTCTTGCAGAATCAATGCTTTAATTTTGTCTGAATTTGTTGGTTTTTGTTTGTCCACCCGTCTCTTGATGATTGACCACAAGTTCTCAATGGGATTAAGATCTGGGGAGTTTCCAGGCCATGGACCCAAAATCTCTATGTTTTGTTCCCTGAGCCATTTAGTTATCACCTTTGCTTTATGGCAAGGTGCTCCATCATGCTGGAAAAGGCATTGTTGAGCGCCAAACTGCTCTTGGACGGTTGGGAGAAGTTGCTCTTGGAGGACATTCTGGTACCATTCTTTATTCATGGCTGTATTTTTAGGCAAGACTGTGAGAGAGCCGATTCCCTTGGCTGAGAAGCAACCCCACAAATGAATGGTTTCAGGATGCTTTACAGTTGGCATGAGACAAGACTGGTGGTAGCGCTCACCTCTTCTTCTCCGAATAAGCTGTTTTCCAGATGTTCCAAACAATCGAAAAGGGGATTCATCAGAGAAAATGACTTTACCCCAGTCCTCAGCAGTCCACTCCCTGTACCTTTTGCAGAATATCAGTCTGTCCCTGATGTTTTTTCTGGAGAGAAGTGGCTTCTTTGCTGCCCTCCTTGAGACCAGGCCTTGCTCCAAGAGTCTCCGCCTCACAGTGCGTGCAGATGCACTCACACCTGCCTGCTGCCATTCCTCAGCAAGCTCTGCACTGCTGGTAGCCCGATCCCGCAGCTGAAACACTTTTAAGAGACGGTCCTGCCGCTTGCTGGTCTTTCTTGGGCGCCCTGGAGCCTTTTTGGCACCAATGGAACCTCTCTCCATGAAGTTCTTGATGATGCGATAGATTGTTGACTGAGGTGCAATCTTTCTAGCTGCAATACTCTTCCCAGTTAGGCCATTTTTGTGCAGTGCAATGATGACTGCACGTGTTTCTTTAGAGATAACCATGGTTAACAGAAGAGAAACAATGATGGCAAGCACCAGCCTCCTTTTAAAGTGTCCAGTGGTGTCATTCTTACTTAATCATGACAGATTGATCTCCAGCCCTGTCCTCATCAACACCCACACCTGTGTTAATGGAGCAATCACTGAAACGATGTTAGGTGGTCCTTTTAAGGCAGGGCTGCAATGATGTTGAAATGTATTTTGGGGGATAAAGTTCATTTTCCAGGCAAATATTGACTTTGTAAATAATTGCTGTTAAGCTGATCACTCTTTATAACATTCTGGAGTATATGCAAATTGCCATTAGAAAAACTGAAGCAGTAGACTTTGTAAAAATTAATATTTGTATCATTCTCAAAACTTTTGGCCATGACTGTACACTGACATTGCATATAAATGTTCTGCATATTGTTCCAAGAGGATCTTGTATTATTTTATGTAATATATTTTGCCTCTTTTTAATATTATTTTTTTATATTTATTGTGTGCTGTATTTCTGTGTGCTGTATTTTTACTGTATGTATTTACAAATACTGATGTAAAAAATTGGCCAGACTACTGTCATATGTATACCATCATTTAAATAGCCAAATTCTAGACATTTAAGCACTTCCTCCAAGACCACCTGCCCAAAATGTTAGGAATGCACTAAAATACCAGTTTTACAGATATGATGCTTCTAAGTCTTCCCCTACTTGGAATGCTGGTTTATAGCTTACCACACTCCCTCCCCTATCCATTCCTTCCCTCTACGTTTTGTGTTATGTGTATCTCCTCTGTCTGTTTCTGGCATGCTTTACATATGACATTTCTTGCATTTGCACTCCCTGCCAATGTCTTTTTTCCCTGGCATAATTCTTGTATGAACGTTATATACAGACATGTATACATTACCATATTTTTTTATACACGCTTTTAATTGTTCAAAAAAAATGTATTAAAATGTATAATTACTATTAAAAAAAATACCACTTTTACACAGGGTTTATTCAGCCAAACTGATACTGTTTACAAGTAAGCTGTTGCCATTTTTCTAAATATTCTGCTAACAGATTTAAATAATATGCTAAATACTGAAGTGTGAAAGGTGGAAACATCATAGGTAACCAAACCAGGGGCAGCTGCATAAGCGCTCTCAGACACAGGGAAAATTGATACCTATAACATTGTTCCCAACTGCCTATTGGATAACATGTAAGGAACCATGCTAATTCTTATACACATCTCAATTACTGGTAGACTGACATCCCAATGTGATTTTAAAAACGTCCTCTGTTGTTAGTGCCGTTCTCTGTGTGGCTTGACTACTCTTGCTTTTATCCTTTTCTGTTGTCAGCACAGTACCAATACAGTCTTTCCCTTGACCTAAAGTAGTGAGTTTAATTGGTCAAGTCTATTTAGCAGAGTATTATCACACAAGGCATTAATGTTGTGGCAGAGAATATATCCTGTAAACAGTGTGCTGCATTTGGTTTACATATGTGCATTTGTGTTATTCATTTTTACATGTAATAGATCGTAATTAGCTTAGACATTAAATCTCATTTTAATTAATAGTGTAGGTGAATATAAGAAACTTTTAATAGCTCTCATCAGAGAAAAATACTTCTATCTCTTATCAGTCCTCTCCTGTCTGCTGAACTGCTCAATTCACTGTCTATAGAGAGAGGAGGGGGAGGAGTAATGTGAAAAAGAATCCAGCACAGACACATGCTACCTCAGATAGCAGTAAGTGTTTATCAAATTTCTAACAGTTTTCCAGCAGGTTTTAGCATTACTGAGCATTATACATGTAGATAGGAATAAAGATATGGTAAGATAGAAATCTCATCTTAATTTGCTGCAGGACATTTGTCTCTCTGCTTCTTACTCCTCTTCCTCCTGCCCCCTCTCCTCTTCATAAATTTCTATGAACTGCACCCTTTCTTCAAGCCGCAGGAAACCCGTTCAGCAGCTGAATAAAGTGAGTGACTCCAACTTTCACTACAGTACACATGCCCCCTGCTACAGGACTAAAGGATAAAATCTATCTCGTAGGTGGGGTTTTTAGTCAAGGTAAGACTGGCAGTGAAATGAACAGTATAGCAGGCAGAGAGAGAAGCAGATAAGAAGGAACAGAAGCAATTTCTTCTGATAAGATATTTTACAAAGTTTCTTATATTCAGCTGAACATGTCATTTGCAAAAAATGATTTGACACAAGTTACTCTTTAATTAAATAATACTGATTCTAAGTAGGCAATCATTATTTTGCTACCATACCAATGTAATGCAGACAACATAGTGTGCCAGTTGCTTGCTATGCTATTAATGTATATAAGTTCTAAAGTATAGATATGCCACTTTCTTCTTTCTGTGTGGCCTAAGGAGAAAAATGTTACGTGGTGATGCCAGAAGGGCATCCGATGTTGTTAATTGAGCTGTTTGTCAAGTTGAGGAAGAGTCTTTAGGTTTAGTTTCATGGCACATTGACCAGTAAAAGTGAAAACATTATTCATGGTAGCAGCTTCATCCGACCTTGAAACTCTCTAGACAAGATGTGAAAAAAGATGAATGCAATGGTATTCTCATTATCTACATTTTACACAATGAAAGCAGGACGATCTTCTAGATTCTTTTTGACAGTGGTATTTTCACTGTTCCAACACAGTAATATCAAGGGCTTGTAAAACCCTTTTGAAGTATATGTAAAGTAATTGGAATGGCTAATGCTATCGGCCATCACGCAGCTGCATTAATTTCAGTATCTGTGAAAAAGTTATGCTCTATTTTTATCTGCAATATATGATGTTTCGTGAAAAAGGACACCCTTCGGGACAACATTTTTCACAGCTGTTTTCACCTTTGTTCATGTGAATGTAGGCTGAGTCACTCCTGCTTTTTTATGTCGGTTTACATGGATCCCTACATGTACTGCAATGTATGAGGGATCTGTGAAAATGGCCACCCCTGGGGTGCAAAACGGCTGTGAAAAATTTACATTTTTCTTGGCTATTTTGAACTTCTATCTTGTAAATGTAGCCTTAGACACAAAAATTCTGAAGTGCACGGCTCGATAAATTTCTATTAATGTCTTCAGGCCCTGTTCTTGTCTTATTGTGCACTCTAATACCTAATATCTTGTATAATAACCTCTGTGCATTACATGTCCTACTGCTCCCAATTGGTCACTAAGTGTAATAATTTGCTGCAGCTTTTCAATTTAAAACGTTATTATATGGTGACAATCACAAAGTTTTACGTTAATGCTTTTTGCAATCTAACAAAACCAAATTTGCCATATTTTGTAAATGTAGGGAAGAAAATGGTAAAACTACCACCAGTGCACAGGCAGCCTAAATGCATTTTATCTTCAAATCCTGACTGAGAAGTATGAAGAAGAACTCTACTGCATTATTGACAGTTATATCTCTTACATTTATGCCAGTGATCCTGATTACAAGACTTTTATTCTCATGCAAATAAGCTGAAAATTCTTTATGTGCTGGGGCTTCACTGTCCGCTCTAGATAACTGCACCCCATTGCTTGAGTGACATGTCCTGCCTTGCGCTCATCATGTGTTTTGGCTGTACCTGAAAGAGTAGAAGGCTGGCTTCAGGTGGAGGCAGTTGCAGATAAAGTATAACAAAGTAGGAGACATCACTCGAGCAATGGGGGAAGAGCTGGAGAGTGAGGCCCCGGCTGGAGAATAAATGCCCCTAAAGCACTTTCGAGCCAATTTGCATAGGAATAAACCACAGATTTTCATGAAAATGGAACTGCATTACAGAATAAGAAAGGCATCTTTGGAAAATGTAGAAGCTACCCTACAATGTACTATCATTAGTTTTATACCAATTTTCCTGCTAACAGACTCCATTTAAGCATCAAACACATTTTTGTGTTACATAATTAAATATCTTGAGCCATGTACAGTTACATACAGAGATACAGCTGTATCTACTTTTACCTTAGCTCAAATTTGTCTGACCCCCAAAATACAGCAGGCGTGTCCGTGCATCCCCTCTTCTCCTAGACAACATCTATGCATGTGGATGAACTTTGATGGACTTTATTTCACAGAGGAGCGGTGAACCTACATTGCCTATATATCCCTATATTGAATGTTATATAATACAAGAATAGTAAACTGCAGAAACTGGATGTGTCATACTTTTGTTGTTTGAATGGGTTGTATATGAGGAGACAAGACCTAGTTGCAGTACAGACTATTTCTCTTGCAGATGAGCATCTAATGGTCATAATTGTTATTTGTTAGAAAGACCAGGTAGAAAAGCTGTTCATAGAACAAATCTTTAACCAGCAGTTACAGAATGTGTATAGCCACCTAAGCTCTTCTATAAACAAATAAGAGAAATGGTTGTATGAATTGAGGCTACCCAACTACAGTATAAGCTCCAAGCTAATGGACCTCACAGTGTAGCAGAGTGGTTTAAACTGAAAACTAGTTAAATATCACTTAAGCTAAACCGTATTCATGGTTATGGACTGAACGCCTTACTATTTACTTACCAGACAGATACAAAAATGATGCCATTTTCTCATCTACATCAATATAATTTTAGCAGAATACCAGCCTGTTGTTCCCCTACACTTATGATAAATGATTCCTTTTTGACTTTCTCTGCAAACCTTATACTATAAATTTGTTTTCTGTTCAATAAAAATGGCACATTTGTCATGTTTTCAGTTCTTAGGTTATTTTTTTTTCAAAAGACAATTATACTTTGTCAAGCTTTGTGCAACAGTCCTTAAAATTAATTTGTGCCAATTATTTTTATGCATTCCCATAAATGAAATATTACTTTAGCACATTTGTTTTGTTATTTAATTAACAAAGCAATTATTTTGTTAGCTGCAGCAGGTTCTCAATATAGAAAAATGAAGAATAATTTCTAGTCTACAAGTATGACATTTCCTTCCATTAATGTGATATTTTAATGTGACAGAAAACAGTTAAAATAATACAATACCTCACTACCTATGCTTAATGTATTGTGTCTTCTATGAAATCGCAGTGTTTATGGCGGTACAAAAGCAAGCACACAAAGGTTTTATACCAGAGAACATTAGATGGCACGATTTAGGTGCTGTTGAATATGATAACCATTAAGCTGTCTATATTTCAACAGTTCTGGGTATGTCAAAAAAATACTACAGTCATGGCCAAAAGTTTTGAGAATGATACAAATATTATATTTTCACATGATCTGCTGCCCTCTGGTTTTTATGTGTGTTTGTCAGATGTTTTTATCACATACAGAAATATAATTGCATTCATATTATGAGTAACAGAAGCTTATATTGACAGTTAGAATGAGTTAATGCAGCAAGTCAATATTTGCAGTGTTGACCCTTCTTCTTCAGGACCTCTGCAATTCTCCCTGGCATGCTCTCAATCAACTTCTGGACCAAATCCTGACTGATAGCAGTCCATTCTTGCAGAATCAATGCTTTAATTTTGTCTGAATTTGTTGGTTTTTGTTTGTCCACCCGTCTCTTGATGATTGACCACAAGTTCTCAATGGGATTAAGATCTGGGGAGTTTCCAGGCCATGGACCCAAAATCTCTATGTTTTGTTCCCTGAGCCATTTAGTTATCACCTTTGCTTTATGGCAAGGTGCTCCATCATGCTGGAAAAGGCATTGTTGAGCGCCAAACTCCTCTTGGACGGTTGGGAGAAGTTGCTCTTGGAGGACATTCTGGTTCCATTCTTTATTCATGGCTGTGTTTTTAGGCAAGACTGTGAGAGAGCCGATTCCCTTGGCTGAGAAGCAACCCCACACATGAATGGTTTCAGGATGCTTTACAGTTGGCATGAGACAAGACTGGTGGTAGCGCTCACCTCTTCTTCTCCGAATAAGCTGTTTTCCAGATGTTCCAAACAATCGAAAAGGGGATTCATCAGAGAAAATGACTTTACCCCAGTCCTTGGCAGTCCACTCCCTGTACCTTTTGCAGAATATCAGTCTGTCCCTGATGTTTTTTCTGGAGAGAAGTGGCTTCTTTGCTGCCCTCCTTGAGACTAGGCCTTGCTCCAAGAGTCTCCGCCTCACAGTGCGTGCAGATGCACTCACACCTGCCTGCTGCCATTCCTCAGCAAGCTCTGCACTGCTGGTACCCCGATCCCGCAGCTGAAACACTTTTAAGAGACGGTCCTGCCGCTTGCTGGTCTTTCTTGGGCGCCCTGGAGCCTTTTTGGCACCAATGGAACCTCTCTCCTTGAAGTTCTTGATGATGCGATAGATTGTTGACTGAGGTGCAATCTTTCTAGCTGCAATACTCTTCCCAGTTAGGCCATTTTTGTGCAGTGCAATGATGACTGCACGTGTTTCTTTAGAGATAACCATGGTTAACAGAAGAGAAACAATGATGGCAAGCACCAGCCTCCTTTTAAAGTGTCCAGTGGTGTCATTCTTACTTAATCATGACAGATTGATCTCCAGCCCTGTCCTCATCAACACCCACACCTGTGTTAATGGAGCAATCACTGAAACGATGTTAGGTGGTCCTTTTAAGGCAGGGCTGCAATGATGTTGAAATGTGTTTTGGGGGATAAAGTTCATTTTCTAGGCAAATATTGACTTTGCAAGTAATTGCTGTTAAGCTGATCACTCTTTATAACATTCTGGAGTATATGCAAATTGCCATTAGAAAAACTGAAGCAGTAGACTTTGTAAAAATTAATATTTGTATCATTCTCAAAACTTTTGGCCATGACTGTATAAACATTACGAAATTTGATCAATTTCTAAGTATAAAAAGATAAATATTTTCCGCTAGTAGAAACAGGCTACGCTTTATAGCTTCTTTGCATCAAAGATTTTAACATATAAAAACTACGAATGGTATTTATATCATTATTGATCATTATACTTGGACCAGGCAAAAGCATTACAACCAGAACTTACACTTTACACCATCCAAATATCAAAATGTTTGAAGAATTTCAGTGATGTTGAATAAGATTATAAGAGGAGCAGCAGTTCCTGACAGAATCCATCAAGTTTTGATTTTTATAACTGAGGTACAATTTTCATGTACAAGCGGGCTTTGAGTTAAAGCACATTAGACCTTTTCAGCCATCCTTTTATTAGGAATAACATCTATTTGGTTTTCTACTTGTTCAATGCAAGATACTCAAACGTACAAAAATGACAGCTACTGTATAGCATGTGAATGCCGAGATTCAATTGTGAATGCAACTAAAAAGTAATCTAAGCATGAAGTGTAAAGTCAGAATTATTCACAACTAGCAAAGGCCAGTGGTCTATAGCCATTTTAGAATAGGTTGACACTATTATGTTCAAATTTAGTTCTTAGTTTTGTTGTACTTTTGCATTAGACAATCTTCTGTGTATCCTACCATGAAGTCTTCCGCCACTTGATTTTATGTTGGTATGAAAACCCACAAAACCTTGTGCCACAAACCCACATGTTTTTTTCCATTTCACCTTTTTTCTCCTTATCTTCAGAGGCTGCATTACCCTAATGAAGAGTTAAAGGCAATGTATCACCAGAAAATGATATTTTTTTAAACCAAGTTTTTATGTAAAATATTTTTTAATAATTTTTGTATATGTATGTTTTTATTAATTTTCCATGTTACTATCTGGATTTTAACAAAGTACTATATCCAGCAGTTTTCACTCTGGCTATTAAGCCCAATAATAGACAAAGCCTAATAAAAGACTAACACTTAGCAATTTTGTAGGGGTTTTCTTTGAAGTCGTAATCTCATTGACATCACAGAGGATTACAATAGACGATAGCACCTCTATTGATATCTCCACTGATGGCATCCACTACTGACATCAGATGATGTCACAGCTCATCTACTCCCCTCCCTGCAAAGATCATGTCTCAAATACCTTAGTGAGTTAGCTTCAGACTGTTTCTGACTTGTTGACCATCTAATGTAAATTACTCCCCTGATGGCAGATGTTGGGAGAAAGAAAGACTTGGCTGGTCGTGTTGGATTTCAACATGCCTGATCCTTTTCTTCTCAGGGGAGATAAGCCACTGCCAAAGATGTCTGACACTGTTTTACTCTCATTTTCTCATAGAGGGCACATATATTCAAGCAAGCCAAGTGTGCATGTGTATTTGGGTGGGGGAGGTACAGCTGTTTGCTGTACAAAAAGCTATCTTATATGTATTGTCAGCCTTAGGCTTTATGTTAGGTTTGCATCGTAATAGGCACTCAAACATACAAAGAAAAATAAAAGAAAATGTCTGAGGCTAAGCCCCACATTGTAGAAAAGGCTTTCTTGTTGCAGATTTTGCGGTGGTTTTTTGAGCAGAATTGAAGAAGGGATACCTATAAGTGCTTCCTTCCTAAGCATTATATTTTATATTTCTTTCGTAGCAACTCCTGGGTTTAGCTCAAAGAAACGCATCAAAACGTGCGACAAAAAAAAAGTAGCTTTTCCGCAATGTGGGGTTCCAGCCTGAATCTATTGTGTTGAAACTCAGGGTATACAGTACATAGAGGAACTGTTCATGGTTTCTACTTCAAAAGTAGTGTGAAAGCATCACATTGGGCACAAACATATTTATATTTAAACAATGTATAATAAATATGTCATATATTTTTGGTGTTATGGAAATTTACATAGATTGATAAATGATAATATGTTTGGAATCATGTTAGTAGATATTTACTGCACATTTCTAGCCCCATGATACAGTAAGTCCATACATATATTTACCAAAAGTACTTTATGCTCCTTGGTTATTGTGGCCCTGTCTAATTACATCCCTGGAGTTAGCAAAGTAATTTCTAGAAACTCTCCCTGTATATAGAGCAAAGAACTTGTCAGATAAGAAGTGTCTTCATTAAGAAATTATCTTTCTAAAATTATCTATGGAAAAAGGCAGCTGATGTGCTGCTGAAAAAATATTATCTGCCTCAACCACCTCAGCTGAAAAACTCAAATGCACTTGTCGTTTGTAACGCAGCAGAACATATTTTATTCATGATGCAGCTTAGACTGAATGTAGGAAAATGTTTGAAAGGCGGTACAGGAATTTGCATATTCCCAGATGAGAAGTGTTACTCAGCTGTTCTTATAAACAAAAGAGAACTCTGCAATTTTCTGTCATTTCTGATGATCTGCACACAAGAAAAATATACATGGCATATTTTATGCTATGCAACAATCCTCTAATGAAATAAAGTGCCAATGGGGTCTAAACTAGCACTAATAACCTAAAACATAAACTATAAGTCACTTGTCCTAAAATTGGCAATGAATGAATCTTCTATTCCACATTAAAATGTGATTTATCTTTTGCGCTGCTCTGAATCACAAACTTCGTGAATTATTTCTACCATCTATAAATTAAATATCATGAACACTACAATATAATTATTTAACATTCAGTAATACATAATGTAATATATTACATACCGTATATTGAGTGATATGGTGCACAGAAGTTTTTATCTACTACAATTTATCAGTGTACTCTAACCTACAAGAGACTCTTATGAATCTCAAACATTTAGCAAACACTATTCACAATCAGTGGGTTTGGAGAGTCTCGTTGTCTTATTGCCTTACAGAGAGAAACAGGCACAAGTGTCTACGTCTGCTTTTCATTTACAGTCATAAGAAAGGGAAAGTCTACTGATGTGTCAAGCAGAATGTGCTTCAATTCCAAGACATGGCCACTTATCACAAGAGTTAAAAGAGCATCCCTAGAATCTAGTGCTGGTGCCCATACATTACACTTAGCAGCATTGCATCAACTATTGGAAGAGTGAAGAAATCAGACGATACCTTTTAGAGGCTAACTGAGTATATTTGATAAGTTTTGATAAGTAAGCTTTCAAGAGTCTAGCTCTCTTCTTCAGACATGGTGTTATACAAAAACTGAAAATTCACAGATTATTTATACTCTATACCATATAACACCATGTCTGAAGAAGAGAGCTAGACTCTTGAAAGCTTACTTATCAAAACTTATCAAATATACTCAGTTAGCCTCTAAAAGGTATCGCCTGATTTCTTCACTCTTCCACTACTTTCAATGGCTAACACGGTACAACATTATACTTGCATCAACTATGGCACAGCATGACTGAAATGTAACTCCAGGAACAGAATTATGTCATGGGTATTGAGCTCCTACACAAAAGTATTATAGAAGGATAAGGCGTGCCACTTGGTTTCACACTAAATTGTATTGTTTGGTTGTTTATGCTAAGAACCGAAAGTAAATTGATAATTTGTGAAATATATCTTTATATATTTCACAGACATTTTAACTTTGTTCTTTAAGACTACCACTTACATCTATGTTCTAAGTTTAAAAAACTAGAACCCCTGTCCTAAACTTTTTACTATTTCTTCCCAGTACAGATACAGAGGTCATTTACTAAAGCTCAAGACGTTTTAGTAGATTTGTGCTTTAAAGGGGTATTCCCATGAACATAATCACATCTATATTTGTAGATAAGTAAAAGTTAAACATTTTTGCAAATATAAGTAGTTAAAAATTCTGCAGAGTTTTAAAGATTTTCTCTAACTATCTTAGTGCTGACAGTCTGTTTTCCTGATCGGTTGCCAATGGATACGACCACAAATGCAGAAACTTTCTGTGGTCTGGGACTTGTCAGGAACTCAGCCATTATTTTCTTATTGTAGCTGTGTTATCAGGCAGGGACACTACATGTATCAGAAGATATCCCGGCCACAAAAAGGAAGTCATGGCTGATTTTCTGAGCTTAGAAAGGTCCTGAATTCATGGTCGTATCCATTGGCAACCGATCAAGACAACAACTTGTGACCACAAGATACTTAGAGAAAATCTTTAAAACTCTGCAAAATGTTTAATTACTTATATTTGCAAAAATGTTTAACTTTTAATTATCTACAAATTTAAAAATGGTTATGTTCCTGGGAATACCCCTTTAAGCTCAGTGATCTTTATGTGAAACCTTTCCTATCTTACAGCCTGATGACTTTATATGGTCATATATCTTCCTGTTTGCTTTAAGAATAGGGATTAGCAATAGAAGATATATGTTCCCAAGTGCAAGCATAGGAAGTTTCTTGATATTTCATTGGAATAATGGCTTATCACCCTTTGAAAATATAAAATAATGTTATAATTAAAAGACAATTCCGGAAGCATTTGTAGCCTTTTCGCTGCTCTTATAAAGCCTCTTTGATCAAAATTAATACATGGACAGAGATTCATTCAGCAATGATAAAGATAAATTAAGACAAGGGAAGCCTGAATGTAATTCTTCCTTGGCTATTTCTTGTGTAATGAACTGAGCAGATCAGAGTCAGTAGATCATTACAAGAATTTAGTTTTAGGGTTTTTTCTTTGGAAAAAGAGCTCAGTTTGCCCATGTCTAGTAATAATTCACTGTTATTGTATAAACAATGCAAAATCATTAGTGGACGTAATAGAATTTTAATAGTTTCTATAGCGTTTGTTCCCTCACAAAGTCCAGCATGTTAGGTACAGTATGATCTACAAGTCACAGATACCGCTAATGCTTAAAACAGAGACGTAACTGTAGTGGGTGCAGTGGTAGCGCTTACTATTGGGCCACATAAAACATAAAATACCACTATGCTTTTTTGGCATAGGGTAAGTAGGGTCCCCATTACAGATTTTGCATTGGGGCCCAGGATCTTCAAGCTACACATCTGGCCAAAAGTACACTGTTATCTTTATTCAAGGCTAAGGGTTCCATGCAACGTTCATCAACACTTGGGTTTCTTTCTTATAATACTATAAGGTTAGATCTGAATAGGGGTGTCAAACTTAGCAAGAAGAAAAAAAGTTGTGAATGTAGGAAAAAGGATGACATCTTTGAAGGCACTATGCAGAGATTGGAAAATTCTGGAATAATTCCGTCTGATATTCTAAATTTTATATATTTATTAACCTCTAAAATGGTTGGTACTAGACACTTAACACATACAGAAAATACATGTAGCGGTTATCAAACCAATGCAAGTGGAAAGCAACATGACACGATGCACAAACTAAAAATGGGAATAAAAAGAAGAAAAGGAAATATTACCAACACAAGCCTATGATTTGTTCTCTTGGCTCTGGATGTTGAGCTCAGGGTGTGTACTTAAAGCAGTCCAAAAGCATGCATACGGGCATGCTATTCCAGTGGCAGCACCCCCTTGGCTCTGGGCGATGTTGTTCACATGACTTTCAGCAGGAGAAGACATATAGAAAATTACCAGAACAAGTAGATAGTCCATTTCTCTGAGCCCATGTGGTAGGCTTCAGGGTTCTTCCTTAAGCAAGTTAAAGAGCATGCATCTCTTACATGCTGTTATATCTCTTCCAGGATAACAAAGAGTCTCAGGCCGCATATTTAGGCCACATAGTTGGAGTCTGAACCATCACCTGCTCTCAGATCTCCAACAGGAACAACAAAGACAAAAGACCCCCCTCTTCCTGGTCTGAGAACTTTTAACTAAAAAGGTCTCCTCCCTAAATGATGTCACTAACAGGAGGAGTCCCATCCTCCTTCCTCAACTCTCTATAACCATCTTTCCTTATATTTCCTCACCCGATGACTGTAGAGGGCAGGCGGTATGATAGGGTTCGTGGCAAGATCCCAATCGTGTAGACACAATGGATGACACCCCATTCCTCTTTGGGTAAGGAGATCAGTGTCTGGACCTTTTCCGGTCCTTGAACCACGTCTTGTGGGTATTCTAGACGTGTTCCTAAGCCTGACGCATCTGGGAAATTTATCGGGGCGACTGTAAGAGGACCCCCAGGGCAGATATTGTCATAAAACCATAATCCTTTTGTTCTGTAGCTCGTTCGATCTTGTCTAGGGACTGTGTGCAGAGCTCCCCCACCACGTCCTTGCAGGGGCTCCCCCTGCTCTGACAATGAATGTAACAAAGGTATGCAAATGGAGCTATAAATTGGACTACAAAGGGTTGTTGATTACAGAACTGACATACCACATACCTCAAGCCTATGACCAAATGGCTGATAACCGACAGGAACCACACAATAAGAGTGAGTAGTAGTGCAAGAAATACATATCTGGGGCTCTTATCATTACAGTGGGCCTGTGTGATCAGTGCTCCATTCAATTCTAGGGGCAGTCCCATAGAAGTGAATGGAGCGCTGGTCACCCAAACGCACTGGTGCTCCATTCACAAGGAGGGATAAGGGAGACTTTTGTTCCCCCGTCCTCCTGATGATTTGTCCTGTGGATAGGGGATAAGTGTCCATAACAGAACAACCACTTTAATGCTTTGTCAATCTGATTTTGCTTCAATTTTTTTTTTTTTTTTTTTTTTTTGGGGGGGGGGGGGGAATTAGAAAAAATAGAAAGCAGGAGAGGGAAGTAAATTTGTTGTAAAAGGAAAGTTTGACAATCAATAAATCATCCCAAAACCAACTTGTTAGGGTCTTCCCAGACGTAGCAATACCCTACACTACTGCAGCGGTCTGGGAGGAAGGACAGAGACAAGTGAGCCCTAATCTCACCCCAGCCACTGTCCCTTCCTATTGCCTCAGTTACCCTAAATGGTAAAATTACAACCTGAAGACGAGCCCTATACTGAGTAAGTGACAACACAGAACAGGACAAGACAAAACAACACAGAAGCAGAGTGAGCAAGCCAAGGGGTCGGTAACAAACGAGCAATGCAGTACAGAATCAAAATCCAAGAGAATAGTCACAAGGCAAGCCAACGGTCAGAGAATCAGGTAATAAAGTAGCAAGGGATATAACAAGGAGAGCAGGCAAAGACAGTGCAATAACCGGCCACTTGCTGAGAAAGTGACATCCTGTATATAGAAAGTCTGGGCCCAGCCCCAGACCTGATAGGTACACAGGCTGTCAATCACACAGGTCAGGAAGAGATTAACTCTATGCAGTCCAGAGAGAAATGCTCAGAACACGGGTGTGGCTGGAAATCCATTACATTGTCTAGTACCATGTTCAGACTGAGCAACAAGAAACCTACACAAGGAACCAAACTGAATACGCCTCCTTCGCCGCAGCATGCGAGCGGAGGGTGGCACAGAGACCCGAACAGGCAGAGATGTTACACAACTTCTTCAGGAAGATTTTTTATGAATTTAGATATCTTAGCAGGTGTGGTACTAGAAAAAAAAAAAGACTGTACGATATCATTCATAGAACAAAGCAGTATACACATTAAACTTGTAGAGTTGTTACTTCTTAGACAAGGTTCTCACAATTATGATATGAATAAAAAAGCAATATTCTGTTTATAACATGAGGTTGTCCACAGCATGTGCAAAACAAGTGATAGCCATACAGTGCCAGTTACCTAAGATCTCAGTTGTGGGACCACATTTTTTAAATATAAAGTGCAATTCAAGTGCTCAACATTCAGGCCAATGGACATTAAATGCTGAGCACATAGACCAAGAACAATTGTCACACACTGTTTAGAAGGCTCCAGAGACGCTAAATTACACCAGAAAATGAGCAAGTGATGTAAATGCTTATCTGTGATCTAGTTAAGCAGTACAGTCATGGCCAAAAGTTTTGAGAATGATACAAATATTAATTTTTACAAAGTCTACTGCTTCAGTTTTTCTAATGGCAATTTGCATATACTCCAGAATGTTATAAAGAGTGATCAGCTTAACAGCAATTACTTGCAAAGTCAATATTTGCCTAGAAAATGAACTTTATCCCCCAAAACACATTTCAACATCATTGCAGCCCTGCCTTAAAAGGACCACCTAACATCGTTTCAGTGATTGCTCCATTAACACAGGTGTGGGTGTTGATGAGGACAGGGCTGGAGATCAATCTGTCATGATTAAGTAAGAATGACACCACTGGACACTTTAAAAGGAGGCTGGTGCTTGCCATCATTGTTTCTCTTCTGTTAACCATGGTTATCTCTAAAGAAACACGTGCAGTCATCATTGCACTGCACAAAAATGGCCTAACTGGGAAGAGTATTGCAGCTAGAAAGATTGCACCTCAGTCAACAATCTATCGCATCATCAAGAACTTCAAGGAGAGAGGTTCCATTGGTGCCAAAAAGGCTCCAGGGCGCCCAAGAAAGACCAGCAAGCGGCAGGACCGTCTCTTAAAAGTGTTTCAGCTGCGGGATCGGGGTACCAGCAGTGCAGAGCTTGCTGAGGAATGGCAGCAGGCAGGTGTGAGTGCATCTGCACGCACTGTGAGGCGGAGACTCTTGGAGCAAGGCCTAGTCTCAAGGAGGGCAGCAAAGAAGCCACTTCTCTCCAGAAAAAACATCAGGGACAGACTGATATTCTGCAAAAGGTACAGGGAGTGGACTGCCAAGGACTGGGGTAAAGTCATTTTCTCTGATGAATCCCCTTTTCGATTGTTTGGAACATCTGGAAAACAGCTTATTCGGAGAAGAAGAGGTGAGCGCTACCACCAGTCTTGTCTCATGCCAACTGTAAAGCATCCTGAAACCATTCATGTGTGGGGTTGCTTCTCAGCCAAGGGAATCGGCTCTCTCACAGTCTTGCCTAAAAACACAGCCATGAATAAAGAATGGTACAAGAATGTCCTCCAAGAGCAACTTCTCCCAACCGTCCAAGAGCAGTTTGGCGCTCAACAATGCCTTTTCCAGCATGATGGAGCACCTTGCCATAAAGCAAAGGTGATAACTAAATGGCTCAGGGAACAAAACATAGAGATTTTGGGTCCATGGCCTGGAAACTCCCCAGATCTTAATCCCATTGAGAACTTGTGGTCAATCATCAAGAGACGGGTGGACAAACAAAAACCAACAAATTCAGACAAAATTAAAGCATTGATTCTGCAAGAATGGACTGCTATCAGTCAGGATTTGGTCCAGAAGTTGATTGAGAGCATGCCAGGGAGAATTGCAGAGGTCCTGAAGAAGAAGGGTCAACACTGCAAATATGGACTTGCTGCATTAACTCATTCTGTCGATATAAGCTTCTGTTACTCATAATATGAATGCAATTATATTTCTGTATGTCATAAAAACATCTGACAAACACACATAAAAACCAGAGGGCAGCAGATCATGTGAAAATATAATATTTGTGTCATTCTCAAAACTTTTGGCCATGACTGTATATTAAGGCTTGATGTAAGTGACTAGCTATGACGTCTTCTCCATGAAATCTTATACGCAGTCCATTAAAAAAAAAAATCCATGCCAAATTTTTCCATATCAGCCAACTTCATTTTTGAAAGCTTTTACACTTAACCTATTAGGGAATGCAATTTACCGCTATGCTTTCTTTGCTATATTTCCTTTGTAATGTTCTGATGGACAGAAGAGTTCATGGAAGGTTCAGTGATTGCAAGGTATCTAGGTCTCGTGACTGAAAAACAGCCCCAAGTTATCTGTCCTTCATCTCTGTGCTTGACATGTGCTAAAATATATTTTTTGGTGACACACTGGATTTGATTTTCAGCAAGCATGATATTGAACTATTTCAGATGCACAGATGTATTTGTATGTGTCTTATAATGTCTGTGCTATAAATCTTACATCAAGTAGAAATGGAACCTAATCTTACTGAACTAGTGTACTGATAAACCGGCCACTCGTATAGAAGTTTCAAAGGGGATGGTGAACAATTGAAACAAATCTTTTCCTCTACTGTTTTAGACAGCGATCTAAAAATACTTTGGCTTAAAGGGGAGCTTTAATAATAATCTAATAATAATATATTTTATTTATATAGCGCCAACATATTCTGCAGCACTTTACAAATGATAGGGTTAAAGTACAGACAAAATTAGACATTACATCCACACAACAGGAGTGAGGGCCCTGCTCTCAAGAGCTTCTAGCAATCTACATTCTACAATCCCTAAAAGATTACCTCTACTGACTTCTGGAATATCTTTAAACATAACTGTACACTGTGCTGTCCCTTTGTTATTCCTTTCAGAAATGTATGACTATATCGACATCTGGGTGTTGCCATCCCCCTTGTCAAATGGGTGTGTCCATACACAGTACATATTCTGACACTGTCACCGGTGATTGTATAGTAAGCAGTGCACAGGTACACACTCCCAAACTGGTAACACCCAGTCAATTTATTTATACATTTTTTAGAAGGAAGTTACACTGCACTCCTTGCACTTAGTATCTGTTTATTCACAGACACAGGCTGGTGACGGGTTCATAGAGCTTCAGTTACATAACCTTTTCTATTAAAAGATGGCTGGACCATTGTAGCAAACAAGCCCTCTGACCCCTTGTGTCCCCCTATCTCCTCATAGAATGTAAGCTCTTGTGAGCAGGGCCCTCACTCCTACTGTTTGATATGTTTATTTCTTTGTCACATTGTAATGTCTCATATTGTCTGTTCATGTGTCCTCTGATTTGTAAAGTGCTACGGAATATGTTGGCACTATATAAATAAAGTTTATTATTATTATTATTATTATTAAGGAATAACAAAAGAACAATATAATGCAGATATAATAAAATATTATACAGAACTGTCATTTCAAAGGAAATACAAGAATTTTTTTTTTTTTTTCTTAAAAAAAAGACATATCAGGAGAGCTGACAGATCCTATGAGAAATAAATACAGAAAACCAAAATATTATTTAGCACAATAACAGCAATGTTACAGGAAGCAACAACCTTGGATATAAACTACATAACAATTACCCATAGATCTTGATTTAAGATCTTGGTTTTTAAGGGAAACCCACTGATTTAATGTATTGGACATTGTGCAGCTTAGTACAGGTGCATCTCAATAAATTAGAATATCTCTGAAACATTTCTTTCTTTCAGTAATTAAATTAAAAAAAGTGACCTCCTATATTTTCTAGATTCTTTACACACAGAGTGTTCTATTTCAAGTGTTTTATTTCTGTAAATGTTGGTTATGGATTACAGGTAATGAAAACCCAAATCTAAGAAAATTAGAATATTATAAAAAAGTTCAGTATTGTAAATTCAGTGTCACCTGCCAAGGTTTCCTAAGCCTTTAAATGGTCCTTCAGTCTGGTTCAGTAGGACACAATCATGGAAGACGCTGATTATGGATTGTATTACTGAATTACTAAAATGAATGAACGTTTCAAAGATATTCTAATTTATTGAGATGTACCTGTAGGTAATTATATATTATTCTGTACCTTTCAACACTGGAATCCTTCATTCAAATCTTACTTTATTTATTTATCTAGCTTGTATAGAGCCATCATATTCCGCAGTGCTTGACAGATATTGTGAATCACTGTCCTATATAAGGCTCACAATCTATGTTCATGGAGTGTGGGAGGAAACTGGAGTACCAGAGGAAACCAATGCAAACACAGGGAGAACATACAAACTCCTTGGAGATGTTGTCCTTGGTCTTTATTCAAATTTAGCTTCCTTCAAGTATTCCAATTTCCTCTCATACCCCAGAAGCATACTGGTAGTCACATTAACACTATTAGGTAGTTGAGATACAGAAAATTTCAGTGTAAGCCCCATTGAAGACAGGCAGTGTTGGAAATCTCCATAACATCTTAAATAATATCTTTGTGCTTTAAAAGCAACAAGATATAAATGCAGTATGTGAGCCTTGATGGCTGATAGATCAATAGTAGTACTGCTACATATATTTTGAGAGTATTTTCCCTGTAGAGATTTCTTAGATTTTCATTCAAGACACTGGTTGCGGTAACAGACCATTAGAGCATTACATTGTAATCATTTCTTTTGGGGTTTATGAAAGGTTGGTCAGAGTAGGTCATACTTATTAAATGTGGCCTCACAAATTCTCTTTCTCCAATATGATTTTCCTCCAGTGTTTCCATGCTATCACATTGAAATAAATAGGTTTGGCCTATAGAATTTCATTCTTTACAAATATCTTTCTTTTAGAGCTGTGAACGTTTCTAGCAGTATCTTACGCCACATAAGATACAGTTCAGGATGAAATGTGTTTGATAGAGGTCTATATTTCTCCTTCGGTAACACCAGTTCTTAATCAGTGGTCAAATCCATTTTCAAGTCTTAAAGAACATTTTATGTTGCATTTTTCTCTCTAACTGGAAAATGTTCTTGAAAAGCTCTCTCTAGCCATTTTTGCTCTAAGCATATCTCCTGTGTGTTATCACCATAAGGCACACAATTGATTTAATTTCTTTTCCTTTTTTTTTTTTTTTTTTTTTTTTTTTTAAATCTTCTAGCCACAGGTCACTGGAAAAAAAGAATGCCCAGAATATCTCCCTAGACATCAATGAGGAGGTGAAATGGACATTTCTTAAGGAAGATTTAACCTACAAATGGCTTAGATGTATAGGGCGCCTGATATTAAACCATTTTATAACTTGTTTAGCATTAAATTGAGTCTATCGGCTCAGATATCCTTGTTAGTCTAAGCATAGTATCATGTAGTGTAAATAAGTACAAGCCCCATCATATCAATGCTGTGTGATTTGATCTCAGTAATGTAGAAAATTCTTAATGTAAATGAGGTGGCCGGAGCACCAGGGGTGTGCATTACTGGGTGTGAGCACCATCAATCTTGCTGCCTTGCTGCCCAGCCCAGCATTGCCCTCCTTGGACTGAACACAGGGTGACATTATCTCTAACTTTCAGAAGAAGGGAAGTGGGGCAGGGCTGAGTGGTGAGTCAGCCTGACTGATGGTCCTTGGGCCTTGAAATACAAGAACCCCCAGTGCTCCAAACACCCAATTTACATAAAGATTACAAGTAAGAATTCTTTACATTTTTGGGATCAGACCTTTATCTTCCATTTGAAAAAGAAACAAAATAAGAGATAACAAAGTTTCCATCTTGTCTTTACATTCATCCATCTTACCCACCATAATATTAGAATTCAGTCCGTTGTTCTGATTCTATGACAGATTAGAACAACAGACTTAAAATCTAATGTGAACTTAGCCTTAGAATGTTTGTTTTACTTACCGAAATAGTGGTATGTTGCTTATTTAGACCCTAAAAAGAAAAACAGCTCATGACTAAAAAATGGGTGATACCTATAAAAACACCTTGGAGTTTCATATGGAGTTCATGTAAAAAGATGGTGATCACTATGTCTGTGCAATGCAAATGTAAGCTAATAGAAAAGTGAAAAGATCCAATGTACCTAAAGCAAACCTAATGTATATACAGTATATGCTTGTTCAGTTCACAGTTGTAAGACAGAAATTGTATTCAAAAATGAAGTGCAAAAATGACCACCACTTAGAATTTCTATAGAAAAAGTGTTTGCATGTACATTAAACCATTGTTGCTTTCAGTAATTCTGATATACTTGCTACATATTTATATTAAGGCTGACTCAAAATCTCAAAAATGCAATGTTTTTAATATGTTCCGTTTGGTTGATTCATATCTTTGATTTAGTGTCACATGTGATTCATTCATTTACGTCGTTAGATTTATTTATCCATAATTTTTATTCCATGTGTCATTCTATTTCTGCTTTGTCAAAACCGCTAAAGATGATTACTTCAGACCACATCACTTTTATAGTACGTCATATTTGCATCTGTTGTGTCCATATGCATTTTCTTCCCTTGCAGATGAAAACATCTCGAGCAATGTGAGTTACATAGTGATTCCCAAGCACATGCAGAACCCTCAGTTTGAAGACTATTATCTATTTCCTTAAACCAAATAAATTTAAAGTGTTGATAAACTTTCTGACAACTTTAGATTTTTTGGCAGTTATTTTGTCATAAATACATTTTGTAATATACTTCATTAACAAACTTTGTATCCTTTCTGTGGAATTCTCCATTTTTTCACTCTTTCCCTTGCTTCTGTATTGAGAGCTGTTTCTGCCTCTCACTTAATGTTACTGTGTATGGAGTATGGGCTTGGAGTACAGAGCTCTGTAACATGTAGAGAAAATGAGGATAGGGGAGGATCACTTCAAACAGTTATATCTCGGACATTATAAAACAGGTCAGGATTAGGATATTTATATGCAGCTGCATAATATATATGATATAAATATCCTAATCCACACTGTGTTTTCAACCAGTGATATCTCTGGAAATAATATAGATAGCACTGGAACCTTAGAAGAGAATCTCCTCTTTCATATGACACCAAAAGCAAATTTGTATGCGTTATAAAGTCCAAGTTATGTGTTTGAAGTTACCCTCCCCTACCCTCATTTTCTCTATATTTTACACAACCCCGTACTCCAAGCCCGTACTCCATACACAGTAACATTCAGTGAGAGACAGAAACAACTTTTAATACAGAAACAAGGGGAAGAGTGAAAAAATGCCAGATTTCACAGAAATAATGCAGCATTTGTTAGTAAAGTATATTACAAAATGTATTAATGACACAAATACTGCCAGAAAATCAAAAGTTGTCCGAAAGTTTAGTTATGCTTTAAGCAGGATGTAAATATAATTGTATTCCTTAAGATGCAATCATTATCATTATTTCCGTTCACACACCTGTAAAGTATCCCAGTGTTTTAATAGCAGAGAAATAGGAGCAATAAATCAATCAAATATTTGATCGACTGAGCTAATTCATATCTCAAAGGGGGTTTCTATGATGAAAATAATCAAATTGGAAAAATGGCTGTTTGAGTTAGCATTAGGATGTGCCACCACTTTGTAATCTATGGCATTGCGCCATGCTATAGTCATATGCTTATTTATATCTGGCAAGCACGTCATTGAAAAGTGCATAAATGAACATGTACATATCTTTAGTTTTATTCTGCTAAATCAGGCACATAGTGACAGAACTAGTGGCCAAATGGGTATGTAGCAGGCCATCAGAAGCTCTATCAGACACAATATTGTTACTTCTGTTGACATCTATAGCAGTCTCTGTGAGTGGTGTATGTGCGAAGCCATCCTTACATGCACTCTTTACCTTTCAACCATCCTGAATTCATTCAGAAAGTCCAAGTTTGTTTTACCCCATTGTCTATCACAGTAAACACTTTTTCATGTGTTGGTCTGAATTCAGACAATTTTTCATCCTCTGTGGTACAAAAAGATGGTGCAGAGCTGCGGAGTTTCAGTGTGCAGTCTGAGATCATCTCATAGTGGACACTGAAATGTACTATATTGCCCCCTTGACTTTAATGAGTTTATAAGCAGTCCTTCCGATTCAGACTGCACAACGGTCAATAAATGGACCCTCAAGAAGGTACCTGTGAGCAATTGCTCATTGGCTTGTTATAGGAGGGAAACAGTATGGGATTATGATGGTGGTAAGGTGCATTATTTTATATTGTGTCTTGTAGTTTTGTTAGGCCACTGCAGTTGACATTACGTGAGAGCCCAAGACTGTGTGTCAGGTACCGTGATCTGTAATACGGGGGCACCTCAGGGTACGGTTCTCGCCCCTTTCCTCTTCACACTGTACACTGCTGATTTTAGGTGCAACTCATCCAGCTGCTACCTACAGAAGTATTCTGACGACTCTGCAATAGTGGGTCTCATCACAGACGATGATGACAAGGAGTACAGAGAACTGAACCGGTTTTTTGTGGACTGGTGCCACCAGAACCACCTGAAGATTAACGCGGGGAAGACCAAGGAGATGGTGGTGGACTTCCGTAAAGGCAGATGCCCTCCAAAACCAGTGGACATCCTGGGGACGGGCATCGAGATTGTGAACACCTATAAGTACCTGGGTCTGCTCCTTAATAATAAGCTGGACTGGGCAGATCATATGGAGGCCCTGTACAGGAAGGGCCACAGCAGGCTCTACCTGCTTAGGAAGCTGAGAGCCTTTGGAATCCGGGGGGCACTTCTTAGGACTTTCTTCAACTCGGTAGTGGCATCAGCCATCTTCTTTGGAGTGGCCTGCTGGGGGAGCAGTATATCATCCAGGGATAGGAATAGACTGGACAAGCTGATTAGAAGGGCCAGCTCTGTCCTGGGGAGCCCACTGGATCCAGTGCAGGTGGTGGGTGACAGAAGGATACTGTCCGTGGTGAGCTCCATGCGGGAGAATAACTCCCATCCCATGCATGAGACTGTGATTGCGCTGGGCAGTACTGTCAGTGACCGACTGCTCCACCCTAGGTGTGAGAAGGAGCGCTATCGGAAGTCTTTCCTCCCCACCGCGGTTAGGCTGTACAACCAACACCGACCTAAGCGGAGATCATTACACACAGAGAACTGAAATATCTCTCTGCCTGTTATATCCCCCCCCTCCTCTGCTACGTCCTATCTGTCTGTCTGCTATTAATGTAATGCCTCTCACCTTGGAACATTCCTGTACATGTTGTATTTGTATTTGTATCTGCTTATCTTATCTTTGCTGCTGTAACACACTGAATTTCCCCACTGTGGGACTATTAAAGGACTATTAAAAGGTAGGTGGTACTTTTATGGTGGCCTGTGGATGAAAGTATTTTTAGAGGTGTGTGAATGGAATGGACCTGTTGTGGTTCAGTTTTGACTGCCACTTTTTTATTGTGCTATAGATTGCACTGTCATGGTGGTATATAATGTTATGTGAACACATTGGTTATTTTTACAGTCAAATGTAGACACAATATTTTAAGCATGGCGTAGAAACTGTTATGATAATAGATCAGTGTATGGAAATAATTTAGATTTAGAAATTCCTCCACTTTTTGTTTTGACACTTTTTCACTTTTTATATTTGTATAATCAGTCAATTATCATTAATGTTTTTATGAATGGTAACAAAACCATATGCGACTATGCAAAGTTTTCTTTTTTAGTTTATCTGTCTTTACGTGGACTCTCTAAAGATTTGTTTCGACCCATTTTTGATTGAAACGACCCTCTGGTTCGTTTCAGTTCAACTTGTTTGGATAGAACAGAAAGTGAAAATTATTATTCTCTGGGGCCTCTTCAGAGTATAATAGGTGGAGGCCATGGAGAGGTGACAAAAATAAAAAACATTTATACTCACCTTCTGTTACTGCTTTTGGGCCTCCTTGCGGCGTCCATTGCTCTGATCTGCCTCCTCAGTGATGTCCAGAGCTATTCTGTGACGTCATGTGACCAGGGTCACCATTGAGATCTATAATTAGGCCTTAGCGGTGACACCAAGCATCGAGGAAGCAGATACAGAGTGCCGAATACCACAAGGTGACCCAAAAGAGGTGAGTATAAATGTTTTTTTATTTTTGTCACCTCCTCTGGGCCTCCACCTATTATACTCTGAGGTCTGAAGAGACCCCTTAGTGTAAAAATTTACCGTAATGCATGTCACGGCAGCCAATTTAGTTTGCCCAAGATGAATCCCAAATTGTTCAGGTTCATTAAAAAAGCAAACAATTTGGAATATTTGGGTCAAATCCAGTTCCATACCAACCGATTCACCCATCTCTAGTAAATGCTGTATAAAATTTTCCTTTTATTTTCCTATTACGCAGCATTTTTTTATCAGTGTGGAGTTACTTTACTTTGGACATTTCATTGATGCAGAATGTGTACACTATGTATTTTCTGAAAATGTAAAGTAGAACAAAACAAACAGCTGAAAAATAAGAAATTAAATAAAATGAATTATTAAGGAGGCAGTCTGCAGGGAAAGTCAAGCATTTTATTATTACAAGAAGCACAATACAGCAGTGTGACATTATGAAATAATTATTACAGTTTAAGTTGTGTTAAAGGGTTTTACATCTAGCTACTAACAGACATACATCCAAATCTAGGCAGTCACTGTCATAAAGGATGTAATCTATTGATGCACTGAATGTTTTACAATTATAGCTAATGAGATCTTATCATATCCTGTAGAAAAAATTCACCTGGTCATTCATGTGCAGAGGTTCTAGGCATTCTAGGTCTTCTGTTATTGAAATATGGTGTCTAGTCAAGCAAAAATTGATGTTGACATAGAGTTATACAGGATCCAGGAAACAATTGAGACTGCAGTGAAGAAGTATGTGCAGCAGTGCTATGGAAAACCACCAAATGCAGATCATACCATTGCAAGATAAAGTTAGTGAACCTTTAGGAAGTAAATGGAGTTTTGCATTCATTATGCGATTTTTGCACAGAAATATAGACAAATACAATGTAGTTAACCACTTCAGGACCGGGCCATTTTCCCTGCTTCTGGACTGGACACATTTTTGGGGTTTTCGTTAATGTGGTTTATAGGGCTATAACACTTTTTCTTTTGGGTTATTCAAATAATTTTGACTTCTTTTTTCTGTTACAAATAAAGCTTTATTTTAATTTCTCCGTCTTTTTTCTATGTCGTCTTATCTAAGAAACAAAAAGGAGGGAAAATGTGTCTGTTTTTTTTACATTTTTCAAGATTTTTTTTAGCAGTAATACTACAATTCCCCCTTGGGGAGGTTCCCAAGAAGGAGACGGGAAAATTTAGACTAAAATACCACCTGTCCTATTCAAAGGGTGCATCTGTAAACAATGGTATTAACTATGGCATTAATATGGCCCTGGTTTGTAAAGCGAACCAGAGGGCACTCATTGCAAAATCTGATTGCAAAATTGCGTCTACTTTTCACTTGCTGCTCGTGCACAAGGGATGTTTTCACCTTTTCGGTTATTGGTTCCTTCTTGGTTGGCTTGATGGTTCCTTTTTCTATTGCATGTGCCACCCTATGGGTTGCACCATTTCCTGTTTTAATTTGAAGTTTTTGGCACTTTTCTAGAATAGACGGTTGGCTATTAGTCGAGTTGCATGGCTTTGATACACTACTTGGCCGATTTTTTGTTTGTTTGCCCGAATGGCACCCCTCAAGGTCAGTTCTTATTATCCATGTTTCAGGGCCTGGCACACTGTTTTGGTCATAAATTAGACCTTTGGGTGTGGAGCTTGTTTTTGGAAACATATAATGGGCACACTTGCTGGAAGACAGTGGACGTTGACAGTCTGACCCTCAATCTCTTCACTGATGCTGCAGGGCCTAAATGTTTTGGAGTGGTATTCCAGTCTTCTTGGTGTGCAGGTTCCTAGCTTCCAGATGGTGTCAGTAAAGAATGGTGTAAGAATCTTACCCTATTAGAGCTGTTCCCTATTGTAGTGACCCTAGAGTTACGGGCTGATTGCATGTCCAACTGTTCAGTAATTTTTTGGAAGGACAATATGTCTGTGGTTCACTGTATTAACCGCCTTTCTTCATCCTCCCCCTTGGTGCTGCCACTCCTCATGCACCTGGTGCCCTGTTGTTTACAGTTTATCATTCTGCTTAAAGCAAGGCACGTCCCAGGTTTTCAAAATTCTATTTATGATTTTCTTTCTCTCTTTCAGTGGCAGGAGTTCCGTCAACTTTATCCACAAGAGGTTACTCAGTGCCTGGCCTCAGTTTGGATGCTGCTAGACAACGTTCCCTAATACAGTCTTCAGTGGCTCCCTCAAAGGTTGGAGGGAATGTTGGGTCATAGCAAATGGTAGGGATGTAGTGGGTAAATCTTCTCCCCGCTTACCTGTCACCATGGATTTTTTAGCACACCTTTGCAATCTGCGCGTTTCTGGTAATGTTGCTTGAAATCATCTTGCGGGGGTTGCATTCTTTTTTCGCTTATGTGGCTGGCTGGATGTGACTCGTTTAGTTCACCAGGTACTCCGTTGCTGGAAAAAAGAGGCGTTTCGCTGCAAATCCAGGCGTCCGGTTACCTTTAATTTGTTGATTTGCCTTTTTTCAGAATTACCCTCAGTGGGCTTGTCTACGTATGAGTAGACGATGACAATGGCTAGCAAGTTGGGTCTTCTGGATGAGTCAATTCAGTGACTCAATTCGCTGGAGGTCCACCTGTTTTGTGAGATACATCCATCCTGATTTAGTGGTCTTATTTGTTCTTTCCTTTTAGGCTTCCAGCCAGCTGTTTGGATTATTGAACACAGTTTCATCTATTGAGCTGAACATTATTTCCCAGCCTGGCCGCCATTCCCTTGGCTTTGTGGATGCAGATTTGTTTTGGAGTGTAGCCCGGGGTCTGTACTGGCTGCCAGAGGTGATATCCACGAGTTGCTACTCTTCAGTGCCTAAGGTTTTGGTTATCCATGTTGGGGGTAATTACTTCTGCCATGTACAGCTCAGGGAACTTCTGGCTCTTATCAGGTCGAATATTGATCACTTTACTGTGTGGAGAGGCCACTTTGTGACATTATACTGTGTGGAGGGGCTACTATGGGACATTTTACTGTGTTCAGGGGCCACTTTGTGATGTTTTACTGTGTGGAGGGCAACTATGGAACATTTTACTGTGTGCAGGGGCCACTATGTGACATTATACTGTGTGGAAGGGCCGCTATAGAATATTATACTGTGTGGAGGGACTATGACATTATACTGTTTGGAGGCCACTTTGGTACATTATAGTGTGTGCAAATGGGGCGTTATATAGTGTAGGGGCCAGCAAAGGGGGTGCTTTGTCATGTATGGGGGGGTAATCAATAGTTTGCTATGGGGCCCAGTCTTACTCCCCTGGGACCACAGTTCTATAAACAAAAGCCCCATGACTGTGGACGGCCTGTTTCTTTAAATAAAAATGCACATGTCTGGCATCTGATGGCCAAATAGTGATGGGCAAGCTTAGGTTCCCCCATTGTATTCCCAGGATTATGGTGGGCATAACTTGGCTAATATATAACCCTACTCAATGTACCTCACTCTTTGGCCTGCCTGAAAGCTCCCTCCCACCCTTACTTTAATTGTTTGAGATGAGTCTTCCATGTTTGTCACAGAAGGTAAGTTTTCCTTAAAGTAACCACATGCTCATCATATGGGTGACCGTTGCCATAACGGTAATGTTAAGCCTGTTAAATAATGTTGCTCTGTTTGTTAATGTGAATGATGCAAGGATATGACCTACATGCAGTTCCTGGCCTATGGCAGATCATATGACCGCGGGGCCAGAAGTAGAGGCTCCATGGCGGGTCCAATACCTGTGTACACAGAGTTCATTGACCGCTGTTTACACAGTGATCGGGAAGCCAGGGACAGTAATAAACTGTTGGCTGCCTGCTCCTGCAAGGCCATACATATGCAGAGTGGTTAAGAGTGGTGCAGAAATGGTTAAACTAATAACAGAAAACAGTTGTACTATCTTATCATTTATTTAGCAAAAGGAGTAAATATCTACAGTTCACGTAGAAAAAGTTTAAATTAAGAAGCTGAGATAAGAACTGTTGGTTTCACAGGTGCTTCACCCATTAAATAAAGGCATACAAAGCCTGGTTACCAACAAATCATCGCGGCCCATCACAAGGCTTAGAGACCACATCAATGTTCCAGAATGCTTCTGAGAAAATGTTCTAAGGACAAATGAGACAAAAGTGGAATTTTTTTTAGCACAAATGAACAATGCTATGTTTGGATAAAATCTCATCAAAACTTTATGCAGAACTGCAGCATGAAGGTAGAAGCGTCATTATTTGGGGCTGCTTTGCTGTCTCAGTGCCTGTATGTCTTGTGATCATTAAGGGTACAATTAATTCAAAGTTGTATGAAAACATTTTACTTGAGAATATAAGGGCAGCAGTCCATGACCCCAAGCTGGAGAGATATGGAATGATTCAACAAGACAGTGACCCAAACTTCAAAGACTGGTTGAAAAAGAAGTTTTATCTTCACCTTAACTCTTTTAAGATGTTTTGGCATTATCTGAAAAAGGCTGTGTATGCAAGGCATCACAGAAATCCTGATGAACTGAAACTCCTATTTGCAGGGAGGAAAGGTCCTAAATTCCTCTTCAGCACTGCTGAAATCCTATTTGCAGTTACAGAAAACATTTGGTGGAGATAAATGCTGCTAAAGAGGGATCTACATATTATTATATTCAAGGATTTACCTACTTTTGCTCCTGAATTGTAGATGTTTACCTATTGGGGAAGATTTACTAATACTGCAAATACTGTCTAGTCTACTGCAAACTTAGACTAGACAGGCTTGAACTGATCCAGATTTATCTATATTTCTGATGCTGTTTGATATATCTGGAGTATTCTTAGACTGTGTAGTCTAACTTTACACCACCTATTAGGTTCTAAAGTTCTTGGTGCGTTTTTGTTGCATGGAAAATATTTACTAGTGTGAATTCTCTGCATAAGGGTACAGTCATGGCCAAAAGTTTTGAGAATGACACAAATATTATATTTTCACATGATCTGCTGCCCTCTGGTTTTTACGTGTGTTTGTCAGATGTTTTTATCACATACACAGAAATAGAATTGCATTCATATTATGAGTAACAGAAGCTTATATTGACAGTTAGAATGAGTTAATGCAGCAAGTCAATATTTGCAGTGTTGACCCTTCTTCTTCAGGACCTCTGCAATTCTCCCTGGCATGCTCTCAATCAACTTCTGGACCAAATCCTGACTGATAGCAGTCCATTCTTGCAGAATCAATGCTTTAATTTTGTCTGAATTTGTTGGTTTTTGTTTGTCCACCCGTCTCTTGATGATTGACCACAAGTTCTCAATGGGATTAAGATCTGGGGAGTTTCCAGGCCATGGACCCAAAATCTCTATGTTTTGTTCCCTGAGCCATTTAGTTATCACCTTTGCTTTATGGCAAGGTGCTCCATCATGCTGGAAAAGGCATTGTTGAGCGCCAAACTGCTCTTGGACGGTTGGGAGAAGTTGCTCTTGGAGGACATTCTGGTACCATTCTTTATTCATGGCTGTGTTTTTAGGCAAGACTGTGAGAGAGCCGATTCCCTTGGCTGAGAAGCAACCCCACACATGAATGGTTTCAGGATGCTTTACAGTTGGCATGAGACAAGACTGGTGGTAGCGCTCACCTCTTCTCCGAATAAGCTGTTTTCCAGATGTTCCAAACAATCGAAAAGGGGATTCATCAGAGAAAATGACTTTACCCCAGTCCTCAGCAGTCCACTCCCTGTACCTTTTGCAGAATATCAGTCTGTCCCTGATGTTTTTTCTGGAGAGAAGTGGCTTCTTTGCTGCCCTCCTTGAGACCAGGCCTTGCTCCAAGAGTCTCCGCCTCACAGTGCGTGCAGATGCACTCACACCTGCCTGCTGCCATTCCTCAGCAAGCTCTGCACTGCTGGTAGCCCGATCCCGCAGCTGAAACACTTTTAAGAGACGGTCCTGCCGCTTGCTGGTCTTTCTTGGGCGCCCTGGAGCCTTTTTGGCACCAATGGAACCTCTCTCCTTGAAGTTCTTGATGTTGCGATAGATTGTTGACTGAGGTGCAATCTTTCTAGCTGCAATACTCTTACCAGTTAGGCCATTTTTGTGCAGTGCAATGATGACTGCACGTGTTTCTTTAGAGATAACCATGGTTAACAGAAGAGAAACAATGATGGCAAGCACCAGCCTCCTTTTAAAATGTCCAGTGGTGTCATTCTTACTTAATCATGACAGATTGATCTCCAGCCCTGTCCTCATCCACACCCACACCTGTGTTAATGGAGCAATCACTGAAGCGTTGTTAGGTGGTCCTTTTAAGGCAGGGCTGCAATGATGTTGAAATGTGTTTTGGGGGATAAAGTTCATTTTCTAGGCAAATATTGACTTTGCAAGTAATTGCTGTTAAGCTGATCACTCTTTATAACATTCTGGAGTATATGCAAATTGCCATTAGAAAAACTGAAGCAGTAGACTTTGTAAAAATTAATATTTGTATCATTCTCAAAACTTTTGCCCATGACTGTAGTTCCAGTCTGCAAAATATGTCCTTGAGTCGCAACTTAGGCCATGTCCCTATTCAGCAAGACCACTCGCTTTTACAATAGATCATGTAAATGTGGTGTACAGCATGTTAGACAGTTTTTTGGCGGGCATAATGTGCTCATTAAAAGACATAAACAGTACAACTTTGAGTTTAGTTTGTTTAGTTGGATTGTGTTTGTCTATAATTGTAATTTAGATTACAATCAGACCTTATTTTATTAGTAATCATCAACTGCAATATCACACTAAGATAAAAAAAAGCTCTACTTCTTCAACATCAATTCCTCTAAGTCTCTATTATGCATATGCCACTAACATGACTGATGAACTAAATGACCTGTCTATAATACTCGTCCCTGCTCTGTCACCTCTGAAATACAATGCCTAAATCATTAAAGGTTCTTCTACCCTGGAAGGGCACTGAAGGAGAAACCGACAAAGATATCTATCACAGGATTTATAGAGTAAGTTGTCTATTGTAATATATCAAAGGCACCTTTTCCACAGTAAAAATCATTTCACAAACAATATGCAGAGAATAATATTGTACCTATATAGTTTTACTTTAAATGAGTACGAGGACTGCTTATTCTAAATTTGTCTCCCCTTTAAACCAGTATTAGTGCTGACTGTATCTTGTTTATCCTGTATGTTCAGTAATTTCACCCTTTTCTGACAGCCATTTTTCAATTTTCATTTTTTGCTCCACACCTTCCAAAAGCCATAACTGCTTTGTTTTTCCAATCACAGACCTGTATGAGGGCTTACTTTTGAGTGACAGATTATACTTTATAGCAGAACTATTTAATATTTCATACAATGTGTACTGGGAAGCTCCAAAAAAAATTCAGGATAGGGCTATTTAGAAAAATAATATGTATTTGTGCCATTTTCTTATGGGTTTTGTTTTTACGATGTTTGTTGTGCAGCTAAAATATTATGCAACCTATGTTATGCGGGTTGTTTCGATTACCATAATACCAAATTTATATAGGTTTTGTTATGCTTTAACGTCTTAAAAAAATTTTTGCATGCTCTTGTCAACAAAAAAACATCTCCAGAATCCGCATTTTTCTCGCTGTGGAAACATCAAAAACCCTCATTGTCGCTTAGATTCTCTCTCCTCTTGATTATTGCAATTCTCTACTAATTGGTCTTCCTTTTACTAAGCTCTCCCCTCTACAATCTGTCCTGAATGCAGCCGCCAGACTCATCTTTTTCTCAAACTGGTACACAGATGCATCTACCTTGTGCCGTCGATGGACTGGTTGCCCATCCATCACAAAATACGATATAAATTATCACACTCATAAATCCATCCATAACACTGCGCCTCCCTACATCTCCTCCCTCGTCACTTTCTACCACACTAACCATTCTCTATGTTTCGCCAATGACCTTAGACTTGCATCCTCTGTTATCCAAACATCCCACTCCCACCTCCAAGACTTTTCTCAAACTGCACCAGTATTCTGGAATGCTCTACCCTGGACAATCCAATTAATACCCAATGGCACTTTCAAACATTCCCTAAAATCACATCTATTTAGGCAGGTTTATCATGTGATCTGATCACATTGTTCTACACCTCCGCACACTAAGCTAACATTTCTTATCCTAAGCCATCTTTTCTTTTATTTCTCAGAGCCTAACACATCTATCTAGAAGTTCCCTGTGCTCTCTGCACTTAGCATCTGTATATTCACATATACTGGCTGATGATGGAAAGATAGATGGACCATTGTACAAAATAAGCCCTCTTACCTCTTGTGTCTTCCTATTTCCTCATAGAATATACAGTGGGGAAAAAAAAGTATTTAGTCAGCCAGCAATTCTGCAAGTTCTCCCACTTAAAAAGATGAGAGAGGCCTGTAATTGACATAGGTAGACCTCAACTGTGAGAGACAAAATGAGAAAACATATCTAGAAAATCACATTGTCTGATTTTTTTAAGAATTTATTTGCAAATTATGGTGGAAAATAAGTATTTGGTCACCTACAAACAAGCAAGATTTCTGGCTCTCACAGACCTGTAGCTTCGTCTTTAAGAGGCTCCTCTGTCCTCCACTCATTACCTGTAGTAATGGCACCTGTTTAAAATTGTTATCACTATAAAATACACCTGTCCACAACCTCAAACAGTCACACTCCAAACTCCACTATGGTGAAGACCAAAGAGCTGTGGAAGGACACCAGAAACAAAATTGTAGACCTGCACCAGGCTGGGAAGACTGAATTTGCAATAGGAAAGCAGCTTGGTGTGAAGAAATCAACTGTGGGAGCAATAATTAGAAAATGGAAGACATACAAGACCACTGCTAATCTCCCTCGATCAGGGGCTCCACGCAAGATCTCACCCCGTGGGGTCAAAATGATGACAAGAACGGTGAGCAAAAATCCCAGAACCACACAGGGGGACCTAGTGAATGACCTGCAGAAAGCTGGGACTAACTTAACAAAGGCTACTGTCAGTAATACACTACGCCGCAAGGGACTCAAATCCTGCAGTGCCAGACGAGTCCCCCTGCTTAAGCCAGTACATATCCGGGCCCGTCTGAAGTTTGATAGAGAACATTTGGATGTTCCAGAAGAGTATTGGGAGAATGTCATATGGTCAGATGAAACCAATGTAGAAACACAACGTCGCGTTTGGAGGAGAGTGACTGCTGAGTTGCATCCAAAGAACACCATACCTACTGTGAAGCATGGGGGTGGCAACATCATACTTTGGGGCTGTTACTCTGCAAAGGGACCAGGACAACTGATCCGTGTACATGAAAGATTGAATGGGGCCATGTATTGTGAGATTTTGAGTGCAAACCTCCTTCCATCAGCAAGGCCATTGAAGATGAAACGTGGCTGGGTCTTTCAGCATGACAATGATCCCAAGCACACCGCCAGGGCAACGAAGAAGTGGCTTCGTAAGAAGCATTTCAAGGTCCTGGAGTGGCCTAGCCAGTCTCCAGATCTCAACCCCATAGAAAATCTTTGGAAGGAGTTGAAAGTCCGTGTTGCCCAACGACAGCCCCAAAACATCACTGCTCTAGAGGAGATCTGCATGGAGGAATGGGCCAACATACCAGCAACAGTGTGTGTGAAGACTTACAGAAAACGTTTGACCTCTGTCATTGCCAACAAAGGATATATAACAAAGTATTGAGATGAACTTTTGTTATTGACCAAATACTTATTTTCCACCATAATTTGCAAATAAATTCTTTAAAAATCAGACTGTGATTTTCTGGATTTGTTTTCTCATTTTGTCTCTCATAGTTGAGGTCTACCTATGATGTCAATTACAGGCCTCTCTCAACTTTTTAAATGGGAGAACTTGCACAATTGGTGGCTGACTAAATACTTTTTTTCCCCACTGTAAGCTATCGTGAGCAGGGCCCTCACTCCTATTGTTTGAGACATTGTTTGTCACATTGTAATGTCAAATACTGTCTGTTCATACACTCCCTGATTTGTAAATTGCTGCGGAATATTTTGGGGATACTTAAAGTTATTATTATTACTATTCTAACACCAGTACCTTTTATAAATTGCTGTATATGAGGCTGCATTAGGCGTTTTTTTTTGCTGGGCCAATTATACCTTTTATTTAAACCATTTTGGGAAATGTCTGATATTTCGATTGCTTTATATTCAATTTTTTTGGAAGGCAAAACGGTAAAAAAATGGTGGTTTGGCCATTTTGATTTTTTTTCTTGCTATGGCATTCACCAGGGGCGCATCTTCCATGAGGTGACTTGAGGCAATCGCCTCAGGTGGCGCCACATGAAATAAACTGGAGGATGGTATAGTTTAAATCGGCTGCTACTTATTGTGTTATTGAACCTTACTAATTATGAGATTAGTCTGACACTATCAATTTTTATAAGGGCTGGATTTGAGATAGGTCTTAGAGAATATACAAGAGAAAAAAAATATATACAGTGGGTACAGAAAGTATTCAGACCCCTTTAAAGAGGACCTTTCACATCCTCATGTATATGCTGTTTTACATACCGCTAGAAAGCTGACAGCGCACTGAATTCAGCGCACTGCCGGCTTTCCCAGTATGTGCCCTGGGACTGGAGATATTGGCGGTCTTAGTTTCATGGTTTACCTTCAGAAGGGCATCCCTGACAGTCTAGCTGCGCTGTGAGGAATGCCCTCCCTGATAGTACTCGCCCATAGACTTGTACTGGGGGGGGGTGTTCCTCCCAGCTCAGCGTCATTGCTGGGCTGTAAGGAATGCCCCCTCTCTCTATACTCACCCATAGTGCTGTACTGTCAGAGGGGGTGTTCCTTACAGCCCAGCAATGACGCTAAGCTGGGAGGAACACCCCCCCAGTACAAGTCTATGAACGAGTACTGTCATAGAGGGCGTTCCTCACAGCGCAGCTAGACTGTCAGAAACGCCCTTCTGACAGTAAACCGTGAAACTAAGACTGCTGATATCTCCAGCCCCGGGGCACATACCGGGAAAGCCGGCAGTGCACTGAATTCAGGCGCTGTTGGCTTTCTAGCGGTATGTAAAATAGCATATACATGAGGATGTGAAAGGTCCTCTTTAAATTTTTCACTCTTTGTTTCATTGCAGCCCTTTTGCTAATTAAACTGATTGGATTTGATTAGGAAGGGCACACACCTGTCTATATAAGACCTCACAGCTCACAGTGCATGTCAGAGCAAATGAGAATTATGAGGTCAAAGGAACTACCCAAGGAGCTCAGAGACAGAATTGTGGCAAGGCACAGATCTGGCCAAGGTTACAAAAGAATTTCTGCAGCACTCAAGGTTCCTAAGGGCACAGTGGCCTCCATAATCCTTAAATGGAAGAAGTTTGGGACAACCAGAACTCTTCCTAGACCTGGCCATCCAGCCAAACTGAGCAATCGTGGGAGAAGAGCCTTGGTGAGAGAGGTAAAGAAGAACCCAAAGATCACTGTGGCTGAGCTCCAGAGATGCAGTAGGGAGATGGGAGAAAGTTCCACAAAGTCAACTATCACTGCAGCCCTCCACCAGTCGGGGCTTTATGGCAGAGTGGCCCGAAGGAAGCCTCTCCTCAGTGCAAGACATATGAAAGCCTGCATAGAGTTTTCCAAAAAACACATGAAGGACTCTCAGACTATGAGAAATAAGATTCTCTGGTCTGACGAGACAAAGATTGAACTTTTTGGCGTTAATTCTAAGCGGTATGTGAGGAGAAAACCAGGCACTGCTCATCACCTGCCCAATACAATCCCAACAGTGAAACATGGTGGTGGCAGCATCATGCTATGGGGGTGTTTTTCAGCTGCAGGTACAGGACGACTGTTTGCAATTGAAGGAAAGATGAATGCGGCCAAGTACAGAGATATCCTGGAAGAAAACCTCTTCCAGAGTCGTCTGGATGTCAGACTGGGCCGAAGGTTCACCTTCCAACAAGACAATGACCCTAAGCACACAGCTAAAATAACAAAGGAGTGGCTTCGGAACAACTCTGTGACCATTCTTGACTGGACCAACAAGAGCCCTGACCTCAACCCAACTGAGCATCTCTGGAGAGACCTGAAAATGGCTGTCCACCAACGTTCACCATCCAACCTGACGGAACTGGAGTGGATCTGCAATGAAAGAAAGGCATAGGATCCCCAAATCCAGATGTGAAAAACTTGTTGCATCATTCCCAAGACTCATGGCTTTACTAGCTCAAAAGGGTGCTTCTACTCAATACTGAGCAAAGGGTCTGAATACTTATGACCGTGTTATATTTCAGTTTTTTTAATTAATTAACTTTTTTAATAAATTTTCCAAAAATATCTACATTTCTGGGGTTTTTTCTGTCAAGATGGGGTGCTGAGTGTACATTAATGAGAAATAAAATGAACTTTTTTGCTTTTAGCAAATGGCTGCAATGAAACAAAGAGTGAAAAATTTAAAGGGGTCTGAATACTTTCCGTACCCACTGTATAATAAAAGTTAACTTTTATTAAAATGAATTATATATAAGTGTACGTGTGTGAAGTAACTCTAGTGAGCACACTAAAGTGCTAAAGATTAATGACTCCTCATGGGCAAGACACAATCCCCTCAATATATAGAAATTTAAAGGGGAGACAGTCTATTCATGTATAATTACAATAGCTGACAGTGGTCAATGTCAAGGCAGTTCAAAGTCACATTTAATATACAGTGGAGGTCAAAAAATGTCTACACTCTCCAAATATATGGAAATATCATCCCCAAGTTACAAATCTCTAATAAAGTGCAATCACGACTTGAAAGGTCCAATCAGAAATGAAAGGGGATGAAAGACCACTCTGGGATACAGATAATGGCTGCAACAGTTGTTCTGGGCAAAAGAAAATTTTCTTTTGCATGTATTAGCCCATGAGTAAATACAGTAAAAGGAAAGGGGTCATATACTATGGGGGAACCATAAAAAGCGGGATCATATACTGTGGAGGGGTAAAAAAATTGGATCATATACTGTGTGGTGGGCTAAAAAAAGTGGATCATATACCACGTGGTGGGCCAGAAAAAGAGGGTAACATACCATATGGGGGGGCCATAAAGAAGGGGGAGTTATATTATGTGGGGGCCAGATAAGGGGATTTTTTGATCTGTCAATAGGGGGCATGTCCTAATTAAGGGGGCACCATCACGCAACCAATAATAGCCGGGTTGGGTATCTATTTTATTGGGGGGGAGCCTTTCTATAGTTCACTTCAGGCAGCAGAGAGGCTAGGTTCAACCTAGGTTCATGGTATGGAAAAAATATTTTTGTATGTTTGTAGATCAGGCATTTTTTAATATTTTTATGTATTTTTTTCAAAAAAACATTTTTATTTTTTTTTTTAGCACCCGTAGGTGCTAAAAATTGTTTAGATTGTCTTTAGGTTGTTTGTTCCAAAGACTGCAACACTACTGTATTACAGACCATGGGGAAATCATTATATGTTTATTGAGGCCTGCCACACACTGGACAGCCCCAGCGATGTTGCCGATCAGGAGATAGAAGATAGAAGTAAGAGGGTGGGTAGGAACAGAGGGACACTTTTTGTTGTTTGAAAGGGTTAATGGCCTTTCCAACAGTATAGAACAGTGGAGACCCAGATACATCTGGTATCACATTGCACCTATTCAACTCAAATACTAAGTATGACATGGTCATTTTGTGGGGCAAAAAATAATTTCCTTCCAGTAAAGGTCAGACACACAGACAGGCACAAAGGAGGTTGTGCTTAGGAGAATGCTGGCTTATTATAAAACAGTTAGTTTGCAAGTGGGGGTGAATAGCTCTCAATATAATGGTGTGCCACTCTAGGGCCTAGTGTTAGTGCCATAGAAGAGAACTAACATATGTCATGGGTGAAGGAGACCAGTCCACCTGCCATGAGAGGGGATAAGATAGCCACACTAGATCATGAGAGTCAAAACCTGAGACTGAATAGGAATGCCACACCAGACAACTGGGAGACTGATGACTGTGTGTGAGAGAATGTCCTATTGTGACTAAGACAGGTAGACTGTGACGTGTGCAATACTACAGGAGAATATGTAGCCCAGACAAGTTACTGCCAGCACCTTCTGTCAAGCAGAGGTAACCCAGAGACAGAGGGGATGTGACCAGCATTACTACATACTGAACAACAATGTATAATAAATTCAAATTAGCCTCCTGTAAGACTGCTCTACTGTAGAACTACAACTTCTAGTTGCCTCATCTGAGAAATACTGTAACCACCAAGTGTGTTGCCTACTTGTGAGTAGAGCTCTAGTGTGTCTAAATTGTCTAGGAGAAGCAGTAACAGTTGAGAGTATTTTTTTTCATACTAACACATGAAATATAAAAATTGGTACCAGGTAACAATAATCTAACTTGTGACGCTAGGTTCACACTAGCGTTCATCTCTGTTGTACGGGTCTGAATGGGGACCCGAAAGACGGAGAGCCTGTCCGCTTAAAAAGCGGCTACCCACAGACACCCGTGAACCGCATTGTCTCCGTCAGGTTTCCCCCAGTTTTATAATGAAACCGGCGGAGAGAAATGTTCTCCGTGCAGGACTTTTCTCTCCGCCGATTTTAGACGGAATCTGCTGTGGAGTCTCCTATGAAGACTCCAATGCAGATGTGAACTTAGCCTTAGTGTGTGCTCTTTAATTACTTAATTATTTAATTAAAATATAAACAGCTTAAGAAACCATAACATATTTATCATGTCACATGCAAAATATTAAGTGATCGCATGACATGTTACCAAGTCAAATAGAATAACTATTATCTATATTATAATAATTCAGTCCTACTGAGAAATAGGGACTCTGTGTTAAAGTAATCCAATTTTCTAAACATAGATGGTAAAACACCTTCGTTTCCAGCCAGAAAATATCATGAGGAAGAAACACATGCATTTGCTGTTTTCAGTTCACAATGTTGGGTGCTAAGCAGGTTGGATGTCATTTTATTTTTAGCTACTTGTAGCAGAGAAACCACATGACTGTCCTTACACTGTAGATACCAATAACCTTCACAGCTCATAATGTAACACTGAGGCTGAAAACACAGGATGAACAAACCAATGTATGACATTTTATTATGATATGAAGCATGACTGATAAATTGTCATGTACATTGTAAATGTATAGCATGTTTCTGGGCTATTGTAAATTCAGGACACTGGCTTAAATCCTCTGCTCTAACAATGAAGTATAACTAGCATAGAAGCAAAACCTGGAGAAAAAGCAGAACTGTTTTCTTTTCTGCTTCTTTCTTTATTTCTGTATATACAGCCTTCAATACAAAGGACAGAATGTGGAGGGGACATAAGGACCAAGAATATTTGTCTCAAGAAAATGGGGTTCAATGATTTGATTACATACCAGCAGGGGGCTCCCTCTTCTCTGTATATGCCATGTGACTGACATATTAAAGGGGTTTCCCAGGAAAAACAATGAAGGTTCCTAGGCCTGTCATAGTAATATAGCTAATTAGCAATGAAAGTCCCATCGACTGCAATATTCCCATAGAATACAGGTTGCATGTCATTTTGGCTGCTCAGTGGACGCTGTAAAAAAAAGCCTGTAAGAAAGTCGCACAAACGCAGTTTTTATCCAATTCCACCTCATTCTTAATTTTTTTTCCAGCTTCCTAGTACATCATATATTTAATGGTGCCATTATGAAGTAAAAGTTGTCCCGCAAATATTAAGTCCTCATATGGCTCTGTGAATGGAAAAATAAAAAAGGTATGGGGTTTGGAAGGCGGGGAGTCAAAAACAAAAATTAAAAATAAAAAATGATTGTGGCGGGAAGGGGTTCAAGAAGATCTCTCACCTGGGTCCTGCCAGTTTTGGTGAGTCTCTACACACTCCAATCAGTACTGATAGGGTCACACTGTATAGAATTACACCCCTCTGACAAGAGGAATAGTAACTTATTCCTACATTCCTAGGTACATTAACAGAGGAACTACACAAGGAAAAGTCATATGAAAAGATGCTTCGGAATTATTTGAGAATACAGCCATGTCAGAAGAGATGACAGCTTGTCTTTAAATGGAAAAGCATGTTTAAAAATAAAAGATGAAATGAGTTATAAAACATATAAATGTTATCTGGCTATGAAGTACCTACGAACTTATCTAAAGAATAACATATTTATATACATCTGTATAACAGCTTTGCATATCCATTTTGTATTGTATTTAAGTGCTAATGACGTCTGAAAACAGCCGTCTAGCCCCAACTGCTGACTGCCTGTCATAGGCAATGTAAAGCTGATGACGTCATTAATTGTTCTGCTGCTCGCAGGTTGTAATATCTTGTGATCCTACTAGATTTGTTTGTTATTGACAGGCAAGTCTGAATAGGAAGGTCTGCAATTATGTATTGATAGGAGAGGACAGATCCCCTATTTGGTTTGATGTCACAGCTATGGTACAATGACTTTTCAAATCAATAAGACAGAGAAGGGATGTTATTCCATGAATGCAGAAAACCAAGAGCTAGACTGTTTCCATAGAAACATAAGCATCAGCATCTAGAGCAGATGAGAAGAGTGAATGTAGTAGTGCATGGGTGAAAATGTACATATTTCCTGCGACTGCATGATAATTTGCATTGCTTGTTGGGGAGTATAATAAATACAGCATAGCATCTATTTATTTATTTAATTAATTAATTTAATTTAATTAAAAGTCATTCTAAGGAGATATTTCCTAAATAACAGTCTGCTTCAGCATTAATATTTCTTGCAATGAAGACTTTATCTGAAAAGTGGATACCTTAGGATAATGATGACAGGCCATAATCCTGGAGAATTCTCTAATGCAATAAAAGGATGAAAGCAGATAATGAATTGTCATATTACACATGTTCCATTGGGTCTTTATAGGAAATAATCACCTTATTATGGATACAGTGTAAAATATAGTAAAAGATTTCACCATGGCAGTCCAGGCAATCTCAGTTGCTAAGAATAACAAAGCAAATGGCAAAAGTAGCTTTAAATGTGGTGAAATCAAATCGTAATTGAACTTGTCTCATCAGATTAAGTTTATGCTATATACAAATAATGTGCTATTCAACAGAAGTGCCTAGGGATACATACTGCATTAGATATATGTTATTCCAGAGTGCTTTAAACTCCACTCATTTGCTGTTTAAATAATTTAATATCAGTCAACATGCAGCTACGATTTTTATAGGACTTCTTTAAATAGAGTAACAGTAAGACACTGCAGCCCAATGCTTATTCTTAGATCTAGTCTAATTTTATTATATAATGTGGTTTTGAGCTTGCATTTAAAAGGCTGTAATTTTCAACATAGAAAAATGTTATCAATTAAATGGAATATAATAAAAATAAACAATTTATTTACAGAATATGCAGAATATTTGACATGCTTTAATAAGTTAACTTTTAAGTTACAAGAATTATGGTTATGGATGATTCATTACATTGTAAAAAGCATTAAAATGTCCAAAAAAATATTTCAAGGGCGTTTTCAGGCTAAAACTATCTGACCTAAGGAAAAATCATCAATATCAGATCAGTAAGGGTCAGACACTCAGCAACCCCAACCAGTCAGCTGTTCTCAACAGCGGATACACAGAGAATGGAACAAGAAGCACACAGCTCCATTATTTGTGTAGTAGCCAGACCAGGTAACTGCAGAACAGACTCGGCTCAGCTGTCTGCTTCCTGTTCCATTGTCTGTGTTTTAACAGCTTATCTATGGTGGTGCTGGGTGTCTGACCTCCACCAAATTGATATTGATGACCTGTTCTTAAAATCGGACATCAATATTTTTAGCCGGGAAAACACGTTTAACTTTGACAACCAATTTTATTTCACTTAAAAGGGTTGTGTCATTACAGACACTTATGTCCATCCACAGGATAGGGGATGACAGATCAATGGGTGTCCAACTGCTGGGTCCCCTAGTGAACAGGAGAATGGGGAACAAAAGTCTGCCCTGCGAGTGAAGTGTCGGTAGTTACAAAACCCTTTGAATAAGTTGTCAGGGTATTATTTTTGTCACAAACTTCTAAATCCTCTGTCTCCCTGAGCACAATGACAATGACGGGATAGGATACTGTACCAAGTTGCCTCGCAAACTAATAATAGTGCTTTGTATGGCCCTCTAATAGGAGTCAAATCATATCATGGTGGCTACAAGCTGATACGGCAGAGATAATCATATTTTCATGGATATACAAATCAGCCTGCAAATGCATCTGTGGCAGCTTTGACTGATGAGTGTTGCCACCAGACAGCTTCAAGTGCTCCAGCCCTCCCCTGAAATTGGTTCCCAATGCCACCTATTTAGCCATGATTGACATTTTCAGCCTCTGCCTGCATCAAGCCTGTTATTGCAGACTACTACATTTTTTCATTTGATGCTATGGGTAACCAATGTTTCAAAGATATTCTAATTTATTGAGATGCACCTGTATGTGCACTCCTTTTACAAAAGACTGAAGTATTGAGGTTCCTGTGCAAAGAGCACACAGCATCTCTGAATTGCTATGATCCCAAGATCTTAGCTCACAGGTTACAATACCATAAAGTGTATAAACTAACATGTTCATTAATATTCCATATGTATAACATAGTAAGTAACCTATTAATAATCATTTTCATGATGTCATTATACAGCTATTCTATTTAGGTCAGTTTATAGCATTTTGAGTAAATTCACTGTATTTTCCATCAACTGTCTTTCTACATAGAAGCCAGAGCCTTCGTTGTTTTACAGTATATTACAATATTCATTGATCTGTTCTCTGAATCATCAACTTGTTCTGGAAAATCAGTTGCATTGGGGTAATATATAATACAACATGACTATAATATTGATTGGTGACCTACTGGAAACTTATTACTCAAGGAAATAGTAATAATCTGTAACAAGCATTTGTAAATTTAAGCTATAGGACAGTAAAGTTTTTTTAAAAGCACCTTTCTACAAATTGACAGAACGTAAAACATCTTCATCTTTTCTTTACCTATTCTACATCATTACATCATTACATCATTATATGTTAGGACATTGTTAACCATGAATTTCCAACAATTCCAGCATACTTATATTTGCAGATGCTGAGGTAGCTATGGTTCAGCTCTAGAGTTGGTTTTAGAACACCTCCCAGTCCACTACCAGAAAATTCAAATCTATTTGACCTTTGTGATGCAGAATTTCCATTTATTTCTTTATCCCCGCCTGCTACGAACCATAACTTTTCTAAACTTTTCCAATGACATACCCATATAAGGGCTTTTTTGCAGGACATGATGTACTTGAGGTCACATTGGAGCTCTGATTAGTATATAAAGGCAGGAGAGAGAGACTTCCTCTTTCTGTGGCAACCCATGATTTTCTTAAGGATTTTAGAAATGTCAAGAACAAAAAACAGCCATTTTTTCTTATTATTTTTTTCTTTTTCTTAACAGCATTAGCTCTGAAGGTTAAATATCAGGACAGTTTTATATTTTGAGTCATTATGGACATAATAAGGCATTTTTTAATATATTTACTTTTTATTTAAGTCCCATTAGGGATCTTACATAACAAAATACCAAACAGAGTAGGTTCACCATTCACATATTAACTATAATCTGCACTTGAATAAATTGTTTAAAAAAGCTGGAAATAATAACACAAGATCATAACTACCATTGACATTCTGACATTCCTGATTAGTTCCATACTCCACTGCAAGGTCTCTTTTGGCTGGGTAGCACAATAACATCCTACCATTGGCATGTGTCCATGACAGCCATTCACTGACCTTAATATTCAACTTCACACAGCATGATGGAGATTTATAACACATTTTATTTAAAAGAGACAATTTAAGGCAATATTTCCAATATATGCTTTCAAAAAAAATATATTATATAGCAAATGACAGTTTTAGTCAAAAGTGAAAGAGACCGTGATTTCTCTAGAGAAGAAAAAGGTAAGGCAAGGACAGATGAGAAAAAGTGAACAATTTTAAGAACCAGATTCCAGCCACATTGGATGTGATGAAAAACTTCTCTTGGGGATCCCAACTGGAAATTAAAACAAAGTTTATGTCGTGTTCAGAAGCCAAAAGATCTTCCATTCTCATAACATTGCAAATATATTCAACCCGCAGAAATGGCTAGTCTTGATAGTCATGTCAAAATGTAAGTCATAAGAAACTGGCAGAGTTAGTGCCTGGAGTTATAGATAAAAGGTCTAGTTATGGACAATTTTGAATAGAAGAAAAAAAAAAATGGTTGTAACTGGAAAACATCATCACATCTGACTTTCACAACTTGACAGCCCTACTAGATATGAAGCACTGAGCCTTACTGGTTATCTTTCATAACATCTGGTATCCTGGGATAGATGCAATGCTGTCTCCCTAGGTTTCTACCTGTGAGTTAAGATTTCTAAATTATTTTTTTTTGGAAACTGCTGGATATAGAGGGCTTGTGTGGTATGAATGAGGCAGCTGAGACATGAATGCCTGTGGGATTCAACTTGTGTTCAAGGAGTATCTGCCGGTGATAGTTCCAAAGCTGGCTATAGCTCGGACTTCTTTTTCCTGATAGCTTTTGAATACAGTCCTGGCCAAGGGTTCTGAGACTAACACAAATTTTGATTTTCATTAAGTTTGCAGCTTTAGTGCTTTTAGATGTTTATAAGGAATACTGAAGTACATTTATAAGTATTTCATATATTTTTAAACTTTTATTGACAAATACATCAAGTTTGTGCAAAAGCTTATTTTTCAAGACTCAAATCGGCATGCTGGACATTGTCTTCTGGGCCACATCCTCACAACCCATTCTTGTCTAAACAGTGTTCAGAGTTTGTCACAACTTGTGTTTTTACCCACTTTTTGAGGATTGACCACAGGTTCTCAATGGGAATAAAATCTGGGCAGTTATCTTGCCATGGACCAGTGGCGTAACTAGGAATGGCTGGGCCCCAAGGCAAACATTTGACATGAGCCCCCCCCCCAGCCAACCACCCCCCCCCACACAAACCACATTCCCCGCATTCCTACACACACTATTATGCCAAATAGTGACCCCTGTACACTATTATGCACCATATTGGCCTCTGCACACAGTATTATGCCCCATAGTGGCCCCTGCACACACTATTATGCTCCATAGTGGCCCCTGCACACACTATTATGCCCCATAGTGACCCCTGCACACACTATTATGCGCCACAGTGGCCCCTGCACACACTATTATGCCCCATAGTGGCCCCTGCACACAGTATCATGCCCCATAGTGGCCCCAGCACACAGTATTATGCCCCATTGTGGACTAGCCATGAACAATTATTATAATCTTGGGTCTTTTCAGACCCCAGAGTATAATGATTGAAGACCCAGGACTGGTGACAAACATTAAAAAACAATGTTACTTACCTCTCCCTGGCTCCAACTCTCTCCCCGCTACTTTTGGCTCTCTTCAATACTGGACCAGAGGTCACATGAGCCAGGCTTGGCCCACATGACGTCTTTGACACCACCAAAAGCTCCCCGAAGCCTGTCAGAGCGCAAGAGAGGTAAGTAACAGTGTTTTGTATGTTTCCTCCCTTCCCCTGGACCTCTAATCATTATACTATGGGGTCTAAAAAGACCCCAGAGTATAATGATAGCACTGTTTGTGGGGTTCCTGGGACCGCAGACTTACTTACTGATCCCCGCTCCTGCTCACAGGCGCCTCCGCTTCCGCAGAAGGGGAAGTGCAGGTGGCCATGAGCAGGAGCGAGGATCGGTAAGTATATAGGGCCCATTACTTTCTGGGGTTACTCCAGCAGGTAACGGCCTATTAAAAAATTTAAAAAAATCAGGGGCCTGCCGGGCCCCCTATTGTCCCGAGCCCTGTGGCAGGCCAGTATTAACACCACTGCCAAGGACCCAAAATTTCAATGTTTTATTTACCAAGTCATTTAGTTATCACTTTTGCCTTACGACATGCTGCTCCATCTAGGCATGTACAGCTTGTATATGTCTATTGTAATAACAGACACTCAGAGTTATCTGTATTAAAACATATAGTTAAGTTACATAAACATTTTCGTGCCAAATTACAAACTGGACACTGCCGCATCTGTCGATATCAGCGCTACTACATCTGCATTTATTAGATACATTCACGTGGGGCAGATTTATTACAGAAAGCTTCACACATGCTGCACAAATGTCAATCAAATATATGGAATTTTTTTTTTAATTGCAGAAATTTTTGCAACAAATCTGCCATGGGTGAACATTATTCCCTGCCTATTGCTAAGGAAAATACAAATAGTAAGTAAGTATATCCCTCAAGACCAATTGTGTTGTTATACTCCTGCACAGGCATTTGTACCCAGGCATTCCTGTTATAAGTCATGAGCATGTGTAAATACAGTATGAAAATATTAGAAAACAAGTTTTACATATTTTAAATTTTGTTTAACAGATATGTATTATAATTCTGTTTGAGAGTTATTAAAAAGTCATGTATAGCAATTTTGCCCATTTAAACAATGCACTACTCCTAATAATCCCAGGCATGCCTCATTTCTGGCATTATAAATGCAATGGGGCCGGGTGGAATTAAAATACATAGCTTCCAAAATCTGTGCTGCTCTTGTTCATGGATTGTGTCTGGTATTACACCTCAGCCCTATTCCTTTGAATGGGATTGAGCTGCAAGAAAATGGGGCTGAAGTACAATATTAGACCTAAATATATAGTACAGTTAACCTGAACTACTGCAGTTGGTTGAGCTGTAGCAGTATATCTTATCACTGGAGTCAACAAAAAGCTATGAAAAATCATGTTTGCATTTTCCAGTTTGGACTGGAGCAATGATCTACTTAACCTCTTCCCGACATCTGCTATAGTAGTACAGTGGATGTCAGGTATTTAAATATGACGGCCGCTCAGGAGCTGAGGTTATGTAGCTAGGCTGTATTATACAGCCGAGACCTGGCGCTAATGCCCGAGATCAGTGCCCACACTGATTATGGGCATTAAGGCCATTTTCAGGAGGATTGCCAGTAAGTTGCCGGAAATTTGTTTCCATGACAGCCGGAAGCCTAGGCTCCCAGGCTTGTCTGATATGCTGATATTTTGCAAGGCATTAGCATTGTAAAGGATTGCATTAGTGATCAGACCTCCTGGGGTTCAAGACCCCTAGGGGATCTAATAAATTTGAATGTTAAAAAAAACTTATAAAAATATTTTTCCCATATGGTGAACAGCTGAACCATCGTTTTTTCCGCTGTTTTGCCCCTGATAAAAAAAAATTAAAAAGTGATCAAAGCAATAGACATTCCTCAAAATAGTATAACTAAAAAGTACACCTGGTCCCGCAAAAAAAAAGACGCCCTATGCATGTGTGTCAGAATATGACTTTAGACTTTAAGAAAAAAAAAATTTGCAAAGTTTTGGATTTTTGTTAAGGGGTTAAAATGTAAATAAAACTATATAAATGTGGTATCCCAGAATCGTACCAGAATATAGAAAACAGATGACATGTCATTTTGGCTGCATACTGAACGCCGTAAAAATGAAGTCACACAAATGCACTTTTTCTCCAATTCCACCCGATTCAGAATTTTTTTCCAGCTTCCCAGTACACTGTACAGAATAATAAATGTTACTATTATTAAGAACAATTTATCCTGCAACCAAAAAGCCCTCATATGGCTCTGTGAATGGAAAAATAAAAAAGTTATGGGGTTTCAAAGGCGGGGAGTCGAAAATCAAAAAATGTCATCAGCGGGAAGGGGTTAATAATGTCTATGAAGCATGCAGGGGTCCTTAAAGGTTAGATTAGTTATGGTGCATTCCCTTTTATGAATTCCTCAAAAATCTGTCACTTGTGTTAAGTTGGGGGTTGATGTAAACTAACAGTCTAATAATGACTCATCACAGGCTGCTTAGAAATGACTGCTCGAATTAAACAGAGTGCGCACAAGATGTTGTGCAAGCACCCTCATTATTGGGCAGTAAGACAGACAAAAAAACACGATTCTGGTGGGTAATAGTTGATTCTGTCAGAATTAAATAACAGTTTACCCTTATTCAGTGACAGTTTGACAGATTCACTGACATAAACACATTACATTTTGCTCATTTGCATTAGTTCACAGCTGCTTAGAAAAAATGATGCTGAATGCAAACAAGGAACTATGTGATTGCACAATATAATATGGCACTTGTACCCCCAGGACTGTGTTTACAATTGACAAAGTGGAATACATCCCCTAAATAAACAGTCTTACAATATATACCTGTCATTATTTGTAATGTGGAAAATTAGGAGAAAAATGGAGAAAAAATATTACCATACACTAATTCTGTGCCACCTCATAAAGGAATGCTGCAGTGCCACTTACTGTATGTTCTTCTTTAAATACTGTACTCCTATTTTGAAGCAAAATTGCTTACAGCATACTATAGGCTTATATATATTGTCTACAAGGAGACACCATGATAGTGAAAACAATGCAGGGATGCCAAAAAAAGGTCTGGACATGCATATAATGAATGATATTAAGCAGAACAATATTTTACATTTGTCTAGGAATATTACCAGAGTTTTTAAAAATATCTTTTTACTGACAGTGAAAGGAGGAGTATTTAGAAGGAGGAGGAGAGTTATTGGTGAACGGTTCCCACTCCGGAGCCGCCGCAAACAAACACAGATATTTCATCTGTATCAGAGATTCCAGGACACTGACTCAGTTGAAATATGTAGTACAGCAGGAATAACAGCTTCCTACTCTACCATCCTGTAACCTGGAGGCTGCAGGCCTGTTGGAGCTTGTGGCCTCCAGGTGTCCTGGAAACCGCTAAAGATGTCAGTGTTCTGACACAGGGCATGGTGACGTTACTACATTGCATCTCCTGAGCCAAGATGCTAACGGTGCGAAAAAGTAATGGTGGCAAGTCAAGATATCAGAATTGAAGGCAGGTAATTATTTTTATTTTTTGTTTGGGTGCAGGGGGGTGCCTTAATATTAGGGGAAATAACGATATAAGGGGGTATTATTGATATAATGGGTCATTGGGGCTAGCAGGACAAAGAGATCATTAGGGGGTGTTATTAATTTAACGGAGCATTGGAGGCAACATTTACAGTGCCTTGTAAAAGTATTCGGCCCCCTTGAACTTTTCAACCTTTTGCCACATTTCAGGCTTCAAATATAAAGATATAAAATTTTAATTTTTTGGTGAAGAATCAACAACAAGTGGGACACAATTGTGAAGTGGAACGAAATTTATTGGTTATTTTAAACTTTTGTAAAAAATAAAAAACTGAAAAGTGGGGCGTGCAATATTATTCAGCCCCTTTACTTTCAGTGCAGCAAACTCACTCCAGAAGTTCAGTGAGGATCTCTGAATGATCCAATGTTGTCCTAAATGACTGATGATGATAAATATAATCCACCTGTGTGTAATCAAGTCTCTGTATAAATGCACCTGCTCTGTGATAGTCTCAGGGCTCTGTTTAAAGCGCAGAGAGCATCATGAAGACCAAGGAACACACCAGGCAGGTCCGTGATACTGTTGTGGAGAAGTTTAAAGCCGGATTTGGATACAAAAATATTTCCCAAACTTTAAACATCCCAAGGAGCACTGTGCAAGCGATCATATTGAAATGGAAGGAGTATCAGACCACTGCAAATCTACCAAGACCCGGCCGTCCCTCTAAACTTTCATCTCAAACAAGGAGAAGACTGATCAGAGATGCAGCCAAGAGACCCATGATCACTCTGGATGAACTGCAGAGATCTACAGCTGAGGTGGGAGAATCTGTCCATAGGACAACAATCAGTCGTACACTGCACAAATCTGGCCTTTATGGAAGAGTGGCAAGAAGAAAGCCATTTTTCAAAGATATCCATAAAAAGTCTCTTTTAAAGTTTGCCACAAGCCACCTGGGAGACACACCAAACATGTGGAAGAAGGTGCTCTGGTCAGATGAAACCAAAATCGAACTTTTTGGCCACAATGCAAAACGATATGTTTGGCGTAAAAGCAACACAGCTCATCACCCTGAACACACCATCCCCACTGTCAAACATGGTGGTGTGGCAGCATCATGGTTTGGGCCTGCTTTTCTTCAGCAGGGACAGGGAAGATGGTTAAAATTGATGGGAAGATGGATGGAGCCAAATACAGGACCATTCTGGAAGAAAACCTGTTGGAGTCTGCAAAAGACCTGAGACTGGGACGGAGATTTATCTTGCAACAAGACAATGATCCCAAACATAAAGCAAAATCTACAATGGAATGGTTCACAAATAAACGTATCCAGGTGTTAGAATGGCCAAGTCAAAGTCCAGACCTGAACCCAATCGAGAATCTGTGGAAAGAGCTGTTTTCCAAGGAAGAATGGGCAAGAATTTCAGTCTCTCGATGTGCAAAACTGATAGAGACATACCCCAAGCAACTTGCAGCTGTAATCGCAGCAAAAGGTGGCGCTACAAAGTATTAACTTAAGGGGGCCGAATAATTTGGCACATCCCACTTTTCAGTTTTTTATTTTTTACAAAAGTTTAAAATATCCAATAAATTATTTCGTTCCACTTCATGATTGAGTCCCACTTGTTGTTGATTCTTCACCAAAAAAATTTAAATTTTATATCTTTATGTTTGAAGCCTGATATGTGGCAAAAGGTTGAAAAGTTCAAGGGGGCCGAATACTTTCGCAAGGCACTGTATGTAAGTGGGTATTAACCTGTGGGTCATTGGGCTATATTTATTTAAGGTGAGTATTATTGATTTAAAGGGGTTGTCCAGGAATTTCAGAAGTCAAGGATGAGGCTGGGGAAGATGAAAGATAAAAACAAAATCATACCTGTCCCCAGTGCTCCGGTGTCCGCCACCACTGTCCTGTCCTGCGTGTGCCATGCCTTTGCCGGTGGAAGTCCTGTGCTACACATGACTGTTGAGGTCAATCAGTAACCAAAGTAAAGGAATCAGTGATGTCACCCACATACGTCACCCATTCCGATCCTGTGGCTGTGGATAACCACTTTAAGGGGATATTGAGGAGTATTATTAATTAGGGAGAAAACATTATTAATTGATGGGAACTCTTAATTAAAAGGGCTCTTCCCAGATCATAATCCTTAATGCAGGCAGCAGGGGAGTGTTATATTGTATCGGCTGTCACCTTGTATGTATGCAGAGCAGCTGCAACAGTGATGTTGACAAGACCAGGAGCAGCCAAACACTGTGTACTGCTGTACTGATGAGTGCAGGGATTGGCTGTAGCGGTTTCATTAATTTGACATCACTGCTGTAGCTGCTCTGTATACAGAGCAGTGAAGGTATCAGGCGGCCCAGGACAGGACAGAGGGGAGGATGCAGGTAAGCGCATTTTTATTTTATAACCCTTCTCTGCTGCATGCATTAAAATGCCTGGACAACCTCTAAGAGGGCATACAGGAGGTATTATGAACTGAGTGGGCACACAGGGGCATTAATTTATACATACAGGGGTATTATTCCTTTACAGGGGACTTTTGTACTATAGATTTTATAATTGGGGGTAGCAGCAAGATGGGGACTTTGTGTAGGTGAGGAAAATGTAGATCAGGTGTCTTGAATAGTAAGGAGAAGAGGTCTGTGCTGCAAACTTTACAGAAAGAAGTCACAGCTGGAAGAAGTGGTCATGGCGGTCCAGATGGTAAGAGACGAGAAATGTGAAGGATTAGTCAGAAACGTCACCTGTAAATCACTAAATGTAACTGCATTGTATTCACCTAAATTGTCTGCAGAGCCCTATGTAGAGCCAATATCTACCATTATATGGTCACTGTATAGTGATAATATCATGTATATAATATAATACCGTATATATGTTTGCCCCCCTGTGCCGAACCCATAGCTACGCCTCTGAATGGAACCATTATATTTGCATTGTAATTTTGAGAAGTTGTCCTTATAAGCTACATGTGACAGCTGTATTTTTAGATGCAAAATGGCATAGAGCCCTGTCATGTTTCCTCAAGAAAGCATCTCCCAAATAATTTTTTTTTTTTTGTGTAAGTCCTGTCTAGGGCATCTACTAGATTACCTACTTAGACACTGCTTGAGGGTGTCAACTCATCCAATGAAGATTCTCCTAAATCCACAACAAGTCCTGTAATGCTGATCAGCACATTCTCCCCTGCTGGTTGGCCAAGAGGAATCAGGTGGCGAGCAAGAACAGAGAGGAAAGGACAAAAATTCATATACATTCGGCAAAACTTCAGGAATGGAAGAATTGGAATATCCTGCATATTGACAATTTATCACTAATGTAGAATACATAATCTACCATTTTAAATAATAGGTAAACTGTTTTCAATCTGGTATTACAAGACAGCAAAAAAAAAAAAAAAAATAGAATGTTATTGTCTGGTTGTTAGCAGTGCATATTCTTATCTCAGAACTTTAACTGCCACCTGTTTGTCATGTTACATATGGCGTCTCTTTTGTATGAGGCCTTAAAGATGGAGTTTGTCATTATTTTAAGCAAAGCTCTGTTTCCACAGTTACTGTATTTTCAGGCTAAAAGAGAAGCAGATGGGGAAGCACACAAATAGATGAATAAGGAGAGACACCAGAGATATATTTAGATAAAGTAACCTACAGTAACTAGATGAGCACTGTATAACTTACTTATTATGTATCTATTTAGAGCAGAGAAGCGTCTTATCTCTTGAGACCTCGTGCAGACAACCATATTCGGGATCCAGGTGATAAGGATCCTGGATACAGATGACAGTCATCTTTAATACAGAGTTTACATAAATAAAACACTGCAGCATGCTCCATCACATGCCATATAAGGGATAAACTGTAGTTTTCAAGTACAAGACTTTCAAGAAAATAACACTGTGTTAACCATGAAGTATGGAGGTGGTTTATGTTATGCTTTGGGGTTGTGTGACCTCCAGTAAAACAGAAAATATTGTACCAAAAGAACAGACAATGCACTGATTCTGGAAGCCAATATCCCATAGCTACTGTTAACGCTAATATGGAAAACAATGCATTAAAGGACAAAACTTATCTTTAAAGAACCAAAACTTCTGTTTATAGTATGTCTACAGAAAAGGTTAAAGGGGAAATCCTCCTCACAATCTTTTTTCATATCAACTGTGACAGCAGCCTTATACAGCCAGCCTGGTTTTCGCTAGTCTTTGTATATGCTGCTGCAGAGCTGACTTGTCAGAGCCAAAGTCTGACAGCTACAGACACATACTGACATCACTACGGCAACCAACATTGGTTTACCACAGTTAGGTATTTGGGCTACATATCATCACTGCATTCATGTAAAATATTATCAAGGTACCATAGGGGAAAGTGGGGATGTGAAAAGTAAATGTGTATGTATTTTAGCTATGGATGGTTTATAGCAGTTATTACTTTCAGTAACAAAAATCTCTATGAGTTTCAGGCTGAAATCGTGATTCCAGTGACTCCTAGTTTCATCTTTTTTCATGTGGTCATGCTCTTCCCAGCAGTACTGTACAAGCTGTTTATAAGGTCTGTGTGTCCAGGATGCAGCTGCCTTCACTAGGCATGGACTAACATAGATTTATCTCAGATAGATAGATAGATAGATAGATAGATAGATAGATTTCCTCCCCTTGGACCACTTTCATATGGTTAGTATTTGGTCAATAATTTGCATCAATACTTCTAAGCCAAAATCATAAGTGAAATTTACACAAAGAAAAAGTATAGTGGAAAAATTTGTACCTCTTCTGTTTTATGGACCCACTCCCAATGATGCTTTGCCCCTTGATGCTTTTCATTACAAGGGGGTTTTGTTCTGCATGCATTTTGCCTGCAACAGACTTTGGTTCATAGAGGTGCTTCCAAGATCCACCTCTATGATAGCCATATGCACTAATAGGGTATGTGGATGATGTTTGTCTTTATTAACCTATTTAATATTCTTAAAGGGAGTCTGTCAGCAGGAAAATTGGTATCAAACTTATGACAGTACCTCGTAGGGTTGCTTCTACACTTTCCAAAGATGCCTTTCTTATTCTGCCAGGCAGCTTCATTTTCATAAATATCAGGATTTTATTCTTATGCAAATTAGCCAAAAAGGGCTTTAAGGGAGTGTCTTCTTCTGCCAGGGAAGGACATCTAGAGGAAAGAGTGAAGCCCCAGTAGGAGAAGAAACACCCTTAGGCTAAGGCCCCACGTTGTGTCCCGCAGCAAAAAAGCACTGCGGAAAAAACACGGCAGCAACGCATTCCGGTTCTTCCTGCAGTGCTTTTGACAGAAAGTTCACAAAGTTTTTCTCTCTGGAATTTCTGCTTCAATTATACCTATAGGGAAACTGCCAGCTTTTCCGTAGGTATAATTGACATGCTGCGATTTCCTAAACCGCAATGGTTTTGGAAATCGCCGCGTGTCTGCAGCATGTAATTTAACACAAAGTGGGAATGGGATTCGCTAGAATCCACTTTGCTGTGACTGTAAAATGCTGTGTTTTTTTCCGCAGCATTTCCGCCATGTGGGGCCCTGGCCTCAAAGCCTTTTTCAGCTAATCTGCATAAGAATAAAATCCTGATTTTCATGAAAATGAAGCTGCATGGCAGAATAAGATAGGCATCTTTGGAAAGTGTAGAAGTCACCCTACAAGGTACTGTCATTAGTCTGATACTGGCTTTCCTGCTAACAGACTCCATTTAAGATACATTAAAAACATTATGCATGACTGAAAACATTAAAGAAATTATCTTATCAGAGATACCCCAATACAGGTACTGCAATGAATAACTGATCTCCACCAGCCACAGCAACCCCAGCCACTCCTCTTTGACATCCAAATGTTCTACATGTATAAGCAACCCTTGTACTCGAGTGGCTTTGAAATTAATGCACTGGGTATATTACAGTAATAGCACAAAAAGCAAAACAATATTTTCTCGTGTTGAGAAAATAACCTTTCTCAATGTTAGGCAATTTAGAACATATTGATCCTGGCAACTTGCCGAAGAATATCTGAGCACCTTACTGTGGATATAGTATAAGGGAAACAAAAACTGTCTCTCAAATGAAACCATATACAGTATATTTAACATTATTGCAAGGTTCATGTCTGGCATTATGCCAGTTCCGGCTTTTTTTTTTTTTTTTTTACAGAAGCCTAAGAATTTCAAAATTAGACTTAGTGACGCAAGATTTTTTATCCTTTTGAGACAAAATAAAATATACTAGCAATGCTATTAAATAGATACATGCTTTAGCAATATCACACCATTTAAGATGACATCATATGGATGACATTATATGAAATGATGATCTGGAGGTTATTGTAATATAATAATGGTATAATATTTTTGACAAATAATGGTCTCAATATATATGTAATATTGAGAGTTCTATGATATGATATAATAGTCCTATATGTAATAGTCGTTAGATATATTTCTTACAATAACTTATTTCTGTGCATTTTTTAATTTCAATTTTGCATAAAGTCGGGTATTTAAAGGGATTGTCCAGTTTCAGCTAAATATTGAGAGACCAATGTTATTGTTTGTATAATGAAAAGTTCTACAAGTTTCCAATATACTTTCTTTATCAGTTCCTCACGGTTTTCTAGATCTCTGCTTGTAGTCATTCATTTTGATTACTTCCAGGATATAAAAATTAGTCCATAGTCATATGATATACAGTCCCTGGTGCACAGCTCATTATAGTCACTGCACAGTAATCAGACATCTGCCTGGTAACGAGCTGTGCACCTGTGTGTCCATCACATGACCATGGACTGCATATCACATAACCATGGACTGTACATCACGTGACCATGGACTGATTTTTATCCACTGGAAGTAAACAGAATGAATGATAGCAAGGAGAGAACCATATGGAATTGATACAGAAAGTATATTGGAAAATTTTAAAACTTTTCATGATACAAGCAATAACATTTGCCTCTCAATATTTGCCCCTTTAAGTTACGTAGGTAGGGTTTCGTCAATAAAAAAAGATTCCGGCCCTCAGGATATAGTTAATTTGCACACTACTATGCACATTTTTCTTTTACCAATTGTCTGATGAAGGTCCCTAATGGACCAAAATGTCACGTATTTCATTGGATAGCCTTTCAATAAATATCTTCACTTCAAGTCAACTTTATCCTGAGGGTGAGAATCCTTTTTATTGTCTATGTAAGAAGTGAGTTCCTTTCTGAGCACCTGGTCTATGATTATATATATTAAAAAGAACATGTTTATGATAACACAATTTTTTGGGGAAATTTTATATTCCATTATTTTGCACAGTTCTCACTTTCTTTTTGTTTTATACATGATTTTCACACATAGATGTAGCAGAATTAAACTTCTTCAGTTGGTCAAATTGCTGCAGCATGATATCTTATCACAAAAGACAACTAAAAACAATATAAAGTAATTGAAAAATGTTTTTTCATTGGGTTTTTTTTTTTTGCTGTATTTTGCGATAAGATATAATGATCCAGCAGTTTAACTCATTGCAGAAGTTTGGGTTAACTCTGCTACGATTATTACATCAATACATATGTTTCTGCTCCTATGAAATCAGGGAACTTGTGCATCTTATGCTGCCTCTCTGCATGATGATACGGATAGGCAGTATTAGTCCATGTGCCAGAACACCATAGCACATTCACGCCAATATATTGATAGTGCAGGCGTTTGTCATATTAGTGCACATGTGCCAAGATTCCATGGTACATGCACTCAGAGACTATTCTTCATATTGGATAAAGGCTGCCCTTCTAAATGACAACTATGTCCCCCAGAAGTGACTGTATAGACATTATAGCCTACTATTGGTGTGAGTTTTTATCAATACACTTTGGCTCATCTCACTATTGGTTATTTTAGTTCATGACACTGTATGATGATGTAGGGGAGGTTATATAAACCCACACCACTACTAGTGCATTCATTATTGCCCCGGCACGCCTAAGGACGCTGCTTTACATGCAAAACAAGTTGGGGGCAATAGACTTCTGTTTTAATATCAGGAACCCACCGGTTTGATCTTTATTAGTGGACTGCAGCCCTTTGCTATTAGTCATTATAAGCTACATTATATTTCACTTGTGGAATTTCCCTCTTTGGAAAAAGATATATAAAGATGTTACAAACAGTACACAAAGTTGTGTGTGTATATTTCTCTCTCCTTTCCCCTGAATAGGGAGCAGGAAGAGTCAAACTAGCAGGTTTATTCCTGGGTTTTTAATATCTACTCCTTTGGCTCTATGTTTTTAGCCAACATTGGCATTAAAAGTTATATTTTATTTTAAACAAAAGCACAATAGTTTACATGGATGTTAGTAGGGGAATTATTCGCCAATAGGCAAATTGCAATGGAATTAAAGAAGCTATTTGACCTGCTAGGTCACAGTTATACTGTTTAGGAATAGAAATATGTCTGCCCCACAGAAGTTTACGCGTGCTGTATATTGTATACCTAAATAATATTTCTATTGTTCAGGATTTTACTATCAATTGTACTGTCAAATGATGTGAATAAAGTCATATATAAATTTTCGAAACAATCTTCCTATTGGTTCTCCAAGATGCAAAGTGCAGATCTTTCCATTCAGTTATCTGCATAATGCTTTTAGAAATGGTATGTGTCATCTTGTACACTGCTGTTAATGTATGGTACAAAGCAGTTAGATCATGTTTTATTTTTGTTTTTACACTTCAGACAGGGAAAGGTTACACAAAATCTAAAGCAATATTAGTTGGAAAAGCTATAATAGGGCACAACTGCAAATATCAGTGGCCAAACTAAAATACAGCTCTATTTGGCAGTAAGGCTGGGGCTGCTACTGTAGTATATAGATATTCATTGATTTGGGTAAGTCATATGTGCCTGCACCTTTTTGCAATTTTGTTTATCATAAATGTCAAAGACTGTACACATCCTGCCACTTCCAAAATATATGCTAAGACAGCGAGGTGAGAAAAGTCATATTCTTGTTATGCAAGTTAATATTAATGCTGTTATGGCCAATTGTTTCTTATTGGATTCATAAGAGTCAGCCATGTCCACACTTGACATCATTGCCGATATTCCTAACATATGCACACAACCTATGGAAAATGACTAACAAAGCAAACTGTCTCTTAAAATGAGGACAAATATTATATTACAGCTACAACAACTGTGAACAATAGTGATCGCTGGACAGTTATCATTCATATGTACATCTGTAGTATCATCTGATTTCCAAGCCGTTTTGGCTTCTTCCTTTGCCTGTAAGCTCTTCTTTTCTACTCCACAACAGGTTGCCATGACAACTTATATTTCAATTTCTATAAATCTCTATTTATAGAACCCAGGGTACACCATAGACAAGATAAAAAGAAATAGGACGCACAATCTTCATCATTTAACAGCAATAATGAAATAAATTGTTAAAAATAGGTAAAGTAACCACTAGATCAAGTTTTACCATTTTCCAGTCATGGATTGAAGACTACATCCTAACCAAATTGAGAAATAAAGCTAACACAATTAAAGTGTTATCTGCAGCTAAGTGCCTTCATTTGAAGATACACTATAATGAAATATGCATTACTTGAGCACATGCACACATGGTATTATGGAGGAGAGAGCACTAGCTGCACAGATTAATGGCTCTCAGGTCTACAGGATGAACCGTGTTGACTTAAAATTCACTCATCACTGCTAATGCAATTACCCATCCTACTCTACTAAACGTTCTGGGGGCGACAAAGTGTTAAAATGCAAATTTTTTTGTGCACTGCCTTTACATTTGCTGCTTACAGTTTACTGACATTAAAAAGAAAGGTCAGTCGTGTTTTCCTTAATGTGAGTACTAAGGAAAAAAGCTCAGACCACAAGTAGAAGAGCTGTAGGGAAAGTAGGAACACTCATCAAAATTCAAGCCAGTTATTTTTAACCTTTTTCAAACCTTTCTCTCAATGGCAGCAGAGGTCAAATGGATTATGTTCACACTGGATATACTGCTCCTACTGCCATTTAAAAATATATACTACTACTATAGTACTATAATATACTGTATATAATGTATATTACAAATCAGAATAGGGGCATTACCATTTCCAGTTTCATGTTAAAAACAAAAAAAAACCTCAGTGATCAAAAAAGTTCTACAAAAAGTTGTTTCTTAACTACCTTGTTTCAAGGCCTCTCCATTTTCACAATCTCTGCTTGCATTTGTTTATATCCACAGATAGAAAACCAGCTGTGACCATGGAATATGACACAGCTCATTACAAAACATAGTCCTGATACACAACGTAAGTCCTTGACCTGAGTCAGATAGACATGGTCAGGACTGGTTTTACTGAAAGCAATAACATATCTTATAAATAGCATGAAACAAACATAAAACATGTTGAACGTTGCATACATTTCCTTTGGATTTAAGTGAAATGAAAAGTACATGTAAAATGATCATTAACAGATTCTTCATAAATGAAAATTGCAGGTGATTAAATGCCTCTGTGGGTGATGTGAGACACCATTTCCACATGTATAGATGCATCTGACCACTGGCCCACGTTGGCTCCATTACATCCCCATGACACTTCACTTCGTGGACCATGAGGAATCTGTAAATGTACTCAGGGTCTGACTAACAAATGTTAGAACCCTGGGGTAAAATGAAGACGCAAAATCAGGAACTGTCACATTAAAGGTCCCGCGTTTGTGAAAGAGAAATGAAAGGCTGAGAACAGTAATAGTTGCAGTGGTCACAGTGGCAAGAATCTCAACCAAATCATCCGGCTTTCCTCTTAAACTTGTCCTAATGGCTATAAGCCTCCCTGGGCCTGACGGGGTACGAGTGCCCATGACGGTTTTTACTGAGTAATTCGAGCAGCATCCAGATACTGGAGGTACAATTCTTGCTAAGAATCTACTGAGGATGGGTGCTGAGATGGTTAATGGTACGCTCTTCAACAATATGCCTCTCCCTTTCTAGGGAAGCCTTCCACTTAAACTTCTGTTCTACACTCTGTCTTAAAGTACACAATTTTTTCTACAAGTTCCAAGCCTAATGTAGGGGTATGGCTTGGTTTCTCAGCTTCCCTTCATACAGAGAGAATATTACAAAGTAGTAATTTTTCCACAGCTGCAACACTTGAAGTAGCGTGTTCCCCACTGCCCAGGGAGAACACTGAGCTGTAAGGCCAACCACTCTGACCATACAGAACAAAACTGAAATCCCTGGAATGGGGTGGGGATACAGACAAAACTGAAAATAATTTTATATAACAATCCCTATATTAGAGGACATGAAAGTCCTCTTAAAGCTACACCTCTGGCTACTGAATAAATTCAAGGGTATAGCTAAAAGACCTACAGTACAGACAAGTAAGCTCGTGATGCTGCTTTTAGGAACAAACATAATTTACAAAGAAATAACTGTAAGTAATGCTACAATGCATTTTTGTTTCAATGGAGAGAATGGAATAAGCCACCTTCAAACTTATCTGGCAGTGACTTATATTCTGTGGGAACAAAAGATCAGGCATGTTGAAATCCAGCAGGCTCATGCTTTCTCTTGGCATTGTATGGGCAATGTAAGTCTCTACTATGGACTGTTAAAATAAAATGCAAGCAAAGGTTAAAGGGTAACTACATATATGTAAATTATAAAGCTAGACTTCATCAGTATTGAACAGAGATTCACAGAGGGTCACATTGTTCTTTAAATATATCTCTTTGGTAAGGAGGATTCCTTGAAATTGCCTTTATCTCCAGCTATATACTTTTACACCCATATAATTTTCATGGCCATAAATGAATATGTCAGTGAGCTCTTACTATACTTACAACTATTTATAGAGTAACCAACTACAAATGAAAATCTTAGTAATTGGAAACAGACTTGATCCTAAGCAGGGTGTATAAGCAGTTCTTTATTTTTCCTTAGCAAAGGAAAATGATCCTTTCCATTGGTATGACTTTTAAACCATTCAGCATTGCGATTCCCATGTGCAGCTGCTATTTCCTATTATTGATTGACCACAAAGTCATGAAGGCAGTCCCGGGCAATCATTCAGCTATTTCAGTAATGAAACTTCTGACTACTTCCAGTGACGCAATCCTTAAAGGCAGGAAAGCATCAGTACACTGTAAATAAATGACTAACTTCTAGAAAATCTAAATTGCTAAGAGTTTATGAAATATCAATTATTAAGCCTTACTATGGAGTCAGTGACTTGTCTAGTAGCAAATATTATATTAGTCAGGGCTTGAAAGATGAAATGCATAATTTAACCCTTTTGAAAGCTTGGATCACAATGGAAAAATTGGCTAGATTTTTACTAAAGTTGATAAATCCAAGACCCTTGGATATATGCAAACACATCTATGCCATTTTCCTGGAAAAGATGATTTCAGTCAAAGGCTCATCTTTGGTGCATGACCCTTTCTTCCACAACAGATGCACCACTTCCCCCATTCTGCTTCTCACTTCTCATTTTCTGTGAATGTGGGCAGAGTGGGGCAAAGAATGGGGCAGAGAGTGGGGAGGACCAGGGTGGGGATGCCTCGGCCCGTCACACTTATTATAAATCAATTTAGAAAATATGCATGAATTATATAGAAAATATACATTAGTGTCTGATTTTTTATGAGGGGTGAGTCTCTTGATAATTCATCAAGCCAGTCAGGGCCTTTTTTAAAATTGGCATATGAAACGTCAGTCTTAATAAATTCACCCATTGTTTGGATAAGATCTGAAGGTAAGAACACATATTCAATAGCTGGTAGCAGTCAGCTATTCCTCCTGATATCCACACACACATACATGTGTACTCAGCTCGGAGATACTGTATATGTATGTGTTCTCAATTGGGTGAGGGAAATAAACCATGGCCAGATAGCTTTGGCAGCATCTTATCCAATGTTAAATCAAAGAATTGGAAATTCAACACACGCTATCCTTAAACATCACCTGTTGGGAGAGGAGAGAGTCAGCATACGGCCATCCATGTAATAAAGTTGTCTGGTCCTGCCAAAATCAGCAGATTCGGCCACCTTTGTTTTTTTGTGTTCGTGCATCTTTAAATATAAGTTGGCCTGGGAAAACAATCACAAGATCATTCCTTCTTACTGATCTTTGCTTTTAGTTTCCTCAGCCATTGTGTTTTCCAGTTGGTCATCTTCTTTTTTTCTATTCATTCTCACCTTTTCACTAGTTATATTTTATAGATATCACGCTTTTGTTTCACCTTTCAGTAGACTGTTTTGTTTTATCTTAATTTCACTTTACCTTTCTCTTTCTCATGTATATTTACTTTTAGGGTCTTGTGGTTGTAGCTACAGTATGTATCTACAGTAGGGTATTGCTATTACTTACCTACAGGGTACAAACATTTGTTTCAGTCATATGATGAGCACACAGGTGCTGGACTCAATACAGGTATTGGCTCTATACACTTATAAGGGTAGGGACAGACAGTCTGGAGGCCACATGTGGGTTAAAATTATGTATGGTAAAAGTACCCTATGTACAGCCGTATAATTAGAGTGTAAGATACCTTATATGGAGCCTTGCATCCAGCTAACAAGGTGATTCAGTAATACAATTATAAGAGAAGTCAGCCAAATAAGATATTTGGGAATGTACACTTCAATGCAGTTTGGCTGGCTGAAAGCAATTTTACCCCTTTAAAATGTCCATTCACAAAGCAATAGTATTTCTATATACTTACATAACATGCCAAAAAGAAGTATAAAACAGTATAAGAAAAACAATAATAAGACATCTCTGTGACAAACCCAGCTTAAATTGTTATTTACCTTTGGCATTTCCCATTTGCTGCATGAACAACAAGTGTAAAATTACAGAGTAAGGATCTGCACAGACAGTTGTATTACAGCTCAAAGTAGGAGACAGTAGTTTAGTGAGGAGAAGATATGGTCTGTCCTGTTAGATCAAGAAAAACTTACCTAAAGTAAACTTAGAGAAGACTACCTTGATCTCATGAACAGGATCCAGGCTTACAGTCTATTTGTAACTAAATTTATGAATCCGACATAGTGGAGACCCCTGGGCAAAACAGGAGGGATCTCCTCCCCATCTTCAGTGTCATTATACATAGATAATTGTTAGCCATTCTTACCATTCATGACAGGACTCAACAATAGTTTTAATATTTTTGCAGAAAACCCCACTTTACTCTAAGGTCATGCCTGATCATTTTTCCTAATCAAACTAGTGGATACCAAAGGTGATTTGTCTAATGGCTGCTTATTCCCCTTTCCCTATGGCAGTAAACATGCACACTCAGCCATCAGATTACTTATTGCTAGCAGTGCAAGCAGATAACCCAATGAATATTTTGTAAGCAGGATGCAACTTCAGCCCTTATCAAATGCTGCATTGTCATCTGTCACTTAACTTAGGAAAGGTACACTTTCAGTATCCCATGTCTTTCTGAAATGCAGGGATCTGGATGGTGAAAGTTTGTAGGTAGCATAAATCCAGTGGCTAATGATATATGTTAATAGACTTGTGTATGCTCTTCGTTGTAGGGGCATATATGAGGTAGGTGATTTTCTTGAAATTTGGTCTATTTCAGCTACTACCTTATTTTCTGAATACTTGCACATTCAGCTGAACTATATCTGTAGTCTAATCTACTTATATAGCTCTCAGAAAAAGAAGCATTCATTCATGATTATTCACTATGCATTAAGCGCATCCTGAGAGCTGAATACATGCACACAACAATGTAAACAAACATAGCCGCACAGTGAGCCACGTTCCCTTGAGATCTAATTTTTAAGGACTACATTTCTGATATGTATTTCATGATGTTGAAAATCTTAAAAGCAATGGTATGTTTCCATTTTCCAAATCTTCTCTTGCCTAAAATTCCATACTTCACAGTATTAATCTCACATAGTGGAAGAGTGAAGAAATCAGGCGATACCTTTTAGAGGCTGAGTATATTTTATGGTGAGCTTTCAAGAATACTAGCTCTCTTCATCAGACATGGTGTTATACAAGAAACTGAAAATTCACAAACTATATCTTAGAATCCTTAAAAAAACAAAATGCAATATACGTAGAGAAGTTATTTACAACAGGTCAAAAAATAAACAATCTGGAAACTTGTAGCATGTGACGGAGGGATCAGTAATTCTTGCTGTTATTTGTTTGCAATCAGTTTGTGATTTGTGACCCTCACAGTTCATACATAGTGTGACATGACACTGGCATGAATATTAAGTCCAAATTGCAGAGTTTGAAATTTTTGCATTAACTTTTATTCTCATTCCTTTCTCTCCCTCCATGTCTTAAAATGTTCCATTAAAACCACAACCCGCAAATCTTCAATAGAGTGGTCTTCTCTCGAGAAATGTGCGGCCACATTTCACATCTCTACTTATATTGCATTTTGTTTTTTTAAGGATTCTTAGATCCTTTGAAGGTCCATGTCTTTAGTGTATAAAAAGTTTGTGAATTTTCAGTTTCTTGTATAACACCATGTCTGATGAAGGGAGCTAGTACTCTCAAAAGCTCACCTTCAAATATACTCAGTTAGCCTCTAAAAGGTATTGCCTGATTTCTTCACTCTTCCACTACTTTCTATGTCTAACATGGTACAACATTATACTACTATTAATCTCACATTTGCAGTCTTATTTTCTAAAAAGTGACACTCAAAGATTCAGAATAAAACAAGGTTTACTTATATAGAGCATGTGTGAAAAATGACACATGTCAATCTATGGACCCCATCAAGAATGTGTCATTTATGATATCAATGTCTCATGTGAAAGAAGAGCCTTTAAACTCCCTCAGGCACCAAGGCCTGGGTGAGACTATTAAGGCTACACGCTATAGCTATACCTGTGTGTCCATCAAGTTTATTTAGGGAAGTAGAGAATGGAATGGGGTAAAGGTAGAGAAACAAGAACAAATCTGTTTACCCTTACTGTTCCAGAAGACTACCATAAGTGACAATCTGAATGGATCAACATGTATTTTTATACCTTTGTAAGATGGGAAAACAGCCCTCATGTTATGAATGTACCTGTTTCTGTCAATAAGTTTATTTTTTTTTTTTTATAAACTGACATTTGGTTGCTTGACCACAAGAGGCCACTGTTACCTCAGAAATGGGAAGGACTGTAATTCTGTAATTCCCTGCAGTAGTGAGGTGGAGACCCTGTTCTGCAGAGGTGGAACTAGAAAGAGGAGCAGAGTGTTTGTGGCAGCCATCTTAGGAGTGTGCTTTGATCTTTTAGAAGAAGAAGGACTGAAGTGAGAGAAGGAAATATAGCAAGGTGGAGCTGAAGCAGAGACTGTTCCAGGGTTTGTTTAGACAGCATCCTAAGTTGAAGACTGCTATCAAGGATCCGGCTGAGAAGTGGCCCTGTCAGTGAGATCGCATGTTTTCTGGATGATCCCCACTTTCAGCTGTTTCAGACAAAGGCTAAAGGTACCTAACAGATCCAGGTCAGTAAGAGAAGTAATCGTGCACGCACCACATTACATTGTTTTGCTTGGGACTGAGTAAGGGTCTGTAGTTAGAATAGTTAGGCATACTCATTTTCACAGGCCACACTACTGGTGAATTAGCTACCTATTCGGTAGTAAGGACTCAGAGAATTCTATTGAGTTGTAACTCTCATAGAGGAGCTTCTAAGGAAGTCTAGAAGCGACATTTTATACATTGTCACATTTCTTCGGCTTGCAAGCTGACCTACTATTATATTTACTTGGTTGTACTTTGTTTGGGGGGAATAGGGGTATTTTGATAAGTTTGTAAGCTCTAGTGTTATACCACCAGTGCCCCTATCACACTCACTGAATTGTTCCTGTGACTAGGGTGATAAAAAGGTAACAAGCGGCTGGTTAGTTGCAGCCTGCAGATAGGTAAAAGCTTGGAGGATATTGGAGCCGCACATTAGAGGGCACCGCGCTGTACAACACCAGGTTCTCAGCTTACTGGCTGAATGTATGTAAATAGTTGGGAGTGTTTTTTTGGTAAAGGGGTGTTACTACACTTATTAAAATCTTGTTTTTACTAAATTGATTTGGAGTCGTTTCCTTTGTTCTTGACTTCGCTGTATTCTGGGGGAGCCCACCCCGGTACACGGCTTACACCTTTATATAAGCAATTATTTTATTACTTATATAGCACCAACATATTCCAAATTTACGGTATGTGTTGGAGGAAACCAAAGTACCGGGAGGAAATGTTGTCCTTGGCTGAATTCAAACCCCAGTGCTGCAAGGCAACAATGCTAACCACTAGAGAGTCAACCTATATTCTATTTTCTTGTGTCATCTCCTTCTCTGGACAGAATGAAATTTAATTTTTATCACCATAGACCCAGCTGAGTACTGTGTGCCTTTCATTCATTCATCATGTATAGTAAGTGTATTAAGTCCTACCCCTGATAAACATCACAACATAGATATAAATCAATCCTAGGAAATCCTGGAGTAGAAACAACATTTCTGTGTGTGCTCAAATGAAATGGCTGTTTTGTTATATTTTATAGAGTGTTGTATAAAGAAATTCACAAAAGAGTTGCTGGCGGCCAAATACCACTTCAGGTATAATTATCAATTTCTACAAGCCGCCCTCATCCCTTTTGTGAAAGGTGGAAGGTAGAAGCACATAATGTTGGTGGTAGGTAATTACTACTATTATTACAACTGTCACATATTACTATTATTAGAGCTTTGTTTTCATGAGACAAGAGGGGATAATAATATGGGTGGGCACCTCTTGGCTACTAAACTTCTCCGTGTCACTGGTTAGTTTTGTAATTGTGTTAACAAGCAAAATTGTTTTTAAAGATAGATAGATAGATAGATGATACAGAGATAGATAGATAGATAGATAGATAGATAGATAGATAGATAGATGGATGGATAGATAGATAGATAGATAGATAGATAGATAGATAGATAGATAGATAGATAGATAGATTCAAAAGAGTTATCCCCATGTATTCAGCTTATTGGCAAGCATCTGGGTAAAAACAAAACACAGAGTTGGGGGTTTTCTTCTGCTAATCCACATCTGCTTATTTTCAACCCATTTTCAAATATTGTTTTTGAGTTAATAGAGAGGATCCTTCACATAGAATTTTCACCAGCTAGCCAACTGCAAAGTGCATCCCTTTCTATGGAAAACCGAGCACATGAATGCATTACAATGACACAGATTTTTATCCAAACCATACAATGCTACATGAACTGAACACATGCTGCTAACCTCGCCTGCAGTTTACCACTGATTGTTTTGGGGGTGAGTGGTCGAACCAGCAGGGCAACCTATGAAATAGCTTTATTTTTAACAGACACTTCTAACAAAAGGGAATATAAAAAGTAGACAGCCCATTTTAAGTTGATATATACCAGTAGTGATGTGGTTTAAAACTCAAAAAGCTATTAAATCTACACAGACAGGCTGTGATATCTATTCACTTATGGCCAGTAGTGTACCTACCATATAGGCAGACCATGCAGCTGTTATGTGGCTCCTGAGGGTGCTTGGCTCAGGTTCTCTTCTCCTGCTTATAGACACTAATTCACTGTATTTTCTTGAAGCCAGCATTAGGGAGAGTACAGTGTACAGAGATTTTTATAGCTTCCATTGGGTTCAATGGTAGCTGCATTAATTCCTATGCACTGAGCTCCCCCTAGTGGTGGCTGCAGGCATCAAGTTTTATCACTCTGTGAAACAATGCTCTGTATAGATATTTATCAGTGTATTTATACCAGCTGTCTGGTGTAAATACATTGAGAAATTTGGGGGCTGATTCTTACAAAGCATGACAAAAGTAGCAATTTTTGACACATGGTCACAAAATTTGTGATTTTTTTTTCAACATTTTGGTTGCATTTGCCACTTTTCATAGTGACATGGGTGGATTTTCGTACCCCATCAAATTTACTGGTGCATATAATGGCTTTATTGGTAAAATCTATGCCAGCCCTTACTGGGCCTTACTACATTTTGCTATGGGGCCCAAGGATATCTGTGTACACCCCTTGTTATGGTGTTATCAGTACAGCTACAAGGGGGGCATGCTATAAATGCCTGATAAGCATGGGTTCAACCACTAAGGCCCTTACCTATTTAGAGAACAGGGGTGACACCATTCACTGATTCCAGGCAGTTCCAGACAGTTCAATGTACAGGTGATTGCCGTTCTCACCCACGCATGTCAGACATTTAAAGCATATCCTGTAAGTATGCAAAAAATTGCCCTTTAACCATGAGAAAGTTCTAGTAAGAGAATTAATGTTTTACACTGACAATTTTTAGTCTGCTTCTTCAAGTGTGCAACAATAAAAACATTTAATGTTAGTTCACAAGATGGTGGACTATAGCTGAAATATGCTGCAGTATTTATAGGCTCAAATGCATATGCGGAGAAGAGAAAATAAATGTTTGTAATGTATGTGGGAAAAATGATATATCAATATACCTGTATAGTAGTATATTAGTACATTTACGCAGTACAATATATCACACAGAAGAATTGCATAGAGAAGAGACATCTTAAAAACTATATAATACAATACATACATAATCAAGAACACCAAAAAAATCATAAAAGAACTGTATTCTAGACTGATCAAGGTTTCTGTAATATAGAAGGTATGTCAGTATTGGTGATATTTTGTTATACTACTATATTATTTCATGCCTTAGATGATTAACACACCTCAGAATAGCAGGGAGTCGCCTTGCTGCTGTGGTAGACATGCAAATGTAATATACAATAGAACAGAAACCAACTATCACACCACCACCAGAAAAAGCCAGTACAATGAGCCACAGCTGGATAATTCCCAACACATGCAAATTATAATGCTGATCACTCTTTCATAGACATACAGAGTAATCACAGGCCCGCTAATCATGTTTTCCAGGTCCTTAGCTGAGTCTTGCTGAATGTTCTATTCACATATTCATTGAGGAGACTGGCTTTTTCCTAGCTTTTCAAGAACTAGTCTCTGCATGACTTCCTATAGTCATAGGTTTATTTTCAGAAAATAATTCTGAAAGATTCAACATTAACAAAATATCTATTCAATACTATAGATACTCACATGTCTTTTTTTTTTGCAAATGTGTATAATATATGTAATTTTATTCACCATGAATCACAGTAAAACAGATTAGCTTCAAGGTCAGCCACTCATCTTTCCATGTACTGCTCCTCCTATTACAGGCTTGCATAAAATATACACTTAGGTGCATACAAATTAACCAATGGTTTGTTAAAAAGCACCTTATCAAGGCTTGAGCCCAATATTGTGCTCAGATTTGGATGTTTATATTTTACTGAATACAAGTACCCAGTCAGTTGAGTGAAAGGATCTATCTGTATTTACACCCATATATAAAGCACACAGAGGTAAAAAAATCAGCTAAGGAGGAAAGGAAATTTACTTCTTGATAACCATTATTCTCCCCATTTACATTAGTGCCCATTCATACTATTGAATTGCGTGCTGCACTTTAATCCATTTGCTTTACCAATCCTAGCAACAGACTACAAACTGTCAGGACGTTTGTAGTTTGTAGTCTGTTGCTAACTAAACAGTGAAAACATTTCAAATGGCAAGGGGAAAATTGCAGAGAAAGTATATTCTTAAAGAAGAACATTCACCTAAAGGGATCCTGCAGTTCACAATAACATTCTCCTAATAAATGAATGATGTATAGTAAAATATATGGGGTCCTATTTAATCTTTCTTGTACAGTTTCTCTAATTCTTAGTCCCTTATTTATTTTAAACCAGAAAACTTTTATAGAAGTGGAACATCTTTGGTACATGGCCTCAATTTATACCACAAATATGCCACTTTGTTCCTTTTCCTCCTGGCCTGATAATTTCTAAGACAGTGGACAGAGAAGGGTGGAGATGGAGGCAGGCCAGGGTGGGGATGCTTTGGCCTAATAAAGTTACTTTAAGTCATACCCGAAAGCAAAAAATTGAGTTCTAACTAAATTCTACTCCAGACCCTGGCTAGCATCAATGTCAATTCTGGCACATGGAATCACCAGACATGCACAAGAATTATTAAGAGGCCAGAGTCTCATAATAATTCAGGTGCATCTTGCACCACTGGGAGAACTGATAAACACTGACATATTAAACTCCAGTCTTAATCAGTATCCCCCCTATTGTGCTTCGGTAGTCTGAGACCCCTCCCCACAATCTTTATTTTACCGTTCTTTAGCATAGTTGTTGATGTGGATTTTGTGGGTGTACTAGAGACAGTTTTGATCCATAGCTGTGGGCTCTGACTACTTTCATTGTTTGGGACACATCACTCCGTAATCTAGGCTCAAAAAGCCAGGATAACCAGCGCTCTTGACACTAAAGTTAGGGAGATGCTTTCCCTCTACTAACAGTTATACAGTATACATTTAGACAAGCAGTCAGATTTATCACAGTTGACAATGTTGGATGATAAATCTGGTGCATCTTTAGATAGTCTAATGTTATACCACCTGTTAGTTCCCTAACATTCAACCAGAATTTTATGCCAAATTCTTGGCACATTTAGTCACATTTAAGCCACAGTCTTCCCTGTAAACTTTGCCGCTTTTCTGAAAATCCATGCCCAATTAGTGAGTCAGAAAAATATTCTTTCAAACTAAATGAGCCAATATACCCCAAGATTCAAGATTGAGTAGTAAACAAAATAGGAAGTCTGTTTCATAGTGGTTATAATTCCTCTATTGTGACATAACTATGCATATTGTATAAGTATTCTGACATTACCAAGCACATTATCTTCTTATTGTGTCATCATTGACCCAGGTTTACCATTGTGATTACAGCTAGCAAAATTGTAGTGCATCTAATCTAAAATTATTCTAACTTGCTAGACATGTGGGTGTGACTACTCAGAAAAAGAAGGCTTTGTTTAAGTGCACCTAAATTGTGACATAAAATTCTGTCTCAATGTAAGGCCCCTTGCAGACGACCGTGCGTTAGGTCAGTCTGCTTTTCGGGTTTTTTCCGGATAGCACACTGACCCATTCATTTCTGTCGGCCCACGCACATGACCATGTATTACACGGATCAGTATTCGGGCTGACAATCCAGGTCACAAAACTCAGGACAGGTCCTATTCCTGTGCCGTGTGCCGCCTGTGCACAGGCAATGCCATTCAATCACGGCCAGCAACCAGCACACGACTGTGAGAAATTAACCTAAGCGATCTAAAAGGTGGTATAAACTACATAGTCTAAAGATATGCCAGTCACTGTGATAAACCTGGTGTATTTTGAGACTGCCTGTAAAGTTTACACTGTCTAATTATTAGTGAATTTGGGCCACAGTGTTTATTATCTCTTTATTAAGACTTTATTGTATTTATTATGCTATAACATTGCTGTGATCATTATTCGTATGCTATGACTTCTTTGTTTTTATTAACTTTGTACTGTAACATCACTATATTCATTATCCATTTACTGAGACAAGACTGTGCACATTATCCTTGCACAAGACATCACTGTGTTTACTATCTATTTATTGTGTTTATTACTGTGTGCATTAGTCATGTACTGTGACACAGTGTTCATTGTCACTGTACAGTGACATCACTGTGTTTATTATGACTGTATTGTCACATCACTATGCACTTTCTACCTATAGTGGTGACATGTGTTCAGTATCATTTATTGTGACATTACTGTTTCTTTTCTCTGTACCATGACATAACCATGAACATTATCCTTGTATTATGATATTGTCTGCATCATCCCTGTACTGTGTTTGTAAAACCATGTATTGTAACATCATTGTGTTCATTATGGCTGTCCCTTCACTGTGAGATCACTGTGCTTTTTATCTGTGTACTGTGACATCATTGTGTTTGTTATCACTACCCTGTGACATCACTGTGTGCATTATCCCCTTAAGGTGACATTACTGTTTTTTATCCCTGTACTGTGACATCACTGTTTATAATGTATTCATTTTCACTTTACTATGATATTTCTGTGTTTATTATCTCTTTACTGTGACATCACATTTGGCATTATCCCTGTGCATTAGGGAGTCTAAAATAATAATGTCTTCATGTTTTGAAATGAAAGTGGTCATGTTGAAGTGGAACCTCACTACAAGTTTTGCTATAGTGCCTTATGGAAATTTGTTACACCCCTGACTTTAGGTAAGGTGCCTCAAAGCAACAGGCTGTTTTTACTTCTCATTGCCAACATTTCACAGCTCTGAAATGTGTACTGTCACCATATATCACATACCAGATGCAAAAAAAAAAACACAAAACAAGAATTAAAAAGGTTTGACTCTGAAATTCTTCAATGATAATTGCTGTCTAGAAAAACCCTTGGTCCTATGATTACTACTCCAAACAGATCTGTAGAACATGTACATAAACATATTGAATTGAATTATGTTAGCATATGAGTTACTGTTACAAGATGTGTGATCTAGTTAAGAGTATGGTAAACCACTTAGGCTATGAGATTTATTGGGTAACAGAAAAAGTCAGAAAGCTATGGTGCTCTCCAGTAACAGCAACACCTGTGTGATACCCCTTAAAATGAATTGTAAATGCAGTCCTAGCTGGAGGTTGTGTGTTATAGTGCAGGAGGAGCAAATTTAGCTATAGCTTTGTAGAAAAAGATCTAGTATAACTTTTCATTTATTTATTTATTTAATCCTCTGATCATTCTAGCTTAGCATTCTAGTGGGTGGTCCTACCCAACATTTGAAAAAGTTTAGACAATGCACAATTTTAGAAGGAAGGCAGCCAATCATTTAGTAGGACCACCTACTGGACTCCTACACACAGAAAGAGCAGCAGTTTAAATAAAGAAATGTTATACTGAATCTTTTCCCACAAATTTGCCAGCCCATACTGCTCTCTAACATGCCGTCTGCAGATCAAACTGCTAGTTTGACATGACAGGTTCCTTTTAAGGCTTACTTCACATCTGCATGAGTTTTAGTAAACGCTCTGCTCTAGAAGAAGAACAATAGAAATAATGGACTTGTGGAATCCCAGACATGAGGGACACTGGTCGACTGATCCCAGTGACAATAATGGGGTCCACTGGATATCCATAATAGGACCTGGCATTTTACTTAACAAAATAACACAGCATGCTGGGGTATATTTGGCCAGCATTGTTGACAAAACTCACATAGATGTTCCCAATATATATGTAAACAGAGCCTAACCCAATAGTGTATATACTGCACTGGAATTGCTTACCCTGGCGGCTCTGGAAGAATAAGGATCTTCAAATAAAGCCCAAATGCGGGGCTGCAGCCTTCTCCAGCGTCCAACCTTTCCATCAGGACCAACAACGTCCTCTATCCCTAGTCTCTTTCCCAAGTCCTCCTCATCCTCATCTATAGGCGGTGGCTCACCAGTAATCAGGTCTGGGGTTTCAAATATATCTAGTGCTTCCTCTGCATCTCGGTGCTGGCGATAGGTCATCCAGCAACAGGGCTCCACGTCAGTTTCATCAATGCCCCAAAATGCCAATTCCTCCTCAAACAAGGGTCCACACACATCCGCTGGGCAGTGTAGCTTACCAGTGCGATAATAGTTGAGGACATAAGCAAAGACCCCTGGGTGGCGATCAAAGAAGAACTCATTGCTACGACAGGTGCCCTGGAAGGTGCCTGGAACTGGCTGTTGTTCCAGCCCTGGGTCGCTGTGAGATTCGCATGCTAGTAATGCCAACCGGGTCCCGGGCACGGTCTTTAGAGTACTCCGATATGTTTCGTGTCTGGTGCCCCCCACGTTGAGGATTATCCTCTCATTCTCATCGATCTTGCCCATATCTCTGGATTCCACATGACGCGCATGAGTGGCAAGAGAAAGGAACCCGTATTCTGCAGTGGTAGAATAGACAGTGAGGACACATAAAGGGTTAAATGAAGGCAGAGCCTCCTCATTTCCTTACATACTGTAATGCACACATAGTGTCCATTTTAACAGATATAACTACTTTGAGCAGAGTCCCCTTAAACTTGTTGACCTCCACTTAGTAAGAAGTTCCCTAGTTCCTTCCTACCTGTCACTAAGCACCCTGCCTCCCAGCTCATGTCACATACAATGTTCTGATCAGTTACTTTCTCCTAGTATATACCACATCCCATTTCCCACTTACTGTAGGTTAAAATCCTATATACACACTAGTAAACATAGCTCTCTACAGGTTGTAAGCACTCATCTATAGCCATAGAGATGTCTATTAACACATACATGTAACATGCATCTGCCTACACAAAGACAAAGCTTCTCCATACCTCACACACAGAGCCAATAAAGTGCCAGTAATATGTGCCAGCCCCTCTTCATTTCCCCTGTAAGGATCAAATGCGAGGATCGATCTTGAAGTGCAAACTACTTGTCTATTTTATGAATGGCTTTTCCTGCTCCAACTCCAAAAGGTTGTGACTCTTACATGTCAGTCTCAGTCCATTTCAGGGAGCATCTTCCTCCTATGTCATCTGCTGGAAGGATGTCAGAATCACAACAGGCGGTAGCCATTAAATATATGAGCACAAACAAAGAATCCACGAGATCCTGGAGGATTTACAGAAACAAGTGTGTGATCCCAGCAATATCCAAGCAGGAGCGTGGAGAAGATCGTGTGGTGGCTCCAGGAGCTGGAGATGCTGATGTCTCCTTGCCAGCCCCTCCTGATCTAGAAGACAGCTGGAGGAAAGGAGCTGTCCTTTCAGCACCAGCGCACAAACTCCTAGCACAGCCTGCACACACCCTCCAATGGTAACATCCCTCGCCCCCTCATCTAAGACTCATCTGCTCTATTTTAGACCGAGCAGAGGGTCTTCCATCCCCTTTCCCATACAAGTGCTAAGCAGCTCTGCCTCAGCAGTAAGACATAGTTTTATCTAGTGAGAGACAGAGGGAAAGCGTCACCTAGTTACAGGTGAAATCCCTGCTAAGTCTCCCAGTAGCTTTCTATCATGAAGACTCCTAGCAACCTGGGGTTTGCGTTTATACTGGGCTTGTAGCAAGGTTCACACTTACAGAAATGCCTGGTGTGCACAACTCTTACTTCCAGCTAAGATGTGCAGCTATAAAGTGGAAATCTGGTGCAGTTTACATTTTTATAAAAAACAAAACAAAGCCTCCTTGGCATAACAGTTACAGCCATTGGCAATTCAGCATTTCAAGTCCAGAAAAGTCTTATAGGTAGAAAGGGTTTTGTATGTATTCTGCTTAAACTGAATATATGTTTAGCTCAAGTGAATGGCATTGACATATGTCATACAGTTACACTTGGTTCTACAAGCAAGCACCCCCCAGCCCCCCATTCTCATGATTAGTGATTGGGCTCCCTCTGATCTACAACTTAATCACTATCTTATGGATAAGATGCATTTGTGGGCAAATGCTTTAAATGGGTGGGTAATATTTTAGTTTTTTGTGTGTGTTTATTATGTATTTAAAGCATTCTATGATTTTTTTTTTAATCCTGAACAGCCCTTTTAACCCAATATTGAAAGAACTGTAGTATGGAATTGTTGCAATTCTAAGGCAAGAATAGGAATACGTGACTTTTCTGTTTGTTGTTTTCCTTTATTTTGTGTTTGGTTAGTGTGTATAGTGCAGTTGCAGCTATATACTTTTTAGACTTTTGTGCAAAAATTGTAGAAAATATTCTGCTATTTTTACAAAAAGGCAGTAGAAATGGCACTTCTAAACACATCCATACACTGTGCAAGTTACCTAGCATTCCTAGAGTCATAAAAGGCAAATTTCCTAGCTATGGAATATTTGGCAGTGAGGATGAAGATTTATTTAGGTACATTTAGCATTCATCAGATCTCTGTTATAGCTCCATATGGTTTGTTATACATCTTTCCCCAGAAGCTGAAAGGCAAATCTGCCTAGATTTGTTATAGCATGCAGGATTTCTCCCTGCATAACGAGGCAGAAGTGTTCAATATAGCTTTGTGTATGTTCTGACCCAGCTTTTCCCAACTCCTGAAAGGTAAATGTGTTATAATATGACGGGGATTTACTGATATATCATTAGGCAGATCTGGCCTTTTGAAATCTGGGAAACATGGAAACCTCTGCGAGTTGTGATGGAGTTTACATTGGCAACTTAAAATACACACATTTCAGGTCTGATACACCGTATGTATCAATCACATGGCTTCAGGGCAACACAGCCAGTGGTCATCCTAGCAGCTCCATAGTGTTGCCATTCAGGGTCCTGAAAAAGCTGGGTGACATGTATGTCTAGCTATATGGTATATTCATCACTATATAAATTGGAATTCAGCAATCTGGCAAAATCTGGGGAAAAACTCTAAAGAGGAGGATGCAAATATGTATTGCATTAGAATAAAAGTATCACATGGTCACCAACATAATTCTTTGGTTGTTATCCAGCTTTTCAAAATCCTGAAAGGAAAATCTGTCTAATTATGCATCAAAATAGAAAAGGGCGAATTATCGCAGCATAATTAGGTAGATTTGCCTTTCAGTGCTTTAAAAAAGCTGGGTGGCTTTCTTGTAGAACTGTAGTAAAAGCCCCAAATATATATGCAACTTCTGCCACCCTAATGATACATGTGTGTATATACTGTATAGGGTATCATGAGCAATCAGCATGATTGCTGCTGCCACAAAAATGCCTTCAACTATGTCACTAGAATTCAGTAAGGTACAGTCGGCTGGTATCATTATATGTGTACTACTGCTAATACTGTTACTACTACTGATAACTAGTAACCCCACTGCTTGTAAGTGCCAGGTTCAAGTTCACTAGTATTAGAGGGGTGAAAGGGTGTTAGAGAAAACATGGCGTCCTCCTAAGTGAAGCACATGCTGCTTTTCTATTTTACTTTCAAGTTTTGAAATAGCAATTTGGAGCAAAATAATAGCAAGAAAATGGGTATTATGTCATTATGTTGTTTTCATTGGTTTAGATTTTATGTTTCATGATTCTTCCAATAGCCATATTTTTCTTTTTTTCCTTAAAGTAGCCACAAGAGGGCTTATTTTTTGTGGGAGAAGTTAAAGACATAATTTTGGCATACATGTATTAGGGTGGAGAGCTTTTCATCGGTGACGGTGGAGAAACAGGTTAAGGATGAAGAGCACCGAATAGCTGGGTAGAGTGGTTGTGTAGGGTGAGACTGTCTCTGATGGTATCAATTTTGTTTTTTAAAAAAAGAGGCAAAGTCTTCAGCTGAGATAAATGATGTTGTAGGAGCACAGGAGGACGGAGAAGGGAGTTGAAGGTACTGAATAGCTGTTTGGGGTTGCAGGGTAGTGAAGATATGAGTGTGGCGAAGTAGACCTGCTTTTCCGAGGTGAGTGCGTTCTTGAAGTTGAGAACTGCCTCTTTATACCTGATGAATTTTGACAATGTTTTTCAGGATTTATTTTTATGGTGTTCTCCATATGGTATAAATACACTTAATGACAAAAAATAACGCACCAAGAAGGAGTTGTTGGAATAGAATGAACTTTATAAGTGTGAATATAATGAAGATATAAGTGATTACAATATTAGAGTGAAAGGAAAACAGTACAATTTTAACAAGACACTAGGACCCTGTTGGGCTGCCTCTACCCTGAAAACAGGCTGAGGAAGTGTTGCAATCTGGCAGAGATGTTCCTGAGTGAGCATTGTCCTGAGAGGCAACACATGTGGCTCCTAGATGTCCTTCACATATGACTGAGCAGTTGGTGCCCCTCATATCACTGCTAGGTATTCCTGACTGTCATATTAAATAGTTCCCCAAATCATTGCACCAACAGATGGAGCAGTGTGTCGCACCACAGCAAAAACAGGATTGAAGAGCTCTCCACAACAGCCATCATTGAATCCCAAACAGAACCTGGAATCAACACTAAAGACTATGATTCCAGTCCATAGCAATCCAGGTTTCTCATTCCTGACACCACTGCAAATGAAGGCAACAATGGCTGGCTGTCAATAGCAGGACATGTAATTTATCTCACATTTTTACTGTGTGAGATAAATAGCATATGATTTTATAGAACAGGTTGTTACAGATGCGGCAATATCAGTTATATATAGAGTTTAATTCTTTTTGTCAATAATTAAGCATTATCTAAGGAGCTTAATTAGATGCAGAGAAGTGATATATCACTAATAATTAGGAGCTCATATTTTCACTTCTAATCTGCTGAAAAAAACCTGATATCTTCACATGTGACAATCATAGAGCAAGTATGCTCTCTGATAAGGGTGATAAAATAAGCAAAACTTTGTGTTACACCTACCCCTGGGGTTACTAAAATCATATAGGAACATGAACCAGAGATCCTCCTCTGCTTGTTACGCACTGCCAGCAAGTTCTTCTAGACCCAGGGTTTAGTGTCCCAAATCACCTTGTTCTAACGCAATACGTGGTCACATTAAAAATAAAAAAGCTTAATACTGACTACTGAGGCCAATCAGCAGCTTCAGCAGAACGTCACAGCTGGTAAGGAGTTTTACACCAGACCAGCAGGACCGTGCTAGGAGGACACCAGAGCACCGAAGACAGGTGAATATGATTTTTTTTTTTCTTCGTTCACCTCCCCCGGGCTATAATAAAAATAATTTTTTTGCAAAGACAATCTCTTTAAGGTTTAGGAAATTGAAGTTTACAATTACATTTTTCTTTTATTGTTTATTCAATTCCTAGTGCAAATCGCATGCCCAGTAGAACACAGTACAGCTTCTGATGAATCCTTAGTGAAAGAAGTTCAGATATTATTTAAGTAGAATATAGGTTTTCCGTCTGCTTCTCACAGAGAAAACAGATCATAGACAGCAGCATGTATGCAAAATACATAATTAGTTTTTTATTGCCATTTGTAGCAATGGCACAACCCATTTAAGCAAGAATGCAGGCTGTAGTCTACAGTTATAATAGGGAGAAACACACTCAAAGAAGTTTGCGGAAGAGGAACAGAGATCACACAGACTGTGTATGTGTACAGAGAAATGAGAACTCCAGCAACCCTGCAGGGTGAGGGTGGGGGAAATCAGTGTCCGCAAAGAGATTATCCATGAGTTGTAGAAGAAGAGATCAGTACTAGGATAAACCTGTGCTAGTTCAGCAGCTAGTCCACAAAATGTAGCCCATGTAAAAAGTTAAATAGGTTTTCTGTTGCAATATTAGGGTTTTCTTGTCAAGATCTACGCACAAATTCAGTTAAGATTGAAAGACCATCAGCTTCCATAGATGCTGCAAAGAAAAACGGCTGTTCATAGAGTAAGGACAAGACCACTAATTTCATTTGTCAAGAGGACTATTGTTGACTGTTAGACCTTGACAAAAAAGAATCATAAGAGTAGATTCAGTTGAATTAATATCCATCTATCTATCTATCTATCTATTTATAAATGTGTACAGAGTACGGCTGCATTTTCTGCATTTGTAATTTTACCACAGTAGTTTGCACCTTTTCACATTGGGATGTTTTGTCTGAATTTTTTGCACGTCTATCTATCTATCTATCTATCTATCTATCTATCTATCTATCTTTGTAAATTACTGACAAGAAGTCCAGTATGTTATATATCTCTGGTGCAGAGAATGTCCAGAAACATTTGCATAGATATCCGTGAATGACATTAGCAGCTGAAGCTGGTTGAATAATTTGCACTGATTTATTTTTAATACTTTGTCATCAGTAAGGATTGATGCTTTGGATCACTGCCCATCAGATAACTGCATGGAGGCTACAGTGCTCTTTTAGCCATTACTTTGATCTCACTGTCAATATCTTTCCAAGTATTAGTATAGTTATATTTTATGGAACTTAGATTTTCATCGATAAATAAGTGTCCAGTTTCAGACCAATATTGAGAGACAAATGTTATTTTTTTCTATAAAGAAAAATTATACAATTTTCCAATATACTTTCTGTATCAATTCTTCACTGTTTTCTAGATCTCTGTTTGCTGTCATTTATTCTGCTTACTACCAGTTGATAAAAATCAGTCCATGGTCATGTGATGTACAGTCCATGGTCATGTGATGGGCACACAGGTGTACAGCTCATTACCAGACAGATGTCTGATTACTGAGCTGTGACTATTAGCAAAGTGGCTCTCAAGGTGCAGTGACAGCCACCCCTAATGGTAGTTTGTGGGATTCGTCACCCACGAACTACAAGTATACTATGGGGTCTCTTGAGACCCTAGAGTATAATAAGCAGAGGCCCCAGGGAGGTGATCAAACACAACAAACAATGTTACTCACCTCTCCTGGGCGCCTCCAGAGACGATGTCAGGGACCACAGAGGCCCAATCACGTAGATCATGTGACATAATGACACTAGGTGTCATTACACTGCATGATCGATGAGGCTGACGTCATCTCTAGAGGGCGGAAGAACATGGGGAGCCCAGCTGAGGTGAGTAACATTGTTTGTTATGTTTACTCACCTCCCCGGGGCATCCACTAGCTATACTCTGGGGTCTAAAGACACAACAGAGTATAATTGTAGTTCATGGATGACAAAATTTCGGGTTCAGCAGAACCTCAGAAAAAATGCGTGTTCATCCGAACCCGAATTTTTTAGAAAATCCCTATGTATGTGGAATTATTTAATTTTCTTAATGTAGGAACCACAAGTTTCCATTTGGACAAGGTTCAATCATCATGACGTCGGTGGGCTCAGTATGATTGGAACCTCACTGGTGACCCCAGGGCATGTGACATCAGAGAAGAGGCTGCAAGAGTCTGCGGTGAAGACTGAACACCAAGGAGATTTGAGGAAAGCTGTTTTTTAGTTTGTCCACACCTCCCATGGACCTCCATTTGTTATACTCTGTGGTCTGTCACGTTACTAACTGTCTAGTCACAACCTCCAATATGACAGTAAGGCAAGACTCCTTGACAGTGATTGGTCAGAATTTGCACATATGTAGTGAGCGCTGTTGTGGGACTGTCTGGGTGGTTATCTTGGCGCTAATTTGAAATATATATTTATGTATATTCCAGAACAGTTTTTTTTTTTTGTTTTTACCTGACACCAACAAGTGTTGTAGGTGTCAGTAAAAGTAGGGGTGCGGTGTTTTTGGCAAATATGGTGTTAGTAATGCACAGGGGGTGCAGAACCTTGTTTTGAAAGCAAAGATAGTGCTTTCTGAAATTTTGTCAGTAATTGACAGGAAGGTTTATCTAAGATGCATATTGAGAGCAGTCATATATCCTCTACTACACTTTACTATATATAAGGTATTATATTTCACCTTTCTGCCCTGTAACCTGTATAAAAGTCATCACAGGCCCTCATGCTTTTATCCAATCACAGGGATCCGCACTCATGTTATATCTTACAGAAAATTCTATATACAGTATATCAGACTTGTTCTATATTTCCAAACTAAGGGCTATGAAAGGGAATGTGATAAGATAAAGATACACAAGATGAACGGTATAGCAGGGAAAAAAAATCTAAATAGCCAAATGGCGATTGTTTTCAAAACTTTGCCTCCTAAAAAAATTGAATAAAAAGTGTTCAAACCGTCAGATCTTTCCCCAAATGATATCAATAAAAACGTCATCTTGTCCCACATAAAAAGACGTCATACCCAGCTCCATACGTGTAAATATCAAACAGTTACAGGTGTCTGAACAAGGCAACACAAATTTTTTTTTCTATTTTGCAAAGTTTTTCATTTTTAAATGAAAGGTATCGAAATATTACAAATCTATATATAAATCTCAAAATCTATAGTAGCCCGCTCTATACAAATCCACAGTTCTCGCCCGATTTGGGTGAAATTTGGCAGAATACTGCGCACGTTAAATCTTGCTAGTGTCTCCCAGTCATCAGACTGGGGCCCCCAAAGTTAGGCTCTATACATATAATGGGGAAATGTGAAGGTGAAAGTGACAGTGCGAGGGGAAAACAACAATTGTGGCTGACAGGGACGGATTATAGCGACGGCACCAAAGAGTCACTGCTAAAGGAGCTGCACCACCACACACAACACATAAACATTTCACAAACACCATACAAACATCACACAGACAGCACACATACACCAACCCACAAGCACAACACCACAAAAATGCCACATCACACCACACAAACACCAGACCACGCTAGACACACACAACACAAACACCACCCCACAAATACCACAACACCACTCCATAAATACCACATGCACACCACACACAAACACACGAACGCAAGGACCAGACACGCACGCAAACACACTGAGATGGATGCACCCTACGCACACGAACGAACAGAGCACATGCGTACTCACACACACACCTACCGCACGCATGGACACTTGCACTGCGCACACACAAACACATGGTCACATGCGCACACACACGCATACATATACACGGACCACACACGTGCATGCACACACGCATACATACACATGGATCACACGCGTGCACACACACACACACACACACACACATACACGCATGCACTGACAAAACACATCTGGTATCCTTACTGGCTGCTGGCACACTACAGTATTTTTCACGGGCCTCCGGGCCATGGATTTGGCAATTCCATAGACTTCTTTGTGCACAAAGCTTGAATTTTGCAGGCTCCATAGAATGTTTATGGAACTGTAGAATCCACGGCCCGGAGACCCGTGAAAAATACTGTATTGGGAAGCAGTCTTACTGAGCAGCAATATTGGTCAGGCGAAAACTGCCTCATAGTAAGATTGTCATTATTGCTCACTATACAGGGAGCTTTCATCACCGAAGCTGCTTAGGTAAAGTGAAAGCTGAGCTCTGATTGGTTGCTATGGGCAACTACACAAGTCTTCCTGTGAGGCGGTTTTCATTACTGAGATGTGAGCTCCTTCAGGTCATAGTAATACTGTGTGAGGGCTGCTCTATATTTAATAGGAAAAAATTGTATACAAAAATCTATAAGATATAAATGAGACTCAATTTCATATATTGCAGCTAGAAAGTTTAAGAGGGTCTCTTTTCATAACATTTTATAAATAAAATATAACTTTTAATAATATAAGAAATAAAATTTAACTGAACACACACCCTAAAGTGAATTAAAAAGTCTTTGTTGTTATTTGTATATAAGGCAGGCTTATCTAATTATTCACTGCTTTAACCCCTTAATGACCCGGCCATTTTTTGTTTTTGCATTTTCGTTTTTCCCTCCCCACATTCCAAGAGCCATAACTTTTTCATTTTTCAGTTCACAGAGTCACATGATGGCTTATTGTTTGCAAAACAAATTGTACTTTGTAATGTCACTATTCAATATGCTGTGCAATGTACTGGGAAGCTGGAAAAGAATTCAGAATGAGGTGCAATTGGAGAAAAACTGCATTTGCGCCAAATTCATATGGGTTTAATTTTTACACCATTCACTGTGTGGTAAAAATGACATGTTATCTGTATTCTACGGGTCAATACGAACACGGCGATACCAAATTTATATAGTATTTGTAATGTTTTGATACCTTTTAAAAAATTGAAAACTTTGCTAAATAGAAAAAAAATTTTGCATCGCCATATTGTGTCACCTGTAACTTTTTCATATTTACATATATGGAGCTGGGTAAGGTGTCTTTTTATGCGGGACAACATGACGTTTTTATTGATACCACTTGGGGAAAGATCTGATGGTTTGATCACTTTTTATTCAATTTTTTATAGGAGACAAAGTGTTGAAAAAAACGCTATTTGGCCATTTTGATTTTTTTTCCCCGCTACGCCGTTCACTGTATGGGATAAATATTTTAATATTTTAATAGTTCAGGCATTTTGGAGCGCGGGGATACCTAAAGTGTTTATGCTTACTTTTGTTTATTTACTTTTATATCTGATCTAGGGAAAGGGGGGTGATTTGAACTTTTGTGTTTTTTTTTAATTTTTTTCATACTTTTAAAAAACTTTTTTTTTTTATACTTTTACTTGTATGATCAGACTCCCTAGGGACCTTGAAACCTAGGGAGTCTGATCGATCATACTATTCATTGCGATACTACTGTATCGCAGTGAATAGCAAAATGCCTTCACTGCTATTAGACGATGCCTCTGGCATTGTGTAATAGCTATACTGTAATGACAGGCCTGGGAGCCTTCAATAGGCTCCCGGCTGTCATGGCAACCAAGCGCCGCCCTCCGATGACATTCTGGAGGGCGGCGATGAGGTAAAAATGGCGGCGCCCTTGGCGGCTCCGCAATTTAGACGCCGCGGTCGTTTGACCACGGCATCTAAAGGGTTAACAGCCGCGATCGGTGCAGGCACCGATCGCGGCTGTTAGCTGCGGGTCCTGGCTGTATTATACAGCCAGCACCCGCGGTGTATGGAGAGCGCTCAGCTCCTGAGCGCTCTCCATACATCGTCATGCGACTCAGGACGTACTATTACGCCCTGGGTCGTTAAGGGGTTAAAGAAAAAAAACAAAACAAAAAAACACGCTACCACCATCTAAAGTGCTGTGTGTGAATTACTTTTTAACAACTGCCTTTGTGCTGTGACTTATGTTTAATATCTGGAACCCAGGTTTTCCAATCAATGAGCAATAAGACTGCCTAAAGGCTATCCCCTATAACGCTGGGATTTATGTTTTATAAGTATGGTTTGGGCTAATAGGTTATGTTGCTATACTATCTACCTATAGCTCTTTAAACGATATCCTCTATCTATTGCATTAGTGCTGGGATTTATGCGTAAATGATTCACTTCATTTAAATATTATTCAAAAGGAAGGAAAAGGAGAAAAAAAGAAAAATAAGGAAAAATTTTTTTTTTTTTTTTTGCTATGAGAGTGGTGTCTGGAATTATTCAGATACCCTTCTTTAATCACAGCTGAATATCGTGCTCATTGAAACGTTTCCAAATTGCTCCCAATTCACACACAGCACTTTAGATGGTGGTAGCGTGTTTTTTTTTTTTTTTGTTTGTTTTTCTTTAAAGCAGTGAATAATTAGATAAGCCTGCCTTATATACAAATAACAACAAAGACTTTTTAATTCACTTTAGGGTGTGTGTTCAGTTTTATTCCTGCTCTATATTTACTATTCATCCTATTACATCTCTTATCAGTGTCAGGTGAAGACTAAAGGGTCATAATACAAAGGACTGTTTTTTAAAATGCCGCCCAAAAAACGAACATCTATTGGGCAAGTTCATCCAAAAGCTAAGAACGCAAAATTGTGTCAAAGAGCTGAGACAAGTGAACAATGTGACTCGCGGCTTGAAAAGAAACGGATGAGACAGGCTAAATATAAGGCAGCTGAGACATCAGAGCAACGGGAATGTCGTCTTCACAAGAATCGGATAAGTCAGGCTGAAGCAAGGAATATGGAAACATCTGAACAAAAGGATGAACGTTCTGAAAATGACCACATACGACATATGCAACGTGTGCAAAGATGTAGGCAGGCTGATTTGTGTTTGGAATCATTTCACTACAACCCAATTCAAGACTATAGGTCACATCAGAAAGTCATAATTGGCAAAATGGACATAATATGCAAACATTGTCAAGCAAAGAAGTTTAACTTGGAATCGCCTGGTATGTGCTGCTCAAATGGCAAAGTCAGTTTGCCACCTTTAGATCTACCTCCTGAACCACTTCTTTCATACATGTCAGGAACAACTCCCGAGTCAAAGCATTTTCTGCAAAATATTAGGAGATATAATTCATCTTGGTAAAACATTTTTAATTAATTTGCTGCTTGCAGAAATTCACTCAAACAATGACATTGCCTTGGCTGTTGCATCATCTGGGATTGCGGCCGCTCTTTTAGATGGAGGGCGCACGGCTCATTCAGCACTAGGATTGCCCATTAATATAGCGCTGTCAGAAACTCCTGTCTGTAATATCACTAAGGGCTCTGGGAAAGCTAAAGTATTACAAACTTGCAAAGTAATTGTTTGGGATAAATGTACCATGGCGCACAAGAAGATCTTTCAAGGATTGTTTAATGGGGGGAATTCTTGTAATTTTTGCAGGTGACTTCTGCCACACGTTACCTGTTCTTAAGGGAGCAACACCAGCAGATGAGCTGAATGTTTGTCTAAAATCTTCTTATCTGTGGATACATGTTCAGAAGCAAACGCTTACTACTAATATGCAGGTTAAATTAATGGGAAATAGTGATGATTGGCCATGCCTTAGTATCAGCATCATTGGCTCTTCTACACAACTGGAAATCAGTTACTATTCCGTCTAGAGGAGACCTGGTGAAAATGGTGGAACAGACTTACCAATACGAGAGGATTCTTTCCCATGGAGCTCTTGGAGACAACCAATTCCAAAAGAACTGGCTTCCATGGACATTAAATGCACATAAACACCTGCCGTAAATCCGATCGTGTCACATTTAAAAGATCATAATTAACATTACTGTCATCTTTTGTTGTTTTATACTTGTATGAACCTCCTTCTTTTATTCTTGAAACTCTCTATCTCTTAGATATCTAAAGATATCTCCCTGCATATTAGTACACTGCTCACTATGTGTTTATTGTGACTTACAGCTACTTCAACCGATTACCTGCTAATACTTTCTTGAATGTTGTTATTTGATCCTTTAAAAAAATCTTAATAAAACTGATTGAAATGAAATTAATGGGAAATACAATGGTGGACAAATTTACACACCAGTTACTATGCCTCGGAAATGACAGGTTCCCTACTGATTCCACTACTGGTCTCATTTCCTTTCCGGAAAATTTTTGTGAAATTACATCTTTGGTAATGGAACTTATTGACCAAGTTTTCCCTGATATTTGGAACAATTTGAACAACCATCAGTGGCTTTGTGAACGTGCAATCCTAGCGCCTAAACATGATAGTGTCAGCTCCATAAATCTACTAATTCAGGGAAGGCTGCCTGATCTAGCGACCACATACATGTCCATTGATTCAGTCATGGAGAGTGAACAAGCTGTAATGTATCCATTGGAGTTCCTGAATTCTTTGGAGCCTCCTGGAATGCCACCGCATAAGCTCACTTTAAAAATAGGAGCCACAATAATTTTGCTTCGGAAACTTGACCCACCAAAAATGTGTAATCACCAGATTGTGCATTAAAAGTCTCATGCCCAATGTTATTTAAGCCACTATTCTTATGGGAAACTCTAAGGGAGCAACTGTTTTCATTCCGCGTATTCCTTTGCTACCAAGCGACATGCCCTTCAATTTTAAGCGTCTGCAGTTCCCAATCCGACTTGCATTTGCTATGACTATAAACAAAGCACAAGGTCAATCACTTAAAGTAGCCGGCATTAATTTGGAGAGCCCGTGTTTTTCACATGGACAGTTGTACGTTGCTTGCTCTAGAGTGGGTAACCCCAAAAATCTTTTCATATATGCACCTGAAGGTAAAACCAGAAACATTGCTTACCAAAAAGCACTACAATAGATAGTTATTTAACTGTAAACCAATTTTACTCTTTTGTCCGTGAACTACTTATAGATTACACTGGAGGGAGGGGGGAAGGGTTGCACTATGTTGTTAATTGGGTGTAAATGTTTTATATGTTTGTGTACTGTCCATAAATTTTAATTTTTGATTAAAAAAAGTTCAAAAAATAGTTGTAATAGTTTATACTACATAATATGTATTGAATATGTAAAATCAATAAAAATGTTGAAATAAAATAAAAAGTTCACATCAATGTTATGACAAATAAGTAAAATGCGAAAATAATAAGAAAAATTTCAAGTGGAAAGAAAGATTTACTGTAGCACACTGAAAATGTCAATTTCAGTGTGACACTGAAAATTTTACTTTAGCTAGCATTACCAACAATTTAGCATATTTTCCGTGAGCGAAGCCACAGGTATTCTACTAGTACTATATAAATTTGGTATCGCTGTGTTCGTACTGACCCACAGAATACAGGTAACATGTCATTTTTACCACACAGTGAACGCCGTAAAAATTAAACCCATATGAAATTGGCGCAAATGCATTTTATTCCAATTCCACCTAATTCTGAATTTTTTCTCAGCTAACCAGTACATTGTACAGGATATTGAGTGGTTCCATTACAAAGTATAATTTCTCCTGCAAACAATAAGCCATCATGTGACTCTGAGGACCAAAAAAAAAAAAAAAGGGAAAAAAAATTTTGTTAATAGGTTATAGAAACCCTAAAATGGTGTCATTAGAAATAGCAAATCATTGAGAGTACCCACAGTTATCGGGTCATTGTTAGATGGAAAAGGAAGATAGGTTATACTGCAGATTCAGCAAAGTTGGAGAGAAAAACTGAGTGTCTTCTGATAACGTTTTCTTGGAATCCGGCCCTTTGCTTACAGGCGAGGCATTAGGCGAGTTTCTTTGGCACCACCAAGCTTAGTGGGAGTTTGAGGAGCAGAGATAGAGGCATCCCCAGATGCAAAGTGCGGATCCTCCCACAAAGGTGGGGAGTTACCAGATGTAGAAGAGAGCTGCGAGCTTTGCGAGTGAGAGTCCTCTCTGGCGACATCATGGGTGCCGAAAAAATTTTCCTAGGAACTTCTGATTTTTTTGTCTTTCATCTAGTCATCATGCAAAGGAAATATTGCGGACCCTATATAAACAGTAAAGTAGTAAAAAAGCTGTCGCAGACTGTAGCCTGGTTGTATTGCCAGGAGGAGCAATTGGAGGGACGATGTCACAGTGCTGTTTCATCAGGATTAGTGTGGGTACAGAGGAGGCCAACTTAGCACAGGAATGAGCTGAAACAAGATAGGGACAGTCAAACCGGGTAGCAGGGAGTGTCAGGAGGAGCAATAGAGGGGCGTTCAGTTGCTAGCCAGAGATGTCCAGTAATGGAAGCGAGAAGGGTTAGGCCCCTACTTGTTTAGACTATGCAGACAGTTAAATGCAGGGAGATATGAGCAGGCCCCGAAGATCAAAGGTCCTCGGTTCTGTACGCTGCAAGCCAGAGAGGAGGGCTGGCTCCTGAGTGGTGAGGAGAGGGAAGAAGATGGTGGCGGCGCAATCCTCAGGGCTCCAATCCCGCCGTCTAAGGGCCGTAGGTGCAGGTAAGCAAGTGGGGGAATAACTGAGAGCAATCCCGCAGGAGTTTACAGCAGCAATGTCAGGCCTGTGGGATCAGCGTGGGGCTCGCGGGTGGCATGAGGCTGAAGCAATGGCAGCCACAGTGAGTCGTCTCCTGTACTTCTGGAATACGGAAGCCAGTGTGGAGTGAAGTAGTCGGCAAGGCAGGCAACGGGTGCCCCACAGGCACCTGGCACTTGGGCAGGTAAATAAGTCAGGACAGGTAGCAATTGGTGGCTGTGTACTGCAAAAAGCCACTAGTGTTCACAGAGCCTTCAGATCAAGCGGCCATATCAGACAGTGGCCAAACTACGCCCCCTAACTTTTTTTTCTCAAAGAGATGCTGGTGGTGCTTCAGAATGGTATTAATCACAATATCAACTCTCTGCTTAAATATATTTAGTCTAATGTTCAAGAATTGGAGAGCCGTACAGACCACCCGGAAATGCCCACAACTCTCTGAAAGATGATGTGAAATGGCTTAAATACAAAGCTACAATTGCTGAGGACCGGTCCAGGAGGAACAATATATAAGTACAGGGCATTCCAGAAGGGGTATTACCTGCTGATCTTTCTGACTAATTTAAAAAGTTGCTCCACTCCTTGGTACTTGCGCTTACGGAACTTGATTTAACATTGGACCTTGCCACAGCATACCCAATTTTAAAGCGCCACCAGAATCCTCTCCGGTCAGTGTACATTTTTACCATGTTACAGAATTTATCAGGTTCCAGGTTCTCCTGTTGGGAGTTGAAAACGCTTCCGGACCCGTATACTAACATTTCACTGCATCCAGATCTTTCTGCAGCCACCCTACCGGCTAGAAGGGACTTCTCAGTCATCACCAAACTGATACCAGATCACACTGGGGCTTTCCTACCACTGGGGCTTTCCTACCAAACTGCTAATCCCCAGTGGCCTAAAACTGTTCCAATCATGAAACTTCACTCCTCCGGCCCTCGCAGAAGCTCTGAAGGGCCGCTGTTTCCCGAAGCACTTGAACCAGGAGTAGAAATTGATGGGTTAAAACTCTGACTGTTCCTGGGACTTACATGTTTTTCAGGTCAACATCTTATTTGTTCAGGTAGTTCTCATTATTCTCTTTTTGTATTAGAGATGTTAAGTTATTGTACCTTCTATTCTCTTACCCTTGAAGTACTGGTGCTATGCACTATGATTGCACTGACTTCTAGATACTTTTCTGGTTACGCTAAGTTGTATTTACTTACTGTTTCTTTTGTTGTTTTCGTTTTTTCCCTACTACGGATACTACTATGGCTTACCATTTAATGATAATACCAACTGAAACAACCTTGAGTGCACACTGGGAGCAACTAGTCTTTCACACTGCAATCATAACCTTGATTTGCAATGGTACTTAAAATTTCTTCTATAAATGCTAAAGGCCTTAATAACCCATATAAACATAATTTATTAAGGAGGCAGGCACTGCAGCTGAACTGCGATGGGTTGCTGGCCCAGGAGACTCATTTTCATATCGATAAAACTCAAAAAAATTACCAATAGAAAATTACCACATATTTTTATGGCTCCTGGACCTGCCAAGCACTAAGGCACTTTCGTGGCCGTGAAGGATACGGTAGCTTTTTCACTCATATCAGTAGTTCAGGATCTGCTGGGTAGATATATTGGCCTTACCTGGGAAGTTAACAATGTGGTATATACTATATATAATGTTTATTTCCCCAGCAAAAGGCAATCTAAGTTTTTTAATAAATTGTTCCCCCAGATTAAAGCCTCTGCTAAGGGACTTTCAGTCATTGGCGGCAACTTTAACTTTCTCATGGACCCCACTGTTGATTCTACAACCCCTAGGAGACACAACCCTCCAACATGGCGCAGAGAGGAATTATACGTTCTTCTCTCCGTCACATCAATCATACTCTAGGGTAGACTTCTTCCTTGTCTCTGGCCCCACTCTCTTGCAAACGAAGTCCATGTGAAATGGCAATATTACATGGTCTGACCATTTCCCAATCTCACTTGAACTTCTAGAAAATTTTCCTCCCCTCTCCTCTCACAGTGGAACCTCAATGACTCTATTCTAAACCATTCTGACTCTTAAAATTTGGTCCTGTCCGAACTACATAATTTCTTCCTTACCAATACTGGGTCCATTTCAGATCCACGTATTTTGTGGAACTCACATAATGGTACTCATTAGGGGCGATTTCATTAAGCTTGGCTCCCGCCTTAAAAAACAAAGAGAGCAGGAATTTCAAACCTTGATCACTAATAAAAAAGGCCGTGGAGAGGAATAAATTATCTCTGTCTCCCTCACTCTGCTGAACTTAGGTCCCTTAAACTGCGACTGCAAGCCCTCTTGGGAGCACAATACGATAGGACCCTGAAAAGGGTCCAACTTCAATCCTACTAGCGTAATAACAAGGTGGGCTCTTTTCTAGCTTGGAGGGTGAAACAAACCCAGGTAAAATCCCATATTGTGCATAAGATCATAGAGCCACGTTTAATAGCTGATCGCTTTAAATTATACTACGAATCCTTGTATAACCTAAAAGATGATCCACTTACCCCACATCCCTCCACTGCAGATATCACTAAATTCCTACAATACTTGTCTCTTCCTAAAATACTCCAGTCCAAATTACAATCTCCCTCTGCCCCATTCACTATTCAGGATGTCATAACTGCAACTACATCTTTGAAACCCCATAAGGCTCCTGGCCCTGACAGCTTTACCAATAACTACTATAAACATTTCTCTTCAATTTTAGCCCCCCATCTAATTGCTTCTTTTAATAAAGCTGTGATGGGTGGCTGCTTCCCACCTGGGATCCTAAAGGCGACTATTGTGAGACTACCCAAGCTGGGAAAGACAGCGACTACCCCCTCAAATTTTTGCCCGATCTCATTACTAAACGGCGATATTAAAATCTATGCCAAAATACTAACTGACTGCCTATGTATGGTTCTACCCACTTTGGTTCAGCCAGATCAGGTAGGTATTGTGGCTGGCCGCCAAGCCCCAGATGGCACTCAAATGTTTATTAACCTGGTTCAATGGGCAGAGGTCTCTTGGATGCCTTTTCTGCTCCTGGCTTTGGACATGGAGAAGGCATTTGACAGAGTACATTGGGGTTACTTGTCTAGCATATTAGACAAGTTTGGGCTCCAGAACCAGATTAAATCGGCTATTCTTGCCCTGTATTCAGTGCCCAGGACAAAGGTGTTGGCCTTTGGCTTCCTATCTACGACACTGAATATTACGAATGTCTTGCGTCAGTGTTGCCCTCTGTGATGATGAGACCCTCAATTTATGTATCTTTCTTGGGCATGTATCATTCTTTATTCGTATCAGTCTCACCTATCTGTAGGAATGTAGAGCTGTGTTTACATTGGTGGTCAATTCGCTCCAGTGGTTTTATGTGCATACCATGGAGAGAGGGCTTTTCTGACCCGTCAGTGTGATATCCCAGATGTCCAAAGGGGGGAGAGTGGGCTGGTGACCTGAAACTAACCCAGGCACCCACCTTTCCTTCTAACCGGCATAGATTCCTCTTTTCGTGAGGAGAGGGCTGGCTGGGGGGGGTGAAGGGTGGAGCTGGACAGGGTCTTCACACTGAGGGGGGGGGGGGGGTGAGGTCTTTTGTCTTTGTGTGAAGCCTGGAAGAGAGGCAGCTAAGAGAGAGCTGAGCTCAGGACCCTTCCTTAGGTCTGGTATTACTCTATCCTTTATTCCCATTTTTGTTTTATGTGCTGTATCATCGCACTTTTGCTCGTATATTTATGCTTGATCATATTAATATTGTATATTTCTGTATATGCTATTAATTAGTACTGACCCACTTGGGTTATTAAATATATAAAATTTATAAGGCTTGTTTCATTCTATCCTACGAACTCGGTCCGCTCACGGGTTGTGAGTGGAAGGTTAAGAAGGGTGATCGCAGGTAGGCCAAGGGGCTTGGCAAGGCGATATTCTTCAGAGTGGTGGCAGCGTTGTGGGATCTTAGGATAACAGTGTGTGGGTTTGGTATCACTCACATACTGAGGATTGTGGCAATCCTATGGCACGAGCTCGGTAGGAGATCAAACTTAAAATACGGTGAAAGTTTGGTACAGTACTGTTCCCTCCCTTCTTTTTTTTTCTGTTCTATCTTTTATTTGGCAACAGCTTACAGTGGATGTCTTGGTCTCTGAGAAGTGGAGCCAGGGGACGTCAGCAACTGACTGATACAAACGCTGAGCAGATGGCTGATATGGAAGGTGCTGCAGCCGGGCAGGATGAGGAGCAAAGTCCTGAGAGGCTGGCACAAGAAAACATCACCATGCCAGACGGTTCAGCAGGTGCCCGGACCCCAGAGGTAACTTTGCCTGGAGGGACCAGTAGCCCCAGTTCTGTGGGGGTAACGGACTTATACTTGCAAATGGCCTTACAGCAGCTAGATGCCGGTGACTCTAACACCCGTCTGCAGGTGATTCTCCAGTACCAAGCTGCTGCAGAGCGCCGGGCGGAGAGAGAGGCCGCTGCCGCTGCTGCAGAGCACTGGGCGGAGAGAGAGGCCGCTGCCGCTGCTGCAGAGCGCTGGGCGGAGAGAGAGGCCGCTGCCGCTGCTGTAGAGCGTCGGGCTGAGAGAGAGGCTGAGCGAGAGGCCCGTGAACGCCAGGCGGAGAGAGAGCATCAGCTTGAGCTAAAAAAGCTGGAATTTCCCCAGCAGGTGCAACCTTCCCCTACACAAACTCCAGGAGCCCAAGCACTAAAGATCCGATCCGAGGACTTTCCAGTCTTGGAAGATAACGGGGACTTGGACTTGTTCTTGCGGGGATTTGAGAGGGCGTGTAAGCAGCATCATATTCCCCAGGCAGAATGAGCCCGTTAGCTGTCTCCCCAGCTGAAGGGAAAAGGCCTGGATGTTTCCACGAGCTTACCAGAGGACACGGACTATGAGACCATCAAAGCGGCGCTGATCCGGAGATACCGGCTCATGCCGAAGGTTTACCGCAAAAAGTTCCGGAATATACAGCGGGGTCCCACAGAGAGCTATGCGGATGTTCTGCACCACTTACAGGCTACATTCTGGCAGTGGATCAAAGGACTTACTGTCACCACGTTTGAGGAACTTGGGGACCTTATGATAAAGGAACAATTTCTCCAGGTGTGCCCTCTGGAGGTCCACCAGTTCGTGTGTGATCGGAAACCCAAGACAGCAGACCAGGCTGCAGAGATTGCTGACGACTATGTGTCCACCAGGGAGCAAGGGACCAAGAGAGGAGCCACACTGCAGAGACCCTCAAGCTGGAAGCAGGGGCAAAGCTGGAGTTCACCACAGCCTGCGGTCTCCAAGTGGGGTAAGACAAACTCTGTCCCGGGTGCCCCCTCTACTTCCCCTGTCCCAAGAACTCTGGGCGCCCCAGCGACCACCTCCAAGTCCCAAGGAGAGGTCCAGCGGTGTCACGCCTGTAACCAGCCAGGACATTTCAAGGCGGAGTGCCCCAACCGCTCTAAGACCCTCCCTGTTTCCCCAGCCACAGCAGCTGGCTCATCTGTATACTTGGTGGGGAGGGAGGGGTTGCAATCCAATGCCAACTGTCAACAGGTCACTGTGGGGGATAAAGTGGTCATGGGATTTCGGGACACTGGGGCGGATGTTACTCTGGTGCAACCTGACTTGGTCCCTCCGGGCAGTATTATCTCTGGAAAAACTCTGACCCTGAGGGGTATTGGACAAGAACGCTTAACTGTGCCCGTGGCTTGCGTACATTTGGACTGGGGTGCAAGAAAAGGAATGCGTGATGTGGGGCTAATGTCTGATCTGCCTGCCAATGTTCTATTGGGAACAGATTTGGGGCCCTTGGTGTCCCAATATGGGGTGGGAGTAGCCCCACCTTGCTGTGACAAAATGTCTGTACTGAAGGATGATTTTAATGTGATGTTGAAGCCTGTCACACAGGCAGAGGGAGGGGTCAGCAGCCTGCTTCCCCCTGCTGTGTGCCCAGCTAAAGGAATCAGTGAGCATGTACATGAGGGGCTGTGGAATGTTAACCTGGCTGTAGCCCCGCTCACATCTGCGGGTGGTGATAGCCCCCTCAGTGTGACCCTAGCTGTGCCATTCACCCATGCAGTTCGCTGTGAATCAATGAATGAATGCAATGTCAATGTAATTGCTAATTCTTGCCTTGCAGATTTCCAGAGTACCTCAGATCAGCACCCAACTGATGACAATGTGCCAGGTGGTCAGGTAGGTCACAGGGATCTCAGGGCCGATCCGGATGAGGAACGGACTGCTGGTGTTGCGGTGGTAACCCGCAGCCAGAGTGCTAGAGAGGTGGAAGGCGCTCCGACCCCTGAGCCGTTTCCTCTGTCACCCGGAGATGGCACTGAGACCGCCATGACTAGCCTCCTTGCACTGGAGCCGGAGGAGTCCGGCGGGTATGTGACATGCACATCTCTTCTGTCTGGTTCCAGTCAGGAGTTCAGGGACGCTGTCCAAGCTGACCGCAGTCTGGATGCATTGAGGGAGCGTGCTGCTCAACCTCCCTTGGAGTCGGACAAGGACCGCGTGTACTGGGAGCAAGGGAGGTTGTACCGGGAAACGATCCCCACAAAGGGAAAAGAAAGTCGGCTCAGGGAGAAACATTTGGTGGTACCCCAACCCTATCGGGTGGAGCTGTTGCGTATTGCTCATGATATTCCACTGGCAGGCCACCTGGGATCGCTAAGACCAAGGCTCGCCTCAGCCACTTATTCTACTGGCCTAAAATGGGGACAGATGTAGCTAAATACTGCCGTTCATGTGACACTTGTCAGAGGATGGGCAAGGTGGGGCAAGGCTCAAAATGATACCTATGCCCATCATAACCGAACCTTTCCAGCGGGTGGCTGTGGATCTCATTGGACCCCTGTCCATTCCCAGTCGCACCGGGAAACGTTTCATATTAACAGTAGTAGACTACGCTACTAGGTACCCGGAAGCTGTCGCTCTGTCTTCCACCCGGGCTGATGTAGTGGCCAAGGCTCTGGTAGGCATCTTCTCCCGTGTTGGATTTCCCAGAGAGATGCTCACAGACCAAGGTACCCAGTTCATGTCTGCCTTGATGCAAGGCCTGTGTAAGGTAACAGAGGTGCAACATCTGGGGTCCAGCCCGTATCACCCACAGACCAATGGCCTGTGTGAACGGTTCAATGGCACCCTGAAGCAGATGCTCAGGATGTTAGTCGAGTCCCACGGGCACGACTGGGAGCCTTATCTCCCGCACCTGCTGTTCGCTTACCGGGAGGTGCCTCAAGCCTCAACGGGGTTCTCCCCCTTTGAGCTCTTGCACGGGAGACGTGTACGTGGGCCCCTAACTCTTGTGAAAGAGTCCTGGGAAGGAGAAACGGCCATCCAAGGTGTGCCAGTCGTGGAGTATGTCCTGCGATTCCGTGACCAAATGCAGGCTATGGCGCAGCTGGTGCATGACAACATGGTCCAGGCTCAGGCCGACCAGAAGCGCTGGTATGATCAGAATGCCCGTGAGAGAACATATCAGCCGGGGCAGAAAGTATGGGTCCTAATCCCTGAGCCCCAGGACAAGCTTCAGGCGAAATGGACCGGTCCATACGTCGTGCACCAGCAGGTCAACAGCGTCAGCTATCTGGTCACTGTTGATCCAGGCTGGAACAGGCATAAGGTCTTCCATGTCAACATTATGAAGGATCATCATGACCGGGAAGCTAGTGCCTTTCCGGTATGCAGTCTGCCAGAGGAGGGGGAAGAAGAAGACCTTGTTGACTTGCTTGCTCATTTTCAGGAGGATGGGTCCAACAAGAAGGCACAGGTGAACCCCCTGCTGGCTGAGGCCCAGCTATCCCAGCTGGATGAAGTTTTGTATTCCCTCCCTGGTCTGTTCTCTGCGAAGCCCGGGAGAACTGACCAGGCCATTCACCATGTGGATACCGGGAATCATGCCCCTATCCGGCGGTCGCCATACCGCGTCTCCTCGGAGGTACAGGTCCAGATGCGCAAGGAGATTGACGAGATGCTGGAACTGGGGGTGATTCAGCCCTCTCACAGTGCATGGGCTTCACCTGTGGTTCTTGTGCCCAAAAAGGACCGGACCACCCGGTTCTGTGTAGGCTACAGGGAACTTAATGCGGTTACAGTCGACGACGCGTACCCCATGCCGCACATCGACGACCTGCTTGACCGGTTAGGTAAGGCCCAGTACTTGTTCATCATGGACTTGAGTCGGGGATACTGGCAGATCCCCCTGTCCCTTCAGGCACAGGAGCAATCGGCCTTTATCACCCCTTTCGGACTGTACGAGTCCACCGTCATGCCATTCGGCATGAAGAATGCCCCTGCCACTTTCCAGCGGATGGTCAACTCCCTGCTGACGGGATGCGAAGGGTTTGCCACTGCGTACCTGGATCACATTGCCGTCTTCAGCTCCACTTGGGAGGAACACCTACAGCACCTGGCGCAGGTGCTGGGATGGATCCACAGTGCGGGCTTGACCATCAAACCGGAAAAGTGTCAGCTGGGCATGCGTGAGGTCCAATACCTGGGACACTGGGTAGGTGGGGGAATCCTGAAACCAGAACCTGAAAAGCTGGATGTAATCACGTCCTGGCCAACCCCCCGGACCAAGCGACAGGTGATGTCTTTCCTGGGTACGGCAGGGTACTATAGGAAGTTCGTACCGAACTATAGTGCTCTGGCTGCCCCCTTGACGGACCTCACCAAGAAGAAGTTGCCGCGAACTGTCCAGTGGACGGATGCTTGCGAGCGCTCCTTCCAGGCCCTGAAAGCGGCCCTGGCGAACGCACCTGTACTTCAGGCGTATGATGAGTCACGTCCACTTGTGCTACAAACAGACGCCAGCACCTACGGACTCGGTGCCATACTGAGCCAGCTTGACTCAGCGGGGCAAGAGCACTCGGTGCAGTACCTCAGCCGAAAGCTTCTGCCGCGGGAGGTGACCTACGCCACAGTGGAGAAGGAATGCCTAGCAATTGTTTGGGCCTTGCAGCATCTGCAGCCTTACTTGTATGGGCGCCACTTCACCGTGGTGACGGATCACAACCCTCTGATCTGGATCAAACGTGTTGCAGGTCAGAATGGACGGTTGTTACGTTGGAGCCTGGTGCTGCAGCAATACAACTATGACATCCGGCACAAGCCTGGCCAGGCCCATGGCAATGCCGATGGCCTGTCCCGGCGGGGTGAGGCTGCGGAGGTGCAGGTGGAAGAGGAACGGAGGCTCCTCCTTCCTCCCGACACGCTCTAAAAAGGGGAGGTGTGATGATGAGACCCTCAATTTATGTATCTTTCTTGGGCATGTATCATTCTTTATTCGTATCAGTCTCACATATCTGTAGGAATGTAGAGCTGTAGCTGTGTTTACATTGGTGGTCAATTCGCTCCAGTGGTTTTATGTGCATACCATGGAGAGAGGGCTTTTCTGACCCGTCAGTGTGATATCCCAGATGTCCAAAGGGGGGAGAGTGGGCTGGTGACCTGAAACTAACCCAGGCACCCACCTTTCCTTCTAACCGGCAGAGATTCCTCTTTTCGTGAGGAGAGGGCTGGCTGAGGGGGGGGGTGAAGGGTGGAGCTGGACAGGGTCTTCACACTGAGGGGGGGGGGGGTGAGGTCTTTTGTCTTTGTGTGAAGCCTGGAAGAGAGGCAGCTAAGAGAGAGCTGAGCTCAGGACCCTTCCTTAGGTCTGGTATTACTCTATACTTTATTCCCATTTTTGTTTTATGTGCTGTATCATCGCACTTTTGCTCGTATATTTATGCTTGATCATATTACTATTGTATATTTCTGTATATGCTATTAATTAGTACCGACCCACTTGGGTTATTAAATATATAAAATTTATAAGGCTCGTTTCATTCTATCCTACGAACTCGGTCCGGTCACGGGTTGTGAGTGGAAGGTTAAGAAGGGTGATAGCAGGTAGGCCAAGGGGCTTGGCAAGGCGATATTCTTCACACCCTCTATCGCCTATAATATTCACACTGGTAATGGAAGCACTGAAAGAAGCCATTCATACTAATGCATCTATTTCTGGTGTCTCTGTAGGCAAGTCATCCCATAAAATAGGTCTCTGTGCGGATGATGTTATACTGTTTCTAACCTGCTTGTCTCTATTCCTGCTATTAAGAACACTTTAGACAAATTTGGAGCAGTGTCCTGCTATAAAGTTAATGCTACGAAATTTCAAATACTTAACATTGGCGAGGACAGAGAAACTCGGGCTTTCCTCTCCTTGATATTTCCATATCAATGTCAGAATAGCCCACTTCCCTATCTGGGAGTCTCATTGACTAGCCCTAGCTTGGCACTATTCTCATCTAATTATGTTACACTTCTTACGAAGGTATCCTCTTTATTAGAAAAATTTAACAACTCAACTCTCTCCTGGGTGGGCCGCATAGCAGTGGTCAAGATGTTGGTTTTGACGGTTATACTGTATGTTGCTATTATACAGAACAGTTGCTATTCCCCTATCTCCCTCTTATTTTGTGTGTTTGCAAGTTCTCTTCAACAACTTTATATGGCAGGGGTATAAACCTAGAATCTGCCTTTCCACTATAACCTCATAAAAATGGTTGTATGGGTGTCCCTGTTATTATTACTCTACCCTCCTGACCCACCTTACCCATTGGTGGCAGGGAACTTCCCCTCTCCACTGGGTTGAGATTGAAAGGGAAGCAGCTAGTGTACCACTGATTGCACTTCTGCCCCCCTTATCACAACCGTCCTTACAATTGAACTGCCCACTATTAACATTAACAGCCTCCAGATCTGCATGGCTTTTCCTTCTTAAGAGCAACAAGGTGGACCATGCTAAATCCATAGGGATGCTGCCGCTACAATACCTATTTGTCTTCCAACCATCCCTCAACCTACACAACTGGATTACTTAGGGACTCTCACATGTTAAACAATTATTGCATGATGATAGGGTGTGGACGTATCAAGACCTTTCTCAAGAGTACAACTTACAGCAAAAAGACTTCTATAATATTTGCAGGTGAGGAACATTCTGAGACTCTCTCATCTCGAAACATTTTTTCCCTCTTTCAGTTTATTCACATTTTACAGCTAACACGGAAATCCAAAGATATATCATCCTTTTACTCTGCAATGGTTGGTGGGGCCTCTGATGTAAATCCAGGATATATACTATATTGGGAAACTGATTTACAGTCCCAATTATCATTAGATGATTGGTATACGGGCCTACTATGGGTTTCAAAAATATCTAAGAGATCAACATACTGGGAAGTGACTCAGAAATTTTTACTTCTATGCAGAGGCGTAGCTAGGGGTTCAGCACAGGGGGGTGAACATGTCCAAGTGGGCCCCCAACTTGGACATGTTCGTATACCGATACTATCAGTATATGGTGAGCGTATAATGGTATATAGTGGTTTAGATGAATACAGGGCAGTAACATTTAGTGACTTACCGGTGACGTCTCTGACTAATCGTTCACATTCCCCATTTCTTTCATCTGGACGGCCATGACCACTTCTTCCAGTTTCTGTAAAGTTTGCAGCACAGACATCTTTGGCTCTTTACTTTTCCAGGCACCTGACCCACATTGTCCTCACCTGCACACCCATCCTGCTGCTACCCCAATTATAAAATATATAATATAACCCCCCATAATGAATAATACCCCCAAGTGCATCTTTAAATTAATAATTTCCCTGTGTGCCCCCTTTAAATAGTGCCCCTTATTAATCATGCCCCAGGCGTTTCCTAATTAAAAAAAAAAAAAAAAAAAAAACAAGGGAAAAAAAATTATTGGAGTTCCAATACCCGGGAACAGCTGTTTGAATGAACCGTGGTACTTGTGTAAGTGCTGTGACCCCTTCTCTGTTTACATTGTGTCATTCATCTCCCAGTGGCCGTGTAATGTAACTACAGCGTCGTCCTATACACGTCTATGTGACAAGACTGTAATTACATCACACGGTCACTATAAACAGACAGTGTATGATATAAACAGGCGCCATAGCCCCTCCATACAGCTGATCAGTGGGGAATCACTTATCTCTTATTGATGATCTATTCTGAGGATAGATCATCAATAAAAATTAGCTGGAAACCACCTTAAGGCTAAGGCCCCATGTGGCATCCTGCAGCTTAAAACAGCTGAGGGAAAAACCGCGGCGGCGACGCACCGCAGTTCTCCCTGCAGCACTTTTCACAGAATGTTTGCAGAGGTATCCTCTGTGGACTTTCTGCTTCAATTATATCTATAGGGAAACCGCTGGCGTTTCCGTAGGTATAATTGACATGCTGCGATTTCCAAAACTGTGACTGTTTTGGAAATCGCAGCGTATCCGCTGCGCGTATTTTACTGCAAAGTGGGGATGGGGTGGGGGCCGCATGTGGCGAAAACCCACAGAAAAAAAAAACGTGGCATTCTAGCAAATCCCATCCACACATTGCGGAAAAATACGTGCAGCAGACGCACTGCGATTTCCAAAACCATTGCGGTTCTGGAAATTGCAGCATGTCAATTATACCTACAGAAACACTGGCGGTTTTCATATAGGTGTATTGAAAACATAAAGTCCACAGGGGAAATCTCTGCGGACCTTCTGTGAAAAGCGCTGCGGGAAAAACCACAATGTTACTGCCATGGTTTTTCCTGCAGCTTTTTTTGCTGCAAGCAGCTACGTGGGGCCTTATTCTTAATAAAGCCCTAGTGCAACTTTAATTAAATTAATTGACCCTCATATTATGCCCCTGATTCCCCCTGACATAAATACTGCACCTCTAATGACCCCTTATATCAATGACCACCCCATTATGTTCATAATGCCTCCTAATATAAATGATGCCCCCTAATGACCCCTTATATAAATAACCTCCCCCCTTGTATTCATAATGCCCCCAATAACCCTTATATAAATGACCCCCCATCGTCATAATGCCCCCTAATGAATCCTAGTTATATTTCCCCCTCTTAACCACCCCTTATACTATTAATACACCCACAACTGCGCTAAAAAAAGAAAAAAAAAAGTCATACTCACCTATCTGCGATCCTGATGAATGGAGCGTTATCGCGCAACCTGTGCTAAGAAGCAGACATTGGTCTGTGCTCTCGGGGTCTTCTAAACTGCAAGCCTCATGTAGCTTGCAGTTTACAATACTGTTAAGTTGCAGGATACGTTTTAACTAGATCGGTGTCTGTAGACACCGATCTAGTTAGAAATAAAGGATGTATTAATGGCGGTCCCAAGGTTGGCCCCAAAAAGTCAGTGGGCCCGGGGCAGCCACCCCCTTTCCCCCTTCCCCGCTAGCTATGCCTCTGCTTCGATGGTATAGACAGCTATCGAAGTTTGTTCCTGATTACAACACTCTGTGCTAGCGGAAGTGCGGTAAACCTATCTCCTATATTCATATGTGGCCCCACAGTGTACAACTTTTGGTTGGCCTTACTAGAGTTATCAAATCAACCGTGAATTTGACGGCTTTCCCCTGGCTTTATGTTTCATTGGATTAGATTCCATCCCATTACCAGCTAGAAACCTAGTGGGTACCATCATACTAGCTGCCCGCCTACTCATTGTGAGGCCCTGGAAGGTAAACATACCTCTGTCAACTAAAGAATTACACTCCTTAATCCAATATAACCATGTCATGGAAACTATGAAACAAAGGAGACTAAATCCTCTACGACCACTCCCTCCCCACTGGGGCATTTGGACCGACTACACTTCTGGGGTTCCCCTTCCCTAAGTGTGCAGTTCACTTTCACTGGCTAAGCCTACTATATTCACAGGATGTACTGTCTGATCAAGTAGTAGATTTTTTTATGTTGGTTATTTTCATGTGCTGATTACGTGATACTGGACATACTATTTTCTCCCTCTGTACGCTAACAGTCTGTACATTGTCAACTTATTATGATTATTTATGCTGCTTTACTTTATTGAACTGATTGCCACATGCATGTTTTGGATCTACAAAATTTCAACAAAATATTACATTGAAAAAAAAAAGAAGAAATTGCATATCATCCCTCAAAAAACAAGCCCTTATATGGCTACATCACAAGAAAAATAAAAAAAATTATAACTTGTACAATGTGACAACAAAAAAAACAAAAATCGCCAAATCTTTAGGACAAAACGGGCTGCGGCAGGAAGGGAGTGTATAAGCTGTGCAAGCGTATATAAGGATATATCCCAAATTTAAATCTTACGAAGGAAAACACACCAGAAGTGACCCCCAAGTAACCCCCTATCGTAGGAGATACTGGGAAAATGGTAGGGAATTTGGTGTTCCCAATGTACTCTGCACAGTTTACATATTCACTTTTCACCATCCGTTGTGCATTCACGTCTGGGAAACTAATACTACACCCGTTGATAAATTCTTTGAGAGGTGCAGTTTTCAAAATGGGATCACTCCCTAGGGAATTCCACTTTATTGGCACCTTAGAGACTCTGCAAACATGGCGTCCAGAGTCCAAACATCTAAATCTGAACTCCAAAAGCCACATAGCGCTCCTTCACACCTGTGCCCTGCTATGTGCCCAAACTGCAGTTTATGCCCACATGTATCACACTGCTGTACTCAGGATAACATACTTAATGTTATATGTGGGTATAAACTGTTGTTTGGGCACAGAAGGAAAGGAGCACTATTTTGAGTTTTAGAGCACATATTTAGATGGTTTGGTTTTTGGACGTCATGACACTTTTGCAGAGATCCTGAAAGGCCAGTAAAGTGGAATTCCCTGACATGTGACCCCATTTTGGAAACTACACCCTTGAAGCAATTTATCCAGGAGTACAGTGAGCATTTTTAACCCTCAAGTGTTGCCGTAATTTAGTTTCCAGAAATGAATGCACAGCTGATGGTGAAAAGTGAAAATACGTCATTTCAGTGCACAATATGTTGTGCCTGGCTTGTATCAGACAAGAATGCTCCAAAATCTGTTGTGCCCGGGATAACCACTTAACATTTTTTGAAGTGTTTGTCTCTGCTGACACAAAATGGATGCAACATACTGTATTTGGCATTGAAATGATGTATCTCTGTAAAAATTGCAATTTCCACTTTTCATTATCAGCTGCGCATTCATTTCTGGAAATTTAATTAATGCAACACTCAAGGCTTAAAAATGCTTGCAACACCACTTGATAAATCCCATTAGGGGTGTAGTTTCCAAAATGTGGTCACATGTCACGTGTCAATTCAGTGGCTTTGAAAAGTAGTATGATGTCCAAAAGCCAAACTGTGCTCCAAAAACCAAAATAGAGTTCCTTCTCTTGTGTGGCCGCCTGTGCCCAAACAGCAGTATATACCCACATATGGCATTGTTAAGTATGTTATCCTGGATAACATACTTTGGGCACACAGCGGGGGGAAGATGTGAAGGAGCACTATGTGCTTTTGGAGCACAGATTTAGGTTGTTGGTTTTTGACTCCATGTCACGTTTGCAGAGACCCTAAAATTTCCCCTACAAAATGGGGTTACCTCTTAGGGAATTCCAATTTACTAGCACCTCCAAGGCTCTGCAAGAACAACATGGCATCCAGAAAGTCCCTCTAAATCTATACTCCAAAAGCTAAAAAGTGCACTGCTCCTTACCATCTGAGCTCTGCTGTGTTCCCAAAAAGCAGTTTACACCCACATATACAACTTTTTTGTACCCGGGATAGCTTATTTATTAGTTTTAGGAGTGCATGTCTCTGATGACCAAAGTGGGCACATATTGACCACTGAAATTACATATTTCAATTTTCACTTTGTACATTAATTTTTGGGAAGCAATCTTGACAAATTCCTTGAGGGGTGTAGTTTCTAAAATGGGGTCTCTTTTGGGACGTTCCCATTGTATTGATACTTTAGCAGCTCTACAAATATGACATAGCACCCAAAAACTATCCCAGCAAAATCTGCACTCCAAAAGCCAAATAGCACTCTTTCCATTCTGAGCTGACCCATGTACCCATACAGCAGATTACGAACACATATCGGGTATTGCTGTATTAAGGAGGAGTTTTTTTTCTCCTGTAGCCTCTTGCAAAAATTAAAACTTTGGGTATAAAGTGATGTTTTAGTAATTTTTCATTTACACATCCCAATGTTAATAAAATCTGTGAAACAGCTGTGGGATCAAAATACTCACTATACCCCTTGATATACAGTGGGGAAAAAAAAGTATTAAGTCAGCCACCAATTGTGCAAGTTCTCCCACTTAAAAAGATGAGAGAGGCCTGTAATTGTCATCATAATTAGACCTCAACTATGAGAGACAAAATGAGAAAACAAATCCAGAAAATCACATTGTCTGATTTTTAAAGAAGAAGGGTGTAGTTTGCAAAATGGGATCACATTTGGAGGTTTTCCATTGTATTGGTACTCTAGGGGATCTGCAAATAAGACATGGCATCTGGAAATTATTCCAGGAAAATCTGCATTTCAAACACCCAGTGTTGCTCTTTCCCCATGTGCTGCCGTGCACCCAAATATCAATTTACATCCACATGTGGGGTATTTCTGTGCTCAGGAGAAATTGCATAACAAACTGTGAATGCATTTTCTCATTTAACCCCTTGTGAATGTGTTAATTTTAGGGCTAAATGAATGCATTATTGAAAAAAAAATTAAATGTCTAAATTTCACCTCCATATTGTTTTAATTCCTGTGAAATGGTTACAGGATTAACCAACTTCTCAAATGCCGTTTTGAATTATTTCAGGGGTGCAGTTTTGAAAATGGGGTGATTTATGGGGGGCATCCTACATATAGGCCTTGATAATCCCATTCAGAACTGAAGTGGTCCCTAAAAAATGAGTATGGGAAATTCGCAGTTACACTTGTAAACCTTCTAACGCCCAAAATAAATGAAAGGACGCTAAAAAGATTATGCAGATATAAAGCAGAGATATGGTAGATAATATTTATTAATGTATTTGGGTGGAATGACTGTCTAAAAAGCAGAGCATTTAAAATTTTGAAAACTGAATTTTTCCAAACTTCCATCAAATTTCCATTTTTTTTAATGAATAAATACAAAAAATATCGATCAATGTTTACCACTGTAACATAGTACAACGTGTCACAAAAAAACTGTCTCAAATTCACATGTGTAAATAACACACATTAAAGTATCTCAGAGTTGCAGCCACATAAAGTAACACATGTCAGTTTCGAAAATGGGGAAGTGTCCTTAAGGGGTTAAAGTTTTCTGGCCATTGATGTGAGACACTGAGGCTTAGTCTCAGTCTTGTAGCTGAAGGTGCATTAAGTCTGGTTTAGGTTGTTGTGGTGTCACATTGGCAATGGGACTATCTAGCTCCAGATAGGCCAACTTTGTCCTTGCCAGGTAGATAGATCTGCATGGTGAATCACATCTTTCTGTGGCCTCCCATAGTCCTTACCTAAAAAACCCTTCAGAGCATGGCAGCAGCAGAAATAAAGGAGCTAAGAAAAAAAAAAGCCTGAATCCTAATGGACCCATCACAAACTACAAGTTGGGATGAGCAAACTGATTAGTATAGAACCAGACTCAACCCGAGATTTCCAAAAGTTTCAGGTATTCCCGAACAATAAACATTTTGGGTTCACTACCCACAAAACACTATTATGCTCTGGGGTCACCTCAGACCTCAGAGTATAAGTGAAGACCCAGGGCAGGTGAGGGAAAATTAAAAACACATATACTCATCTTGCTTTACCTCTGCTGAGCATCTGGCGGTCCCTCAACATCCCAAGTGACTGCGGTCATCATCATACGCCCAGGAGGTCACAGTTGAGACATGTGATTGGTTCTTAGCGGTGACCTTTCCCCGGGGCATGTGACATCAGTCATAGGCTGGAAGAATGCTGAAGAGGACCCCGAGAGACCACCAGACGCACAAAACCCCAGAAAATGTGGAAATTATTAGAATGTCTCTATGTATGTGCGATTTTTTTTTTTTTATTTTATTTTATTACTAAATGGGCCACTCTGGGACATTATGCTGTGTGGAGGGGCCACTAAGGGACATTACACTGTATGGGGGCCACTATGGGACATTTTACTGCGTGGAGGGGCACTAAGGGACATTATACTGTGTGGACGGGCCACTATGGGACATTATACTGTGTGAAGGGGTCTCTATAAGACACAATACTGCATAGAACGGATATTATTACAGTCCCATGGTACCCTTAATAATCTGCTTCGGTGGTAAGTAATGAATGCAACTTACCACTCACTCCATAAACGTCACTGAGCATGGGGGCCATTTTATATGTGGAGCTCATTATTTTAAATATGGAGGCCATTATATTACATGTGGGGACACTGTGGGATCCATTATATTACATGTGCAGCACTGAAGGGGCCGTTATAACGAGTGTGAGGGCCATCACAATACATGTGGGGGCAGTGATGGAGCCCATTACATAATTGCTATCAAAGGCTCTAAATGAAGCCTTATTTTATTAACATTTATAAGTGATCACTACCTGGGGGTACTTGGTTGGGACATTTTCTCACCAGGAGGTTCTTTGCTTGAAAAGGTTGAGAACCACTGACTTAGCTCATACACGTTGCCTAGACTAGATACAATTCTATCCAATTCTCATTTGAAAGATGGACTAGGTATATGTTCTGCTTTTCTGCATCCGAATGTTAACCAAAATGTTCCAAACATACCTTCAAAATGCTGAGGCATAAAAAGAAAAAGTATATTAGTAAGTTGTAGAATGTTTAAAATATACAATTAATACGCTTTATTTTTATAAAGCTGGGAAACCATTAAAATATTATATACTGTTTTGTTATTGAGTCCAGCTGTAATGAGGCCTTAGACTGAACCTAAATATTCTCCATGTAATTCATACTTTCTATTCTCATCACTAGTGTACAATGCATAGCTTCAGTCAGATGGCAATTGCCTGATGTAGGTTCCAGATGTAAAAGTGATGTGGACCTTAGCCATAGGTTAAAACTGAGAACAATGATGAAACTTGTATTATCTTTATTGTATTAATTTTTAAAGAGAGTCTGTGAACAGAGAATTGGTTATAAACCCAATCACAGCACCTTGTAGAGAGGATTCTACAGTTTACAAATATACCTATGTTATTTATCTTTGGAGCCTCGTTTTCATGTAAATCATTGGTTTACTTATATGAAAATAAAGGGGATAAGTGCTTTGGGGGCATGGTAGTACCCCCATCATTTGCATATGAATGAACAATGATTTACACAATAATGGGGCTCCAAAGCTGAATAACAGGCATATTTAGAAACTGTAGAGTCACCTCTACAAGGTGCTGGAATTAGGTTTATAACTAATTTACTGCTGACAGATTCCCTTTAGGTTCACTTAATTTTGGGTGATTGCGAAAGGGGTTTGTTGGGTCTGCAATCCCAAACCACACCCCCTTAAGTATACAGCATGTCTGAACTGAACTTTATTACTGTACACAGCTGGTGTGCCCTTTAACAATACAATATTTGTGCATTTCTGCAAGAGGGATGAACTGTTACTGGTTAATAGTGCAAGTTCAATGTGGGGTTAAATTGCTTTGCACATCTTATGTGAATTATGTACTGAGCAACAGAGAATACAGTAAGTGTGAGGTGTAGCTGTGACATGGAAAAATTCACAGTTTTCAAAATTTTAAATGCTCTGCTTTTAAGACAGATAGTTGAACATTTGACTTTCAGGCTCCATATCTCATCATCCACTATAGCTTTGAACGTGAGATTGCCATCATTTTATAGACCATCATCTTGGCTATCTCATACATAAATTTGACTTGCAACTATTTAGCATATGATTAGTTATGCAGATTCTTGTCATGTAACTGCATTGTTAATGTTTTGCTCCTTGTGGTGGAAAAATATTTTACTTCTTGTATACTACAAATTACAACCTGTTCTCACATTTCCTAATAGTTCAGTGTGTTATTAGGTTCATTCCCATACAAAAAAATCACTGGTTCAAATCGCGGCTCAGCCATGGAGAAGATTTCCCAAGAAAAGAGAAATATCATCATCCAGCTCATCGATAGTGGTTTCTCGGCAAAGAAAATCACTAAACTAAATCATGTGAGTGCCATGACAGTTGGAAGAATACAAAATGAAGTACTTCCATCCATTCAAAAGTCAAGAGGTAGACGTCCAGGCAAAATATTGAAAACAAGTCGGCTCATCACAAGGTCTATCAGTTCTGGTGCAACAAACATGCCAGTGGAGGTGGCTCATATGCTTCCTAATAGTGAGATCACAGACATCCATGCAAGCCACTCGCATTACACAAGTCTGGAATGGTTGCCCAAAAAAAAAAAAAAAAAAAAGGAGAAGAAGCCTCAACTTCAATATTGTTCAATATAGATTGGAAAGGGATGATTTGGAGTGATGAGACGAAAGTCAATAGACTGGGCTCTGATGGGTGCAAATACATCTGGAAGAAACAAGTGAAAAGGGGGCTAAAGCATTGAGAATTTGAAGGAACTGTCAAGTTTGGTGGAAGAAGTCTGATGATATGGCATTGTTTCACAGCCAAAGGCGTTGGATTCTTGACCAGGATTGATAGTAAGTATCCTACAAGACGAGTTACTCCGTACACTCGAGTACTATGGGTATGAAAAGGACAACATGGTGTTCTATCAGGATAATGACCCAAAGCATACGCCGAGATTAGCGAAGAAGTGATTAAATGACAATTAAGTAGAGGTGCTAGATTGCCCCCCCCCCCCCCAGACCTCATCCCAAATGAACACTTGTGGGTACCATTGAAGAAAAAGTTGTATTTCTACCCAACTGAGTCAACCAGTATGAATCAACATTGGGAACGTGTAGAAGAGACCTGGGGTCAGATTTCAGTCAAGACATGCTTGAATCTGACCAAGAACATGCCCAGAAGGATTCAGGCAGTTTTGAAAGCCAAAGGTGGATTTACAAAATAATAAAAATTTCGATTTTTAGGAGAAAACAGTAACAAAGCAGTTACGTGACAAGAATCTGCATAAATACAGGTAGTTGCAAGTCAAATTTATGTATGAGAGAGCCAAGATGATTGTCTATAAAACGATGGTAGTCTCACGTTCGAAACTGTAGTGGATGGTGAGATATGGAGGCTGAAAGTCAAAAGTTCAAAACATTGTTACCCTTTTGCTTGTCAGTGTATAGTTGGATGTCATCAGCATAAAGATGGTACCGAAAGCCAAGTCTGCTAATGGTTTGCCCTATAGGGGCTGTGTAGAGTGAGAATAGAATAGGCCAGATATATTTTTTATTTATACCATTTTGGGGAATTTCTGAGTGCTGGAGGTTCTGACCTCCTGGTGTAAAATATTAGAATGTGATAATCCAGACCACAGGAGATGTCTGGCTGAGTACAGGTAGTGATGGTAGCTGTGACAGTATTAGTATCAGTACAGTATGGAATAGAACTTGACAGAGCAGGCCGCAGGCAGTGGCGTAACGATCGCGGTCGCTTTTCAATAGATGCTAGCCCGGGGGGGACTTATAATAATAAATACTTATACTCACCTCTCCTGGGATCGGCATCCTTTCCGGTACCATAATCACATGAATGAGGCCCCAACGGCATCATTACGCAGCGGCGTAATGATGTCAGTGCACCCCCACATGACCGCTGAGGACCAAACACAGGCCTCAGCAGGAACGTCTGAAGATGGCCGAAGATCCTGAAGACAGCTAGACTAAGCCAGGATGCCCAGGAAAGGTGAGGCAAGGTGAGTATAAGTGTTTGTTATTTTTAGTCACCTTCCCTGGGCCTCCGATTGTTACACTCTGGGGTCTGATAATAGCACCATATAATAATAATACCAGAGCGGAGGAAACTGTTGGGAGCATATAATGCTGTGTGGGGGCCACTGTGGAGCATGTAATACTGGGTAGGGGCCACTGTGGAGCATGTAATACTGGGTGGGGGCCACTGTGGAGCATGTAATATTGGGTGGGGGCCAGTGTAGAGCATATAATACTGGGCGGGGGCCAGCATGGAGCATATAATACTGGGTGGGGGCCACTGTGGAGCACATAATACTGGGTGGGGGCCACTGTGGAGCACAAATTACTGGGTGGGGGCCACTTGTGAGCACATAATACTGGGTGGGGGCCACTGTGGAGCACATAATACTGTGTGGGGACCACTGCTGGGCATATAATTCTGTGTGAGAGCCACTGTGGAGCATATAATACTGTATGGGGGCCACTGTGGAGCGTATAATACTATGTGGGGGCCACTCTGGAGCATATAATACTGTGCGGGGCCCCTTTACTATTCATATCACACGCCATCTGTTTTATAGCAGCTGTGCACTATTATTACAGGCTGTAATAACATTGTTTGGTGATTATAAAACTGATGCTGTGCAATGTAAATAGGGAAGGAGTCAAGGCGCTCACAAAAGTACCACAGTAGCTTCAAAGAATTGATCATCAGGGGCCCCAGGTGTTGGAACCCCACTTATCTCTTATATCTCTTAGACTGTTAGGACCCTGCAGATCAGCTGTTTCCCAAAGCACGCAGCTCCCAGTATTGTTTTTATATGCCAGGTACTGCGCTGCTCACTCATCATATTCTTGATAACTGCAGTTGTAGGTACTACAGCTGTATCCCTTTCAAGTAACTGAGATACCGCTGCAGCACCCGTAACCGTCACTATCAAGAATTTGCTTTTGGGAGGGGGTAGGGGGCCACGGCCAAAAGTTTGCACCAGGGCCCACAAGACTTTTGTTACGTCACTAGCCGCAGGTGAAGATGTCCGGTTGTTTAGGAGTAGCAGTACAGTGAATGGAACATTATATAGGGAGACAGATGCAGTTGCAGATCTATCAAGTGGCATCAGTTGGAGGTTTGTGAAAATCCTCACGGATCCATGCCTGACTCATTTTCACAAAGTAATTTTTTACACAGTTGTGGTGGGCAGTTTGGTCCACCTAGGTGTTATAATGCCACTAGCAGCACTGAACATTCACTTAATCGTTACGCTTGAGGGTGGACAAGAGCTGCAGCAAGCTGGGTGTACAGCTTATCCTGATAACAAGCCAATTTTCCTCTCTTTAGGAGCCAGGGAAAATTCCCCCATTTTGGCTTCACAGCAAGAATCTTAAAACACAGAGATCCAGTACTCAATCTTTGCTTCATGCTAACAATATGCTTTTCACTGTGTAAGCAACAAAGCATGTAGTCTGCATTCTTGCAACTGTGTGTATGGACCAAGGGCACTGCCATGGTTGGTCTTCTTAGTCAGTACGGTCATCGTCATTAATCATCATCATCATCTCAAAACACTTTTCTGGGCCATAAGCAATACCTCCTATAAGTCACTGCACACGCAGTGGGCATATAAATTTGGTATCTCCGGATTCGTACCGAAACATAGAATACAGGTGACATGTCATTTTGGCTGCACAGTGAACACCGTAAAAACGAAGCAAGTAAGAAGGTCGCACAAATGCACTTTTTTTTCAAATCCACCCCATTCTGAATTTTTTTTTCAGCTACCCAGTACATTGTACAGAATAATAAATGGTAGCATCATGAAGAAAAATTTGTCCTGCAAACATTAAGACCTCTGAGAACGCAAAAATAAAAAAGCTATGGGGTTTGGAAGGGGGGAGTCAAAAACGAAGAATGAAAATCGAAAAATTCCTCCAGCGGGAAGGGGTTAAAAATGACATATATGTGGGCATACACTGCTTTTTGGGTGCACAGCAGGGCACAGGCGGGAAGGAGCCCTATTTGGCTTTTAAAGCCCAGATTTAGGCCACTTCACATCTGCGTTCGGGGGAGTCCACTTGGGGACCCCTGAACAGAAACCTATACGTATAAAAAAAATTGTATAATGGGGTCTGTGTGGTTTCCGCTCGGTTTCCGCATGAAACATGCGGAAATATGCAGAGAGGAAAGTGCTGCTTGCTTAGGGCAGAAACCGAACGGAAACCACACGGACCCCATTACAGTCTATGGTACAGTTTCCCAGGTAAACCACTTTTTATGCGTATAGGTTTCCGTTCGGGGGGTCCCCAAGCGTACTCCCCGAATGGAAATTCGAATGCAGATATGAACCAGGCCTTAGACAGTTTCATTTTTGGACACCATGACACATTTGCAGAGCCCCTAAAATGGCAGTAAAATGGAAATCCCTGATATGTGACATTTTGAAAATTATACCTCTCAAGGAATTTATCTGCGGGTTTAGTGAAGAATTTTATACTCCAAGTGTTGTATTCATTTATTTTCCAAAAATGAATGCACAGCTGATGATGACTAAAGAAAATCTCAATTTTTCCATATATACAAAATTTCAGTGTGCAATTTGTTTTGCCCAGCTTGTGTCAAAAGATATAAACACTCCAAAAGAAGTTGTACCCAGGGTAATCCGCGTAACAGTTTTGTCTTAATCCGCTTAATAGAAGAGTGTGTCTTTGCTGACATAAGATGGACACAACGTATTGGACACTGAAATGGCTTATCTCTGAAAATTGCAATTTAACTTTTCACCATCAGTTGCACATTCATTTCTAGGCAATTAATTAATGCAACACTCAAGGGGTAAAAACACTCGCTACACCCCCTGACAAATTCCATCAGTAGTTTCCTAAATGGGGTCACTTCTTGGAGAATTCCACTACACTGGCATCTTTGGAGCTGCGCAAAAGCAACATGGCATCCAAAACTCAGTCCCTCTAAATCTATACTTCAAAAGACTAAAAGCGCCGTGCTCCTTCCCTTTTGAGTGTACAAATAACAGTTTACGTGCACATATACAACTTTTTTGCACCCAGAATAACCTGGTTAAAAGTTTTAGGAGTTCATGTCTCTGTTGGCAAAAAGTGAGCACAACATATTGGGCACTGAAATGGCAGATTTCTTCAAATATTTAAATTTCATAATTCAATTCATTTTTGGGAAGCACTCCTAGGCTCACATTGATCACTGTACCCCTTTAGAAATTCCTTGAGGGGTGTAGTTTCTGAAACGTGGGTCATATCTTGGGTTTAATTTTTTTTTTAAATTTTACCTAGGATCTTTTACAGTTGCTTGCCAGTGAAGTGGAAATAAATTAGGTCTCAAATGCGCATGGCGCACTTTCACTTCTGAGCACTGTCGTGTTTCTAGGAAAAAGATTAGGCCACATGTAGACTTTTCTAAAATAAGGAAACAGCATAATAAACTAGACTTTTTAAAGTTCCACAAGCTGGGTATCCACATATTATGCTGTTTCGCCTCTGATAAAAATTTGAATAAAAAGTGATCAAAGCATAGACATTCCCCACAACAGTATATCTTAAAAGTACATCTGGCCCTGCAAAAAGACAATCTATGCATCCCTATACATGGAAATATAAAAAAAAAAGTTACAAGTGTCGGAATATGGTGACTATAAGAAAAATGTTTTGGATTTTTTTAAGGGATTAAAACAAATAAAACTATATAAATTTCATATCCCAGAATCTTACTGAAACAAAATACAGGTGACATGTCAGTTTGGCTGCACAGCGAACGCAATAAAAACGAAGCCAATAAGAAAGTTGCACAAATGCACTTTTTCTCCACTTCCACCCTATTCTGAATTATTTTCCAGCTTCCCAGTACATTGTACAGAATATTAAATTGTACCATTATGAAGAACAATTAACATTAAGTCCTCATATGACTCTGTGAACGGAATAAGAAAAAAAATTATTTTGGGTTTGGAAGACTGCGTTTGTATAAAAGGGAAAAAACTGAAAGTACCCAATTTAATAAAATTATATGAATACATTATACTATATTTTATTAATCCAAATCTTCAAGAAGCCCGAGAATAACCTTTCTAGTGTCATAGGTAGCTACCCTGTAAGTCAATGTCCAGCCTGTATAAGTCTTTAGTGCACACTAGAGAAACTGTGTTCTTACATCTAAAGGAGAGTTAATTTGCATAGTTTTTTCCCATGGATCATTGCCTGCAAGATTCCCCATACCAGCTGGATCTTCTCATTGAGAATCAGTACCCTTTCACCCATATAAGTCCAATAACTGTTCTTAGACTTCACAGTAGATGGTTACACAAATATAATCATATAATCTACTGCAGTCAGTATGACAAGATACTGGGAAGACCTCACAGCTGTTTGATTTCTGGAATCTGCTTAAAGATACAGAGTGTATAGTAAAATTGGAATATGTTATTCGAAGGCTATCAAAGTTCACCTTCTTTTCAAGATGAAAAAGGTCAGATTTCATTCCTCAAAGGTTAATCATTCTCTGTGACTCAGCAGTCATGCCTCCGAGAAATATTGACAAAACACATGGAGGCTCAAACTCTTAAATCCCAATAACAGCTAAAGGCAGCATACTAATAGGAAGAGAACGTCCATGAAACCTTATGCTGCACAATCATGTCTGAAAAGGGATTGAATTTGCTGATTAATTCAGAGTTATTATGAGCTTTATTTGTGACCCACAATTATATATAGCTCCCATGAAAAATGAATAGGCCAGATGCGTAGACATTTCAGATTTTATGAAAGTGGCTAATTGTCATTGTTGGGATAAAAACTACGATGTTCATCAAGAGGTCGCAGATATTGTCACAGCGGCACTAACTCAGAACATCTGTTGGTTGAAAGCAGCATAATAATAATAATAATAATACTATAATGTTGAAGTCCTTTATCAGAAAGAGAATGGAGCTGTCAGATATGAACACTGTGCAAAAAGAAAATCACATTAGCAGACTTCCTATAGTGGCAATAAGTGCTTACAAATGTTTCTAATGGTCAACATTAGACTGAAGAAAGCTATACACTACCCAGCAACATCACACCCCTAACCGGCACAAGGATAGTACACTCTCCAGAATAAAGGACATGTACAACAATTTGTCTACCCCATTCTTTCACCCACTGCTAACCCTCTTCTCTCCAGCCCCTACAGTCAGAAAGCTAATAAATAGCATGATACTATTTACATTTTATAGACCAAATAAACATAATAAATGGCAAGATACTGTAGATATAATCCAATACTCAGCTCCATCAATAAATTCATATTGCAGTATTAACAAAGTATAGCTTATATTTCAGGCAATTTATAGGAAAAGACCAAGAAACTTCTGCAATCGCATAATTATAGCACAGATGGATCAAAGCATTTACAAGAAAAATCAATATACAGATAGGAACATGACCAAACACACAATCAAAGAGGAATGATTCAAAAGGCAAATTGCAATGCAAGTCATATTGTAAATATAGAGCTAGCCATCTGATAAAGTCTTAGAACTTGGTGTGGAAAATGAGGCAGAATACAGATTTTACCATCAGAGTTTAGTAGGCTGATTTATCTCTATCTCAAGTTACACATTTTTGAAGTTTCTTATGTCTCTCTAGTAATAAATAGGTGGATCAACAGTTTGAAAAACTAACATTGTTATATCATATGCCATGTGTATACTTTATAGTGAATATCATTTTAGGATTTCAGAAATTTGTTAAAGGGAGTCTATCTCAAGTAAATTGGTTATCCTCTAGTGAGCCCCGCTATGGACCCACTCCAGTTTGCTTATCGGCCGGGCATTGGGGTAGATGATGCCATCATCCATCTTCTGCACAGGGCTCTGTCTCACCTGGAGAAACCAGGGAACACGGTGAGAATAATGTTCTTTGATTTCTCCAGTGCTTTTAACACCATACAGCCCAGGTTACTGAGAGACAAGCTGGGCCTTGCTGGAGTGGACCACCACCTCTCCAACTGGATCCTAGACTACCTCACAAATCGACCTCAATACGTGAGAGCCCGAGACTGTGTGTCAGGTACCGTGATCTGTAATACGGGGGCACCTCAGGGTACGGTTCTCGCCCCTTTCCTCTTCACACTGTACACTGCAGATTTTAGGTGCAACTCATCCAGCTGCTACCTACAGAAGTATTCTGACGACTCTGCAATAGTGGGTCTCATCACAGATGATGATGACAGGGAGTACAGAGAACTGAACCAGCATTTTGTGGACTGGTGCCACCGGAACCACCTGAAGATTAACGCGGGGAAGACCAAGGAGATGGTGGTGGACTTCCGCAAAGGCAGAAGCCCTCCTAAACCAGTGGACATCCTGGGGACGGGCATCGAGATTGTGAACACCTATAAGTACCTGGGTTTGCTCCTTAATAATAAGCTGGACAGATCATATGGAGGCCCTGTACAGGAAGGGCCACAGCAGGCTCTACCTGCTTAGGAAGCTGAGAGCCTTTGGAATCCGGGGGGCACTTCTTAGAACTTTCTTCAACTCGGTAGTGGCATCAGCCATCTTCTTTGGAGTGGCCTGCTGGGGGAGCAGTATATCAACCAGGGACAGAAATAAACTTGACAAGCTGATTAGAAGGGCCAGCTCTGTCCTGGGGAGCCCACTGGACCCAGTGCAGGTGGTGAGTGACAGAAGGATACTGTCCGTGGTGAGCTCCATGTGGGAGAATAACTCCCATCCCATGCATGAGACTGTGATCGCGCTGAGCAGTACTGTCAGTGACCGACTGCTCCACCCTAGGTGTGAGAAGGAGCGCTATCGGAAGTCTTTCCTCCCCACCGCGGTTAGGCTGTACAACCAACACCGACCTAAGCGGAGATCATTACACACAGAGAACTGAAATATCTCTCTGCCTGTTTAAATCCCCCCCCCCCCTCTGCTACGCCCTATCTGTCTGTCTGCTATCAATGTAATGCCTCTCACCTTGGAACATTCCTGTACATGTTGTATTTGTATTTGTATCTGCTTATCTTTGCTGCTGTAACACACTGAATTTCCCCATTGTGGGACTATTAAAGGACTATTATTATTATTATTATTATAAACCTAATCACAGTACCTAGTATAGGTGATTCTACAGTTTCCAAATATGCTACTGTTATTCAGCTTTGTAGCCCCATTTTCATATAAATTGCTGTTGTATTCATATGCAAAAGAAGGGAAAACAGCTTTGGGGGTGTTCCTTAGCTTAGCTCTAGATTCCTGTGCAAAACACTTTTCCCCTCATTTACATGAATAAAATGCCAAGTTACATCAATAACAGAGTCATATTCGGAAACTGTAATTAGATTTGTAACCAATTTACTACTGACAGACTCCCCTGAAGGGGAATTCAGACATGCACATGGACATCCTGGAAAACCTCTTATATTAAAGGTGCTAGAACAAAGATAACTGTGATATCTGGAATTTAAAGTTCCTGCAGTCTTTGGCTACGGAAGTGAGCAAAAAAGCTGTTCAATGTTACAAACCATTTCTTTTCTTTAACTATCCATCTCAACAGCACTGATACTGCTTGTATTCTACTGACAATGGCTGCAGGCCAACTGCTACCTAGCCTTATTAACCTAACCCATCTTGCTTGTTAAATAGCTATTCCTCAATATTAGGTTTACAGTGAAGCCAATTGAGCTCCTCATTTCCATTCCATCCTGTATGTATCTAAATTTAAAGGAATTTAAAGAACTATTTCACAAGGCAATAAGTGGCATGCATCTTAGCGAGTCTGACCATGCAAAGACCCGACATGAGCTTCTGTTCTAAGCATATTTTATTCAGAATATAGTATCATTAAATGACCTCTAAGGAATATCACTTCTATGTCAAAATAAAATTATATGATGTTCGAGCAATTTCTATGACATAACTCCTAAAACTATCAGCTATATTTAGAATGAGGAATTCAAAGAAATCCAATCAAAGTGTCAAAACACTGTTTCTCAATTGTCAAACTGAAAGTATGGATTAATTATTTCACGCATGAAAAATGTCACTGCTTTTCATCTCACAGAAGTTAATGTATATTTTTTGCTTGGTCGGGGACGCCAGGGGATTCTGACCTCAGTATTTTATAGCCAACAAGAAAAAAGATTTCCGCCAGTTAGGAGGCAATTATCAACCTACCCGTTGTGTTCACTTACCCGGGAGCACAAGTAAAAGGCATTCTAAGTCTCCAGGGAAGGTTAGTCCTGAAAAATTATAAATAAATAAATATAAATAAATAGATTTTTATGCCACAAGGTCCTCACATTCTTTACTTTTAGCTCAGAAGAAAATGATCAGAATCCAGCCATTTTTCCAACAGATTTGTTTTTTTCTTCCTTAAGAATAAATATTCATAAAACGTCTTGTACTAGAAGTGTATATAAATATTTTAAAGCCTGCTATTATTTTAAGACACAGCTAAGGTATAAAGTGCCACACACAGAAGATATCAGCACATCAGAAAAAGCATATAATAGTGGTAAGCTATGAACCTTATACATAGAAAATAGAAAATACAAATGTGTGCCTTTTCAGGTAAGATAAGGCACATATATGCTGTATGCAGTATATATATAAATAAATATTTACAATTTCTTACCGATCCCTGCTCCTGCTCACGGCCGCCTGCGCTTCCCCTTCTGCGTCCCATATCATGTCGCTGGGGCCACCTGGAGAGCAGAAGGGGAAGCGCAGGCGGCCGTGAGCAGGAGCGGGGATCAGTAAGTGAGCCCGCGGGCCTGCGAACCCCCAACAAATACTGCTATTATTATGCTCTGGGGTCTTTGCAGACCCCATAGTATAATAATCGGAGGCCCAGGAGAGGTGGCAAAAATAAAAACCAGTGTTACCTCTCCTGCGCTCTGGTGTGACTCCGTGCAATCTTCGTCCCAAGCGTCACGTGGTCCAGGCCAGCGTCATTATGCGTTGCGACGGTGGCCTGGCCCACGTGACGTCTGTGCCGACATTGAAGAGGGCCAAAAGTGGTAGGGAGTGTGCCAGAGTCCAGGAGATTTAAGTAACACTGGTTTTTATGTTTGTCAACTCCCCCGGGTTTCCAATCATTATACTCTGGGGTCTGTGGAGGGGCCGCTATGGGACATTATACTGTCTGGAGGCAGCTATGGGACATTATTGTGTATGTAAATGGAGCGTTATACTATGTCTAGGCCAGGAAAGGGGGTGCTATTTCATGAGGGGGGCCCCAAATCAAAAGTTTGCTGGATAGCCCTGTCTTTGCTAGTTACGCCCATGGGTGAGGGGCTTTGAATTTTTTCTCATGATGGGGAAGTGGAGAACTAGTACTTCATAAAAAAGAGGTCCTATTTTGATTGCATTTTGTAATTGTGGCCAGGGTCAACCCTGAATTCTTGTACCTGGAATACCAGCTGCATATTTGCGGTGATGTATCGCAATGGTATGATGCAATAGTGAGTGTACCAATAGGTAAATCTGTATGGATTAGGGGATTGTATGTGACCATCTTATAGGTGGCAATTGAACAGATGGATGGGCTTATGGCTGTGACATCATATGACACCCATACAAACTTATATAAACCTTTGTTTGGTGGATCGGTTATTATTAGGCTTCAGTGACGCCTTGACTGGGCAAAACATGTTAGGGGAGACCATTTAGTTATTAATAGGTAGGGTATAAGTGTGAGAATTTATGGACTTGTACTGTAGATATGCCATTTAGAATACATAGGTTACTGATAGGTAAATTGGCTCCCTGTACAACAACTGACCCTTCTAACTCCCCTACTCCACAATGCTCCCCACGCTTTGAGTCTTCGTGAGAGTAGCACATTACAAATGTTTGTCATTGTCATACCTTCGATAAGCAAGAATATATCAGAATACATGTTTATAGCAGGCATATAATGATCACTGCAGCTATACCGGTAACAGATTTAACAGTTACATAAGCTATGATTCATATCATGTTATTTTTTATGCCCAGCCATGTGCTTAGTGTCTTACACATTTTGATATAAATCAGGCAAGCTATTTTTAATTAATACTTTAGTTTATGTAATATAATGTTTCTGTATTTATTTGAAAGAGAGTGATATTAACTCATTATACAATTATATGTTTATATGCTTTCAGTTTTATTTACCATGTGCTGGGGGATATACTGTAAATATTAATCATACTATTTTACACTTTCTAAACACTTAGATACATTATAGGTAATAGTGTTTTCCCCGAAACATTTATCTTCTTTTCATCCCCAACAATCACAAATATGGATCAGGACCATTCAAGACCTGGTTAATTGGCCTAAGTGGAGAGTGACTACAAGACTCACTTGCTTCTAGTTTCCCATACAGTTTGGGTTAATCATACGGGTTCCAGCAGAGCGGATAACATTAGCTTTGGTGATCAGCTTATCTGTAATTGATATTTCCAACAAAACAGGCAACTCATTTAGGTGATGTCTGCTTTCATTGGGTACTAATAGCTCAATATGCTTTGTCCCCTCTATGACTATACATACAGAGATAGCTGTCAATCACTGATAGGACTGCCTCCTTTACTTCTCAGGGATTTCAATGGATAAATGACAGGTTAGGCTGAATCTCTTACCATCAATTTGCTTAGCTACTTCTGCTCTATAACATCCAGCCTAAAGATTGAAAAGTTTTTTCATCGAACAGGTTCACTGGTTGGGAAGGACTGTCATGTATAAGAGATGAGTGTGTATCAATTCATCATGAATCAAATTCGGTCAGAATCTTTCAAAAGATTCAGCTTCCAGCAAATCCAAATGACAGATTATAAGAGGAAAGAGGGTTATATGACCTTGGCCCAGGTGGGCTTCTCTATAATGCCTTGCAGGTAGCCCTCAGCCAATAATGTGACTCTAGGTATATGATCAATGATGACTAAGTGGATGAATCATAACCACTATAGAACAGCCCAACCAGGAACCACTGCCATTTTGTGAGGATACTTGTAAAAGGTAGGAGAGAGGACCTCAGACAGAAAATTGAGAGTCTGAGATAGTAAAACAGTACAATGCGTGAGTTAGATAGATATTGTATTAGTGTGATTCGTTGTGACATGAAGACAGAGAATAGATTGATAGAGTTACAATAAATCAATATTCATAGAGAGAGAGAGAGAGATGTTAGAGAGATACGAATCAGACTCAGTATCAGTGTGTTATGCAGACAGTCATTGCTGTGAGTGGTGCTGCTGCTATAATATAATTCTCTTGCATTTTGTCTATGTCCAAGTGACAATTTTGTATTTAAAAAAATTGTAGGTGGTACTTCAGTTTGTGTACTATTGATAAAATTTCTTTTAAAAAAAAACTTAAATTTAACCCTTTTCTGACATCTGCCGTAATATTTAAATATGGTGACCGTTCAGGAGCTGAGCAGCCATCATAGCCGCTGGGTGCCTGCTGTATTATACAGGAGACACCTGGTGCTAATGCCTGGGATCAGTGTCCGCACTGATCGCGAGCATTAACTCCCCCAGCACCTCGGTCAAAGCTGACCGAGGCGCCATTTCATATAATGTGATTTTCTGGATTTTTTTTTTTTTAGATTCTGTCTCTCACAGTTGAAGCATACCTACAATACAGTTCTTTGTAGGTAGGAAAATATGTAAAATCACCAGTGTATCAAATACTTATTTTCCCCACTGTATATTGTCATTGTCATCATCACCATTAACATCATTATGTACCAATTCTCCTTCTCCAGTTACTTGTCTAGCACCCAGTAATTTACTCATGTGCCAACTGAACTCCCATCAGGTCAAATCGCTGCTGGTACAGTCTCTGTCATTCCACTAATTGGATTCCATTGTCTTTAGGCAGCTGATGGAATGTGATGAGCTTCAATGGAAGGTACATAGCCACCATTGATATATAGAGCAGAAATTAAGACCAGGGATAGCACATGTCTTGCTTAGCCCATTAGGTAAATGTTTTGTGTGTCAGTGACAACGATGCACCACCTCATCAAAGCCCTGTGTTAGTGACACCTCCACAAGGTGCTTATCCAAGTCCTCTTCCATAGACATACACATTTCCCCTATAAGACAGAACATTGCTTCTATTCTCTTTCCCTTCTTTCATATGTGTGACGTTTTTTAAAATCATATTGTAACATGAAGAAGGTCCTGACTATGTCCAGGAGAGCGTCTGTGCATTTCAGCCATTCTTATGTTGCTAAGAATGCCTTCCTGGACTTGCAGTGGCAGAACGGTCTGCCCTTGCACTGCTTGATCTGCAATGTTCCAATTTCTTGGAATTCCACCTTGCATATGCTGGACCCAGGGGTGTGACTTGAAGCTCCTGGGCTCCAGTGCAAAATATGTAACTTACCATGAATTACATACGTGGACAAAATTGTTGGTGCCCCTCGTTTAATGAAAGAAAAACCACAATGGTCACAGAAAATGAAACAAATGAAAGTCAGACATTGCTTTTCAACCATGCTTCAACAGAATTTTTTAAAAAAGAAAACCCATGAAACAGGCCTGGACAGAAATGATGGCACCCTTAACTTAATATTTGGTTGCACAACCTTTTGAGGCAATCACTGCAATCAAACGATTCCTATAACTGTCAATGAGACTTCTGCACCTCTCAACAGGTATTTTGGCCCACTCCTCATGAGCAAACTGCTCCAGTTGTCTCGGGTTTGAAGGGTGCCTTTTCCAGACGGTATGTTTCAACTCCTTCCAAAGATGCTCAATACGATTTACGTCAGGGCTCATAGAAGGCCACTTCAGAATAGTCCAATGTTTTCCTCTTAGCCATTGTTGGGTGTTTTTAGCTGTGTGTTTTGGGTCATTATCCTGTTGCAAGACCCATGACCTGCAAATCTTCTGAGAGGCATAACATTTTTATTGTTCTGTTAATATAGCTGGTTGAGGGCTTGTTTTTTTTTGGGATGAATTTATGTTTTATTGGCACAATTTTGAGATACATACGACTTTTGGATCACTTTTTATCAAATTTTTTTGTAAGCTAAGATGGTGACAAATAATTATTTCTGGCTTAATACTTTTGTTTTATTGTACGGGTTGCTACAGATGTGGTAATAACCAAATATATGTTGGTTTTTTAAAAAAAATAAATTCATAATAAAGAATTTTTATATGGCAAAGGGATTTTTTAATTTTTCTTAAATTCTTAACATTTATTTAGTCTTACTGTGGGACTTGAATAAGTGAGCATCTGACCATCCTTATGTATTGCAGTGTATGTCTGTCAGCCTATGTATACACATAATTTGACAGCCTTACTAATTGATCTTGAAGAAGACAGGCCTGGGGTTACTAATCAGGACTGCAGCTGCCATAGCAATGAAAGGACAACCCCTGAAGACAGCATGGGTGGCTGATCCAGGGTTCACAACTCTGCAAAACCCCTTAGAAGTCACAATCATGATTAGACATGGCATCTAAGGGGTTAACATCTGCAGTTGAGAGTTATCTCCTTTGTGGGTGATACAGCAGTGTGTTAGTAGGCGCCATGATTATGACATTATAGTATAGTATGGTTTGTTAAGTAGCAACTTTCTATGCCATACTATTACTGTATGTCATGATGAGGGGTATTCCAGATCAGTAGGGCTCTGACCTCTGAGATCACCACCATTTCTTAGAATGATGGTGCAGGGAATGGGTACACCGCTGATATGGAGATACATTCCTTCACTTTTTCCCTGCACTTTTGTGCGCTTGGCCAAACAACTGTGCAGCAAGGGACATTTAAGTGAATGAGGCTGGTTGCAGTTCCCTATATAGTCAAGTCAACCATAAATCAACCATAAAGAGATAGCATATCCTAGAGATCACTTTATGAGATGGTAAAAACCATCTAATTACACACAAAAATCTGAACGTTTCTTCTTGCTTATTGTATCATGGTGTATTCCAGGTGACATTTAAAAAGATAAAACAAAGATGAAATCCCATTGCTTTTGCTATGTGCATGAAATTAGATTTCTTATACATGAAAATGTTATTAAATGATGAATCAGAAAGTGCTTAGTTTACATCATCGGTCAAATGTATCTTAGAAACTGATATTCTGCCACTTAAATTTGCAAGTATTTTATGAAAATCTCTGATAATTTTGTTTCATTGCCATGCTAACATACACCCACACATTGACAAAAACAGACTAGAGTAATATCTAATCCCTTTCAGTGAATTAACACATTCAAATCACTTTCACTGAAATATGATACATATAATGCCTTTCTTTATGTTCTGCGGATCCTATCATGAAGGATTACACTATAAACTATCTATAAGCATACATCATAAATGTGGTTCAATGTCAGCAGAATATATATTGAAACTATAGCTGTGTATATGTAACAATTCAGTTTGCATCCAAGATGGTTAACAGTGCATAGAAAACCCCTCTGCTAGTAAATGGGGTAACAGATGATGATGGAATGAGTCATGGTTTTGGCTTAGTATTGAATAAATATAGTCCAACTGTCAATGAGCCAGTGAGTCACAACTAAATAATCATGATGTTGTCCAAAGCAACACAAGAGAGACAGTATTTCCTGCATCTGGGTGGGCTGCCAAGACTGTGATTGGTATTTTACACATAAAATACATGGGTTATTTATCCTGTTTGGATATAGAGAAACAAATATTTTCCAGGCAGAGGAACACATTTTTAAACACTGAATGGAATATTGTGGTGTTCATTAATAAGTATTTTGCTCGTGTACACTAAACTGAAGATTGCAACTGAATAATCAGATGCTTCAGCCAAATTTTTAAAGGTTTTACCCATGAAATAATGCTACAAGGAGAATTCAACATTCGATTGACAGTGTATCAAATATGCATGTGATAGTGCCTGGATTTCCAGGAAAACCTGATGAAATTTGTAGCAATAAGAAAGGATCTGAGCAGATAAACTCAAGAAGAGGCTACACCAAAGAAACCATTGACTACTGCATGTACATGTAATATACGACTGGATGTGCAGGAGTCTATATAGAAAATGGAAACCACTGGGGAAACTTTTACTTATTTATTGAATTTATTCTTTTTAATGGAAATATGTATCTTTATGTTACATAATATATTTTTTTGTCAAATAACATACCAAATTCCTTTGATACGATATTTTAACATACTAACTCCTTAAAGGGGTTGTCCAGTTTCAGTTAATAAATGTTAGTATTTGTATAATGAAAAGTTATACCATTTTCTGATATACTTCATGTATCAATTCCTCACGGGTTTCTAGATCTCTGCTCTGTCATTCATTGTTTACTTCCAGAGAATAAAAATCAGTCCATAGTCATGTGATGGACACAACATGGATTTTTATGGGCACAACATGGATTTTTATCCCTGTTGTGAAAGAAAATTGTCTCTATATATTGCTGATATATCTATATTTGAGGAGCTCTCCTCCTTTCCTCCATAGAGTTCTATTGTACAGATTTGATCAGTGACAGAAATAGGCAAATAAATGAAGACGCAGGCACTTTTCTTATGTAAAATACAGTACAGACCAAAAGTTTGGACACACCTTCTCATTCCAAGAGTTTTCTGTATTTTCATGACTATAAAAATTGTAGATTCACACTGAAGGCATCAAAACTATGAATTAACACGTGGAATTATATACTTAACAAAAAAGTGTGAAACAACTGAAAATATGTCTTATATTCTAGGTTCTTCAAAGTAGCCACCTTTTGCTTTGATTACTGCTTTGCACACTCTTGGCATTCTCTTGATGAGCTTCAAGAGGTAGTCACCTGAAATGGTCTTCCAACAGTCTTGAAGGAGTTCCACGAGATGCTTAGCACTTGTTGGCCCTTTTGCCTTCACTCTGCGGTCCAACTCACCCCAAACCATCTGGATTGGGTTCAGGTCTGGTGACTGTGGAGGCCAGGTCATCTGGCGTAGCACCCCATCACTCTCCTTCTTGGTCAAATAGCCCTTACACAGTCTGGAGGTGTGTTTGGGGTCATTGTCCTGTTGAAAAATAAATGATGGTCCAACTAAACGCAAACCGGATGGAATAGCATGCCGCTGCAAGATGCTGTGGTAGCCATGCTGGTTCAGTATTCCTTCAATTTTGAATAAATCCTCAACAATGTCACCAGCAAAGCACCCCCACACCATCACACCTCCTCCATGCTTCATGGTGGGAACCAGGCATGTAGAGTCCATTCGTTCACCTTTTCTGCGTCGCACAAAAACACGGTGGTTGGAACCAAAGATCTCAAATTTGGACTCATCAGACCAAAGCACAGATTTCCACAGGTCTAATGTCCATTCCTTGTGTTCTTTAGCCCAAACAAGTCTCTTCTGCTTGTTGCCTGTCCTTAGCAGTGGTTTCCTAGCAGTTATTTTACCATGAAGGCCTGCTGCACACAGTCTCCTCTTAACAGTTGTAGAGATGTGTCTGCTGCTAGCACTCTGTGTGGCATTGACCTGGTCTCTAATCTGAGCTGCTGTTCACCTGCGATTTCTGAGGCTGGTGACTCGGATGAACTTATCCTCCGCAGCAGAGGTGAATCTTGGTCTTCCTTTCCTGGGGCGGTCCTCATGTGAGCCAGTTTCTTTGTAGCGCTTGATGGTTTTGGCCACTGCACTTGGAGACACTTTCAAAGTTTTCCCAATTTTTCGGACTGACTGACCTTCATTTCTTAAAGTAATGATGGCCACTCATTTTTCTTTACTTAGCTGCTTTTTTCTTGCCATAATACAAAGTCTAACACTCCATTCGGTAGGACTATCAGCTATGTATCCACCTGACTTCTGAACAACACAACTGATGGTCCCATCCCCATTTATAAGGCAAGAAATCCCACTTATTAAACCTGATAGGGCACACCTGTGAAGTGAAAACCATTTCAGGTGACTACCTCTTGAAGCTCATCAAGAGAATACCAAGAGTGTGCAAGGCAGTAATCAAAGCAAAAGGTGGCTACTTTGAAGAACCTAGAATATAAGACATATTTTCAGTTGTTTCACACTTTTTTGTTAAGTATATAATTCCACATGTGTTAATTCATAGTTTTGATGCCTTCAGTGTGAATCTACAATTTTTATAGTCATGAAAATACAGAAAACTCTTGGAATGAGAAGGTGTGTCTAAACTTTTGGTCTGTACTGTATATTACACAGTTTAGCTTCTAAAACCTATACCATGGGATCCATGCCAAGCAGTTATGCACATAATGATGATGAATATTTGAATAGGAGTAAAATTATTTCTTACAAAAACAGCCAAGTGTAAGGTATTCTTTAAATGGAATCTGTTACCAGGTTTATAGCATGCTTCCCTCTCTTAGGGCAATACAAATTAGTGACAGACAACCTGACTATAGCGGTGTGTCACTTTCATCAATATGGTGTAGTGTGTGAACCAATAGTCCTTTCTCCACCCTCCAGCCACTGACTGAAGAAAGCCACTGAGCTATCTTCTTATTACTCTGCATAGAGAGAAAACAGTCGATGAGCAGCAGGTGAGAGGGGGAGCCTGAAGCTCATAAATATGGAAGACTCTAAAGCATGTGCACATTGCACATTGTTCAGAGGACTCCAGTCTTGCACAGTACTTGAATCATTCTACACTTGATAAACTCTGATTTTAACTGACAAACTGCTATAACCAGGGTACCTATCCCTACTGTATTATGCCATCACATAGGGCAGCAGATGACAGATATACTTTTAAACATTGATATTGTTATTATAGTAATGGAATGTTCAATCTTTAACATAATACAAGTGATCTTACTGAATATTTGAGTCATGGTTTATAAAATACAGCCATCTTACAAGAAGAAATTTGTTTAGTAGTTGATAAAACCACATAAAATAACCTTGGCAGAATTATTCATTGCATTGCATTATTTAAATTCTTCCCAAAAACATGTTTTATATCCAAGTGCACAAAAGGCCACATGTAATGAGAAACGTACTGACTACAAGGGACGTGGTTTATGCATAAATTATAAAGCACAAATTCTAATAGCACAAGAGTGCCTGAGGTGGGGAACAGACTGACTATATTTTTACAATGTGAAAAAATAAGCACAACCCCTTAAATGATGAAATAATGATCTGATTATTTCTCATGACTTATTAAAGCCTACATAAACTTTGGGTGTGGATTCTTGATGGGTGTGGATTCTTGACCTTGCAGAGAACATTTTATTGGTACATAAACGCAAAGGGAAGCTTGCACCATTGCCTGTGGCCCCTCTGGTCTCTACTGCCTGATTCCATGACCACACACAGGTTATGCCTGGAATTGGCCATCTAGCCAATTATTGGATGCATTTTGGCCAGTGATTGGCTGAGCTGGCATTTCCCATGTGCCCTGGATGTACAGACTAAGTGGGATGGGGGCAGTAACAGAATGGATACTGGTCAGGTGTTTAAAAGGATTGCCCAGGACTAGAAAAAAAAAATCAGATGATTTTCCAGGAATAGCAAAACGTTTGTTCATGGGCTGTGTTTGGGATTACAGCTCAACCACATTCAAGTGAATGAAGCTTTACTTTAATAACACAACTCACAGACAGATATAGCACTGTTTCTGGAAAACAGCAGTATTAGGCAAACACTTTACAAGAAAATTCCATTTGTAATGTTTGCAAAATCTGACCTAGGGTATGCCAGAGAAAAGGACATAATGGTATTTTCTAAAATCCACCAATTATCATGAGCTATTAACATTTCCAGGAAGGCAGTCTGGATGAATTACAATTTTGGAAAGCTGCTTCCCAGCGTGGGATACCAATTTATAAGAACAGATTCCATATGTCCATAGGAAATTAACATAGCTCAACACATGGGAAATGCTAAGCCATGTAGCACCCATGTGTTTTATCCGTACACAGTACCAGCACACCAGAAGGAGCAGCAGTAGCAGACATTTAATGACATCTCCATTCTTCTAAATTGTTTCTCCAGCATTGTCTCATACGGCATTTCCTTAGCAATATATTTACTTTTAAAAAAAGCTTTAAAGGAGAGCCTACCACTGAGGGGTCATTTTTAACCATTACCTCCCTCCCTTCCCCCAAAGAAAAATTAATGTTCTAAATATAACAATGAAAAAAAATTAATGAAAAAATAAAATTTAAAAAAATGTTTATAGGCTACATGCATGTTATGGAAATAGGCTGACACATCTCCAAAGTTGGCACCCAGCTTCCTTTTTGCCTGTTCTGTCATACCCAGTTCCATTTATTCCATACCCAAACCAATCATACATTACCCCCAACCTATTGCCCTATCTCACTACTTCTCTGTGCCTCAAAACTTCTTGAGCAACATGTCCTTCAACTATCCCATCTATCATCCAACTCACTCTTTGACCAGTTGCAATCTGGCTTCTGACTCTATCACTCCACTGAAACTGCCCTAACCAAAGATGTGAACTGTCAAATCCAAACTACTCTGTTCTTCTCCTTCTAGACCTTTCCTCTGCCTTTGGCATAGCTGATCACTCCCTCCTGTTACAAACTCTGTTATCCCTTAAAATCATAGACTTGGCCCTCTCCTGGATAGATTCCTACCTCATCAACCGCACATTTAGCATCTGCCACTCACACATCACCTCCTCTGTGTCTCACAAGCCTGCTGCCTCAAGGTAAGCTTTGATTCTGCTCTGCCCTTTAACCCCATAACTTTTTTTTATTTTTCCATTCACAGAGCCATATGAGGGCTTAATGTTTGCGGGACAAATTGTTCTTCATAATGGTACCATTTATTATTCTGTACAATGTACTGGGAAGCTGGAAAAAAATTCAAAATGGGGTGGAACTGGAGAAAAAAGTTTTTGCACTGTTTTGCATTTTTTTACGGAGTTCACTGTGTAGCCAAACTGACATGTCACCTCTATTCTATGTTTCGGTACGATTCTGGGGATACCAAATTCATATAATTTTAGTTACACTTTAACCCCTTAACAAAAATCCGAAACTTTTCCATATACATTTTTTCTTAAAGTCGCCATATTCTGACAACCGTAACGTTTTAATATTTCCATGTATGGAGATGCATAGGGCGTCTTTTTTTGCAGGCCCAGGTGTACTTTTTAGTTATACCATTTTGGGGAATGTCTATTGCTTTGATCACTTTTTATTAAAACTTTTATCAGAGGTGAAACAGCGAAAAAAACGGTGGTTAGGCACTTTTGACTTTTATTCCCGCTACGGTCTTCACCGTATGTAAAAATATTTTTATAAGTTTGTAGTTTGTTGTTTTCAGACACAGGAATACCTAATGTGCATGTGTTTCACTGTAAATTTTTACTTTAGTATGTATTCTAGGGAAAGGGGGTGAATTTTAATTATTTTTATTTTTTATATTGTTTTTAGGTTTTTTTAATATATTTTATTTATTAGACCCCTAGGGGTCTTGCACCCCAGGGGGTCGGATAACTAATTCAATGCATTACAATGCCAATGCAATGTAAAATACAGTCATTGTTATGTCTCTGCCTGTTCGGGTCTCGGCACCACCCTCTGCTCACACGCTGCGGCGTGTCCTCTGTTTGATTCTTTGCTTAGGATTCTGGATGCTTAGTCTGTATGCAGTCCTAGTTCCCTTGCTGTGTAATGGATTTCCAGCCACACCCGTGTTCTGAGCATTGTTTCTCTCTGGACCGCATAGAGTTAGTCTTTACCTTGCCTGTGTGATTGACAGCCCGTGTACCTATCAGGTCTGAAGCTGGGCCCAGACTTTCTATATACGGGATGTCACTTTCACAGCATGTTGTCAGTTATTGCACTGACTTTGCCTGCTTTCTTTGTACCTTTGATATTTACCTTGCTATTATCTTTGGCTTGCCTTGTGACTACTCTCTTGGATTTCTATTTGGTACCACTTTTGCTTCTCTGGTTGTGACCCCTGGCTTGTTTACCATTCTTCTATGTTGTTTGTCTTGTTCTGTGTGTCACTTTACTCAGTATAGGGCTGGTCTTCGAGTTGTCCTTTTACCGTTTAGGGTAAACTGAGGCAATAGGAAGGGACAGTGGCTGGGGTGAGATTAGGGCTCACTTGTCTCTGTCCTTCCTCCCAGACCCCTGCAGTAGTGTGAGGGTATTGCTACATCTGGCAAGACCCTAACAGTCATGCATAAAGCAGCCTGTCATACAAATGAATGCCATACAAGCCTATGCGCCTTCAATAGGCTCCTGGCAGTTATGGCAATTGTTCTGGATGTTGGCGATCCTACCAAAAATGGCAGTAGCAGCTGTGACCGAGATGCCAAGGGCCTTAATGCCAGCAATCAGTGCAGGCACTATTCGCGGGGAATATTGCTGGATCTCTGCCAAGATCCGGTAGCTCCTGAGTGGCCACCATATTTAAATACCCGACATCTGCTGTAGTACTACAGTGGATGTCAGGAAGGAGATAAACCACATATCAGAACCATTCCTTGAATCTGCTTTTTCCTCACCCCAGAGACTACAAAAATGCTAGACCATTTCCTCTTCATCTCCCACTTAGACTAGTATAAACAACCTTCTCTGTAGCCTCTCACCAGATGCTTTCGTTCCCATCCAATCCACCCTCAACTAAGCCATTTGCTTTATCCACCTCTCTCATAGTTTTTCGTCTGCCTCTCCCCTTTGTCAATCCCTTCACTGACTACCCATTTCCCAGCAAATAGAGTTTAAAATCTTAACACTGACAAGGCTATCCACAACCTGTCCCTTCCATAAATGTTTGACCTATTCTCCTACTACCTCTCCATGCGTAATCTCTGATTCTCCCAAGACCTCCTTTTTCACTCTGCTCTTATCCTCTCTTCACACAACCACTTCCAAAATTTCTCCTGTTCATCCCCTATACCCTGGAACTCGCTACCATGATGCACAACACCTCCTTTGCCCTTCCCTTGTAGATTGCAAAGCACTCAAGAACAGTGACTTCTATCCCATTGTGTCAGTTGGTCACTAAGGCTGGGTTCACATCTGCATCACAGTCTCCGCCACAGATTCCAACAAAAATTGGTGAAGATAAAAGTCCTGCACAGAGAACTTTTCTCTTCGCCAGTTTCAGTATGAAAACGGACGCGTGGTGAACCCCATTACAGTCTATGGGGTTTACGGGTAAACGGTGTGTTAGCAGACGGGCTCTCTGAACGATGGAGAGTCCAGTGCTAGTGTGAACCTAGCCTAAGTTAGTTTATTTTGTATTATGTACAGCACCATGAATTAATGGTGCTCTACAAGTTTGCTATATACAACACTCTTTTTGGCAGCACCACAGGGTCTAATAATAACTGTTTCATAGTAGCTGATAATATCAGGCAAATCTAGCAACAATGTCCACACAGAAATTAAGCCAGAACACATAGGATAGCTGTAGGGTTGTAGATGTAGAAGTCCAAAGGCCCCTCTACCACACAGTTGGTAACGGCCTTGACAGATTTGACCATATATTGGGCCACAGGACCGTTAAATTAGACCTCTGTCTGAATACCATTCTCCCCTCATAAGGCCCACATAGTGTCAATCAAACAGAAAAGATGCTCATGCTATTGTGACCTAAAGTAAATTATGTCCATAGAGTACTGTAAGTATGTAAATCCTCCTATTTCACAAATTTTTGATTACTAAAGAGAAAATAATAGCAGCACATTAGCTTACATTTGAAATGCCAATATATCTGAAACACAAAACCTACATGGTATCTCTCTAAGTTATACCCGATTTGCTGTCATTTGGATGTTGTTTGTTTTCTCTTGTTTGCAGCTGACATTCTGCCCATACTATTGTTTCTCATAATCCTGGAAACAAAAATAATGGTCACTGTAACTTGTGTACTGTATATGTATTTCTGTTAGGTAACATACATGTCAATTACCTATTTGCTTTATAGGCATACTAACAGTGGCGTAACTAGGAATGGCTGGGCCCCAAGGCGAACATTTGAACATTTTCAGACCCCAGAGTATAATGATCGGAGACCCAGGGTAGGATACAAACATAAAAAACAATGTTACTTACCTCTTCCTCGCTCCGGTGCACTCCCATGCGCTCTTCGGCCATCTTCAATGTTGGACCAGATCTCGCGTGATCTAGGCCGGCGTCGCGACGCATAATGACGTCGGCTGACGTCTGGGACGTCACCAAACAGGCCCGAAGCCTGCCGGAGAGTAGGAGAGGTGAGTTACAGTATTTTTTTATGTTCCCTCACAACCCCTGGGGCCCTGATCGTTATACTCCGGGGTCTGAAAAGACCCCAGAGTATAATGATAGCAGTGTTTGTGGGGTTCACAGTAGCGGTTGCCACAGGGCTCCAGGCCCCTTAACGTCCCAGGCCCTGTGGCAGCTGCTACCGCTACTACCCCGGGATTTAGGCCCCTACATACTAAGCTAAATGCACCAGAACATATTTTGCTACACATTTATTATAGGTTTTAGACACATTGCATCTAGTTACACAAAACACAAAAAGGGCATTGCTTATTGATAAAGGGGGCTTGATTTTTTTAGGATTCTCAATATGTGTTATCCTACTTGCATCCATAATAGCTTTCAGTGCAGCTCACAGCTGTTGCCATATGGTTGATATGCCTACAAGTTAAGCTTTGGCTGGGTCTCCAGCCAGTGAAGGCTCTGAGACATTGAGCCAGCCAGAGTGTTGCCCCATTCTTCAATCCTGAGCTGAGGCAGGGTATTTAAACTTTGCTTGAAGTTACTCATGTGCCTGCTATTGATTGTAGTTAGGTTTGTAAACTCTGAAGATACCTGCATATCTACCAGTTCCCTGGTTACTTATTTTGGCTTGTTTTTTGCTTAACGGTTTTCTTACATATTAGGATTTGTCTGTGAACTTCTGATCTCGACCAGGCTCAGACATGTTTATTCTGTTCTGATTTGGAATTTCCTGTGCTCTCCTGGTTTTGACCCTGCTTGTATGTTTACTGTCTGTTGTAGGTTTGCTGGCTTGGTCTTTGTCTGCAAGTATACCTATTTTTTTAACACTAACTTTGGTGTGGTAACCTGGACCCTGATTCTGCTGGCCTTGTGGCGGGACTTGGTGGAAACTTTAGGGGTGCCTCAGCTGGAGCAGTGTGAGATTTTAGGTAGCTTGTTTTGCTTACTAAATCTAATCTGTGAGTTCCAGCACTGTATTTGGAAAACTGATTAACCCATCCCCATCGGAGGAATTTTTCAATATGTTATTTACGGGCTTTGTTTTTACAGCGTTCACTCTGCAGCCAAAATGCCATGTCATCGGTATTGTATGTTTCAGTACGATTCCAAGGATACCAAATTTATATGGTTTTATTTACATTTTAACCCCTTAATAAAATCTAAAACTGCAAAAAAAATATTTTTTTTTCTAAGTCGCCATATTCTGACACCCGTAACTTTTAAATCCTTTCATGTACAGGGATGCATAGGGCGTCTTTTTGAGGGGCCAGGTGTACTTTTTAGTTATACCATTTTGGGGAATTGCTTTTGAATTTTTTCCCGCTACGGTGTTTACCGTACGGAAAAAATATTTTTATAGATTTGTAGACCAGGCATTTTCGGACACAGGGATACCTAATGTGTATGTGTTTCACAGTATTTAAGTATCCAACAGCTTGGATCATTACAAGGTCTTTCAGTTCTAGTGTGACAAACACGGTCATGGAGGTGGCTCATATGCTTCGTAAAAGTGAGATCACAAATGTCCATGCAAGCAACGCATGTTAAGCAAATCTGGAATGGTTGCCCGAAAAAAGGTGAAGAAGCCTCAACTTCAATATCATCATAAGAAATGTCAGCTCGAGTATGCAAAAAAAAGTGTGAAAAGTGGACAGTAGAAGAATGGAAATGGGTGATGAGAGATGAAATGGGAGTTAAGAGATGAAAGTCAATAGACTGGGTGCAAATGGGTCTGGAAGAAACAAGAGAAAAGGGGGCTAACAGATTGAGAAATGGAAGCAACTGTCAAGTTTGGCAGAGGAAGCCTGATGATATGGGGTTACTTCACAGCCAAAGTTGTTAGATACTTGACCAGGATCAATAGTGGTCTCAATGCTGAGCTACACACGTGGACAAAATTGTTAGTACCCCTTGTTTAATGGAAGAAAAACCCACAATGGTCACAGAAATAACTTGAATTTGACAAAACTGGAAATTGCCAAGCTACATGTTGACAAGCCACAAAGCTTCTGGGTGAATGTCCTATGGACAGATAAGACAAAAATTGAAATTTTTCCAAGGCACATCAGCTCTATGTTCACAGACGGAAAAATGAAGCATATCTTGAAAAGAACACTGTCCCTACTGTGAAACATGGAGGAGGCTCTGTTATGTTCTGGGGCTGCTTTGCTGCATCTGGCACAGGGTGTCTTGAATCTGTGCAGGGTACAATGAAATCTCAAGACTATCAAGGGATTCTAGAGAGAAATGTGCTGCTCAGTGTCAGAAAGCTTGGTCTCAGTCGCAGGTCATTGGCCTTACAACAGGATAATGATCCAAAACACACAGCTGAAAACACCCAAGAATGGCTAAGAGGAAAACATTGGACTATTCTGAAGTGGCCTTCTATGAGCCCTGACCTAAATCCTATTGAGCATCTTTAGAAGGAGCTGAAAGATGCCGTCTGGAAAAGGCACCCTTCAAACCCGAGACAACTGGAGCAGGTTGCTCATGAGGAGTGGGCCAAAATACCTGTTGAGAGGTACACAAGTCTCATACCTGTTGAGAGGTACAGAAGTCTCACTGACAGTTACAGGAATCGTTTGATTGCCTCAAAAGGTGGTGAAACAAAATATTAAGTTAAGGGTGCCATCATACCTGTCCAGGCCTGTTTCATGAGTTTTCTTTTTTAAAGAATTCTGTTGAAGCATGGTTGAAAAGCAATGTCTAACTTTCATTTCTGTGACCATTGTGGGTTTTTCTTTCATTAAACGAGGGGTACCAACAATTTTGTCCACGTGTGTATATGTGAGTTTCCTACAAGACGAGTTACTTCATACACTCAAGTACTATAGGTATGAAAAGGAGGACATAGTGTTCCACCAGAACAATGAACCAAAGCATATGAAGATTAGCGAAGAAATGGTTCAATGATAATGAAGTAGTGGTTCTGGATTGGCCCCCAGACCTCAATCCAATTGAACACTTGTGGGTAGAGTTGGAGAGAAAGTGTATTCATACCCAAGTTGACCAGTATGCTCCAACATTGGGAATGAGTAAAAGAGACCTGCTTGAATCTGATCGAGAGTATATCCAAAAGTATTCAGGCAGTGATGAAAAATGGTGGATTTTCAAAATAATCAAAATTTTAATTTAGATTTTTAGGAGCAAAACAGTAGCAATGTAGTTACATGACTTTCTGCTTCTGTTATAGCTATACGGAAAATGCCAGCGTTTCTGTAGGTATAATTGAAGTGCTGTGATTTGCAAAAACGCGACAATTTATGAAATCACAGCATTTCTGTTGCAGATATTTTTCTGCAATGTGTGGATGGGATTAGCAAAAATCCCATCCACTTTGCAGGTACTGTTTCTGCCAAAGGCCAAATTGCGGCATTTACACTACGTTGGGTCCCCAGTCTAAAGGATGTTAACATATGGCAAAAAAAACCCCAGTCTGACATAGTAAGTTCAATTAAATACTTTTATTAACAATTAACTTGATTAACTAGACTTTTATAATTATTGAACATAGGATCTGTAAAAAAAAACTGTAAAAATAAAGTAAAGTGACAAACTATAAAATACAGCAAAAAACAAAACAAAAAAATAAAATGGCAGTAACAATCAATAAGGCAGTAGCAACCCACAGCCTAGATATGCAGTAAAATATATAATTAGCTTACATGTGAAGTTCAAATATATTCTAGATTCATAATTATTAAAATAGATATCATATTCTTATAAAATGAACTCCATAACAATTTTATCTTAGCACAAACCGTGGTGGAAATGCATCATAGTTTTTTTCCTGCAGCGATTTTCACAAAACATTTGCAGAGTTTTCCTCTATATACTTTCTGATTCTATTATACCTATACCGCCATAACGTTTCCTTAGGTATAATTGACATGCTGCGATTTCCAAAAACACAATGGTTTTGGAAATCGCAACATTTCCGGTTATTTTTCTGCACTGTGTGGATGGGATTCGCTACACTTTGCAGGGACTGTTATACGCCGTGGTTTTTGCCATGTGGGGCTTCAGCCTAAAGTAGATTTCCCAACCATATCTGCTGAATGTTTGTTCCAAGCCTCAACTACTCTTTCAGTGAAATAATATCTCTCGACATTGCTTCTTTTCTTCCCCCCAAACTAATTTCGTATTTAGCTTTTTATTAAAACACTTCCCTTCTGAACCATATTTATAACTTTAACATACTTAAAAATTTTGATCGTGTCCCCCTTTCGCTTCTCTTCTTCGAGGCTATAGAGATAAAGTTCTTTAAGCCTCTCCAGATATGTTTCATGCTTCATATCCTATTTTATCTATGTCTTTTTTGTAGGCGGGGTCTCCAGAACTGGACACGGCATTCTAAATGTGGTCTCACCAAAGCTCTATACAGTGGGATCACTACCTCTCTCTTCCTACTAGTTATTCCTCTAGCTATACAGCCTAGCATCCTATTTACCTTTCTTGCTGCCTGGCTGCACTGTGCACTCATTTTGAGGCTGTCAGATTTTAGGAGGCTTAGAACTGCCAATACAATACTCAGATAGGGATGTATGATGGTTTGTGCAAAGTAACACAATTTTTCAATATACTTTCAGTTTAAAGTTTTCAAAGTTTCCTTTTCATAGTCATTCAATGGGAAAGTTCACTGTTTACTTACACAAGATAGAGATCTGCCCTGTTCATGCACTGGGTGGAAAATCTGATTTTTTTTGGGGGGAAGAGGGAATACAAAGTGGGAAGGACTTGCTGTGCTCTCAGCAGTCAAGTGTTGTTTGTGAATAGGTCACCGCAAATGTGACATCACCTGGGGACCTGTACACAGCAGCTGCCACTGTAAATGGAGGACTGGAGAGGCATTAGTATATTTTTTTTTTATTTTACTGGCCCCATTTGCAGAATTTATAAACTTTATTAAAAGGACTTGGACAACCCCAACAATACACCATTTTCTAAAAATAACATAAAAATGGACAGAACTGTATACTCATAACTTCAAGATCCTAAGCCCCGATATAAAATCTACAAAGACAGATTCACATGTGGCATAATTAGTGACATAGATTTGTTGTGCAAAATTAGGCTAAGGCCCCTCGTGGCGTTCCGCAGCAAAAAAGCGTTGCAGGAAAAACCACGGCAGAAACGCACTACAATTTTTCCCGCAGCACTTTGCACATAAAGTTTGCAGAGGTTTCCTCTGCTGACTTTCTGCTTCAATTATAACTATAAGGAAACCGCCGGCATTTCCGTAGGAATAATTGACATGCTGTGATTTTCAAAAACGTGGGCAGATTTTTTTCTGCAAACCACAACGGTTTTGGAAATTGCAGCGTGTCCACTGCATGTATTTTATTGCAAAGTGGGGATAGGATTCACTAGCTATGTGATTCGCTGGCCATGTGACGGACATTTTTGTAACGGGCATCACATGGCTTTTTTGAGTTCACAATGATTTCAATGTGTCTATTCACAGGTCCGTTTCTTCGCCTGACCATTTCTCATTGTCGTTAAAAAAAATAAATGACATGATCTATCTTTGTCCATTTTCACAGATCTGTTTTAACTGATGTAAAGCTAATCGACATCTGTATTACTTATGTAAATATGGATCAGTGGGTTGCATCAAGAAAAGAAAGATTAATGAAATGTACACCCGGCCATCAAAAATCGAATGAATTTCTTACAGTAAATTTGCAGTCACATCGCAGGTTTTTTTTGCCAAAAATAAGATTTACGGCTGAGGCCCCACATAGAAAAAAGCTGCTTTTCTTGTTGCATATTTTGGTGCGGTATTTTGAGCCAAACCCAGGAGTGTCCACAAAAGGAATGAGAGATAAAAAGGAAGCACTTACAGTATACTTCTTTACCTTTTCCTCAATCCACATCTGGCTTTGGCTCAAAAAAATGCAGCAAAAGCTGCAACAAAGCAGCTTTTCCACAATGTGGGACCTTAGCCAAAATCTGTAAACAGAAAATGCACTCTATATCCTTTATATTTTCTCTCCTTTTGTGACCCATTACTGATTTTGGCTAAAAACAGTAAGGCTAAGGCCCCACGTAGGGAGCCACAACGAAAAAGCGCTGTGGGAAAAACTTCAATTATTCCTATAGGGAAACCACTGGCATTTCCGTAGGTATAATTGGCATGCTGTGGTTTCCAAAAAGGCGACGGTTTTGGAAACTGCAGAGTTCTGCTGTGCATATTTTTCTGCAATGTGTGGATTGGATTCGCTAGAACCCCATTCACTTTGCAGGGACTGTAAAATACCATGGTTTTTGCCACGGCGTTTACACCACATGTAAGATAGATGCAAAAACTGCATCAATGCCAAACCATAAATAAGACCTTATGGCTGAGGCCCCATGTTGCGGAAACGCAGCTTTATTTGTTGCAGATTTTGCTGCAGTTTTTTGAGCCAAAGTCAGGAGTGGATTAAGCAGAGGGTAGAAGTATAAGAACTTCCTATATATTTTACATTCCTTTTGTAGTCAGTCTTGGCTTTGGCTCAAAAAACCGCAGCTAAATTTGCAACAAAAAAAGCTACATTTCTGCAACGTGAGGCCTTGGCCTATGATTGTTTTTCAACAAACTAATAACTTTTCAATCAATTATCTAAGGTTGCTTTATCAGTAGGAATTTTTATATGTAAAATAACAGATTCAAGTAAAAATCAAAAACCAAAATACCACATTTTGTACATTTACTCGATTAAACATTGGAAATGTCACTCAATGTTACTATAAATCTACGTCTAAAAAGGTTTGAAGTTCAGCCTTTCCTGTAAAACTGGGTGAATCACAATGAAGGTCACTTGTACTAGACACAGTGTCCTATATGCCCCAAGAATTTCTTAAAATATTTATGAAGTCTTCATCGGACATGATGCCAAAGCTTAGTCCTTCATAATAATCTTCAAATTCACTGTAGGATACTTCCCGAGGATTACTGCAAGCATTCTCTAATGTTTCCAAAAAAGCAGATTTGATTTCCTCCTCTGATGAGGAACCTAAAAAAGGAGAAAACACAACTGGAACTTTCCTTTACAACTGTTCATATGAGAATGATGTTGCATAATACAAATGGCAGTGTTCTTTTACTCCAGGTCTCATGGGCCATAAAAAGGCTTACAGGCATCCAAAGCATATGCAAATCACTTCCAATTAAATGTAATTAGTAATGAGTTTATGCAAATTGGATACATGCAGGGAGATGTTAAAAACTTGGCCTCCGTGGTACCCCAGGGACTTGGAGCTAAAACACATTGGTATATGGATTGACATGCTTGCGAATGAGCATTCACAGAGGTTTCTTGAAGGCACAATAAAGAAGTAACACCATATGTCTAATATAATGCTAACACGCTGGATTTTGTTTTTACAACACAGAATTTGGAGGACAGGGAGGTAATTTATCATTAATTATTCACATGTATGAATCAGACTGAAATTCTTTCAAAGCAATGTAAAAAGCTATTTTTACTAATGAGTGGGAATACTTGAGCTCTCAGACTTCATGACTATCACCAGTGACAAGTTGGATTTACAAACTGTGTTACATGGAGGCAAGCGTTTTTTTTTTTTTCAACAGGGCAACCCTGCTCAGTGCTATTCTCTTCAAAATCCATCACAAATACCACTTTTTACTTTCCCCTGTTTTTTTCCATACACATCATTCCCCTTTGTTCCATATCATTCATGTTCTTTTCTTTCATAACTTGGATTCTTTATTTTATTATAGTCATATCATTAAACTTTGGTGGGAATTTATCAAGCACTCCATAATTCTGGCATAAAAAGATGAAAAAATAGGACTGGTAACCCTTAGAACTTACTGTATTTGTGCAAATAATTTCCAAAATGTTCCATTTTTACACCACTTACTCCACTTTTGATAAGTGAATGGAAACGCGGGAGTGCTTAACCTATCTTACTATACACCAGATTTATCAAAAGCAACTTTATAAAAAGTCTCAAAAATCGTCACAATCTCACTCCAGTAAGGTTATGGTGTAGAATTTGGAATAAGTCAGGAGAAAAGTATTACACCAATTTTTATCAAACATCTTGCAAGATTTGATATATTTTATGTAAATTATACTAATGCACACTCCAGTAAAACTGACTTTAACCCCCTCCACCATAATAGTACACAGCGGAGACCCAGCAGTAATGCCATGATCAGAGTCCACTCTGATTGTGGCATTAGCCCTTTAAAAAAGCCTCAATGCCACAAAAACACCTATAGTTCCCTACGTCACCAATAGGGAACTATAGGTGTGGCAATTTTGCCTATTGTAATTTCAACTCAAAAGCCAGATACTGTATTTAAAGTTTGAAGGTTTAGTAGGTTTGAAGTAAAACAATTTATCAGTTGTGACTTGTGGCTTTTTCTATATTGGGAAGACAGTTATGTGTCTTTATGTCAGATTTTGAGAACATTTTAAGTGAATTTCATCTGGGGAAGGGTTGCCTAGGTTAATCCATCATGGTGGTAATGCAAAAGTGCTCTGTTTTGCAGGTATAGAACATGTCCTGATGATGCAATATTGTGGGGATAGGTATAAATTATTATAACAAAAAAAAGCCAGATGGATCTTGAAGGCAGATACCTTGGGTCCACCGGGCTTAAATGATAAAAATTATATGAGTGAGTTATTTTAAAAAAAAACAAAACAAAAAAAAACAAAACATTTTTCTGAATCCCCTTTTTTTCCCTCCATTCCTGTAACATCTTTTTCCTATTCAACATGTAATGATAGGTAAAATATTCAGGATTATGAATCTGTTATATAAAAGATCTGGGTTCTGCTGGTTACAACTAAAAATGTCCAATCTAGGATAATTTGCGTTTGTCTATATAACACTGAACATGTTAGGAGGTTCCTCCTGTGCTATGAATCACTGTTCAATTGATTTGTATTTTGATATTCCTATTACTCTTGATATTTTCCCTTTACAAGTAAATATCTAAAAATCCCTGGCACCCGACACTTTAAGTATGTATTAAGCGTGACGGAAATATATGACATGTCAACACTCTACACCATTGATTTGGTGATTTGGGATATGTTGTACTAAGTGCCTGTACTTTGCTTGTGCCTCTCTCCATTTGCTGCTGTTTTTATGTCCATTGGAATAAAGCTGGAAGATTTTATTGCCCATTGGTGAGTGCCTCCACTTTTTTTGCTCTATTATATTGCACCATTGTTGTGCAAGTCTGTATTAGGCTGGGGCCCCACGCTGCGAAAACAGTGTTTTAGCTGTGACAGAAACTCTGCGGCAAAAAATGCTGCGTTTTACATTACCTGCAAAGTGGATGGGATTCTATCTAATCCCATCTACACATTGCAGAAAAAAATCTGCCCGCGTTTTTGAAAATCGCAGCATGTCAATTATACCTACAGAAACGCTGGCGTTTTCTGTAGAGGTATAAATAGGGGCAGAAATTCAGCAGGGTTTACTTTCTGTGAAAAAAACATGATGCGTTTCCACTGTGGTCTTTTCTGCAGCTTTTTTTTGGCTGTGGCTCGCTATGTGGGGCTTTAGCCTAATGGACTTTTCATGTGCTGCTTTAAAGAGAAAGTGGATTATAACTCCAGGATTACCAGCTGTGTCGTTCTACTTTCTCTGGATGGTTGTTATTGGTGATCATAATCTTTATACATCTTTATTTAACATACTATAAAATACATAAATATTAGATATGAATAGAAAGACACCCAACAAATACAATCCTGGGTACATAAGTACATCAATGTATCAAATGAGACAGAAAGCTCATATCATATATAGTGTTCCCTGTACAGTACTTTAAACACACCAATTACATCTCCTTCATAAGAGCAACTAAATGGCTCCATCTGCTAGAATCCCCACATTATCATACCTAGAGAACATACTGCAAGAAATACAGACCATACATGTCTAACATTTATGTATTTCATAGTTAAATAAAGATGTATAAAATTTTTGCCTGTTTGATTCCAGCCTAATGGTGATCTGTATAACATATCTTCAATAAAACAAAATAATTTTTTTAGACTACACACATCTTATAGTCCTAGTCTAAAAAACACTTTGTAGCCTGAAATTACACAGAACAACAGCTTGAGCTCAGTAAATTGTTTTTCCATGGATATTTGTAAATGCTACAGTGTTTTTACTGAACTGTGGAATGTAGACTTGGTTATTGTTTAAGCGGTAAGACTGCGGAGCACATGTAGTCATTTTCTGCCAATGCAGAATGACCAAATAGGAAAGCATTGTTGCCCTCTGTTTTAGAAGTCAACTCACCTGCCAACACTTGTGGATGTTTTTTGGCACAGTAAAACTTTTGAATGTCTACCATTGAAACCACACCAGTTTTATTTGGATCCAGTTTCATAAAAGCCTGAGAAAATAGAAGACAAGCTAAAACAAACTATAAAAATTATATTCCATAACTCAAAGCTAAAATGATACACATGTTGCAGTTAAAGTGGTATTACCATCATGTAATGCAATGGTATATTTCTAGAATATTCTATCATTTTAAAATCAAAGCAGGTACAACCTCTGGGACCCCCACCAGAGGACACATTGTTGGATTAGCTCAGTGCCACCTTCATTGTTCATCTGCTTGCACAGTGATGCCCTGATCACTTGTGTTCCTCCATACAGTCTCCTGCTTCTCCTATGTGTTTACAATGTTTAGTGATCTTGTGTACATACTGTATATGTCCTTCTTTATGATGCCAGTGATTAGTAGCACAAAATGACCATCTCTGACAAAAAAAAAAATGCATTACTTAAAATTCCCAACATTTATTTTCAAAACTGGTCACCATTTATCTCAGGATAACTTCAGCCAAGAGGAAAAGTAAGGACGGACAAATCTGCACTCTACTGACACTCCTACCTCAATGTTAGCAGGAAGATATTGATAGATACAACATGGTTGTTTAGTGGAAGGACATAGTATTCATTATCATTACAAAATGTACAGATGTTCTGTAATCTGGCTAGTAAATAACCTAAAATATCAATACATGGAATGCTTAAGGCTAGTAATAACATTCATTTACTGTATGAACTTATACGGTTTAGATTAAAAGATGTCTTGCTTCACTGCCAGCCTGCGATGAAGTATTATTTGTTAATGCAAAACACATAAAACACAAGATTAGCAATCCATATTTACGTAAAACGCAATACAATACTCTACAGTTCTCTGAAGTGTGTAATCATGTTGTCTAATAAGGTTGAGACATAAAGTGTGATCATTCACATAGAAAATACTCTGGAAAATGAAAGCACAAAAGTGTAAATTGTAAAGCAAAATAACCTTTCGAACAAACAATTTTCTGTGCTCATTCATTTCTCCAGTAACAGCCCGGATGAAGGTTCTGTAGTCTACTCTTCCCTCTCTATTTTCCTCCAGAATCAGCCACAAGGATTCAAATACCTGAGGAAATACAACACACTTCATTTCAGTATTGAATCTGAATACATTATATCCTTAAGGGATTTTCCCAACTTATCCTATATTAGAAAGTTGCAGATCAGCGGAGGTCCAACTGCTGGAACCCCACTGATCACACAGGGGTATTTTGCCAAATACCCCTGTGTGATAAGTGGGTTGGATAGACACCCCCCATTTCACTCATTTCAATGGGACAACTTGCTTGGCTGTCTCCACTGGTCCCATAGAAATTAATGCAGTGGGGGCACAGCTTTCCGACTATCACTGCATTCACCCCCATTAAGTTACTGTGGTGGGCAAACCCACTCCTTTCACAAGCAAGTTGAACAAAGAAAGAAGAGACAAAAGGAGAGAGGTCCCTGACCATTATAGCTTGATGTAGCTAATAGGCAGTGCTGGTTAAGGAACAGCGATAAAAACACCACACAGTTCATTTGCATAAACAATTACAAATTTTTATTTCTGCAAACGGACATAGTACTGAGCCACAAGAAAGGTGTGTTTAAAGGGAGTCTGTCAGCAGTAAATTTATGATAGAGGTGATTCTACAGTCTCCAAATATACCTCTGTAATTCAGCTATTCAGCTATTTTAATGTAAACTGCCATTATATTAATGTGCAACGGAATGGAAAAGTGCTTTACACTGTAATATAGAGCTTAGGCTAAAGCCTGGGCAAGCTAAGGCACACCTCAAAGCATTTCCCCTCATTTACATATTAATAACCCAATGATTTACATGAAAGTGCAGCTCCAAAGCTGTATAACAGAGGCATATTTGGAAACTGTAGAATCATCACTACAAGATCATGTGATTAGACTCACTTTAAATAGCTTTTCTACTCCCTTACGCTAGGTTCACACTAGCGTAAGTCTCATTCTGTCAGTCCAGCAGCAAACAATGGCTACAATACAAATAGTTTTATTCATGTGAATCCCAGCTATCTGCATGTTCTGACAGTGTAATAGGGACTGTTCTGGAGACACACTACCTTTAGTTCATTTCTGGATCATTTCAGCTAATAGAGGGAATGTTTATGGCACCAGAAGTGTATTAAGGAACTGATGTATGTGCCCACAAATGATAGCTATGTAAATACTAAAAATTAAATGTCACTTGGTTACATAGCACATACTAAGAAGTGTGTGCTATATAATACATCACTTTTGTACTACAGCAAAGTAGCCAGAGGTGCCTGTTAGAGAAATCAATAAATGGCAAATGTATTATAGATTACAAATTAGATTTGGCACATAAGTATTTCAGCCAGACAGTATCCCTTTGGGCATAACTCTTTTAATGGCCATTTCCATTTCTGATTGTCTTTTTAAGCTTAAGCAAAACTAAATCAATATCAAAAACCAAAAAAACTCATTTTATACAGTAAAACATTTGTATTTTGTAGGAAATCTCTTTGTTGCTTAAGCGCCTCTGTAAAGAGATGGGTAACAAGTGCACAAAGATGGGAAACAAATGCAGAAAATATGTGTAGAAATCTGCAGAATTGTTAGAAAACTTGTGCAAAGTGATACAACTCCATGCATCTGATCATTGCTAGAGATATATGCAGACATGTCAACACATCAGCTTTCAGGCTCCCCTCACCCAGTCTACATACACTTTCACCAGGATGCCGGGTTATTTGTATTCACTGACGTCACCTCAGTGTAGTGAATATTAATGAGGATTTAAAGTTTTATTCCATGTATTTTTTTTATTAGGTGGGAACTGAGCTGGGCTTTAACCCAGGATACGCCTAATGATGATGCATCAAAAGTACTGGCTGAGCCACTGCCTTGACCACTCTCTTTGGGAGGTTTTTCTCTTAGTAAACTTCATCATTGTATGCTTACTATTACTAAAATAAAACCCCTCCATTAAGAGAGATAGAACCAGTGGCTGAAGCAATAGAGTGACTGCCTTATATGTATCATCATTAGATGTGTTTGTGGGTTCAAAACCCCAATCACATCTAATGAAAAAAATAGAGAGTAAAGCTCCAAAGAACTGACAGTAATTAGTTGTAAATGAGATTATATAATTATATATATATATATATATACATACACATACACACGCCCTTAAACTTTTGCCGTGAACTGCTATTTGATTCTGTGAAGGGCTCTCCCAGTTTGAAGTCTCTGTATATGTACAGTGGGAAGAAATCATTTCTCATAAAGTGGATGTTAGCTTCAAATTATTTTTATATTGATCATTATTTTGTGAAAAAGGTAAGCTGCAGTAATAGTGACAGCTTGGTAAAACATAAACTAAAAATGTTATCCATGGCAGTGATTCTAAAAACATTGAGACAGGCTTCAATAATGAGATGCCCCCTAGTTTTTGGTGAGGTGCAGCTGAGGAGGCATTTCTGATAGACTATCAGCTGCACAGAGTATATTTACATGCAATAGTGTATATTTACATGCTCTAGACCTGCAAGCAAGTTTTTGGATAATGGACATATTGCAATAATATTATAAGTATCACTGTAAATAGTTCAGCTTAATATTCTGTCCTATACAAATGCTTCAAATTATGTCTACAGCTCTACAATGCTAATAGTCAAAACTGCACAATAAGGTTGTGCCATTTGTGGAACTTCAATCTTGCTGTACTCATGAACAGAGTCCTAACCCCACCTTCCCTAGAGACAGTTACTGACTGCCTTATACACAGCTCCCTATCAATCACCATTAGAATTGGCTAGTAAAATATTATATGAATAATATTATCATTCTTTTTATTATACATATTTGTATTATTATATTATAATTAAAATACATATAAATACTTCAAGGGAATGTCTGCATTAAAAATATATTTAAATAACCTATTAAAAATTCTAAACTGCAATAGATGGTGTGGTTAGCACTCTGCTCAAGAATATGGCTAGACTCAAGCTATGAGCCAAGTGGATTATTCGAGCAGTGCTAGTAGTCAAATGAAACAGCAATTTATTTTGCTGTCTTTGCTGCTAGTAGTAAGGGCCTGTAGCTGTAATATGCTGTTCTTACAGGACAGCACATTAAAACTAACAGATCCACTTTAAATGTATTAAGATAATTGAGGCAATGTTTAATGTTGGCTATTGACAAATAACAGACAATGGGGTATTCTCATGAACATAACCATACTTAGATTCATAGACAATTATAAGTTAAACATTTTTGCAAATATAAATAATTAAAAAATTTGTAGAATTTTAAAGGGAGTCTATCACCTTCCACAACCCCTTCAAGCTGCCACCATAGTGCTGTAGATGTGGCATGCTTACAATGGGAAACGCTAGTCCCACTGCTGCGACATCATCATCATGTGGTTGGTGAAGTCTTGTCCATGTGCAGTATACGCCACGAAATCTCACACATGCATAGCCACATATGAGCTATATGCTCTATATGCCGAACAATGTGCATGCACGAGATTTAACTGAGCAGGTGATGACATCACAGCAGTGGGACAATCATTTCCCACTGGCCAGGGAGTGGCGCAAAACTGTACAGGGGCATGTTTTCAACAGAGAAAGCTCTGGGTGATCTCAGGGAACGCACCCTGTGCTCCGAGTACCTAATTTGCATAATGAAGAAAACGCCTGTTTTTCGGCATCCATGGGACTGTGAAACATAATGAAGGTATGATATCTAAGCATGTCACATCACCTACAGCACTATGGTGGCAGCTTGAAGGGGTTGTGGAGGGTGATCCCTTTAAAACTCTACAAAATTTTGCCGCAACGTGGGGCCTTAGCCTAAAAGTTGTTTTTTTCAAAATTGCACTTTGACCCAAAAAGATATGCTCACTTACACGTTACAGCTTCTACAACACCATATAGGTGGTTTATTAGAGGTTTTGGTTATGGTAGGCTCCCTTTAAGTTTATGTTCGCACCAGGTAATGCCGCCAAGTTTGGCACACATGCTGGCTGCAAAGATCTGACCTACACCACAAGGGGCCACACATTACGTATAAACCTCTTAGCAAAAAAAGAATGTTTTTTTTTTTTTTGTGGGGGGGGGGGGTAACTGTAAAGAAAAGCATAGCTTACACACCCAGCCAATGCCAAAAAACAGTCTCTGGGCATTTGTCTATAGGGGTTTATTGATCTGCTCACCATATAACATGAATGGATACAACAAATGTGGTGTAAATATAGCCTTTATACAGTATGTAACATTAGAGGACTGGGTTAATTGTATATAATGTACAATATATTGTCAGTACAACATTTTTCAGCTATTTTGGAAACTTATACCTGCTTAAGGGATTACTGTAGGTTAATGCTTCTTCTACCCAAAGACAGCATTATTTAATTGAGATTGAAGAATTTATATTCAATACAGTATTGTATATAAAATGAAATTGTTCCCCGTTGCATAAATAGAGATGTTGTTGTTGCTACAAATCATTTTACTGTTGACATTTTTGTGCAGCAACTGGTATCATATTCTGTGTATGTTGTATTGATTGTTATATATTTTAGATACAAAAGTATTATATTCCCCTCTACATCCGGAAAGATCAGTATCATACTGAATTAATGGCCGCTGTGGAAGGAGTTATATATACACTAAGTTAAATGGCTAGTACAAATATAATCTAAATACACAAAAATACTGATAATAATCTATTAAAGAATTCTAAGTTAATATAGGCGGATCCCTATTCAGGACCCTCATCTATTAGCAACAACAGAGAGTGGGTGAAAAAGCATCTCTCTCTTTGGAGCACTTGTCATGTCTGTACAATGTAAGGATAGCACACTGAAAGGAAAAGGAATTTCATTTCTTCAGCCAGATTCTCCCACACATTACAGCTGATCACTGGGGGATCCCAGAAGAGACATCCCTGATTCAATTTTAAATACAGGGCAGGGCCCTTTAAATAAATGTCAGATCACATTGCTGTCTCTGGTCTTTTAAGTAAGATTCAGGATTATGAATCAATAGTAGACTTTTTGCCAAATAAAGGGTCACTCTGTTTCAAAACCAGAGTTACTTTCCTTTTTTTTTAATTGTTTTATTGAGCTCACAATGTAGTACATTGTATACATCAACAAAGAATACAAGGCATATTTTGGACATAATACGACTCTTCCAATAACTACCAATGAGTAATTGTGAAGCACAACAAATTCAATGAAACTATATCTGTAAGGTAAATCACAGAGGAAGGTGAAGTTTCTAACCCTATAGAGCTCACCATGTTCTAGTGTATCTAGTGTACGTAATTATACAATGTAATACAGTACCTGTGCAGTACAATGCAATACCGACACACCTACCTTCTTGGGTACATCCAAGTGGTATGTGTGAAGAGCCTGCTTAAAATCTTCTTTCCCAAAATATCCACTGCCACTTTTGTCAAGTTGTCTGAAGTATTTTCCTAATCCTGTTATAGTTCTTACTGCTCTCTTCTTCAGCTTTTCCTTCATGACATCTACAAAAGTTAAAATAACTCAAAGGGGCTAAAAACTGATTTTTATACTGTATACAAATGAACAGCACAAAACTGCACAAGGAAGACGTGGAAATCCCTATAACATGTTAATGTGGCAGCTGACCGGAACAGAAAATGATAACTTCTATAATTAACTTAATGGAGGTCAGAGAAAAATTAATTACTACCCACCTTGCACTGCCAAAAGAATGTTCTCTTCATCATTCCACTGAACGCCTAGGTCCCATTTGTTTCCCTCACAAATGGCCCTAAAAAAACAGATTTCCATGAAACTTTCCATTCTGTGTCACAAAGGAAAGGCAATAAATGCAATTTATATCATTTTTTCCTTTCTGTTGCTGATATAGCGCTAACATATTCCACAGCACTGTCCATGCTGCGATAATAGATCAGTCGCTGTCCCCAAACACATAATACACATAATATTCCTAATGACACACACATGATACACCAGCGTTTCTCAACTTATTCAATCTAAGTACCCCCTAGTGACAAAAGATTCCAACTGAGCACCAGTAAGGAAGCGACCAGCTAGAAATGTTTTGACGGGAAGAATAGCATAGCATGTGTACTACAATCTAACCCCAATAAACCCAACAAGTCAGTGGGATTTGTTCACGGGACACTGTTGTTGTCTGCCAAGTAACGGATCTGGCACTGAATCATGGTTTCTGGCATGAAGTGGAGAACCTAAAGCAACATGACTAGTGCACTAAGCAACATTTTTTCCACATGTCCCCTGTGTTTTATAAAACACAAAGAACATGACATATGACACTGTTAAGCAGATCCCAAAATGAATACAGCTGCTTCTGGCCCAGTCAACTGCAGTAACAGATGATCAGTGTGGAGTCCAGGTGCTGGTGGCATATATCAATGGCCTATCCCATGGACAGATTATCAGTATAAAAATGCTGCTGAGGCCCAGAAAACCCATATAAGCTACTCAACTCTCCCTGTTCTTCTCTCTGTGGCAGTTCATGTGGAGAAGAAGGAAGTGTAGTAACAGGGAAGTGAAGTTTGTGGGGCATGTGGGAGATTTTCTAGTTCTTCTGGGAGTTGTTCTGACAGTCTGGGAGGGTTGGTTTGTATGACTATTGTAAAGGGAAGTGCTTACCACAAACATTTATATATATATATATATATATATATATATATATATATTCAATCATTCCATTCAGAACTCCTGAGAGAGCTATTGTCTGCAGGCTACAAAACCTGTTTTCTAACAGACATCCCGCATGGGCCAGGAAGGCTTTTGTTATGCTAATGAGACCCGCATGGTGATGTTAATCAGCTTCCTTTGTTCAAAGAGAGTTACCCGGAGCAGATGGGGGAGGTAGGTCATTACCCCTAGGCCAAGGATCGATTTTAAGTGTTAGAGCGCCATCCCAAGACTCATAAGAAGTATTGCATCTAAACTTATATTACAATACCAAGAGCCTGATTGGAGTGACAACATCTAGGTGGGCGGAGTTGTGGGCCATATATATAATGGGCCAAAAGCCCTCTCTCTCGCTCTTCATCCTCTCTCTTCACCACCAGCCCTTGGGAGATGGATTGACCAGCTTCACCTAGACAAGCTCCATATACCACCAGGGCATGCATAATAAGGCTTAAGTATAACTTTCTCTCTCTATCCATCTATCCACCCATCATCCATCTATTATCTATCTATCTATCTATCTATCTATCTATCCATTTATCTATCAGTCACCCTCTATTAATCTGTATTACTACTGCTGTGTTCCTTACAGAAAGGGTCAGTTAGTAAATTGTCCAGGGGTTGTATGTGTGTGGTTGTATGTGTGTGTGTATGTAGCGATATCTGTAGGTTTTTAATTGGGTTCTGTACTTATTGTATTGCACTGTGTTAATACTGTTTTGTATTATTCTATAACCTAGTTCCATCATAATAATAATAAACGTATTTTATGATTAATATTGTGGGGTAAATTATCGTACATGCAAACCAGTCAAGGAAACAGATAAGTAGATATACCTAAGGAGAAAGGAGGGAAACTGAGAATATTAATACTCACCCCTTAACATAATGGCGAGCCGGCCCGTACTGTTTTAATATTTTTGCGTGTTGTCTTCTGGCAAAACTGTGTTATACCGTGAACTATCAAGTGGAGGGGCGTGGACAGGTAACATTGGTACACAGTGAAGTGTTGCGTTACGCTGTATGCCCAGATTGAAGTTTGCACGGCTAACCCAGTTTGCTTAAAGCTTCACTTAAAATAATTAATAACAGTGAACCTATTGTTTATTTGTATTTATCTGAAGGTATTAACAATTGTCTGTTTCCTCCACAAGCAACTCGCTGGGAGACTGAGAAATCCATTTGTGCCTCTGTAATATCAAAGTCAAGGTTCTTCAGGAGAAGTCCAGCTGGTCGGGAAAAGGCTTTCTGGCACGAAAAGGATACTTTTTCAAGCAGCAAAGTAGGAGGACAACGGTGACCAAGATGACAGCAGGAAAAGTAAGTATGGATTTCTCAACATTAAAACACCTAGCTAAACACAGTACATTCAACCCAGTACCACCCACAACCTATAAATCAGGAGAAATGTTGTGGTCTGCTTTGCTGAATCAGGCCTATGCTCATGATAAAAACTGTATTAGTAAACGGACAGTTTTTAACAAAACTTCCAAAAGATTACAAATGTTAACAAAACTAGTGTTTACTTTTGAGGATACAATCTGGAAGCCAGAGCATGCTGAGATCCTAGCAAACATGAAAGGGACAGTGGAGCGAGCTAACAATGCAAACTCCCACTGTCATTGTTGTGTAGACAATCTCAAGCAGATTCACATGTTAGAAACTCAATTGAAAGATGAGGCACTTTGTATAATTGAGAGAGGAAAGGAGATTTGTGTGTTGGAATCCAAACTCTCTGACAAAGAGAATTATTATTCTGACATGGACAAAGAACTCCTTCGATTATACACTGAGAACAATCAGTTTAGAAGTAAAATTACTTCCACAGAAGCAATCTTAATGACACTAAGAGAGGATCAAGCGGCAAAGTCGCAAATCATTGCGAATTTGCAGCAGATCATCTCTGACTTGTCACGGCCTAGTACTAACAGCACGGTACCCTTGCCAACTAAACAGATTTGTGTCTCAGGAATGGCACAGGAGGGGACTGGGGCGATCAGACCCACGGCTTCTGCGGATCAGAGATCCAATAGTCCATTTTGTGATACTAGGACTCCAGTGGAGCGTGCACTACAATTCTCTCCAACACCTTTGGAGAGGAGAGACAGCGGACGCCTCCATGGACAGGACTCAAATTGGGGACTAAGTAGTGGATGGGAAACTGTACATACGGCTTCCAACCTACCTACACGTCCTGAAAGGTCAGTGGAATTTTATCCTAGCCATAACAACATGGAAAAGATAAATTTCCTGTTACGGATCTGCAAAGAGATCCCTAAGTATGACCCTAATACAGATCCATTTACAGCTTGTGATATGTTTGAAGGACATTGCAGGAAATATTCTGTGCCTCCAGAATATCGTATGGAGCTGTTTAAATTGTGGTTGCCTACACACCTCAACCAAAGGTATGAGGCAACAGAGAGAACAAGTCCCAAGAATGGCCTATTTTATGATGAGGAAGAACGCCTTTCAATACTCATGAAACTGGCAACAGGACATTGGGATGTTACTCCAGAAATCCTGACAAAATTCAAACCCACCTTACAGGACGAACCTTCGTCCCTCTGTGGTCGGTTTGAAGCAATGTACAGGAGGATCACAAAGGATCAAGGTATAGGAGTCCCACAAGGCATGATTCGCATGTTTGTGTACAAATTCCCATACCTTGACACCGCAATTAGGCTAAGGGCAGCAAGGGAACCAACGCTCACTGATGCAGCCATGATTATTGAACAGTATAGACAAGATCTACTGCGCAATAAAAAGTCTGTGAAAATCAGGGAGCGTGGAAAGGTCCATGTCAAATCACAAGATGAACGTGATCACCACACTAAGCCACACATGTCTGTCTACCCCACAGCTCCTCCAGCAGAAAAGATGGGAGACATACGATGCTTTCTGTGTTTACAGGTTGGACACATTAAAAGAAACTGCCCTCAAGTAGTTCGCAATCGTACAAACCCAGAGAAAAATGGCAATAATAATGGTTTCAAGATGAAGCCTAATTACGCCAAACAAGTTGGGAAACAGACAGATAGCAATCAGGGACATTTGCCAGAACAGGCACTGAAACGTGTGGCACTTGTAAATGCCCCTGATAGACCAGAGGATAGAACATTAGGTGTAGAACATCATAAGTCTGCACAGAATGTTGAAACTCAGCAACCACAAGTGGCAGTACGTACCTCAGAGGTACCTACTGAGAATCTGGTGCAGATTGACTGACGGTCAGGGATCCCTAAAGATCTGGCTCCAATATGTCACATCATACTGGATTCTTCAGGGAGACCCCACATTAAAGCCAGAATAAAAGACCACGATACCAAGATCATGCTCGACACTGGAGCAGAAATTTCTATTACCAATGTCAAACATGATCTACACCCCAACAGCCCTCAGTGTATGGTGATCGGATTTGATCACCAACAAGGGGGGGTGAGAGCCCACAGGATAGATGAAGTTCTAGTTGAGCTTGACAGAAATAGGACCTTGAAGATCCCAATGTGGTATTACCCTGGTACTGATATCATCGGTACCGATGTAATGACACAAAATGGATGGATAATCGATTTGGAAAACTGTATTGTTTGGAGGGGTCCAAGACGATCAAAGGTGTATGTCATACAGCACCAATGTCTGGGACCACCCCTACCAGCAATTGAGAATTCTTCCAATGTGCTGGAACACAAATGGCCAGAGGTCTCACACAACATAGACCTTGAACCTATTGTGTTCGAATATCCAGACTTGTGGGCTCAAAGCAAAAATGATTGTGGAAGAATGGTTGGCGTTCAGGTGGACATACAAGGGCCAGACCCTCCACCTCAGCGTCAATACCGCTTTCCGCCTGAGGCAACACAATCAATTCTAGAGACAGTCCAAGACCTGGAAGTAAGGGGTGTGGTCATAGAGGGTAATTCAAAGTGCAATAATCCTTTATGGCCTGTGAAAAAGAAGGGTGCAGGTGTTGAAACTACATGGAGGCTTACAATAGACCTTCGCATCCTTAATAAGTACACCCCCATGTCTGCACCTGTGGTCGCTCAGACTCCCGACATAATGGCAAGGGTAAGCGGCAAAAGTCGTATATTCTCAACCATCGATGTCGCCAATGGATTCTTTTCCATCGAACTGACAGAGAGCTGCAGGTACAAGTTCGCCTTCACAGTGGGTAACAAGCAGTATATGTTCTGTGTACTGCCCCAGGGGTTTCACAGTAGTCCTACATATTTTCACCAGGCATTAGCGGCTGTTTTAAGTGTGTTCTCACGGCCAGAATGTCTGATGCAATATGTAGACGACCATCTGGTTCTGTTAAAGGAACTGTTAGGACTCCTGGCCCAGGCTGGACTCAAGCTGAGCCCTCATAAGGCAAACTTGGCTAGGACAGAAGTCACCTTCCTTGGTGTCCAGATTTCATATGGAGCCAAGGGCATCCTGGCTGCCCGTGTGGAATCCATGGTGAAGATACCCAGGCCAGACTCTCTACAGAACTTATGCAAGTTCCTAGGAGTAGCCAACTTCATGAGGGAGTTCATAGAGGATTTTGCCGTCAAAGCAAAACCACTCTATGAACTTCTTAGAGGGGAACAGCCTTCTCTGAAGGACTGGTCAGAGACACAGGAAGAGGCCTTTTCAACTCTGAAAAGAGATCTCTCATCCGCCCCAGTCCTAGCCACCCCTCACCCAGAAGGAAAACTGGCCATACAAGCCCATGCTGGCGCAGAGTCTATTTCTACGGTCCTTCTTCAAAAGATAGGATCTGAGTATAGACCTCTAGGGTACTTCTCCAGGCTCCTTTCACCAGTTGAAAGGGGTTTTGATGAATGTGCTAAACAACTGACAGCCATACACTATGCGGTTAAAGCTACCGAGCATATTGTGGGTTTCAGGCCCCTCACTGTACAGACTCCACATTCTCCGCTGGCACTCTTGCTTCGAGATACACTCCCTGGAGTCTCACAACAGAGATTTGGGAAGTGGATCATGGAGCTGAGTGGGCGAAATCTGACAGTGGACCACAAAGCAAAATATGTTCTCTCCCAGTTGTTAAATATGACAGGGATAGAACATGATTGTGGTCAACTAACGCAGGTCACTGATCCCCAGCTATTCAGGATGACCACTAATCCCGATGACAGAGTCATCTTTGTTGATGGCTCTCGATTCTGCTTGAACGGCACCTACATGACAGGATTTGCAGTGCTGGATGAGACCATGGGTACTCAGAAGCTGGTAAGGTTGCCTGGTCACATGTCAGCACAACGGGCTGAACTGGAGGCCGTCAGAGAAGCCCTTCTCATTCAGCCTCCAGGGAATCGTACTATATATAGCGACAGCTCATATGTAGTCCGATCTCTCACTTTGCATCTGGACACTTGGAAACGATGGGGGTTTGTGGACAGCCAAAATAAACCTTTAGCTCATGCCTCAGTCCTGAAAGAGTTGTGGGAATGGGGCATGGCACATCCTGGGAATGCTTCAATCATAAAAATTCCAGCACACCAGAAGGGTGATAACCCTCTGATCCGGGGTAACAACAAAGCAGATGAGTCTGCCAAATTGGCTGCAGTGTCTGGAGTCCTCCAGGAATCAGACACTGAAGCCATACCCGTACACCAGATTAAAATCAGAAACAAACAACTCAAAGATGGCCCAGTGTCATTTGAAGAGGAACAGTCAAAGGATCCTTTGCTGGCAGCACACCTTACCAGCCCACAAGATCCCTGGACAGTCCAACAGGGCATCTTGTGTTATGATACTGGAACCAAACCACTCCCTCTACCGGTGGTCCCACAGCATCTGCAAGCAGAACTAACAAGACTCAATCATCAGTTGTTGGGTCATCTGAGTCGGGACAAACTTTTGACCCTACTCAAGGACAAATTATACTGGCCAGGTATGTCCAAGACGGTAGAGGAAGTTACACAACAATGCCTGGTGTGTGCTCAGGTAAACCCAAGGGCATCCGCCCTGAAGCCAGTGTTGCAGTGGGTTCCTCCAGCGGAGGGACCATGGTCTACTTTACAAATTGATTACATAGGACCATTACCGGCAGGCAGCCGTAACTGTCGCTATGCATTGGTGGTGGTGGATGTCTTCTCAAAATGGGTAGAAGCCATCCCTACAGTAAATGACTCCGCTACTACTACTGCTTGGGTTCTGTGGGAGCACATTCTATCACGGTGGAGAATCCCCCGAGTGATTGAATCAGATCGGGGAACCCATTTTACAGGCAAGGTTATGAAAGCACTTTGTGGACTTCTGGACATAAAGCAAAGATTTCATGTACCTTATCATCCACAGTCAGCAGGCATTGTGGAGCGGATGAACCGAACTATCAAAACTCGGCTCTCCAAAGCACTGTTGGAAAGGGGTTCCACTTGGGTGACTTCCCTTCCAGCAGTACTGATGGGTATCCGGGCCACAGAGGCAACAACAACCGGCATAACACCATTTGAACTTATGACCGGGCGCAAGATGTCTATCTGTTGGCCAAATGAACCCCAGATTTCTACACCCATGAAAGATGCTATTGCTAGAGATGTGTTTCTCCAACAGGTTCAGCAGAACCTGAAGGAATTGCTACCGCATGCAGCAATAAAGATGAATAAACCGTACCTACAGGGGGAAACTCCCATGCCCTCTTTAGTGGAAATGGTCATAGTCAAAGTATTCCGCAAGGCCGGGCCCTGGGATGCAAACTGGGAAGGACCCTACCAGGTCCTGGAAGTAATGGGTAGCACTATGCTGAAAGTACAAAGGCCAATCTCAACAAAAAAACGCTCACATAGACGAAAGGCAGGGTTTTGGATCCACATTGACCAAGCAAAGGCTACCCGTGCCTCCCCAACTCAATAAGGTCATGAGTATAGAGTTGGGTGAAGGGGGGGTAGTAGGTCAAAGGTGTATCAAAACATTTCATATTATCATGTTATTTTTTACCAGATCACAGAACGAAGGGTTACCTCCTTACAAGGAACCATAAAAGGTAGGGATCATGCCAGCAGAGTGTACCTCCAACTTGTATTAATAGCGGTAAGCATGGCACTGGCGGATTCAGCCTTTGCAGGGAATAGTTCTGAACCCACATTTGGCTCAGATGAGAGATCACCCGAATTTCCAGGTCTTCTCTCAGTAGAATGTCTGGAAGGAAAAATCCTGGAACCATACAGCAACTTTACATTTGTACCAGGGCAGTGGTACTTGTATGGTTTCGAGGGAGGGTTTTGCCAATGGTGTGGTTCAGCACTATACCCCGGTGGAGAACGTATCCGCCATACAACATGACCTATATGCTCTATGCCTCAAGGAGTACAGACATTTCCAGGACTCAGAACCAACAGCTATCAAATCAGTAAGATGGGTGTCTAGAAATCCCCACTTACATCCTTATAGGCCAGTGATAGTAAACACAACAAAGGCGCTGTGTACCAAAGCAGGAGTCCTGAGTCCTGAAGATGTCACTGGGGCAGAATACAGTGGATGGTACATTCTAAAAGCCACTTTTCTGAAACATACCAGTCAGGATAGCTTAAGAGTTAGGACATACTTTGATAGACCCATACCAGTAAAGGGCACCCTGAAGGCGTACTGTATGCTAAGGGATTCTCATATGGTAATAACTAGGGAATCCAAATATGCTGAAGGACATGTGTCCACGGACTATTTAGAGACCAGCATATTGATTTTAAAGTTAAACTGCAGTAAATCTGGACAAGTATTATGGAACAATCAGAGCAGCCCAGTAAAACTTGAAGGCCTATACAGAGCCACAGTTTTGAAGGTACGAGCTGATGCGAAGGATCAGAGGTATACTCAGCTGGAGGGATCTCCATCCATTCGATCTTTTATGATTACCATTATGAGGGATGCTTGTGTACCAGATGTGACAGGGCATTATTTCATCACCTATGCACACTGGGAACCAGACACTCAGATGGTAATGTCAGACTCTAACCCATGGAGATGGGATATAGTCTGTAACGGAGTGGATTCTCCAATAATTGATGTATGGATGGATGGGACCCCTATGACTGAGGAATACCGGAATAGATATGTATCTTCTGATTGGAAGGATCCCAGAGGCAGAGATATTAACTTTGCTATCAATATTGATGGTTCATTTAAATGGCCATTTTGTGAGGCAGTCGATGAGGGGTGTTGGACATTTACACAGTGGGTTTATCTTTCCACAACTAAACCCATCCGGAATCTCGTATTAGAGACTGGAGAAGGTGACCAATGGTATCCATTTAAAGGAAGAGGTAAAGTATGTGTGACTGTGGTAAGGGTCCCTTATGAAACTGAAGTTCTTCAGCCAGTAAAACCCCACAGGGATTCCTGCAATGCCCCAACCTATCAAATGGCTGATCCCATAGCTCCACAGTTAGCATCTCCCTGGAAAATCATCACCAAAACCAAATTCGTCCTATATACCTGGAGGATTTCGGTTGATGATTTTAGAGTAGACCACTGGGACCATAGATGTGAGGAGTTTGTGAGGAATCAGATCGATATGATAAAAGGATGGGTAGAGGTGGGACAAGAAGTAAGGAAGGATGCTACCAGATACAGGAAGTACAGGGGGAGAAGGGATTTGATTGCCATGGGTTTAGGAGGAGGTGCAATGGGAAGCAGTGCCTCTCCCCACAATTCGATTTTAGGTTCTGAGACATCATTTCAGATGCAGGTTCACAGACCTGCCTTGATAAAAGTCCAGGTTTTTCTGTTCATGGAGGCCGGTGACAGCTTCACTGGTGACCTGTGCTTAAGTACAGGTAGCGGTCCTGTAGGACAGTTGGTGTCATGTGGCAAGGTGGTCTAACCCTGCGTGAGCTTCAGTCCGGACCAAAAGGTGGTGCTGCATGTACCGTGACAATGGACTGTGGTTTAAAGGTCTTACCTGACTAACTGTGGGATGGATAAAAATGTTCCCGTCCAGGTCAGTGTGACATATTGGGGTGGACCGTAGAAAGTATCACTGACACCGTAAATCAGGACGCGCAAAAGACGTTTTCTGGGAGCAGAGGATATTAGGCGACAGTCATAGGTGGGAAAGTGTCCCTGGAAATGATCGATGTCTTGGTACCTAAATCCAAATTATACTTCACTCCATCCTGAACCATTACCAGGAATGAATAGGGCTGAGGGGGCAATAACGACCAAACAAACACTTCCTCAAATTACACTGTCGTGTTCCCGACAACAGGGGGATTGTAAAGGGAAGTGCTTACCACAAACATTAATATATATATATATATATATATATATATTCAATCATTCCATTCAGAACTCCTGAGAGAGCTATTGTCTGCAGGCTACAAAACCTGTTTTCTAACAGACATCCCGCATGGGCCAGGAAGGCTTTTGTTATGCTAATGAGACCCGCATGGTGATGTTAATCAGCTTCCTTTGTTCAAAGAAAGTTACCCGGAGCAGATGGGGGAGGTAGGTCATTACCCCTAGGCCAAGGATCGATTTTAAGTGTTAGAGCGCCATCCCAAGACTCATAAGAAGTATTGCATCTAAACTTATATTACAATACCAAGAGCCTGATTGGAGTGACAACATCTAGGTGGGCGGAGTTGTGGGCCATATATATAATGGGCCAAAAGCCCTCTCTCTCGCTCTTCATCCTCTCTCTTCACCACCAGCCCTTGGGAGATGGATTGACCAGCTTCACCTAGACAAGCTCCATATACCACCAGAGCATGCATAATAAGGCTTAAGTATAACTTTCTCTCTCTATCCATCTATCCACCCATCATCCATCTATTATCTATCTATCTATCTATCTATCTATCTATTTATCTATCCATTTATCTATCAGTCACCCTCTATTAATCTGTATTACTACTGCTGTGTTCCTTACAGAAAGGGTCAGTTAGTAAATTGTCCAGGGGTTGTATGTGTGTGGTTGTATGTGTGTGTGTATGTAGCGATATCTGTAGGTTTTTAATTGGGTTCTGTACTTATTGTATTGCACTGTGTTAATACTGTTTTGTATTATTCTATAACCTAGTTCCATCATATTAATAATAAACGTATTTTATGATTAATATTGTGGGGTAAATTATCGTACATGCAAACCAGTCAAGGAAACAGATAAGTAGATATACCTAAGGAGAAAGGAGGGAAACTGAGAATATTAATACTCACCCCTTAACAACTATAAGGCACATCCATGTATATTATAAGGCACATCCATGTATATTATAAGGCACAATCAATTGGGCACATTCAATATCAAGCTTTTATTATTAGATGATGCATAAGGAATATTCAGTATGGAACTTACAAGGAGCACAGTTAGACACATTAAGGTATACTCCTTGTGAGGTACATTCTTTGTAAGGTGTATACTGTGAAAGCAAGGACATGAGTCCAGTCCTGTTACCAGAAGCCAATTGCCTCAGACAGAAAGATACTAAGCTAATATTCTTCTCTACTATAGTTTCTTAGGCCAGTGCAAACCAGTATCAGTGTGCTTCTGGCCTAAATGTGCATACACATTTAAAAAAAAAGAATTCTGTTCAATAAAATAGGAAATAAGGTGTAACAATAAATTACATTTTCTATTCTAATTCATTACACAAAAAATGAATGATATATTACATTGTAATGCACTATTTAAATCAAAGAAAAAGACATGATTCTGTCTATCGCACATTACTGTTGATATTGATTCATTCAATATTTAGGTATTATGCTGTTGGTGCTGACAGAGCTGTGCATTATAATTTAGTGGTGAAGTCTGTTTATATCCATGCCTGGCCATGAGGTCTTCCAAGATCTAGCAATTAAAGATGTAATTAGATTAATTATGCAGGTGCACTGAAAACAAGGAGCCGATATTACTTCCAAGTTTCTATAAATGGAAACAGAACTCAACAGTAAGCGCAGTAAATGTCATTACAGACACGTGGAACATTCCCATTTAATGCACTGCAGTTCACACTTGCTGTTTATAGGGAGTCTATCACCTCCTCCAAGCATATTTGACTGTCAACAACGTGTTACAGAGCACATTACAGAGATCAACAACATGTCTTTGTTATGTACGTCCTTGGTTCACTGGGGATGGGCATTCAACTCCCTGGAACACTTCTCTTACCATCCGACTTGCCATCTCCTCCCTGTGCCACCCCTTGCAGTGGGAGTTGATCCCCCCTGTGCTATGATATTGCTCATCCTACTTGAGCAAAAGCAGTGTAACCAGGGCTGAGGGCCGCCTACAGGTATGTTGTTTATCACTGTAATGTGCTCTGTAATATGGTGGTGACAGTTGAACATACTTGGGTAAGGTGGTAGACCCCCTTTAAGTTTTGTTATCCGCATCTAATAATAGTAATAAAGATCTATTTGCATGCATGGTTTATAGCATGATTTTACTATAATTGTCATAAAGCATGGCAAAACATTTGAAACAACCACATTGTATGTATAAACCCTAAATACTGAAGCAGGGGATTAAATAACCTATATAACTGGAATTTAGTATATACTGCAACAACTGAGAAATGTAAAGATTAAAGTGACCTTCTGATTCTCCATAAAATTTTAACACAACATGGGAAATGTATAGATACCGCAAGATTCTCAGACTACCCTATACACACTCTGCTTCAGTAGTCTGAAACACCCTCTTCTCTGGGAGCACTGCTAATGCCATAGTATGATACATTTTTATGGGGAACCAGAAGGTTGTACTCTATAACCCCTTTATGGAGGTCTGGTATGTATAAACAAACTAGTAAATAATAAAATAGTACTGAATCCTAATATGTTTAACTTAGTGTGATATAATGTAGTGTGAGCATAACAGAATGAATATCAAGTAGCATAACTATAATAGTTAGGGCTCAAAAGGCCAGATCCACAAAGTCATATGGTCATCACATTTTATGGTCATACACTATTCACAAATTTTTTTTCTATAATACTAGAAGTATTATAATACTAGTCTTATGTAATTATGGCATAATAAAGAGTTATTTAACTCTGTATTACACCTTCTGCTACTATTTTTCACTATTTTCAAGACAGAGCTCTAACTAGTCAGTGAATGGCAGCATTAACTGCTTTCTTTCATTAGCTGAAAATCTGTCCTGATCCCTGTGGATGTTGCCTATGGTAAGAATAAGGGTATTTTATGAACAGCCCGTGGACATCTAGCCAAATTTGGGACAGTAACCCACTGGTCTATAAGGATATTCTAGTGATTTAGTGCCCTCACAAGTTCTATTTAAAGTCTCTCAAACCAGGATTATTTTTTTTTATTTGTAACATTTAATGAAGTATATCATTATTTTATGTATACTAAGTACAGCTTAGACTATTTACATGTCAGATATGTTGTGATTAGGTGTATCTTAATATAATAGAAAAAAACATGGGACAAATAATCAATTGATGTGTGCCAGTTTTCTGGCAATAAAAATAAAATAAAAGCAGTAAATCGTGCAAAAGTCTCATTTGCACATTGAATATTTTTTCACCGTTCTTGCATCTTTTTTGAAGAGTGGCAGGGCTCAGCTGGTGGGGCTGAGATTTATTAAAACTTACACCAGAAAACCACCATGAATTACAGCTCATAGCTGGGATAGATTTCAATTCCTGCTGCACAGGGTCACTAAATATGTGCCAAATCTAATACAATACCTCTTAATTAATTTGGCGCATCATACTCCAATGCTTCTTATTAAGACTGGCATATAAAAAGCCATTATTAATAAAGTATTCTTATACTGAGTCCCAATATCAAAAGCAGTTAGAGAACCGGCTTACATTCACTTTTCACGGTTATATTATATTTATATTTGACCTATTTAAGATGATAGAGTTCTTTATTAAATGCAGAGTCTGTTGGTTCATAACAATATCTGCAGCTTATGTAAGAGGAGTTATGTTAAATGGAAAGCAGAAGGTGTTTGTTCTTGTGTTGTTCCTCTAATTTTTATGCTCTCACTGGTTGCTGTGTCCAACCATTATTCTAACACAGTATCTGAGTTCTGATGCTTCAGCTGAAAGTCTGAAACCCAGTCTACGTAGCAAATTAGAATGAATCACGACACAAAGCCTCATTGCACCATAATCTTCACAAAATGGCTTAATTGTAGCTTAACCTGTATTAACTGCACTGCACACTAATAGAAAAATGAAGAATAAAATAAGACAAAAGAAGGGCAGTCAGTATAAGATATATGTAGCTACTTCCAAACACTGCATCTCCTTACCTTAAGGAATTCAAAGCTTCCTCATCAATTGCTGTGATCCGAATGGTAAGTATCGGGTTTTGCCTCAAGCTTTCTGAAAGACTTTGATGTTCTGCTGTCAAGAAAGTAAGATCTGCTCCCTGCAAAGATCAAATTAAAGATTATAAGCAAGAGCGATTCATTCTAGCAGTACTCATGCATTACCCGAGCTAATGAAAACGATATAAATAAAAGAAGATATATATAAAATCTTGCCATAATGTGACTATTATAAGCCTAACCAGATTCTGAGCATTATTTTTAAAACACATAAATACCTATCCTCTGGATATATTACCAATTTTAGGTCACTAAACTGATTTCTATGGGGGATACTAAATCTAAATTCTTTCTTCGGGTAGGATAGAGATGCAATTTTGGATCTGATTAGATGTGACTATCTCTTGTCCAGCAATGTACTTATTTTCACATTACATTGACAGCTTCCAAAAGAGGGCAAATTTAAATGAATAACCTTCTTGCTTAGTCAATAGTTAATATGGCTTCTGCATGGAAACCCATCAATCTTCCTCAATTTCTCCATAATTTAAGTTCCCCAATTGTTTTCTCTTAACCACCCCTTGTCTGTCTATTTTCCAGTAATAGTATGTGACAATATAATAGAGCAAGTGCTGGAGATTATAAATAGGAGAATACAGCAGGAGACTGTTTGCATATACAACTCAGATTGAAAATTAGTGGAACTTTCAAAGCCAATTTCAGATGAAAAGCAAATAAACAAACACATAAAAATGGCTCAATAAGTAATCCTTGTTACGACACATTGTGGTAGGATTCCTAATTCAAGATCTAGTTCAGCAGCCCCTTGAGCTAGGTCTTACTTACTGAATGGACATGTAGTCAAGAACATTTTGCTCACGTCTACCATGAAATATATACGTAGCTAAATCAGAATGCTTCATTTTCAGATACAGGGAAAGGTTCCCAGAAAATGTAAAGTATAAAAGAAAAAAAGAAAAACATGAGAAATATTGACACTGATCAGGTCATCTTACAAATAAATGGCCTACAATGATAATGCACAACTTCAACTCTTCATATTATTGGTTAGAAGAGGTTACAATTACAGGCTCGAAGCTAAATGAATAGGTTTCTAGTGGACATTGTAACTTTTTATTATTTTTCTTTGTAATAAGGATTTGGCTCTTTCTTATTTTATGGGAACCATAAACTACTGTTAATAGTCTTGTTCATATCCAGTTACAAACTACATTAAGGTCTTGAACCTGGAAACTAACATTGGGGTAATCAGCTTGCTGGAAAATACATTTTCTACCAAGTCTCTTGTAGGCTGCAGCCAGTTTCCTTCTAGGATTTCTCTGCATGTTAGAACATTCATTTAACCTTCGCAAGTAGCAGAAAAGGATACAGGTTGCAGCCACCTTGCTGTACTTGTTTTTCTATTGGCATTTAACTACATATACAGTATATTTTTTATTACCTTTCAGAGACTGCTTGCAAACATTTTATATAAATGGCTAACCATGTAACATATGGATGGCATGGTTCTATATGTTTGATTGTTTCTCTGCTCTGAATCATGAATAGGGATCCCCACTTGGAAGTACATATATCCTAATGGGGTATGTAGACATAGTATGTCTTCATAAGGGAACCTGTCACCATATCAGTTCACTATGCAACAGAGTTATTTTTTACATTTCTATTGAAGCCTGTGAATAGAGTCAGCAGACAGTTGTCCTGACAGATATTGTGGCAACAACACTGCCAACTCAGTTGAAAGAATAAAGGCATTTAGTATTGCATCTCCTTTTAAGCTTTCCCTACACAGTAGCACTTCTGGATAATGTAATGGGACCATGCTGTATTTCCCTACGCTAAAGGTGGCCAGGAGCACCACCATACAGGGAAAACCTGGAAGAACCATTCTAATGTTATTAGGAATAACATTAACACTGTTCACAAATGCATTCTTGCAGACAGTAAAGAAATAAAGTTATATGTTATAAAACATTTTGGGTGCAAATATGAAGAACTTCATAATGAGGATTCTACATATCGCGTAAAAAAAATCAATGGACGTTTCCAGTGACCACAGTCATTGAAAAATGGTATATCTGTATATCAAGCAATGGAAAGATAAAATAAAAGTGATGGTGTCATGACACAGACACTGGTATTTGATCACTTGCTACTAAAGCATACTCTTTATAAATTCTATCAATATGTCTACACAAAATAGCTATTTTTACAGTAGCTGGAAACCACTAAGATTTATCTAATCTATTCACTGTCTGTGAAGACATCATGACCCATAATGAATTTGTCTTCTCCCTGACACACACAATTATTTATGTCTCATATAGCGAACAGAGGGCAAGAAGTAATGACAGTGCTGAAAGAGAGTGCACAGCATCCAGATAAATTAGTACAATTACCGTCCTCATAAAACATCCAGAAATCCTATGTGTCCACATCAATGAAATGGCTTTCTTTCTAGTGAAAAGAGTCTGATGTTTCCCAAGCACATGTTTCTAAGATGGCAGGAGCGGTCACTGCACATTGACTAGACACGACACAACACAACACAACACACATAAACCGTGTGATAAAAAGTCGGTGATAAAAAGTAAACTTACAGGATAAAAGTCTTCAATCCTATATGGCTTTCCTCTTCTTTTCCCACATTTATGAAGATATATTCCTTTTTGGATGAAAGGTAATGCATTTGTCCTTAAGGAACAATAAAGAAGAAACCAAAATCAATTAAACTCTCATAGTACAAATAAAGACCATGAAAATATGGTATAATAAATGGAATCTTTCCTCAAGGTTGTGAACAACTTTCTATTCCTAAAATGCAAATGCATAAATACATAGAACATATGTTATAAAGCTAATCTATTAAAAGTTAACTTTTAAAAGTAAATCTAGATAAAAACAGGGAAATAAATAAATATTTTAAAGGTGAAGCACCTCAAGATATAACCCCACACCTATATACAACTTTCTTAGGGGCAAAGTGTTAATAGATAAACCATCAGAGGGCAAAATAACTGCTTACAGCATAAGATAATATAAGAGTGTATAACAAAACAGCACCTGGAGCTTGTAGAAGAGATGTACAAGAGACCCCACTCTCTAAATGTCTACACCACCTCCACTAAGACCGTCTTATATGATTAGTTCGGCCTAATGAGTTTCAAAATATTGGGGCAGATTAATTAAAATGGTCTAAAAGCAAAACCATAGCAACCAGTCACAATGCAGCTTTTATTTTTCAGGAGCAGAATGCAGAATGAAAGCTTACCCGTGATTGGTTGCTATGGGCAACTAAGGCAGTGTTTCAATAAATCTGCCCCATTATGTTTATTATCAGGGGTCAGGTCTATGTACTATATTACTTTCACAAGACACTCTGCCTCCTAGGCTACATGGCCATGACCATATGCATGCAGCCAAGCCGTGTTTGAACGGCAGGGATAGCACATGGATGACATCCGTGTGTCACCGTGCCTCCACGACCCCATTCACTGCTCTCAGTGAACCTGGGCTGCCCATGATAATACACGGTTGTGTGTATGGGGCCATACAAATAAATGGGTCAGTGTGCTAGCTGGCATGGGTCACAATATCAATACCCATGGTCGTGTGCATGATGCCTTAGACATATAGGAACAAATTTATTAAAATGGTCTAAAAGCAAACTGTTTTAGTCACATATGCACTGGAATTGCAGTCACACAGTGACTTACCTGTAGAATATATTGACATAATCTGCACTAATACCATGCATTTAATACAGCTGCTCACTTCATTCATCTGTGTAGCTGGCTGTGGGGCACTCATGATGATGCTCTGCATTATGTTCCCCACAATGTACTTTGTCTGGTATGATATTTAGTATCCTGGTGACAGATTCCCTTTAACTTTTTCAGCAATTAGTTTTATGGTAATCCTTCTGTGAGTTAAGACCAGACAGGGCAGCCTTCACTTTCACGTACACCAACTAGTCCATGACCTGGTCATCGGTTCACCCCTCCAAACTTGCAGTTTTAGAGATACTCTAACCCCCATTTCTAGCCATCACAACATTGTTGAGATCTTTATATTTGTCCATTTCTTCCATCACATCAAACTCAAGAACAGACAGAAGTTGACTGGCGGGATATATTGAGAAACTTTTATTGCTGTGGCCGATCAGAGTGTACTTCCAACTGTTGAACTGTAGCACAATGAGCATAATATATATGACAACTATGCTTACACTCTGAACATCTGTGTGATTTTTGCTTAGTAATGTCATAAAGCTGCATCCACAACAGTCAGGATGGGAGCAGTCACGTGACTTCTCTAGCTGAATTCTCTTTTACATTTGTTGTGTGCAAAAGCGAGTGCTTTCAAGTCCGGCGCAGAAAAGGAAGTAACCGGGAAAGCAAACACGTGAGTAAATCACATGACCACCGCAATTTTGATTGCTACAGTATGGACACAGTGGCTGTCAACATTCACCATGGGCAGCACACAGAATCTATGGGCGGTAGTGTCCCCAAACTGGAGTTCAGCAATAAGAAATTAGGGGTTATGGTTTCCTATGCCACTGCCTATGACATTTTATAGATTTATTCAGAAAGTGACCAATCCCTTTTAAAGAGATGAATAGCTTCTCATGATACAATGATAAAGGTATATTTACATAAAACTGGAAAATCCCTTTAAAACTACATTATTGAATCATAAGTTCATCTCATTCACTAGATGACATAAGCTATGGCTCATTACCTAACACAAAATTTATGACTGCTCTAACACTTGGAAAAAAGGGCAGAAAGTTGATTTGCGGGAATAAACAGAAAGTCAATTAGCCACAAGAGCCTCATATATCCACTAAAAGTCAATAAGATCTGGCAGCCATTAATGTTGGAAATCCCCAAATTAGCTAGTAGCAGAATTAGCATATAGGAAGAGGATGGGGCAAATGTGTCTTTTCATGAAACAATCACCATTCCTCACTTCTAGAATAGCCTACAGTGTCACATATAAGACACAATTCACACTATACAATTGTAAACAACCTCAATGTGTTATATACATATTCAATCAAAACTTCTAGGAGGTAAAAAATTTTGTGATTTTGTGAAATGGCTTTAAAACATTTAAAGAAGGAATACTCATCTCACTGATCCTCTGCTGCTCCTGTTCCAACGCTGTCCTGGGTCCACAGTGATCTCTACTTCCAAGTCTCTCTCGATATATAGGAGAAAAACGAGTAGAACAGGCAGGCAGAATCTAGCAGGAATCCTGGGCAGCCATGAAACAGAAGCAGCAGGGGATCGGTGAGGTAATCCGACACTGCTACAATAGCACCAGTCAATGGGAGCTGACGCTAAGTTCACACCAGCGTTCGGCTTTCCTTTCTTTGAGTCCGCTTGGGGACCTGAAGAACGTAAACCTAATCCGCTTAAAAAGTGGTTACCTGTGGAAACCCGAGGAACCCATCAACTATTTTTCAAGCAGATTCGGGGATGGAAAACCCGAATGGAGTTTGAATGTGGGTGTGAATCCAGCCTGAGCTGCAGTAACGGCACCTGGCCATGGGACTATCTGCTTCCGGCTCTGTGCACTTTACAGTGCTAAGGCTGGACGCAACCCCCAACCAGCGAATCTGTGTGTTGGTGCGTCCAGTCTATAAGTACAGTACATAAATTTAAAGAGGACCTTTCACGGCCTAATGTATATGCAGTTTTACATACCGCTATAAAGCCGACAGTGCACTGAATTCAGCACACTGTCGGCTTTCCCATTATGTGCCCCTGGACTGGAGCTGTCAGTGGTCTTAGTTTCACCGTGCACCGTCAGAAGGGAGTTCCTGACAGTCACAGCTCAGCGCCATCACTGGCCGGTAAGGAACGCCATCCCTGACTGTACTCGTCCATAGCCCTGTACTGTCAGAGGGGGCATTCCTTACAGCCCAGCAATGACGCTGAACTGTGAGGAACGCCCCCCCCCCCAGTACAAGTCTATGGACGAGTACAGTTAGTGGGGGCGTTCCTCACAGCCCAGCTAGACTGTCAGGAACGCCCTTCTGGCGGTGGACGGCGAAACTAAGACCACCGATAGCTCCAGCCCCGGGGCACAAAATGGGACAGTCGACAGTGCGCTGAATTCAGCGCACTGTCAGCTTTATAGCGGTATGTAAAACCGCATATGCATGAGGACATGAAAGGACCTCAGAATCTCAGAAAACCCTTTTAAATTTGATTGCAAAAATGTATACCACATAGTATTGTGGTCCTATGGATACCTTCCGTACATCCACCTGGAGCTTTACAAATGCATGCTGTATACTGAACATGTTCACAAAAAGAAGTGTGCACTGAGTATTACTTAGGTCTTCAAGTTGGAAACATTACATATGAACTGGGGGCAGGTGTCTTGGCAAGATTCAAACCACAACTCTATGGGGCAGTCTTCATAGCCATGGAGCCAGCAGAGAATGCGCCTCATATATGACGAAGATTGTAGCTGGCGTACATTTTCCACATCATTTATGCCAGATTTCTGGTAAGTTTGATCACCATGCCCCCTGCACGCCCTCGCCATGCTCTTTTTTGGGAAAGTGGCAAAGGTGATGCAGAGTAGAAAAAAAAAAAAAAAGGTTGCAATTTTTTGCACAAAACCACATAGTAAAACTTGGGCCTGTACAGTAGCTTGCAAAAGTATTCATACCCCTTGAACTTTTTCACATTTTGTCACCTTACAACCACAAACTTAAATGTATTTTATTGAGATTTTAATTGATAGACCAACACATAGATAATCAAAGCAAAAGGTGGCTACTTTGAAGAACCTAGAATATAAGACATATTTTCAGTTGTTTCACACTTTTTTGTTAAGTATATAATTCCACATGTGTTAATTCATAGTTTTGATGCCTTCAGTGTAAATCTACAATTTTTATAGTCATGAAAATACAGAAAACTCTTGGAATGAGAAGGTGTGTCCAAACTTTTGGTCTGTACTGTATATATATATATATATATATATATATATATATATATACATATATATGTAACTATAGATATATATACCGTGTTTCTCCAAAAATAAGACAGGGTCTTATATTATTTTTTGCTCCGAAAGATGGGTTAGGGCTTATTTTCAGGGGATGTCTTTTTTTTTTTCCATGAACAACAATCCACTCACCAGACCCCCTTACACCCAAAACAATTTAGAGTTGGTAAGTACTAATGGTGGATGGGCTCTCACACACAGATCTGTGTCACTCATGTCTCAGGCCCCTTGCCATTGCAGCAGTGTTCTACTGCAGCCAAATGTACCAGATGGCTCCCCCTGGTGACCGGAGGCAGCCACAATGTAGTCATGACAGCGGGACTACCCAATCTGTGTGTGAGAAACCAGCATTACCAGTAGTCAACCCTTATTGTTGTGGAGAACTCTCTCACTAGTGCCATCTTGTACAGATATCTCCCTTAAAGTCAATGTGTGATACTCTTGGGGGTGCAATTCTTTTTGGGGTGTCTGCTTTCATTGATGAAGGGTCTACTGTATCTCTTCTGCTGTATTCTATTTACTATTTTACATGTATAGCTGTCTGGACACTTTTTTTAATGAACTGAAGCTAGGGCTTATTTTCGGAGTAGGGCTTATTTATGGGGTAGGGCTTATTTTTGGAGTAGGGCTTATATTTCAAACATACTCCAAAACTCCTGAAAAGTCATGCTAGGGCTTATTTTCGGAGAAATACGGTATATATATATATATATATATATATATATATATATATATATATATCTTGTATATATCTACATGGACATACACACAGATATAATGTATAGCAAGTAGAAAGACAAGGATAGTATCTCACATTATTAGTAAGTGTGTGAGCATGGATGAAAAACTGCTAGGAAGTGCAGTGGGCAGATGCTGGGAAAGGCTGCATGGGAAAGCACTGACACTATCACAATCAGGAAGTGGTGTAAACCAGAAAGTATTGAGTTGAGTTGGAGTTGGAGTTGGAAGGGACCTCAAGGGCCATCGAGTCCAACCCCCTGCAAAAGCAGGAATTCCTAAAACATCCCAGCTATATACCTATCCAGTTTCCGCTTGAAGATTTCAATTGATGAAGAACTCACCACCTCCCGTGGCAGCCTATTCCACTCTCTCACAACCCTTACTGTTAGAAAGTTTTTCCTAATGTCTAATCTGAATCTCCTTCCCCTTAGTTTCATCCCATTACTTCTCGTGCTTCCTTCTGCTAATGAGAAAAGGGTAGATCCCTCTGCACTGTGACAACCTTTCAGATATTTAAATACCGCTATTAAGTCTCCCCTTAGCCTTCTCTTCTGCAAACTAAGCAGTCCCAATTCTTTTAGCCTCTCCTCGTAGGACATGGTTTGTAGACCTTCCACCATTTTGGTTGCTCTTCTCTGGACCTGCTCCAATAAATCGATGTCTTTCTTAAACTGGGGAGCCCAGAACTGTACACAGTATTCCAGGTGGGGTCTGACCAGGGCAGAGTACAGCGGAATAATTACCTCTCTTGATCTAGCTTCAATGCTCGTCTTGATACATCCTAGAATTTTATTAGCCTTTTTAGCCACCGCACCGCACTGTTGACTCATGTTGAATTTGCGATCTATTATTATGCCCAGATCCTTTTCCCCTGTACTCTCACTTAGTACTATTCCTCCCATACTATATATGCTTCTTGCATTTCTGTTACCCAGATGTAGAACTTTGCATTTGTCCCTGTTGAATACCATTTTGTTCACCTCAGCCCATTGTTCCAGTGTGTCCAAGTCCTTTTGGATGCATTCTCTCTCCTCTCTAGTGTTGGCCATTCCTCCTATCTTTGTATCATCTGCAAATTGTATTAGTTCCCCATTAACCCCATCATCCAGATCATTTATAAAAATATTAAAAAGTACTGGGCCCAGGACAGAGCCCTGCGGCACCCCGCTTTTTACTTTCTTCCAGTTTGATGTATAGCCATTTAGAATTACTCATGCCCGATCATTAAGCCAATTGTGAACCCACCTCACTGATATTTTATCAAAGCCATACTTGATCATTTTTTCAATAAGAATGTTATGTGATACTTTATCAAAGGCCTTACTAAAGTCAAGATATACTATGTCCACTGCATTTCCCTGGTCCAACCATTCAGTGACTTTATTATAGAAGGAAATAAGATTAGTCTGACAAGATTTATTAGGCATAAAGCCGTGCTGGCTCTGATTAATTAAAGCCTTCCCAACCAGGTACCTAATTAAATGTTCTTTAACGATTTGGTCAAAGATTTTTCCTACTATCGAGGTCAGACTTACCGGCCTATAATTTCCTGGGTCGTCCCTATTCCCCTTTTTGTAGATGGGGACCACATTTGCCCTTTTCCAATCTAGAGGGACCACTCCTGTTTCCCATGACTTATTAAAGATTATTGCAAGGGGTTCTGTTATTTCCTCTGCTAATTCTTTTAAAACTCTAGGGTGTAAATCATCCGGTCCTGGGGACTTGGTTTCCTTAATCTTAGCTAAATGTTCTCTTACCAAACCTTCACTTATAATCAGCTTGGAGTCCTCATTCCCCTCATCACTATCACCATTAATGTTGATATTACCATTCATTTCTTGGGAGAAGACGGATACAAAATATGAATTTAGTAACTCCACCTGCTGATCCACCATGTTAACTTTTTCACCCTTTTCGTTCTTCAGGACTCCAATGGTTTCCTTCACTTTTCTTTTGCTCTTAACATATCCCCAAAAACCTTTTACATTACTCTTAACTTCTTTTGCAAGCTTCAATTCGTATTCAGCCTTGGCTTTTTTAATGCTTATCTTGCAGAGTCTGCAAACTGCTGTATACTCTCCCTTAGATATAGCTCCCATCTTCCACTTGTTGTAAGTTTCCTTTTTCTTTTTTAGTAGGTTATGTAATTTTTTGGTCATCCATCCTGGAGTTTTTAGGTGATTCCCATTTTTCTTGCTTCTAGGTATTGTTAGTTCCTGTGCATTAATGATTTCCCTACGGAAAATTTCCCACCCCTCATGTGCATTTTTGTGCTTAAGTAATTTTCGCCATGGAATTCTACTAACCCTTACCTTTAGGCCCCTAAAATCTGCCCTACTAAAATTGAGCCTTCTAGTCTTTGTCTTCTCAGGTCTTCTTCTTCTTACAACCCCAAACTCGAGTATAGCATGGTCGCTGAATCCCAATGTCCCTGCTACCCTTAATTCCTTAACCATGTCCTCCTTATTAGTTAAAACTAGGTCCAGAATGGATGTTCCTCTCGTGTTTTTTTCTACTAACTGGGCAATGAAGTTGTCTGCTAGAGAGGATAAAAATTTGATAGAGCTTTTACTCGTAGCTGTGTGAATGAATATCTGGGTAATTAAAGTCTCCCATGATAACAATTTCAAATTTCTTCAAAAGCGTGGTCATTTGCTGTGAAAAAATCTCATCCCTGTCTTCTGTCTGTCCTGGTGGTCTATAATAAACACCTATTATGATGTCCTTATCATTGTTTTTCCCCTGAATTGTTACCCAAATATTTTCCAATAAGTTATCATTTTGTAAAACTGTGATTTCCGTGGAAATGTGATCTTTTTTAACATACAATGCAACTCCTCCCCTGAAAATATGAGGAATGGTTAAAATGGTCCAAACACACATAAAGGTACTTAGTTATGTTTGTTCATTTATATAACACGCATTTCCTGCCTTTAGTCACATTTTCTTAATCGCGGGAAACTATTGCATTTTTTCAGCTTACCTGTTTTTGCCAAACTGACGGTATTCGTAAATTGTAACAGACTTGTCGTGTATGAAAAAGAACCCAATAAGCTCCCTGCATGCATCACGACCATTTCTAAGACAAACACAAAGGGTTACAAATTTTTATTAAACAAGCTGCAACTATTTATTTATTTGGGGTATGGGAAGGCATGACATTAAATATAACCAAAGCTTCATCAAACCAGGACCATGTGTTAGAAAAGGAAAACCAATAAAATTTCATCACAAATTAGTAATAGTCTATTATCAATGAACAACTCTGATCAGATACCATCATAGTGAATAAAACAATTCATATTCATCTTATTTTCAAAAATAAAATCAAATGTCTCTGTGGTGCTAACTCGTAGGTTAGAAATAAAAAAAAAATTAACAAAATAGGTGGGGTTTCCAAATAAATATCCCAATAACTCATTGCCTTTTGGCAATGACTGTCCCTATTTGCACCTATTGTAATCAAATGAAAAGAATAAAACTTTTCATGCTTTATGTAATAACAAACACAACAGAAAGTGCATTAAAATGAAGGTATGATATTATTCCACAATGTGTATATATGTACTGTATGTATAGAAAATCTCTCACAGTGATATACAGTATGGGAAACAGCTGCAATACCCGCAAATAATCAATAGTACAGGCACGGCAGATCAAAGGAATGTTCGAGTAATGATAATGAGGAATGGATCATATATAGGTCCAGAAATATTTGGACAGTGACAAGTTTTGGCATTGTAGATGTTTACCAAAACATATTCATTAATAGTACATATGCTGAGAGATGCGTCTACATAACTGTTGAATGGTCTTGCCCACATATATTTTTTATTCATTTTGGGCAATGCATAGAAGATGGCTATTGTAGGATTAGGGTTATACAGAAATGTAGAATTCTTCCTCCATAATCAAAACATTGTCTTTGGCACTAGTGAGGATTTGCCATAACTCTTTCAGGTATCCAGATGTGGGATTACTCTCCAGAACCTTGTACAGTGGGGAAAAAAAGTATTTAGTCAGCCACCAAATGTGCTAGTTCTCCCACTTAAAAAGATGAGAGAGGCCTGAAATTGACATCATAGGTAGACCTCAACTATGAGAGACAAAATGAGAAAACAATTCCAGAAAATCACATTGTCTGATTTTTAAAGAATTTATTTGAAAATTATGGTGGGAAATAAGTATTTGGTCACCTACAAACAAGCAAGATTTCTGGCTCTCACAGACCTGTAACTTCTTCTTTAAGAGGCTCCTCTGTCCTCCACTCATTACCTGTAGTAATGGCACCTGTTTGACATTGTTATCAGTATAAAAGACACCTGTCCACAACCTCAAACAGTCACACTCCAAACTCCACTATGGTGAAGACCAAAGAGCTGTGGAAGGACACCAGAAACAAAATTGTAGACCTGCACCAGGCTGGGAAGACTGAATCTGCAATAGGCAAGCAGCTTGGTGTTAAGAAATCAACTGTGGGAGCAATAATTAGAAAATGGAAGTCATACAAGACCACTGATAATCTCCCTCGATCAGGGGCTCCACGCAAGATCTCATCCCGTGGGGTCAAAATGATCACAAGAACGGTGAGCAAAAATCCCAGAACCACACGGGTGGACCTAGTGAATGACCTGCAGAAAGCTGGGACTAACGTAACAAAGTCTACCGTCAGTAACACACTACGCCGCCAGGGACTCCAAACCAAAGTAGAACTGTTTGGTAGAAACACAACTCGTCGTGTTTGGAGGAGAGTGAATGCTGAGTTGCATCCAAAGAACATCATACCTACTGTGAAGCATGGGGGTGGCAACATCATGCTTTAGGGCTGTTTCTCTGCAAAGGGACCAGGACGACTGACCCGTGTACATGAAAGAATGAATGGGGCCATGTATCGTGAGATTTTGAGTGCAAACCTCATTTCATTAGCAAGGGCATTGAAGATGAAACGTGGCTGGGTCTTTCAGCATGACAATGATCCCAAGCACACCACCAGAGCAACAAAGGAGTGGCTTCGTAAGAAGTATTTCAAGGTCCTGGAGTGGCCTAGCCAGTCTCCAGATCTCAACCCCTTAGAAAACCTTTGGAGGGAGTTCAAAGTCCGTGTTGCCCAGCGACAGCCCCAAAACATCACTGCTCTAGAGGAGATCTGCATGGAGGAATGGGCCAACATACCAGCAACCTTGTGAAGACTTACAGAAAACGTTTGACCTCTGTCATTGCCAACATAGGATATATAACAAAGTATTGAGTTTAACTTTTGTTATTGACCAAATACTTAATTTCCACCATAATTTGCAAATATATTCTTTAAAAATCAGACAATGTGATTTTCTGGACTTGTTTTCTCATTTTGTCTCTCATAGTGGAGGTCTACCTATGATGTCAATTACAGGCCGGCCTCAACTTTTTAAGTGGGAGAACTTGCACAATTGGTAGCTGACTAAATACTTTTTTTCCCCACTGTGTGTGCTACAGTCCTCTACAAGCCTAAAGGCCATTGCGACATAGTCCTGCTGGTTCATCATTACAATGTTACCTCCTTTGCCAGAGGGTTTGAAGGTGATTTCATTATTTGGACTCCACTTGGATAGAGCCCTCTGTAAATGTGTGCTGAGATTAGAATGTCTACTGGAGCACCTAGGCAGAGCCACCACTCAACAAATGTTTCAGTCCTGCAAAACTGTGGAAATGTAGTAGATTTACATTGTGTTATCATGGTGGTGAAACGCGGTACCAGTAGCTTGTTCATCATTTCTCTGGAACATTTGAACGTCTCTACCTTCATTGTTAAATAGTGTTAGCTTCCTAGTAAATAGGTATATGTCTTTTAGCCATGAAAAATAGTCATTTGGAGCAGGCAGGGTGAGTTCCCCAGGTTGCACCAGAGGTGTTAGTTGCAGTTAAAGGGGTTTTCTGGGCAAAAAAATCATTTTTCTAAAAAGGTCTGTTAGTGCTATTAATAGATTAATAAATGCACCGAATACCTTTAGCAGTGTTTTGAGTAATTTCTGTGTTTCTCTGTGACCTTCTGGCATCTTCTGCATTTGTTTACATGGGTATCTTCCTGTTCTGTTTTCCTACAACTACCATGATGCCTTGGGCCACTCAGAGCTGACTCACACCACCTCTCTCTCTCACTCCCTCTCCCTCCCTTTCTCTCTCACACCCCATCCCTGTTTCCCTAGCTAGCCTGCTCATTGCTAGCCCTTCCTAACTAACTCAACCCCCCACCCACCCCATCATACTTACCTGTCTTCGAGGCAGGACCTTCTGGGCACTGGACGTCACTTCCTTATGGGCCAGCTACTGCGCATGCGTAGTGCAAAACTTAATTAGATTACATTAATTATAATTAAAAGGTTTGTCTCATCATGGCAAACTCTTCTTAATGGGTCACCCTGGTGTCCTCAATAGTAATAGTGTACTCACAGTGTCTTTCCTTATCCTGCTTTCAGCTTTATCAGTAAGACACATAATCACAGTTTGACTTATTTTTTTCTTGCATGGGTTGCTGTGAAAACAGGAGGTCTCTCAGCGGTCTGCGTATAAACTATTCAGAATTATCATGAGACCTCAGATTCATCAAAGTCCCACCTCCTGTTCATTTCATTTCATTTACTTCCTATAGTCCTCTCCCTCACATACTGCCCATACTTGTCCCCTCTCTCATAGCCAGGTCACAATGCCCCCATTACCATTGCCAGTGTTATCAGCAGAAGTTGATGCAGCTTTACAAGAAACTTTGAGGGGGTGAAATAATTCTCACCGTATAAGGTCCTGACAGGTATATAATAAAAAAAAATGGAGTTTTGCTTTAAACTGAGGCTGCCCCTGAGATTAATAGATCATTGTGGACCAGTCATAAATTGTAGGTTCTGTCATTAGTTTGATACCGATTTTCCCGCTGACAGACTCATTTTAAAAACAATGCACTGTCCATTTCCTTCTGTCATGGGAGAATATGAAATGACTACTGACTTAGAATGACCTAATAGAGCTTTTCAAAGGCATGCCTTTTAAGAGAAACAAAGACTATGCACACACATGTAATTTAGTATGTACAGCATGTGACTGGGTGTGCCTTTACTGCAATAAAGTACACCTGACATCAGTACACACAAAAGTTCATGAAACAGATATTCAACAAGAAAACAGAGAAGCAAATGTATTGTGCTTGGTGTGTACTACACCTGAAATGACATTTTCGGGCAGAGGAAAGCAGTAATAACTATGTAAGCATTCTGCATGTTTTTTCAGAATGTGCTTATATGATCCTCAAAAAAATAGAAGACATGTTACGAGCTTGGGTAACATAAGAATTGTGAAAAAGGATCAATAGAATTGCCATTTTATCAATTACTGAGTAAGGGATTTTTTTTTCTTACAAAATTCTTATGTAGATTCAGGCTCAATTTTTATTCAGAACACACATACCTTATGGAAACATAGGGTATCGGTCAGTTATACTAATCTAAAGGAAGTTTCCTCTCCCCATAGGTTTTCTGTAAAAACTAGAACTGTACAGCATATTTCTGAAGTGAAGGAATGGTTTATTATATCACAATTGTTTCATATGCAGGTGGCCCATGTCACATCTCATGATTTATTTGTATCTTACTATAGAGGTATACACCTACCATACTATCCCCCGTGTCTACTTTCACTACATGAAGAGCTTCCCTGCACCCTATAAAATACAATATGTTCCAGCTACATGAAGACACTACCAAAGAGAACTCTTGACAGATTATGCAAATAATTATTGCACATAAACCATCCTTGGTCTGCCAAGAGTTCATACATGTTCCTGCTGACTGTAGCATTCAGGAAGGGACAGATTATCTTTAGTGTTCCTGGAGCTCCGGCTTCGAGATCTGCTCTCTGGCTAGCTCCAGGATGACTTTTGGTTCCAAACTTCTTATTACATCATGGGGTGTGCTGACAGACAACTGTAATACTAAACCCCTTCCCACTGGAGGAATTTTTTTCGATTTTTGACTACCCGCCTTCCAAACCCCGTAACTTTTTCCGTTCACAGAGCCATATGAGGGCTTAATGTTTGCGGTACAAATTGTTCTTCATGATGCTACTATTTATTACTCTGTACAATGTAGTGGGAAGCTGGAAAAAAATTCAGAATGGGGTGGATTTGAAGAAAAAGTGCATTTGTACGAGTTTCTTACGGGTTTCGTTTTTACAGCGTTCACTCTGCATCTAAAATGACATGTCACCTTTATTCTATGTTTCGGTACGATTTCGGGGATACCAAAGTTATATAGTTTTATTAGTGTCCCTCCCCCGGGGGGCTTGAACCTGCAATTATTAGATTTAAAGTTCCTTAGACTACAATACAACTGTATTGCAGTCTATTGGAGATTCGCTACATAGTGTCATACATTGAATTTGGTCATTATAATGTGTACTATAATGCAACAACAAACCTGGGAGGCTTCATAAGGCTCCTGGCTGTGAGAGGAACAGGTCGACTCACACGATCATGATAAAGGTACAGAGTTGGTGGGGATCGGTCCTGGAGGCCATTTTTTTATTTATTGGGGTGGGGGTCCTGGCCTGAACTCTGATTGCGGGCATTAGCGCTGGGTCTCGACCCGATAGCTATGGCGGCCACACTGCAGCAGAGCAGTTACCATCTTTAAAGACCTGGCATCTGCCGTACTAATATGGCATATATCAGGAAAGGGCTGGCCACTTTCTGACCAATATTGAGAGACAAATGTTATTGTTTGTAGAATAAAATGTTATACAGTTTTCCAATATACTTTCTGTATCAATTCCTCACAGTTTTCTAGATCTCTGCTTGTTGTCATTCATTCTGCTTATTCCTAGTGGATAAAAATCAGTCCATGGCCATGTGATATACAGTCCATGGTCATGTGATGTACACACAGGTGCACAGCTCGTTACCAGGCAGATGTCTGATTATTGTACTGTGAATATAACGAGCTGTGCACCTGTGTGCTCATCACATGACCATGGACTGTATATCACATGACCATGGACTGATTTTTTATCCACTAGGAGTAAGCAGAATAAATGAAAGCAAGCAAAGACCTAGAAAACAATGAAGAATTGATATAGAAAGAATAAAGTATGGAAAAGTGTACAACTTTTCTTTATACAAACAATAACATTGGCGTCTCAATATTGGTCTGAAAGTGGCCAACCACTTTAAGACACTGGCAGAAGGGGCATGGAGATATTGTCCAGGACAGTGAGTATTTCACTTTAGGCGGTGCTCTTTACCTGACTGCACACAAAGATTTTTTGTGTATTTTTGACACAGGTATTTCAATTCTCAAACCTTCATGATGTCTAGTCACCACCCTTTCAGATACTTAATAAATGAGTGCTAGATAGAGGATGATGTTGTGTAGATTCACAGAGTATGAAGGTGCATGTGAAACTGTGGCATCTTTATTGAGTGGGGGTTCACTAGGGGAACTATGGGATGCTTGGAGTGATGTGGAAATAGACTGAAATTACATGTGGAGTTGTAGCATAGTGAAGTGGGAGTGCACTGGAGGTACATGGGGGGAGAGGTGCAGAATGCCTTTCAGTGTTTGTAGATACAGAAGGGACATCCCCAGTTATATCAATCACAGACAGATTCTAAACCCATGCACAGTGTAAGACTACAGAAGCTTTATGCCACCATTACTGAGCTGGTGTGCATCCCAACTACACCAAGGGCTTTTGATTTGTGTTTTTATTCAAAAAACATTAAAGCAACACGCCAGAATTTTTTTTAGGTATACAAGGGGGTCATGGAAGTTTAAAATCTGCTATTGCTCATGCTGCCACTCATGTCTAGCACCTGTACCCATGTCTGGCATCTGTAACCATGTTTATTTCCTGTTTCTGCAAAACATTGCAGAGATCATGCTATCATAAATCTTCCAGGGTCTTACACTGTGAGGATGATGTCAACACAGGCCCTGAAAACAGCACCAACTACTGTTGATAACACTGGGGGCAGCTAATGGGGGCATGGTGACCTGACTGTGAGAGAGGGGGATCTATAGGCAGTATGTGAGAAAGTCGGGCTATAGGTAGTAGATTATGTGACAGACAGAGGAGGAATTTTCACAGAAGAACAGAGGGGTGGGACTTTGATGAATCTGATGTCACATAGTAGCTCTCAATAGTATCTGCAGGGAGAAGAGAGACACCTCCTGTATACACAGCAACTCATGCTGAGAAATAGAGGTCACACTGTGATCATGCAGTCTTTCAGACAATAAGAATAAAAGAAAATCACCATAGTGTTCCTTTAAAAAGTTAATTTCACCACCCAAATGTTTTATTTCACTTGTTATGCTCCTGTAGTCACCGGAAACAGAACACAACATAGCGGCATTACTTGCATCTAGCATGTCCTCGGATATCTATTACAAAGCAAGAGAAATAATCCACTTAGGATCTAGCATTGTTAGCCTGCTACTCAAATGAAAGCAAAGCTGCAATGCCCCTAAGGTAATAATAATGTGAATCGCTGAGATACACAGACGAATTAGCTATTCCAAATCCTTTTAAGTAGAAAGAGAGAAAAAATGTGGGCGTCTTGTTTAAAAATAAATCACACCTAACAAAAATGTGAAAAAATATGGAAAAAGATCAGTAGAATCAACTATATTTTTCAGTGAGTTACATAACAATCACTTGATACAATGTGTCATAAGGTCACTGTGGAGCACGCCTTTCCCTTGTGTCTGAAGACTTTCATGCAGTTACTCAGACACACACAATATACATTTACAACATCCGGATACACTACATGCTGCTTGTGGTATTTGGCATTCTTATTGGTAATAACATAAATACTGTGAGGAAATGTCTCAAAAACATCTAAATCAACCATTTTACATTGAGAAAGTCGCAGGACTGTAACCTATACTGTAAATCTATTTTTATTGCTATCCAAAGGAATGGTTGCTGAGAAATAAATACGGATTAGTGGCCTACTTTCCTTTGGAAATGATCTTAGCTGTATTTATATGTGATATATGTTTTGAAAGTTACATGACCCAGTAGTCCAGCTATTATGACTGGAAACATAAAAGGGATTATGCAGAAGTCTCACAGTTATGAAATCAATTCCTGGGCCTGCTCTGTACAGACAGCATTCACACTGAACAATGCCTGTACAGTCCTGCTGCTGCTTGCTGTGCACTTGGGATATTCTGAAAATAATTCTGCCCTTATGTGACCCAATTCTACCTGAATAAACGATCTGCTTAAAATTGGGCTATGTGGGGCGAGAGAATGAACGCTTCTGACAGTTGAAGAAAAAAAAAAATTAAAAAAGGAGATTTCACAACCTGTCGCAGAACGCAAAAAAGATGTGTGCCACCCATGTACCGAAACCATACATTGGGATGTATATTGGGATATGTGATTCCAAAGCACCCCTAGTCAATCAGCCATCAATAGGCCATCGACATCAACATCCACAGAGGTCCTTATGAAGTTGTAAAGAACTTCATAGACATAGACACTGCAAGTTATCATTGTTGGGGGTCTGTGTGCTGTGACTCCCAACTAGCCAGATGAAAACATGGGCTATTGTCTGCCTCTCTTTACATTGGGGCTTACACTTTACTTGAGAATACCTAAACCCCATTTAAATGTCAATGTGATAATACATCATGACACATCTTTACATAACATATTTTTCTTAATCCAGCAATTTCTAGCCTTAATGGCCCCTTTAGCAATGTAATGATCGGGCCAAGTATCGGGAATAAGTGCTCCTACAAATGCCTGTTACCAATAAGTGGGCTGTGTAAATGTATAAGAAGGCACCTGACAAACAGGCAAAGCACTCAGTTGTCAGGTGATTGCATTGTTTATGTAAAATAAAAGATGCTAGATTATCGGTAGCATATACCCCATGTAAACAGGGCAATGCGTTGTCAAATGCAGGGAAATGTACAATTCATTCATCCTCATATAGCAGTGATGTTAGTAGGCAAAAGATCATACAATCCTGAAAAACATTCAATCACGATCATTGCTGGCCCAAAAGTGATCACTTTGTTGGCCCAAAGTGAATGGGAATGAATGATTTGTTCATATTCATACAGCAAAGATGACAAGCAGGAAGATCAGGAAAGAATTATCCTGAGGATCATCCATTCCTGATCATTGCTGCATTGCTGACCTATGTAAAGAAGCCTTAAAGGGAGTCTATCTTCTCTCCCAAGCATATTCATTTGCCATCTCTGTGTTACAGAGAATGTTACAATGACAAACAACATACTTTAGTTATATATATCACTTTTGTAGATTTGAAAAAAAAACAACTTTAAAGTCTTTTGCAAATGAGGCAGTTGGTGCACTGGGGGCGGGCCTTCAGCTCCGGGAGCACTGTTATTGCTGCTTAGGTAGGATGGGTACTGTCACAGCAAGGGGAAAATCAACTCCAACTGCAAGGAACAGACAGGAGGTGGTAGGGATCTGAACTTCAAGAGCATAGAGCTACGCTCCAAGAGATATTTCATTTCACTTTTATCCTCCCAACTTTCCAAAAGCCATAACTGTTTTATTTTTCTGTTCACAGAGTCATATTAGGGCTTATCTTTGAGGGACAAATTGTACTTCATAGTGGCAATTTAATACTCCATACAATGTACTGGGAAAAAATCTTGAACAGAATGGAGTGAAATTGGGAAAAAAATGCAATTGCACAATTTTCTTACAAACCTTATTTTTACAGTGTTTATCATGAGACATTACCTATATTCTGTTGGTTGATAAGATCACAGTGATACCAAATTTATATAGTTTTTGTTATGTTTTAACACCATTAAAAAAATGTAATAATTTCTTTCTGTTGCCATTTTGTGACACCTGCAACTTTTTTTTTTAATTTCCATGTAAGTTGCTAAAAGGGCTTTATTTGTTTGGGCAAGCTGTAGTTTTTAGTAATAACATTTTGGAGATTTTATGATGTTTTGATTGCTATTTATTCAATTTTTTTGAGGAAAGGAAACAACAAAAAAATGTCAATTTGAACGATTAGATTTTTTTTCCGCTAAACTTTTTTCAGACACAGGAATGCCTAATTCAGAAAGGGGGATGATTTAAACTTATCTATCTAGACTCCTGACTGTCATGACAACCTATCGCCACCCTCCAATGACATTCCAGGGGGCAGCAATTGGTCCAATATGGCAATGCCAATGTGTTGCTACTATTAAGGTGCCTTGGTCGCAATTGACAGAGTCATCTAAAGGGTAAGTAGCCGAGATCGCTGCCAGCACAAATCAATCAGGGCTGTTATTGGCGGGTTCCTACTGTATAATTCAGCCAGTATCCACTGTGTAGCGAGAGGGCTCAGCTTCTGTTTTGAGCCCTCTTGATACTACCTTAGGAACACAATGTTGTACAAGAACGTGTTGCTAAGGTGTTAAAAGGAGTCTACCAACTGCCCCAAGCAAATTCAAATGCCACCACCGTGTTACAAAACACAATACAGTGATAAACATACATCTGTTATGCATATTGTTCTCGTAGATTTGGAGAAAAACAACTTTGAAGTCTTATGCAAATGAGGCAGTTGGTGCACTGAAGGTGAGCTTTCAGCTCCCTGGACCACTGCTCTTGCTGCTAAAGTAGTCTGGATCATGTCATAACAATAAGAGGATCAATTTTCACTGCATAAGATGGCACAGGTAGGAGATGGTAAGGGTCTGAGTGGCAGAAGCAGTGGTCTGGTAGCTGAAGGCCCAACCCCATTGCACCAACTTAATCATTTGCATAACATTTCAAAGTTGTTTTTCCTCAAATTTAAAAAAAGTGGGGGGATACGCTAGACTTCCCTTAAGCAAGCTGACAGAGACAGGACACACATGATTCTTTATGTATACTACCTGCATATGATTCGTGCATCAAACCGCAGCTTGTTGGACAGCATATTTTCTGTTAGTGTTGAGCTTGTTTTTATCCTATGAAAAAATGCATAAAATTAGACTTCCCATATATTAAGAGAAACACTGGGTACTCGGTTTCAGTATGTACATACCTGCTGGCACAAACCACACTTACATTTGTACTAGTGAGCAAATTACAGCTATTAATTTAGCGACTTTGGCCTTTTGTGCTTATGCACACGGACCCATAAGCAATTTTATTTGTTTTAGAAAGATAGATAGATAGATAGATAGATAGATAGATAGATAGATAGACACCAGCTTACTGTGAAATGCACTGTATAGGAAAACAATATTAAAGATATCTACCTGTTTACATATTTGTAGGTTGACACAGAAGAAATTGCTAGATAAATATTAAGGAAAGTAAAGAAGAATGAGAAAAAATTAAATTAACATATAAAGAAAATAATACAGAAAGTGAAGAGATAGATACAAAGACAACACTTAGCAAAACACTTGGACCTGCATGCATTTTCATTATCCACTGTGGTTCCCAAAAGAAAGATGCAGGATAAAAACATCAGCTTTCTGAATATGGCCTTAAAGTGGTCTGTCACTAGGTTGAACCCTTTAACCCAAGATACCAAAGTAAAAAAAAAAAAAATACATTGGGGACGTTGGCTCCTAAACTGAAACATTTAGGAACCAAAATAAATTTTTAGTCACCAAACCATATAATACTTACCAGTGCCCCTCCACCCTGTATAATGCTCGTCCCAGTGCCCCTCACACAGTATAATGGCTTTCGCTCACAGCATATATGATGCTCTCCCCAGTGCCCCCCCACAGTATACATGATGCCCTTCCCAGTGGCCCCCAACTTTATCATGCCCTCCCCAGTGACCCCACCATTTATAATGCCCTCCCCAGTGACACCCACCGTTTATAATGCTCTCCCTAGTGACCCCCTTTTATAATGCTCTGCCTAATGGTCCCTACCCTTTATAATGCAAATTCACATTGATCCCCCTTAATAATCCAGACCCAGTCACCCCCTACTCTTTATAAACCAGTCACCAGTAGCACCCACCCTTTATAATGTTGTCCCCAGTGGTAGCTGTTACAAACATAAAAAAGAAAAGTAATACTTACCCAGTCCCGTTCCAAGGAGCTCAGTGCAGCTCCTCTTGTCCTGCACCAGACATTACTAGCAGCTGCTTGAATGATTGAGCAGGAAGCTGAAGTCTTCCTGTTTCACCATTCTATTGATTCTATTTGAAGAGAGAGCGGCCATACATGCTGCTGAGTGTGCCGTGGCTGCCGGCATTTCTATTAAAGGGGCAGTGCAGTGGCAGAGCTAGTCACAAACTGCTTTTCAGTCTTTGCGCATTTTTAGTTGCATTGGCGACCATTTTGGTCGCCATCTGGAGCCCTGCCTGAACAGATAAGCTAGTGAATACATTTATAAGCATTTAATAAACCTGTCCTCCTACAGACAGAAGTAAATTTATAGTGGTTCCTTATGCAGGACAAAAAAATTACATTGCATGTTGAAAGTAAAAGAGGGGAACCTCAGGCCAAATTACTGTACAAAGGCTGCATGAAATCTATATTACTATAAAAACAGTGCTTGCATGAGACCACTTGCTTGTATCTAATGAGCGGGATAACTTCTATAGCAAAGTAATAATATAATAAACCACAAAAGATGAATATTTCAAAAGAGTCAGCCATTACTTGGTTTCATGTAACGTTCTCTTCCTGAAGCGCAGAGGGGCAGATGTCAGGTCTTGCTGAGGATTATTCGAAAAGGATGTGTTTACATTTTGTTCGGGGTCACTAATAACAGCCCTAGAAAAACAACATCACATGTACTTACAGCTAGAAAAACAGAATGCAAACATTGACATTATACTAATTAGAAAGGACTGGCAATAAATACAATGAAACTATTAACTGAGTAAACAAACTTTACAACAGAGGTTGCTTGCTGTGTTCAGCTATAATTGCTTGCTCATGTCACTAGCTCATTAATCTCCAAAATAGGAATTTTACATTGGTGGATCTGTTTTTCATATTTATCATTTGAGAATTGGAAAATGTGGTATAACTGGTTATTCTCTCCTCACTCTTTATATCTGATAAAAAATGGTGCTTTTCCACTATATATACACTCATTCCCTATCCACAGAACAAAACATATGCATCTTATGGCTCAGGTTCAACCACTGGGACCCTGAGTGATCACAAGAACAGAGGTCTGCAAGTGCCCCTGAGTCTCCAATGTGAATGGCGTGCTGATGATCATTCAGAAACTACCGGGACAGCAATAGGGTATAAATGTTATTTGTTGGAAAAAAACCTTTACATTTTTAAGATTTTTCAATGCTGTCAATACACTAAGCAACTTTACATTTGATTTAACAATTGCAATGTAGATGGACAAAAGACTTCAACATACATGAAAAGATAACTTCATTCATGCTCTGCAAACTTCTGTTTACACTGTCTCCATGTTTTTACAGGAGCCATGACAGATAGAGGGAATCCGTTGTTGCTCAATTTGCCAAGGATACCATTGATTTAGGCCTCATGCACACAACTGCAATTTTATCCACAATTGCGGATAAAAGTATGGACCCATGCATTTCAATGGGCTCACACACAGTCGTAGCTTTTGCAGCAAATTATGGAGCAGGTCCTATACCTGTCTGCATTCGCAGCTCGACCCATTCAATAGAATGGATGGGTCAGTGAAAACCACGGATGACACCTGGATACCAATCCGGGTATCATCCTTCCCATATTCACTGGCCCACAGATTGTACATAGTCAAATGAGGCCTTACAAGGAACTTATGACTGTTGAGGCTGTTAAGTGGCTACAGTGGTCACGTTCTGACAGTCTGTAAACTAAGACCCGGAGAAACCATTTAGCGTGGCAAGGGTTAAAAAGGTGAGTAGTATTTTTTTGGGGGGGGGTTTTTGGTTTGTTTTTTTTAAGAGTATTTTCGGCTCAAACAGTGGGTTGTAGAGCTGTGAGCAGTGAGTAATGTGACCCTTTCAGTTCCTTGGGACAAATTATTAAGCAAAGTAGCGGTAGATACACTATACATACATATACGTCAATGTCTGGCCTTTTAGTCAAGGAAGGAAATCACCCATGATACATATTTCTGTAGATTAGTGTCTAGTATGGATTAAATTCTAGTTTTGTTTCAAGGTCTCTTGAAAAAGAGCTAATTTGTAATTATTTTTCCCAAATGGGAAAACTTCTTACGCTTTCATGGTGTTTACCCTAAGGAGAAACAGTACCCCTGGGATAAATAAGAGCACTCACAACAGGGAAGGTCATAGATAAGAAGCTATTTTCAAGTCCTGCATAGTACTTTGGGAGGCTGGTTAGTAGACATTTAGCACAGTCTTAAAGATGTACTGTAATATAGTAAATGTAAAGGGAACAGTTCTGATGACAAAATTCTTTTAAACCAATGTTTTCATGGTTGTCCTATATACACAGCAGTAAGAATGGTTAATATACCTAGAAAGATGGTCAATCATAACTTGCTCTACAACAGATTGTTTCCTTCTATCCGCAGCCAAATCCTCCTGCAATGATGTCCAGGCGAATGAAAACAAAAAGCATTGCGATTAGCAGAAAGTAAGATAATCAGGTTGTGTAGCATTACAAGATAGTGTTCAGATTTACAAGTGACATGGGGATTTCATTCTGCTATTCCAAGAAAACTCTTTGCTTCCAAGGCTTCTGCCAGACACCCGTCATGAGCAAAAAATCCAGGCATATCCTAAAGCAGCTGAAATGTCAGCAACATCTCCAATTAAACTCAAAATCACACAGTAAAAAAACACACTAAATCCCTTCAGCATTTGGACATCTACAGCACATTGCTTAGCAGTGCATAAAAGTGTATGTACAATAAGCAAAACTAAGCAGTGCTGTCTGTTATTGCCCCTTCCAGCAGTAAAGAGACCACCTTTTGAAATCTGTGCGACCTTACTTAATATGGGCAAAATTGATTTATTTTCACCAAAATAGCAAAAGGGAAAGATTTACCTTACATTTTCTCAGTTATTTTTTGTTAAAAGATGAACATGCAGCACAGAGAAGATGGATACTGTTATTCTATGCTGATGCGTTGCTGTTTTAGTATTCTCAAACACATAAATGGGTATCAAAACTGGTGTAAAGGAAAACTGAAGTAACTTATGGCATCAGATCCCATATTGTGTACACATTCAACACGCAACTCTGTAAGCAGCAAGGAGCTCACTGACAAAACTCTGGCTCCTTTAATCGTAAAGCCATTCACCATATAGAATAACACAGGCTGCCATGGAAGGAGATCGGTGGTTTCTACGAGCACATTAATACTTACTTCTAAAGCAAATTCAGATAAGAAGTAACTGAAGGATGGAGCTTCACATTAAATGTTAAATGTTAATGTGAAATGTGAAGAAGTAGCTATACTATTTGTTCATGTATGATACATCTTTTCCCATAATTGTATTTACTTACTGGAAAGCTTATGTGGTATAAAGTCCGACATTTCTATGCTACAAAGTGGATTATAAACGCACATATTGTTATAAGACTTACAGCTTCCAGCTTCCTCAGGCTATGCTGTGCGGTGTACGGTTTGCTAGTATAGCAGTGTTGAAGGTAGATTTTATCATCAAATGGAGTTATCATAGCAAAACCTCCATCCACAGGTCTTCCACCCTGTTGACAGCAGAACAGCAAATCACTTTATGGGTCAATTGGATTCTGTTATAAAATGCCGCAATAAAGAAATAATAGCATTACACCCCAGGCAGTATACAGGATGTACAGAATTGAAAACTAATACAAAAATACAGTACTGCTGTATTATTAGGTTTTTTTTGTTTTTTTTTTAATTGAACTAATCTTGCATCTTAAAAAGGACTTTTATGTCAATAATTTCTGCCATATACTGTGGTTTACATATGGAATATCACTACTAAGTAGGATTCTTCTGTCTATATTCTCTTACACTATGTGGTGTGAGAGTGTGAACCTAGAGGGCACTGGTGAGCGACCCAAAGCCAGGCTTAAAAAGTTCCTCAGCCACACCCATAAGTGGGGCCTAACTCCAGAGGGAGTGTACACAGCAGGAGACCTGCAGGGAGCAGGTAGATGGTGGAACCAGTGGGAGACAGACAGGCGGTCTGTCCCAAGAGGACTGGATTCCAAAGCGGACTTGGTTGAGCTAAGTGTGAGCCAGACTGCTGAGGAGACACCTCAGTAAAACTTCTTGCCCCCAGAGGTTAGTCAGGGCTCAAATAGTAAGGTAGGGTGGGCTAGGCTGTTTTTTTGTTTTGTTCCCGTTTTTACTCACAAGCTGAATAAAGCCATTTTATTTTGGATTACCACTGCCTGATCTGCTGCTTGTTTGGCACCCAGTACCACCAACACCTCTGTGGAGTCCAGGAGACTGCCGCCTTTGAGGCTAAATTCCCCACAAATTGTCACAGTGGTTATACAAATCAACATGTAAGCTGTAACACAATGACAACCCTAACAAATAAAAGCTCAAATAAAAGTTATCTGAAAGCCGCTCATTCTTTGGGAATAAACATATACTTGGTTGCTCTTAACACTCCCATTAAAAAGTCAATTTAAGGTCTACCCTGTCATAAAAACAAATAACTGACTGGAACAACATATTCCATTTATCATATTTTCAAGAAGCCATTATGGCGGGTTTCACATATGCTTTCCATCAATACTCATTTGTATAAAACTTGTTCAATAATGACATGACAATGTAAATTGCCACTATTATTAATAATAAATGTAGACTTACAGTCATGGCCAAAAGTTCTGAGAATGATACAAATATTAATTTTTACAAAGTCTACTGCTTCAGTTTTTCTAATGGCAATTTGCATATACTCCAGAATGTTATAAAGAGTGATCAGCTTAACAGCAATTACTTGCAAAGTCAATATTTGCCTAGAAAATGAACTTTATCCCCCAAAACACATTTCAACATCATTGCAGCCCTGCCTTAAAAGGACCACCTAACATCGTTTCAGTGATTGCTCCATTAACACAGGTGTGGGTGTTGATGAGGACAGGGCTGGAGATCAATCTGTCATGATTAAGTAAGAATGACACCACTGGACACTTTAAAAGGAGGCTGGTGCTTGCCATCATTGTTTCTCTTCTGTTAACCATGGTTATCTCTAAAGAAACACGTGCAGTCATCATTGCACTGCACAAAAATGGCCTAACTGGGAAGAGTATTGCAGCTAGAAAGATTGCACCTCAGTCAACAATCTATCGCATCATCAAGAACTTCAAGGAGAGAGGTTCCATTGGTGCCAAAAAGGCTCCAGGGCGCCCAAGAAAGACCAGCAAGCGGCAGGACCGTCTCTTAAAAGTGTTTCAGCTGCGGGATCGGGCTACCAGCAGTGCAGAGCTTGCTGAGGAATGGCAGCAGGCAGGTATGAGTGCATCTGCACGCACTGTGAGGCGGAGACTCTTGGAGCAAGGCCTGGTCTCAAGGAGGGCAGCAAAGAAGCCACTTCTCTCCAGAAAAAACATCAGGGACAGACTGATATTCTGCAAAAGGTACAGGGAGTGGACTGCTGAGGACTGGGGTAAAGTCATTTTCTCTGATGAATCCCCTTTTCGATTGTTTGGAACATCTGGAAAACAGCTTATTCGGAGAAGAAGAGGAGAGCGCTACCACCAGTCTTGTCTCATGCCAACTGTAAAGCATCCTGAAACCATTCATGTGTGGGGTTGCTTCTCAGCCAAGGGAATCGGCTCTCTCACAGTCTTGCCTAAAAACACAGCCATGAATAAAGAATGGTACCAGAATGTCCTCCAAGAGCAACTTCTCCCAACCGTCCAAGAGCAGTTTGGCGCTCAACAATGCCTTTTCCAGCATGATGGAGCACCTTGCCATAAAGCAAAGGTGATAACTAAATGGCTCAGGGAACAAAACATAGAGATTTTGGGTCCATGGCCTGGAAACTCCCCAGATCTTAATCCCATTGAGAACTTGTGGTCAATCATCAAGAGACGGATGGACAAACAAAAACCAACAAATTCAGACAAAATTAAAGCATTGATTCTGCAAGAATGGACTGCTATCAGTCAGGAATTGGTCCAGAAGTTGATTGAGAGCATGCCAGGGAGAATTGCAGAGGTCCTGAAGAAGAAGGGTCAACACTGCAAATATTGACTTGCTGCATTAACTCATTCTAACTGTCAATATAAGCTTCTGTTACTCATAATATGAATGCAATTATATTTCTGTATGTGATAAAAACATCTGACAAACACACATAAAAACCAGAGGGCAGCAGATCATGTGAAAATAGAATATTTGTGTCATTCTCAAAACTTTTGGCCATGACTGTACTCTTAATTATGACTAGGGTGGAGGGAGAAAGCCATCTCCTTGTATTACGTGGAATGAGATGTGACTTTTTGTTAATTCTGGTGATGACTGAATTCATTGCCCCCTATTTTCTCTCTAATTTTTTGCCAATATCTGATCACCTTTACAAAAATAGTGGTGATGTGCTCCTTTGTTTCTGTGATTTCAACAGGCTCATTGGACTTATGTATATACACACGTGGACAAAATTGTTAGTACCCCTCGTTTAATGAAAGAAAAACCCACAATGGTCACAGAAATAACTTGAAACTGACAAAAGTAAGAATATATAAAAATTCTATGAAAATGAACAAATGAAAGTCAGACATTGCTTTTCAACCATGCTTCAACAGAATTTTTAAAAAAAGAAAACTCACGAAACAGGCCTGGACAGAAATGATGGTTCCCTTAACTTAATATTGTGTTGCGCAACCTTTTGAGGCAATCACTGCAAACGATTCCTGTAACTGTCATTGAGACTTCTGTACCTCTCAACAGGTATTTTGGCCACTCCTCATGAGCAAACTGCTCCAGTTGTCTCAGGTCTGAAGGGTGCCTTTTCCAGACGGCATGTTTCAGCTCCTTCCAAAGATGCTCAAAAGGATTTACAGTGCTGGCCAAAAGTATTGGCACCCCTGCAATTCTGTCAGATAATACTCAATTTCTTTCAGAAAATGACTGCAACCACAAATGCTTTGGTAATAATATCTTCATTTAATTTGTCGTCAATGGAAAACCACAAAAAGAATTGTCAAAAAGCCAAATTGGATATAATTCCACACCAAACATAAAAAAGGGGGTGGACAAAAGTATTGGCACCCTTTGAAAAATAATGTGATGCTTCTCTAATTTCTGTAATTAACAGCACCTGTTACATACCTGTGGCACATAACAGGTGGTGGCAATAACTAAATCACATTTGCAGCCAGTTGAAATGGATTAAAGTTGACTCAACCTCTGTCCTGTGTCCTTGTGTGTACCACATTGAGCATGGAGAAAAGAAAGAAGACCAAAGAACTGTTTGAGGACTTGAGAAGCAAAATTGCGAGGAAGCATGAGCAATCTCAAGGCTACAAGTCCATCTCCAAAGACCTGAATGTTCCTGTGTCTACCGTGCGCAGTGTCATCAAGAAGTTTAAAGCCCATGGCACTGTGGCTAACCTCCCTAGATGTGGACGGAAAAGAAAAATTGACAAGAGATTTCAACGAAAGATTGTGCGGATGGTGGCTAAAGAACCTCGACTAACATCCAAACAAGTTCTAGCTGCCCTGCAGTCTGAGGGTACAACAGTGTCAACCCGTACTATCCGTCGGCATCTGAATGAAAAGGGACTCTATGGTAGGATACCCAGGAAGACCCCACTTCTGACCCAGAGACATAAAAAAGCCAGGCTGGAGTTTGCCTTCAAAGAAAAGAACACAGTCCCTACAGTCAAACATGGCGGAGGTTCCCTGATGTTTTGGGGTTGCTTTGCTGCCTCTGGTACTGGACTGCTTAACCGTGTGCATGGCATTATGAAGTCTGAAGACTACCAACAAATTTTGCAGCATAATGTAGGGCCCAGTGTGAGAAAGCTGGGTCTCCCTCAGAGGTCATGGGTCTTCCAGCAGGACAATGACCCAAAACACACTTCAAAAAGCACTAGAAAATGGTTTGAGAGAAAGCACTGGAGACTTCTAAAGTGGCCAGCAATGAGTCCAGACCTGAATCCCATAGAACACCTGTGGAGAGATCTCAAAATGGCAGTTTGGAGAAGGCACCCTTCAAATCTCAGGGACCTGGAGAAATTTGCCAAAGAAGAATGGTCTAAAATTCCAGCAGAGCATTGTAAGAAACTCATTGATGGTTACCGGAAGCGGTTGTTCGCAGTTATTTTGTCTAAAGGATGTGCTACCAAGTATTAGGCTGAGTGTGCCAATACTTTTGTCCGGCCCATTTTTGGAGTTTTGTGTAAAATGATCAATGATTTGACTTTTTTTTTCATTCTCTTTTGTGTTTTTTCATTGCAAGCAAAATAAATGAAGATATTATTACCAAAGCATTTGTGATTGCAATCATTTTCTGGAAGAAATTGAGTATTATCTGACAGAATTGCAGGGGTGCCAATACTTTTGGCCAGCACTGTAGGTCAGGGCTCATAGAAGGCCACTTCAGAACAGTCCAATGTTTTCCTCTTAGCCATTCTTGGGTGTTTTTAGCTGTGTGTTTTGCAAGACCCATGACCTGCGACTGAGACCAAGCTTTCTGACACTGGGCAGCACATTTCTCTCTAGAATCCCTTGATAGTCTTGAGATTTCCTTGTACTGTGCACAGATTCAAGACACCCTGTGCCAGATGCAGCAAAGCAGCCCCAGAACATAACAGAGCCTCCTCCATGTGTCACAGTAGGGACAGTGTTCTTTTCAAGATATGCTTCATTTTTCCATCTGTGAACATAGAGCTGATGTGCCTTGCCAAAAATTTCGATTTTTGTCTCATCTGTCCATAGGACATTCTCCCAGAAGCTTTGTGGCTTGTCAACATGTAGTTTGGAAAATTCCAGTCTGTCAGATTCAAGTTATTTCTGTGACCATTGTGGGTTTTTCTTTCATTAAACGAGGGGCATCAACTATTTTGTCCACGTGTGTAAGTCACTTTGGACCATAGTTTTGGATTCATACGCTGCACTACTCTCCTGTTAGTTATAAGAGCCTGGGTGTAACAAAATACAATGTACATTCTCAGAAAAACTACCAAAAATATGAAACACTAAAATATAACTTTTAATAAAGTCTAATTAAAAACGGCGTAAATGTGCCTAATAGATTAAAATAGCATCATGGGCACAGGTGAATAATGTTTGTTGACCACAGTAACAGGGTTGCTGCCCTCTCCACCAAAAAATATGTTTTTGCCTATTGTGGGTAAATCCTAATACCCTCAGTAAAAAGTTTTAACTCTATGTGTATCTAACTTCCAATTAGTCAGGTTGTCATCCAGATAGAGAAACAGGAGTACTCAGTCTACATCTGCATTAAAAATCCCCTAATAATGTGACACACACTGTATCTCATACCCCAGGGCAACAATATCAACCTGAGGTAGTGACTTGGAAAGGTAGGGAAAACTGGCTTAACAATCCGTATAACTAAACTCAGGTGCCAATACTAGAGCCTCAGGCTCAGCTGATCAGGCTAGCTAGTATGGACCTAGTGAACAATTTCTAATAGGACCTGATGCATTTCCACTTTAAGTTATGTAAGTTTCATCACAGTTATTTTATAATAGATCAGAGCGGAGAACTATGATGAACAACCCTCCCTGCAGCCCCCAGAACTAGTATGCGGCCGTGAGGACAACAAACTTTCTTCACCTGTGCCCACAATTCTATTTTAATCTATTAGGCACATTTACAACTTTTCAAATTAGACTTTATTAAAAGTTATATTTTAGTGTTCATATATTTTGGTAGTTTTTCTAGTTTAATTCTGATTGAACACATACCTCCTCTGTATTGGCACGTGTGAATTTTGTCTATGATAATGTATATTCTCACTGGCACTATGGCATTTAAGGAATTTAAAACCCATACTAAAAAAGGACATAATATCCAAAAAAACTTATCTCAGAAAAAAAGGCCCCACTAAAGCTTCTTTCACATAATCATGAGGATCCACAATTGCGGATCAAAGTATGGACACATGAATTTCTATCGGCTGTGTGTCCGGGCCGTATAGAAGAGCCCCAAAATATGGAGCAGGTCCTATACCTGTTCGCATTTACAACTCGGTCCATTCAATTCAATCTATACAGGTGCATCTCAATAAATTAGAATATTTTTGAAACGTTCACTCATTTCAGTAATTCAATTAATTAATTAATTAATTTATCAATTAATTCATTATAACACCATGTCTGATGAAGGGAGCTAGTACTCCCGAAAGCTCACCATCAAATACACTGAGTTAGCCTCTAAAAAGTATCACCTGATTGCTTCACTCTTCCACTACTTTCAATGGCTAACATGGTACAACATTATACTACTACCAGAGGAGAGTAACTTCACATTAAAGCTGTTAGTATGTTATTCAGTAACATTACACAACACACAAGCTCATTAAAAAAGTGTAGGGTGAGGGTTTTACTGGAGTGCTTCTTTAAATTGGTGGGGAACCAAAAATATCAAAAAAAGTGATCAAAAAGTCATACATATCAAAAATTGGTACCAATAACAACTAAATCGCCCCACAAATAAAGATCCCTAACATATCTCTTTCAATTAAACAGTAAGTTATAGGTGTCACAATACGGTGACCCCAGGAAAATTGTTCATTTTCAAAAGATTTGTAAAAGCAGTAAAACATGATAAAACCAATAAAATATGGTATCGCCGTAATGGTAATGACCGGCCGGACAAAGTTGCCATGTCATTTTTAATGCAGAGTGAACACTGTTAAAACTAAATGCAAAAAGTATGATAGAATTGTGGGTTTTTTCACATGGATCCCCTCCAAAAAAACATTAATAAAATCTAATCAAAACATTATATGTACCCCAAAATGATGCATAATGAAAGTACAACTTGTCTTGCAAAGAATAAGCCCTCATATACAGTGGGTAAAAAAAAGTATTTAGTCAGTCACCAATTGTGCAAGTTGTCCCACTTAAAAAGATGAGAGAGTCCTGTAATTGACATCAAAGGTAGACCTCAACTATGAGAGACAAAATGAGAAAACATATCTAGAAAATCACATAGCAATGGCACCTGTTTGAAATTGTTATCAGTATAAAAGACACCTGTCCACAATCTCAAACAGTCACACTCCAAACTCCACTATGGTGAAGACCAAAGAGCTGTGGAAGGACACCAGAAACAAAATTGTAGACCTGCACAAGGCTAGGAAGACTGAATCTGTAATAGGCAAGCAGCTTGGTGTGAAGAAATCAACTGTGGGAGCAATAATTAGAAAATGGAAGACATACAAGACCACTGATAATCTCCCTCGATCAGGGGCTCCACACAAGATCTCACCCCGTGGGGTCAAAATGATCACAAGAACGGTGAGAAAAAGTCCCAGAACCACAAGGTGGGACCTAGTGCATGACCTGCAGAAAGCTGGGACTAACGTAACAAAGGCCACAGTCAGTAACACACTACGCCCCCAGGGACTCAAATCCTGCAGTGCCAGACATGTCCCCCTGCTTAAGCCAGTACATATCCGGGCCCGTCTGAAGTTTGCTAGAGAGCATTTGGATGTTCCAGAAGAGTATTGGGAGAATGTCATATGGTCAGATGAAACCAAAGTAGAACTGTTTGGTAGAAACACAACTCGTCGTGTTTGGAGGAGAGTGAATGCTGAGTTGCATCCAAAGAACACCATACCTACTGTGAAGCATGGGGGTGGCAACATCATGCTTTGGGGCTGTTTCTCTGCAAAGGGACCAGGACGACTGATCCGTGTACATGAAAGAATAAATGGGGCAATGTATCGTGAGATTTTGAGTACAAACCTCAAAAGGCATTGAACATGAAACGTGGCTGGGTCTTTCAGCATGACAATGATCACAAGCACACCGCCAGGGCAACAAAGGAGTGGCTTCGTAAGAAGCATTTCAAGGTCCTGGAGTGGCCTAGCCAGTCTACAGATCTCAACCCCATAGAAAACCTTTGGAGGGAGTTGAAAGTCCGTGTTACCCAGCGACAGCCCCAAAACATCACTGCTCTAGAGGAGATCTGCATGGAGGAATGGGCCAACATACCAGCAACAGTGTGTGCCAACCTTGTAAAGACTTACAGAAAACGTTTGACCTCTGTCATTGCCAACAAAGAACATATAACAAAGTATTGAGATGAACTTTTGTTATTGACCAAATACTTATTTTCCACCATAATTTGCAAATAAATTCTTTAAAAATCAGACAATGTGATTTTCTGGATTTGTTTTCTCATTTTGTCGCTCATAGTTGAGGTCTACCTATGATGTCAATTACAGGCTGGCCTCATCTTTTTAAGTGGGAGATCTTGCACAATTGGTGGCTGACTAAATACTTTTTTCCCCCAATGTAGCTATGTCGACAGGAAAAATAAAAAAGTTATTTTTCTGTTGACATGTTTTATAATGTCCTAGATATAAGTGACCCTCCCCTATCAACATTTTCGCTATATGTTACACAGCCCCCTACGCCATACACAGTAAAATTCAGTGAGAGGTAGTAACAGCTCTCAATACAGAAACAAGGGGAAGAGTAAAAAAATGCAGGGCTTCACAGAAAGGAGACAACAATTGTTAATAAAGTATATTACAAAATGTATTAATAACACAAATACTGTAAGAAAATAAAAAGTTGTTGGACATTTATTTATGCATTAAAGGGTTAAAAGACAACCAATACTATAGTACAGGCTGTTACTAAGTGGTAAAAGATAAATAATAAGTATACTTTTCTTCTCTTTCTCTGCTCCTATGTTGAAAAACTGCTAAAAGTGCTGCCTCTGCATTTCTCTGTACATTCACCAAAGGTAATGCTACACTTTAATACATTTTTCCTAATGAGACAAAGTATGGTCCGTCAATCCACATGTATATGTAACAAGATGCTTTATGCAAAAACATATTTGCCTTGTCCCACATTGTCATCCACAGAAAGGATGTTTCCTGTCAATATTTGTTTAATCTGAATGGTGACATGAAAGATTCAGATTCATACAAGTACTGTATACACACATATATGTATTCCTTAAGAAACAAGAAAAGCCTGTAGTGATAATCCTTAGATAATAGACTATGATCACCTCTTGTTTATTATCTTGTCTTGCAGAACGCTGTTTATTCTGTTCTCTCATCGTATATTGCTTGTAGCTATTCTTCATATCTTCTTCATACTGCTGATACTTCAAGCGGAATCTGTCTGATGCTGATGGTAAATTCTCAGGAACGGTTTTCAGCTGGCTTAGAGAGAGCTGGAAGTCACAGGAGAATAAGGGCATTCCTTGATAATCTTCGAATAAATTTAAATGTTTTTATAAAAACTATTCTTACCTCATGAGTGACCGGAGAAGGCTTGCTAAAAATCTAGGATTTAAGAAACCAGATAAAAAGTTGAAAGATGGATCAAACAATATACAAACACAAACAAATATATGGATATATTCACACATATTTCTTGCAAAAATTTCTGTGACTGAAAATCAATTTCTCTCATCTGAAAAAGGGTTTTTTTTACAAGAACTTGGGCTTCTGCGAAACCAATTGAGCTGAATGGGACAGTTGCAATGATGTTTGCAGCATATCTGGCACTTGTAAATATGCCCCATGAATTACACCCTCTTTGTGCAGTACAAGGATAGTAAAATGCAGGGTTGACAGAATATACTTTCATCAGTTGCAATGCAGAATACAAGTTTCTCCAATCAGTTGTATTCTGTGATTGCAGTACATGGATATGAAGTCAGCCTAGGCCTCATGTATCAAAACCATATCAGAAAAATGAGGCCTTGTTAACTAATGTAAGCAATTCCATTAACCAGTGGGATTTTCAAGATAAAAGCCAAGCTCTGACTGGATTTTATGGGCCACAAATCCTGTTTTGCACTGAAATTGTTTTGATACATAAGATCCCTATATCTTCTGAAATACAAGCAGCCCTGTATGTTATTATCTGTAGGTAATGTTTTAACTTAAAGGAGTGGTCCACCCAAGAAAATTCTTTGTAAGGCAGCTCTCAAACGTGACCTTTCACCATCTCCATGAACTCCAATTCTTTGTATTCTTTAATAGTCAATTCCAGCACAATTGGAACTTCTTGTGTAGCCCCCACTGTTCCCGAGCAATCATTTCTGTTACTTTTAGCACAATTATGCTCTCTATTGTCAGGTAGGCGGTCCCAGTCTGTCCTCTCCTGCCTTACACCGCACATTTCATAGTACAGGGCATAATTGTGTAGAAACTGATAGCACCAATTGCTCCGCAGTGGTAGGAGCTTGGGGAAAAACTCCAACTGCTCCAGAATCAGTGAATCTTCTTTAACAAAGAACAGAGGAAGCAAACAGTGCCATACAGCTTAGGGTTGTATGGGAATATATGGACAAGTGTGCACCTGAGTGGGTCACCCCTAAGGTAATGACTAAATAATATAAAGAATAATATGACATCACTGATACTACCATGCCTAACATCGTCCTTTTTCGCCAGTGACATTCAGCTTTTATAACAGTCCAGGCAAATGAAATTAGCATTATATAAAGCTTTCATATGTTCATAAAGTTGGTTAAAAAATAGAATGGTAAAGTGGAAGTAACCATAGTGACGCATGGAAATCTGAAATCTGAGTATGCCCATTGGGAGTTATCATAATGACATCTTTCCCAGTTCACAGTGGATCGCTGTATAAACTCAGATCAAAGACTCTCGATGATGTGAAGTAACGATAGAAGTTTTAATGAATGACACTGCAGGTTTGCTATTCTCTACACTTATCACAAGTCAGACCTTTAACATAGTTAAAGGGGGTCCCAAGATAAAAGCATTAATTGCCTAACATTAGGATAGACCTTCAATGTTTAATAGGTGAGGGTCTGACCCTTGGGACCTCCAACAGTCATGAGAACAAAGTGTTTGCGACATCCACAACATATCGGGCTAGTCACAGCAGCTAGTCCAAACATGCAGCAATGCCTCATACTGCAGAATTGCCATTCACTTTACGCTCTCACGGGGCAGACTCCAACCAATTCACTTATTAAATGTAGTTTTTTTCATTCACATACACAGCTACTTATAAATGTTCAAATTTTTTTTTACTAGCTTTATTGCTCCCCCTACTGACAGCAAATGGGTAATGCAGTATTAAGATACACTGTATAATAAATATTACATATTATATTGCCGCAAAAAGAGCTGGAATAAAGTTGGTGGAGGCCCAAAAAAACTTTTTTATAAGTATCTGTAGCTGTCATAGCTGGGATTGCTTATAAGTTTATAATATGGGCCAAATTTATGACGTGTTTAAGATTAATAGCCAAGGGGTAAAGTTAAATTTGCCAAATTTCTTAATGCCCACCATAAACACTGCAGTCAGCTGACAGTCCAGTTGAGGCACTGCCACCAGTCACCCCCACAGTCTAGTGCAAACTCTGCAGTCAGTCCTCAGCCTCGTAAAACGCTGCCAGCAGTCAGTCCTCAGTCTAGTATACAGAAAGCAGTGGCACCAGTCAGTAAAATGTGCTCCACAGTGGTTCCCAGACAGTACAATGCGCTCCAAAGTGGCCCCCACACAGTATTATTTGCTCCACAGTGGCCCCCACACAGTATTATATGCCCACATTGGCTCCCGCACAGTATTATATGCTCCACAGTGGCCCCCACACAGTATTATATGCTCCAGAGTGGCCCCCACACAGTATTATATGCTCCACAGTGACCCCCCACACAGTATTATATGCTCCACAGTGGCCCCACACAGTATTATATGCTCCACTTTGGGCCTCCACACAGTATTATATGCTCCACAGTAGGCCCCCCACACAGTATTATCTACTACTTACCTGAAGTCCCACGAAGAGCGTCCTCCTTCTACTGACTGCAGGTGCTGATGAATGACGTCATCGCGCCTGTGTCGGGAAGAGGTCATACTCTGCACTCAGTGTAAGCCGCAGTCCCGCGGCCTACACTGACAGCTTTCAGGTGTATGTGCATTTGCACATACAGCTGAAAGAAGCGACTGCTCACTAGTGGGGAATCCTATCCCAGATTCCCAGCTAGTGAGTGATCAGGGCAACAGTGCGCATGTCAACAGCATACCTCCCAACTTTCAAAGAACAGAAAGAGGGACAAATTGTGCGGCACGCTATGCACGCCATGGCAAATTTAGCTCCACCCTCTTCTACGTTGACTCTGCCCATTCTCATACATTTTTCTTTGTGCCCCCACACAGGATAATGCTCCTATAGTCACCCTAACATTATATGATCCCACATTATAAATGTTACTGTCCAATTGCCCCACAGTAGTAAGTCCTTCTCCTGGTGCCCCAGTTTAAACTGGGGGAAACTAGAGGGGGACATGAAACTGGGGCAGCAGGAGGGTGACATTAAACAGCGGGGGTAGTTGGAGGGGGACAATAAATTAATGGCAGCTGGAGCGGGACATTAAACTGGGAACAAATGGAGGGGGACATAAAAACCATAGGGGTAGCTGGAGGGTGACATTATACTGGGGGCAACTGGAGGGGGACATGTCCCCCTCCAGCTACTCCCACGGTTTAATGTCCTCCTCCAGTTGCCCCCAGATTAATGTCCCTTTCCAGTTGCCCCCAGATTAATGTCTGCCTCCAGTGACCCCCATTGTTTAATGTCCCCCTCCAGCTGTGCCCAGTTTAATGTCCCTCCTAATCTCCCCTCCCAGTTTAATACCACCCTTCATTTGCCCCCAGTTTAATGTCCCACCTTCATCTGCCACCAATTTAATGTCTCCCCTTCACCTGCCCCCATTTTAATGTCCCCTCTTCATCTGCCACCAGTTTCATGTTCCCCCCTCAATATGTACACAAAGTTTAACATAAAAAAACACTGATACTTACCTCTCTTCGCTCCCCTGCTGCTCTGTCTGCAGTCTCAGTCACAGAGTTTTCTGGGAGCTGCAGGCATGGTGTGAGTGACGTCATCACATCGCGCCTAAAGCTCCTGGGCCTGGAGCACACAGGGAGCAAAGTGGTGAAGCGGGAGCTGTCTGCAGACGTCTCCTGTTTCACTCACCCTTGTATTCAACTCATCTGTGTCCGGAGGAACGAGTTGAAACCAGGATAAACCTCCTGCCAACCAGGACCACGGGACAAGAACCCACAATCCAGGACTGTCCCCCAGAATCCGGGACGTTGAGAGGTATGCAACATAGAGGGCTCTGAGTGCCTCCTCTGGCACACGTGCCTTAGGTTCGCCAACATGGGTCGAGTGTAAACGCTGCTCACGGTCAGTCCCCAGGGTAGTGTAAATGCAGCTGGTGGTGAGTCCTCAGTCTTGATACAGTATAAATGTTACCCACAGTCAGTTCTCAGGCTAGTGTAAATGCACCTGGTGGTCAGTCCTCAGTTTGCAGTTTTTCTGAATTTAACCAGTAATATTGCTTTGATTTCTTTAGTACCCAAAAAAATATATGGATCTTTAATGTTTACACAAAGTAGGTAAAGAAGCCCAAGTCAGTCTTTTGGCTTGGAGCAAAAAAACAGTACAGTAGTTGACACTACCTATCATTACCAAAAGGGGGTAAAACAGGGGGCTTTAATTCTCTGGGGACAATACGAGGGGCTTGTCGTGGCCCAACCCAGAAGTAGTGACTGTGGGTCAAAATTTTGCAGTCAGTTCTCAACATAGTCTCCTTTGAGGGTCACACATGTATGCCATCGCTCTTGGAGTTTCATTATTCCACTGTGGTAGAATGTTCCATCCTGCTCCTCCAAAAAGTCCTTTACGGCGTTCATGACGGCTTCATCAGAAGGAAAACGACTTCTACCAAGGTGCCTTTTCATCTGTGGGAATAGGTGGTAGTCTGAGTGAGCCAAACGAGGGGAGTAGGGTGGGTGCTGAAGCAGTTGTAAACCACAGGAGTGAATTGCAGCCATTGCAACAGTCGATGTGTGAACTGGCGCGTTGTCCTGGTGAAACAACACCACTTTCCAGAGCATCCCTCGCCATTTTTCCTTAATTGCTGACGATGAATTTGAGCAGCATAATATTCCCCAATGATGGTTTGACCTTTCTGGAGGAATTCCAGAAGAATGACTCTCTTGGAGTCCCAGAACACTGATGCCACTACCTTGCCAGCGGATGGAACCACCTTTGCCTTTTTGGGGGGTGGGGAGGTGGGTTGTTTCCACTCTTTCAAGGCTTCTTTTGACTCAGGACGAAAGTGGTGTACCCAAGTTTCATCCATTTTAACAAATCTCTGCAGGAAAAGTTGAATATCAGCTTCAAACAGCTGCACATTTTCCGCAGAGCGAAGTTCTCTCAGACGTTTGTTCTCTAAAGTCAAAAGTCTTGGCACCCATCGGGCTGAAACTTTGTGCATGTTCAGCAGCTGTGTTAGGATATGGCCAACCCTCTCCACTGATATGCCCACACATTCTGCAATGTGCCGCTGTGTGACACATCGATCTTCCATTACAATGCTGTTGAGGGACAACCACTGCGCGCAGCATATTCAATTGATGTCTGGACCCGCTTGAAATCTGCAACCCACTTTTTCACCATTGCATAAGAAGGAGCATTGTCCCCTAATGTCTCCAGCATTTCCTTGTGAATAGGGGCTCGTATGTGGGCTTGGGGGTAGTGGGGAGACAGTGGATGTCAATGTCTTTTTGAGGGAGCAGAGGGCACAGGCATGAGGACCTGACAGGCAGCAACTTCTGGAACTTCATGATCTCCTGCAGTCAGTATACATATAGTTACTGATCTGATCAGGAGGGCAGAGGAGCAGCCAGTTCTGGATTTACAGAGGGATGGAGACATGCAGAAGACTTCTCTCCTCCTACTCTCCTGCTCTACCCCTCCTTTTCGCCTGGATCAGTGTTGCAATAACAGTAACTACTAGACACAATAATTATTTCTCCTCTAAAATGGTGAAGATAATTAATTATTGCAGCTTTCTGAGTCTGACCCCATGCTTCCTTGTCCAGTTGAAAGGACAGACATCAGGTACACCCACCACTCTGTTCTACTTACTAAGGACATGTTAAACCACCTAAAGCCTTGCTGCTATCACAAAGCACTGATACCTGAAGATCCAAACCTGCAGCTCTTGAGGAGGCCCATACCTGCTCTGCCCCCCTTTAATCCAGTCCTGCATAGAGGGTTTAAAATACTAAACATAAAAATACAAATAACATACATTAACTACAAAAACATGACAGATTTTTATTTACAAGGATTACTGCTCCATCTACTGACAGAAAATCAGTAATGCAGTAAAATAAACTATAATGAATAACATTTTCTTGCTGCACCTAGCCCGCTCCCACTGGTGGCATTTTTGGGTTTTTTTTTTTTTTTTCCTGCCTTCCAAACCCCATAACTTTTTTATTTTTCCATTCACAGAGCCATATAAGGGCTTAATGTTTGTGGGACAAATTATTCTTCATAATGGTACCATTTATTATTCTGTACTGGAAGCTGGAAAAAAAAATCAGAATGGAGAAAAAGTGCATTTGTGCAGCTTTCTTACAGGCTTCGTTTTTATGACGTTCACTGTATAGCCAAAATGACATGTCACCTGTATTCTATGTTTTGGTACGATTCCGAGGATACCAAATTTAGAGTTTTATTTACATTTTAACCCCATAACAAAAATCCAAAACTTTGAAAAAAAAATTCGCCACATTCTGACACCCGTAACTTTTTTCATATTTCTGTGTATGGGGATGCATAAGGCGTCTTTTTTTGCGGGGCCAGGCGTACTTTTTAGTTACACTATTTTGAGGAATGCCTATTGCTTTGATCACTTTTTGTAAAAATTTTTAATCAGAGGCGAAACAGTGAAAAAACAGCAGTTTAACACTTTTGATTTTTTTTTTCCCACTATGGCATTCACCATAAAAGAAAAATATTTTTATAAGTTTGTAGACCGGGCATTTTCAGACACAGGGACACCTAATATGTATGTATTTCACAGTAATGTTTTAGTTTTATATGTATTCTAGGGAAAGGGCGGTGATCTGAACTTTTTTTTTTGTAATATTTTTTAAAACTTTTTTTTTTATTTTTATTTTTTTTTACTATTTTATTAGCCCCCCCTAGGGGTCTTGAACCTGCAATCTGTATTGAAGTCTATGGGAGATTCACTACACTACTATTGAGGCTGGTCATAGTAATATTCGTATAACAAGCCTGGAAGCCTTCATAAGGCTCCTGGCTGTCAGAGGAACAGGTCAGCTCCTGTGATCTCGCTGTGCAACAGAAAAGGTCCCCACCGGCGCATGGGGGCATTTTCTAAACTTTGGGGAGGGGAATCACAGGTAATAATGCCCGCGATCAGATTGGACTCTGCTCACAGGCATTAGCTTTGTGTCTCCACTGTATTGCGGAGACTCGGTAGCTATGAGGCCATTCTACAGCAGTGCAGTCGCCATCTTTAAAGATACAGCCTCCACTGTAATAGTAGGGCGTAGGTCGGGAAGGGGCTAGAGAAGTTAAAATACCGAAGACAAAAACATAAACACAATATAATTATATGCCAGAATATATTAGAGAGAGAGAGAATTTTTAAGGCATTTTTATTACTTTCTATTATACTTTCTATTACTTTATAACTTTTACTTAAAAGTTTACATACATTTCATTAGTATTTGGTACCATTGCCCTTAAACTGTATGACTTGGGCCAAACGTTTTGGATATCCTTCCACAAGCTTCTCACAATAATTGGTAGGAATTTGGGCCCATTCCTTCTGACAAAACTGGTGTAACTGAGCCATGGTTGTAGGCCGCCTTGCTCGCACCTGCCTTTTCAGCTTTGCCCATCAATTTTCAATAGGATTGAGATCAGGGCTTTGTGATGGCCACTCCAAAACATTGACTTTGTTATCCTTAAGCCACTGTGCAACCAGTTTGGCAGTATGCTTCGGGTCACTGTCCATTTGGAAGATCCATTTGCGCCCAAGCTCTAACTTCTTGGTTGATGTTGTAAGGGTTAAAGCATAATTTGTATTATATTCTATGTCACAGTATACAGAAAGCACAAGAGGGTGGAATGTTCTGCAAACAAGACTGCATAGTTGATAAGGACAGACTTGGAGTCTGGGGGAGATATCAACAGTTCTGCTGATCTCAGCAGAACTGGTATTCTCTGGAAGATAAGGAGGACATTCAGATAAGGTGAAAAGGAAAACATCTGGGGTGATGGGTAACTGAACAAATTTGTCTGATAACGGAACTGGAAAGACCATATATGTATATTGATCACATGACTGTTATGTAACTGAGCTTGCTTTTAAAACTGTATTGAACTACGCAATAAAGTAGAAACTGTTCATACACGATACCTGTGTACGTCTTGTTTCCCGAGCGCTCGAAACTGGTTACTTATTTAATTAGGCTTACGGTGACATCCATCCCGGGGGAGATTAACCCCCGACAGAAATTGGCGCCCAACGTGGGGCCTCGAGATCGTCTGATGTGCAGCCGATAGAGTGCCAACCCACTCACCGATCGACTTGAGGACGGGACCTGAGGACCTCAGATAGATAAAAACAGTACTGTGAAGGTAAGCCGTTGATCTTGCCAATTAGTATATCTGAGGTTCCTGTGTGTCTATTCTCTGTATCGATGAGTAAGGTAAGCTGCTGCATGTTTATATGACATCTCGATGCCAATTGAATAGTACGGAAGAACCTAAAAGGGACATGTCACCTGTAAATGATATGGAAATTGTTTTCTTTGCTTTTTGTCTTACCTGTTTACCTGTCTACTGATGTTTGCATGTTACCTGTGTTATAAGATATAAGGCTGCAAAGAATGGGGAAAAGTTCTCTATTCTTAACCCCTAGAGTTGCGGACAAGGTTCCGAACTGAGAAGCACAGAGTGATTGAAAAGTCCTTGTTTTGGAAAACTAGCCTCCAGCCGTGTCTGGACGGTCAAGGTCGAATGGGACCTGAGTAGTAGCACGAAGGACTTAGTAGAATCCGCGCGAAGAAGTGCGTGTAGTGATTTGGGAGTGTTTTGGTAAGGGGACATAGGCAGAAAGTTGAGCCTGTGGAAGCCATTAGGCATTGCCCTGAGCACTACTCCTGAACTTACACAAGTAGTTCATAGAAGACAGAAGAGTCTGTCTGGGAGTTCTCACTAAGTAGTCATAAGTGACCCTCTATTGTCTCAAAGGTTGCCCTAGAGGAGTGAGAGACTCATCGGCTGATTAGCTACCAGCCAAGATGGGGATGGGACCCTCTAAGATATGGTGCACCCCATGTGAACTAATAGAAATAGGGGAAGGGAAAGAAGTAGCCGCACAGGTAAAGACAATCCTAAAAAGAGCAGGAATACACAAAACTGGGTTAGTAGACAGTAAGTTTTGGGATCAGTGGAGATTAGATCATGCGGGATTGATTCAGGACAATAAGTTGCAAAGAGGCATATATGGAAGGAAGGAAGCAATAGAATAGAAAAAGGCAGTGCAGAGCTCCAAGAAGGAAGGTCAAAGGGGATGATAGTTCAGGAAATAATGAATCACCCCCACCTCACTCCGAGAATCAGGCTTGAAGGGAGACATCACCCTTCTCAGTATTATTGTTTAATATAACCCATCTTATCTCCCAGTTCTGTATGAAATATTACTTACTTTAACAAAATACTCAGAGAATCTGATATAGTGCAAAGAGAAAAACTGTACACCATCGGTATGATGTTTATTGGATTATGTATTTATATATATATATATATATATATATATATATATATATATATATGTCAACCTGTATTTGTAATATTCATTCTGTTTATATCAATGCCAGGATTCAACTTTTATGCTTTTTGTGAAATTAAATCCGCTTTCAGGAAATGTCCCCTAAAAAGAAGAAACTAGGATATTGTGATGTTCCACAGGGGTTCAACTTTTGGTTGGAATCCAGTGAAGAAAATTTTAAAGTTTGGCAATTTTCCCTTATGGTAACCTGAAGTACAATTCAGGGGTTTTGAACACCTGTGGTAATGACAAAAGGTGGGGTTTGGAAAATATTTGAAAATTGTACAAAAATAGTAATATGTAAGTTTGGTGTCAGTATTAACTGCTATCTGCTTGAATTGTATTCCTGTATTCTGTTCTAGCGCTCTGCAGATGTTCTGCAGGGAATAACCAAAACATTAATTGACTGCCAAGTAGCTCCAAGGACGTTGTATCTGATATGATGCGCACGCAGAAAATCACAAGCTGAACATGATGCTGTTACCCAGTAATGTTACATGTCAATTATTACAAAGTGAAACTTGGCTTTGGGCCTCCGGGGTCCGCAGCCCAAAGGGAAAATTTTTTATTAAAAGTGTTAGCCTAAGGTTAAATGGAAAAGTAAGGTACAATGACAATATATACATAATATTGTGTAATATATATGTGTAAAATATTCAAGAATAGAGAAGTTCCAGTTACAGAGATTGGTTTAAAGTAAAAGAAGATGCTGATGCAATGGAGAGGTACCAAGAAAGTGAGATAAGATAGTGAGACAACATAGAGGTTAAGAGACCACGGGTTAATAGATGGAGAATGCATGTGGCAGAAGGTGTCAGAGGAAGTGCAGGAAGGAGGGTGTAGAGAGACAGAAGGAGGTAATAAGTACTATTATCAGTGCTTTGATAGTGAGAATAATAGGGAAAAAGAGGAAAGTGATTCTAAGGAGAAGGAGTTGAAGAAAGTGATTCAGAAAAAGTGATTCAGAAAGAGCAACAAAAAGTAGTAAAATCTCCTAAGTACCCAGAGAAAACACCAGCAAACAGCAGTCTAGAAGGACCTGCAGAGATTGCGGTCAACAAAACCCTGATTGGAGAAAATTCTGTGCAGCTTGTGGAGTTCCCCAACCACACCTGCATCCTCCAAGAGCTGGTCTTTATCCTGTGGTAACATGGATGACCCGTCCGTGGTCTCTCAAGTGGACAAGGGTTGATTTAAGTCAATTGAGAACACATAAAGGATTTGGTGCCAATGTTTGTTTTGTATGCAGGAGGAAGCGCTTCAGCATCATCTTTGGTTTAAATAGACGGTTAACCAGCCGGCTGTTATCAGCTGTCCCTACTGGAACCACTTATTACAGCGCTATAGATCTTTGCAATGTTTTTTTTTTCTTTTTTTTTTCCTGTACCTTTGCACCCCGTTTGCCAGTATTTGTTTGCATTCACATTTAGGGGAAAACAGTACACCTGGACAGTACTACCACACGGGGAACAAAACAGTCCTAACCAATTCACAAGGTGTCTCACACTTATCATGAGTACTTGGTATTTTCCACATGATGATGTCATTTTGTTACAATATGTTGATGACCTTCTTCTTTGTGCTCCAGACAAACCAACCTGTGAAGCAGCGACCATCAGCCTGTTGTGTTTCCTCTACCAGAACGGCTGCAAGGCCAGCAAGGATAAGTTGCAATTTTGCAAACAAAAAGTGGTATTTCTAGGACACTGTCTCGGCCAAGGTACCAAGCACCTGTCAGATGAGAGGACCAAGGTGTTGAGAGACATGCAGGTGCCAACCTCTCATGCTCAGCTACGTACCTTTTTGGGACTGGTATCCTACTGTAGGCCATGCATCAGATCTGCATCTCTGACCATGCAACCTCTGTACGATAGCCTCTCCTCAAAACCATTCAGCCTCACATCTGAGGCCATGGATGCGTTTTACCAGCTGAAGTTGCAGATAGTCAGTGCTCCGGCCCTAGGCCTACCTGACTATCAGAAACCTTTTCAGGTCTACGTGACTGAGATGATGGGGCACGCAACTGCAGTTCTCACACAACAACACATTACAGCTCAAGGTTAGATGCTGTAGCCAGGGGGGACCCCCTCCTGTGTGCGTGTTGTCCTCTCAGTACAAGCGTTGCTTGAGAAAAGCTCAGACATTGTCCTAGATCATATACTGGTTGTGTATACACCATGACACACTCATGACATCCATGCTATCCTCACACAGGTAGACAGACGTCACCTTTCTTTGGCACGGCAGAGCAAACTGGAATTTGCTCTGCAGTCCTCCTCAAACATCTCTTTTCAACGCTGTTTAACTTTGAATCCTGCAACTCTTCTTCCTGTAGGAGTTCATGATTCAAAAGGGGGAGAGGAAGATGAGTTTATTTTTAAACTCTCTCTCTGAAGAAGAACTGTTTGACAGCCAGCATCAACATGATTGCGTGGCTCTTATGTCACAGGAAACAGTGGGATTTGACCATGTCACAAATGTGCCATTACAAAATCCTGATTATGAGATGTTTGTGGACGGCTCAAGGTATCTGACAGATGAAGGCAAATTTGTTACAGGGTATGCTGTAGTCACTGAACATGACATCATAGTCCAGGAAGCTCTTCCACCACACATGTCAGCCCAAGAAGCTGAGCTTAAAGCCCTTATGGAGGCTTGTAAGATAGCCAAAGGTAGAACAGCCAACATATACACTGACTCCAGGTATGCTTTTGGCATTGCACATGATTATGGTCCGATATGGAGGGCAAGGAACTTCCTAACGGCCCAGGGCAAGCCAATTAAAGATGGAGATGTGGTAAGTCGACTGATGGAGGCCATACTGCTCCCAAAGCAGCTGGCAATTGTGAAAGTCAGAGCTCACGCGAAAGGAAGGGACCCTGAAAGCCGTGGAAATGAGAGAGCTGACATAGCAGCCAAGGCTGCAGCACTACTGGCCAGAAGGGGTCCCAACCAGGTGAGCAAAATGGACATTGACCTAGCAGACCCAAAAGGGCTGTACTCAAAGGTTACCAGTGTGGAAACTGAAAGATGGAAGAAAGCAGGTGCTACAGAAGGTGATGGTATGTGGAAAATGGGGGATCGATTATGTCTGCCCGCAGCAGTCTACCCCCAGATGGCTGGCTTGGCCCACGGTAAGGTGCATGCCTCTCGAAATGCCATGGAGTCATTAGTGGGTAAATTATGGTTTGCCCCAGGTTTTGGAAGAGCTGCTAGTAACCACGTAAAAGCATGTCACATATGTGCTCTACACAACCCAGGACAGGTAGTTAAAACACCCGCTAAATGTACACCAAAATCCCTGTACCCATTTCAGAGGATACAGATAGATTACATACAGTTGCCTAAGTCTGGAACATACGAGTATGTATTGGTCTGTGTGGATTTGTTTTCAGGATGGCCTGAGGCCTACCCTGTGAGCAAAGCAACCGCACAAGCAACTGCCAAGAAACTGATGTCCGAGCTTGTGTGTAGGTTTGGAGTGCCCGAGGTGATTGAATCTGACAGAGGTACACATTTCACAGGTGAGATAATGAAAGAAATAATGTCTGCACTAGGGATTGAGCAAGCTTTCCACACACCCTATCATCCTCAGAGTTCAGGCAAAGTGGAAAGGTTGAGTGGTACACTTAAGTTGAAGATTCAGAAAGCCATGGCAGAGACAGGAAAGCCTTGGCCTGAATGCCTGTCTCTAGCCTTATATTCAGTAAGAACTACTCCTAACAGGAGGACAGGGTTGTCACCATTTGAAATATTGTTTGGAAGTGCACCTAAAACAGGATTGTACTTCCCTCAGACATTACAGCTTAATTATGACAGTGTTGCCAGCTATGTACAAGATTTGTGTAAAAAAAAACTGAAAGAAACACATAAACAAGTGTTCTCTTCTATTCCAGACCCTTCTGATTTTTTCAGGAACGTATAGCTTGCAGCCTGGTGATTGGGTGGTCGTGAAAAGACACACTAGGAAGTCTCTTGAACCCAGATATGATGGTCCCTTCCAGATATTGCTGACAACTGCCACCTCAGTAAAGTTGGAGGGAAAATCTACCTGGATACACGCTTCACATTGCAAGAAAGTTGAAGCGCTGAGAAGGAAATGGAATACAGTTAACCAATATGTAAAATAGGATGTTATTTTTAACCTCTTCAATGGAGAATCCATCGCAGATGGCACACTCAGAGTGTGAAGGTATTCACTGAACTTGATTAAAAATAAATTCCTAAAATGGGGGAATTGTAAGGGTTAAAGCATAATTTGTATTATATTCTATGTCACAGTATACAGAAAGCACAAGAGGGTGGAATGTTCTGCAAACAAGACTGCATAGTTGATAAGGACAGACTTGGAGTCTGGGGGAGATATCAACAGTTCTGCTGATCTCAGCAGAACTGGTATTCTCGGGAAGACAAGGAGGACATTCAGATAAGGTGAAAAGGAAAACATCTGGGGTGATGGGTAACTGAACAAATTTGTCTGATAACGGAACTGGAAAGACCATATATGTATATTGATCACATGACTGTTATGTAACTGAGCTTGCTTTTAAAACTGTATTGAACTACGCAATAAAGTAGAAACTGTTCATACACGATACCTGTGTACGTCTTGTTTCCCGAGCGCTCGAAACTGGTTATTTATTTAATTAGGCTTACGGTGACATCCATCCCGGGGGAGATTAACCCCCGACAATGTCTTGAGATGTTGCTTCAGTATTGCCACATAATGTTCTTTCCTCATGATTCCAAGTATTTAGTGAAGTGCACCAGTCCCTCCTGCAGCAGAACAAGCCCACAACATGATGCTGCCACCCCTGTGTTTCACAGTTGGGATGGTGTTCTTAGGCTTGCAAGCTTCTACCTTTTTCCTACAAACGTAATGATGGTCATTATGGCCAAACAGTTCAATTTTAGTTTCGTCAGACCACAGGACATGTCTCCAAAAATTAAGGTCTTTATTCCTGTGGTGCATTTGCAAATATTAATCTGGCTTTTTTATGTTTCTTTTGGAGTAATGGCTTCTTCCTGGCAGAGTGGCCTTTCAGCCCATGTCGATACAGTACTCGTTTCACTGTGGATAATGACACACACTTGCCAGCCTCAGCCAGCATCTTCACAAGGTCTTTTGCTTTTGTTCATGGGTTGATATGCACATTTCGTACCAAAGCACGTACATCTCTGGGACACAGAACCCGTCTCCTTCCTGAACGGTATGATGGCTGGACATTCCCATCTTGTTTGTACTTGCGTATAATTGTTTGTACAGATGAATGAGGCCACGTTCAGGTATCTGGAAATTGCACCCAAGGATAAACCAGACTTCTGCAAGTCCACAATTCTCTTCCTGATATCTTGGCTGATTTCTTTAGACTTTCCCATGGTGTTACACAAAGAAGCAGTGTGTTTCAGGTGTGCCTTAAAATACATCCACAGGTGTTTCTCTAATTAACTCAGATGTCGTCAATAAACCTATCAGAAGCTTCCAAAGACATGATATCATCCTATGGGCTGTCCCAAATTGTTTAAAGGTATAGTAATCTTAGTAACTTTTGACTTTGCAGAAAGTAATAAAAATGCTTTAAAAAAAAATCTCTCTCTCATTATTCTGGCATTTGGCAAATATAAATAATTTTGGTAATCCTAACTGACCTAAAACGGGAAAGGTTTATTTTGATTTCATGTCAGATACTGAGAAAAACATGCATATGTGTCTTTTTATATAGTGTATGGAAACTTCTGGTTTCAACTGTATTACAAATGTTTACACTTATAACACATTATATTCCTCCATATTTAACACTAGCTCAGCTTTGTATACCTGTTGTTTCTGATCATGCTGTATATACGGAGTGTTGAGAGGTGTTCCCCAACTAACAGTTGAGGAGGAATCTGGAGGGCCAAATCTTGGATATCCTTTACTTAAAGGTACATAAGTGTCCTAAAAAAAAAAAAATTAACTAAGTAAACATAGATGAGTTAAACACATTAAAACCTATTTACTGGATTTAAAATGTAGTATATATCTCACTATAAGTAATCTAGAAAAAATGCTGACATAAAAGTAAAGCTTTACCTTTGGAGATAAAGAGGTTTTCTCCTGTAGACATTTATCCTTTATCCTCATCGTTGAGGGTCCAACCTGACGTCCCACAGAAATTAATGGAGCTATGGCCATACACGCAAAACATCAATGAGAAAGAGCCACTGTTCTCGTGACTGCTAGGGGTACCATTTAGCTGCTATGCTGTGCATAGGGGATGAATGCTATTAATGGGAAAATCCCTTTAATTTAACAATTATATTAGAAAATTATTGTTAAAGAAAAACTGTGGCGACACTAAACCAGAGATCATTATAGACCGGTAGCTTAATGCCCCAAATAGCCCTATCCTAATGCTGTTTTTACCAACATTTAATTTACCCATCTCCTGTTAGGCTAGATTCACACGATAGATTCATCCCAGGAGCGGGACTCCTAACGACATACTGTCCAGTACTGTAATCTTGAGAATCTAGCCTTACTCCCAGTGCCTATCCTTTACTGAAGCCAGAGTAGTACATCCCGGGGTTCAGTGAAGATCTGCACAGGCTCCAGGAGCACCTTATCAGACTCATTTCTAAGTAAGCATTAAGGTTTTTATTTTAACCGCAGCTAATTTCTTCACAAGTGGGACTTTTATAATGAAACCAGTATCCTCTTGGAACAATGCAGATAGGGCTGGCTACTGTGAGGCTGGGTGCAGATGTGGCAGAAGTCTATCATGAATTTTTCCACAAAATCCCTAAATGTACATGTGGATTTTCCTACAGATTTAGCTGCAGATTGGCTGTGCACAGCAAAGAGTGAAATCCACTGTGCAAATCCACAGTGCTTCCACAAAATTTGAAATTCCACAGAATGCTTTCAATGTCATGTGGAAATCTTCTGGTACAGTGCCTTGCAAAAGTATTCATACCCCTTGAACTTTTTCACATTTTGTCACCTTACAACCACAAACTTAAATGCATCTTATTGAGCTTTTAAGTGATAGACCAACGCAAAGTAGCAGATAATTGTGAAATGGAATGAAAATGATACATGGTTTTCAAAATTTTAATTAAATAAAAATCTGAAAAGTGTGTAAAAAGTATTAAGCCCCCCTATAACAATACTTTATAGAGCCACCTTTCGCTGCACTTACAGCTGCAAGTCTTTTGGGGTATGTCTCTACCAGCTTTGCGTTTTGCTCATTCTTCTTTGCAAAATAGCAAAAGTTCAGCCAGATTGGATGGAGAGCATCTGTAATTTTCATGTCTTGCCACAGATGCTCAATGGAAATTAGGTCTGGACTTTGACTGGGACATTGTAAGGCAGGAATATTCTTTGATCTAAACCATTCCACTGGAGCTCTGGTTGTATGTGAAGGGTCACTGTCTTGCTGGAAGGTGAATCTCCTTCCCAGTCTCAAGTCTTTTGCAGCCTCCAACAGGTTTTCTTCCAGGATTGCCCTGTATTTAGATCAATCCATCTTCCCATCAACTCTTACAAGCTTCCCTACCCCTGCTGAAGAAAAGCATCCCCACAGCATGATGCTGCCACCACCATGTTTCACAGTGGGGATATTTTGTTCAGGGGGATGAGCAGTGTTACTTTTCCGCCACACATAGTGCTTTGCACTTAGGCCAACAAGTTCAACTTTGGTCTCATCTGACCATAGCACCTTCTTTCACGTTTGCTGTGTCCTCTATATGGCTTGTGGCAAACTGCAAATGGCATTTCTTGTGTCTTTCTTTCGACAATGCTTTTCTTCTTGCCACTCTTCCATAAAGGTCAGATTTGTGGAGTGCACTATTATAGTTGTCCTGTGGACAGATTCTCCCACCTGAGCTGTGGATTTCTGCAGCATCTCCAGAGTGATCATGGGCCTCTTGGCTACTTCTCTGACCAGTGCTCTCCTTTCTCAATATGTCAGTTTAGGTGGACAGCCATGTCTTGCTAGGTTTGCAGTTGTAGAATACTTTTACCATTTTTGGATGATGGATTGAAAAGTGCTCCTTGGGATGTTCAAAGCTTGGGATATGTTTTAGAACCTAACCCTGCTTTAAACTTCTCCACAACTTTATCTCTGACCTGTCTGGTGGGTTCCTTGGTCTTCATGATGCTGTTTGTTCACTAGTGTTCTCTAACAAACTACTGAGGCCTTCACAGAACAGGCGTATTTATACTGAGACTAAATTACACACAGCTGGACTCTATGAACTAATTAATTGAAATCTGAAGGCAATTGTGTGCACTGGATTTTATTTAGGGGTATCAGAGTACAGGGAGCTGAATACTTTAGCAAGTCACAATTTTCAGATTTTTATTTGATTAAAATTTGGAAAACCATGTATCATTTTCCTTCCACTTTACAATTATGTGCTACTTTATGTTGGTCTATCACTTCAAATCTCAATAAAATACATTTAAGTTTGTGGTTGTAAGGTGACAAAATGTGAAAAAGTTCAAGGGGTATGAATACTTTTGCAAGGCACTGTAAGTCTGCACTAAAAGTTAGTAAATCTGTCCTAGTAAATCTGCCTTCCTAAACAACATTACGAAAACTTATGACATTCACCATGTTTTGTCTAATAGCTTATTTGTCCCTCAAATGACAGGAGGAGGAAGTGTACACTGTTTCATTACCTCATCATCTGAATCTCCAAGTTTTCCAAGGTCAAGAGAAGGTACTCTGTAACAAATGGAAATAGTTAACAGAAAATAACTTTATTAGTCTAGAAACATATATGTAAAAAAATAAAATATAAATATGGTCCAAAATCACTGTCTGTTTTCAAATGAAAGCTCTCTTCTTCCCACAACCTTTATTACATGGAAAAATATTACCGATATCAATGGCAATTAAAGTGCGCCTCCTCCTTTCTAGCACGCTATGACACCATGCCTCTTCACCTGGATGATGGGATTCTGTGCAATACCGAACATAACTAAGGCACTGAAACAGCAAGTCTGTGCTTTAGCTGCATTTCAGTACCCCTTATTGACAAGTGGGAACTCTGTATTATGTCAGGGCAGTTTTAACACTTTGATGGGCCCAGTGCAAAGACCTCAAAAGTGGCTGCGAATTTTGTTGTGCAACCAAAGATCAATGCATTGCCATGAGACTCCTTCACCCATGTAAGTAAATGGAGTTGCACTGTGATCTAGGGGATGTTGCGGCTTCGACTTCTAGTCACAAATAAATTATGTACTGTTTGATCTTTTTGTGACCAGAAGTCGCAGTTTCAGCTGCCTCTGGGTTGCAATGTGATACCATTCACTTACCTTTGTAAGTGGTGATCTTTGCTCACATGACATGAGTTGCTGAGAATGTTGAGTAGCCCTAGCCTGTCAGCTTCATGCATGGGTCTCGTAAGTGACCTATTGATGTAGCAAAGCAAAAGTGCCCCTCTTGTGCCCCACACATAGGTAACATTGCTCTAATAATACCCACCTACAGATAACAGTTCCTAATAGTACCTGCCCACCCAGAGGTAATAGCCCCTCCAACATTGGTAATAGTATCTAATATTGCCTGCCCTCCCACATATAATAGTGTCCCCCACAGACCTACTTATGAGAAAAAGATCCTAATCTGAATGATCTTAGGGGTTGAGTAGCCTGGGATGGATTGGGGGGGAAGAGGGGCTGGAGGAGGGAGGATTGGTATCATACTGGTAATACTTTGATAATACTTGAATAATTATTAGTTCTATAGATTTGTTCCGAGTTGTATTTTTCTTTTTGTTGTTTTCTCTGTTTTGTTTAAGTTGTATGTATTAAACCATGAAAATCTCAATACAAAGTTCTGATCAAAAAAAAAAAAAAAGGCCCCCACAAAGGTAATAGTCCCTAATAGCCCGTTCCCACATAAGTAATAGGGCCCTCCTACAGGTAATAGACCCTAATAGTGGTCAGTCCCCCATAAGTAATATCCCCCCATAGGTAATAGTATGCTAATTATCTCCCCCACAAGTAAAAGTTCTCCCATAGATAATAGTGATTACTCTTCTTATTCTTCTAGATCTCTCAGCAGCATTTGACACTGTTGACCATCAACTCCTTCTCACTATGCTCTGTTCTGTCGGCCTCACGGACACTGCTCTCTCCTGGTTCTCCTCTTATCTCTCTGACCGCACTTTCTGTGTATCATTTGCGGGCTCTGTTTCTTCCCCTCTTCCCCTTGCTGTTGGGGTTCCTCAGGGCTCGGTCCTAGGTCCCCTGTTCTTCTCCCTCTACACAGCACCCATTGGACAAACCATCACTAGATTTGGCTTCCAGCACCATCTTTATGCTGATGACACCCAATTATATACGTCATCCCGTGACATCACCCCTGCACTAATACAGAACCCCAGTGACTGCCTCTCTGCTGTCTCAAATATCATGTCTTCGCTTTATCTGAAACTGAATCTCTCAAAGACTGAACTACTGCTGTTTCCACCATCTAATAGATCTGTCCCTGATATCTCCATTGCAGTCTCCGGCCTTACCATAACTCCTAGGCAGTATGCCCGCTGTCTCGGGGTTTTGTTTGACTCAGACCTTTCCTTCACCCCCCATATCCAATCACTCGCACACTCATGTCATCTCCACCTCCAAAACATCTCCAGAATCCGCCTTTTCCTTACCACAAATACACTAAAGACACTTATTGTTGCCCTGATTCACTCTCGCCTTGACTACTGTAACTCCTTACTAATCGGTCTTCCCCTTACTAAACTCTCCCCTCTACAATCTATTCTGAATGCGGCGGCCAGGCTCATCAGTCTAGACGCTATAGCGATGCCTCCGGTCTGTGTCGGTCACTACATTGGCTGCTTATTCAATACAGAATACAATATAAACTTATCACCCTCATTCACAAGGCTCTCCATAATGCTGCACCTCCCTACATTTCCTCCCTCATCTCTGTCTATCGCCCAACCCATACTCTCCCTTCACTCAATGACCTAAGACTAACATCCTCTATTATCAGAACCTCCCACGCTCGTATACAAAACTTCTCCCGAGTTGCACCACTTCTCTTGAATGCTCTATCCCGGACTATTAGATTAACCCCCAATTTCCACAGCTTCAAGCGTAAACTAAAGACATATCTTTTCAGATAGGCCTATCACAACTCCTAATATAAACCCTTCCGTAGTTAGAATCCCTAAAAACATACCCTCCTCTGTTCACGCTCCTGCATTACCTCACAGGATAAGAAGCCATATCAGACTAACTTTATATGTCCAGGCACCATCTGCACGTTAACGGACACGACTGGTGATGGCTCATACAGCTTTATATATGTGTAATGACAGTAACCTCTATTACAGAATTGTCTGACCATTGTACAAACAATGCTACGTCTGTTGCCGCCCCTTCTATCTCCTGTGTCACCCCCTCTACCTCATAGATTGTAAGCTCTTGCGAGCAGGGCCCTCAGTCCAGTATGTGAACTGAATATTTCTTTGTAATGTATCTTTTTTGTCAGTACTTGAACCCTACAAATTGTACAGTGCTGCGGAATATGTTGGCGCTATATAAATAAAATTTATTATTATTATTAATAGTGCCCCCCACATTTGAAATAGTGTCCTATTTATTTCCCACAGGTAGTAGTCCCCCAACAGAGGTAATAGTATCCTAATTATCTCCCCCACCAATAGTTCTCCCCACCCCACATCACATAAAATCCAAGCCACACAACTTTTCTGGTGAATTGCATACTTACCTCTTCAGCGCTTTGCAAGAAGAAAAGGTAAGTATGTAATTCACCACAGCAGGAGACAGTAGTGTGGCGGGGGGGCCTATGAGGCCTACAGGCTTAGGGGCCCGGTTGTACGTACAACAGCTGTGACCCCTATAGCTGTTTGTTTTCTCTTTGGCTGGAAGGTCCCCAGCACTCCCCACCTCATGATCCACTGTCTACAGCTATTCAGTGGATCCTGCGGCAGGGAGTGCTGGGGACCTTCCAGCCAAAGACAGAACAAACTGAGTGATATCACGTCACATGGCTTAAAGGGATTCTATCATTGGGAAACCCTATTTTCACTAACAGCACGTCGGAATAGCTGTTTTGGAGAATTTTCTTCTTTCTTCTTTATGCAAATTAGTCTTCAGAAAGCGGCCCTGCATAAAAAACATTATTCAGTGTGTCTTGAGAGCTAGCTTTTGAAGTGTTAGGAGAATCTATTGACCACACAAAGTTGAAATCAGGTATGTTTAATGTAAGATGCCTGAATTTTCTACAGTATTTTCTCTGCATTTGCTGTGCTTTTTGCTTTATTACATAAAAACCAAATGTGTCAGAAATGAAAGTCTTGACAATAGAATGAACAAAGCCCTACCCATTCTACAACTATTCTATATAGTCTTGTTCAGTTTACTTTGTAATCATGTAAATGCAATCTCTAAAAATACAGATCAGAGAGCGAAGCTGAAAGTGAAATACTTACTCCTGAGGCCGTGTTTCTGAAGCCTGTGATGGCGCTCTCCAACCCTGCAATATTGAGAACAGAATATTCAAGTTAAAGTGCACAAAATAGAAAGTGAGTGTACACAAATACAGTTTTCAACATCCTGAAAATCATAAAAAAGAACTACCAACATACAACAGGCATAATGTTTTATACTCATGCATGTCAGGAAATAGATGTCCCCTTAGTGCCCCTCAACAAAGTATAACATTCTCCTTAGTGACCCCACAAAGTACAATAGTCCCTCAGTGCAACCCAAACTATATAATGCCCTACACAAAGTATTATGTCACTTGATGACCCAACACAGTGTAATGCCCCCACAAATATAGTGACCCTAAAAATAAAAAAAAATAATATTCACCTCAGCAGTCAGCAGATCTCCTTTTAACTGTGTTTAGAGACTGTTTGCAGCTAAGTTCAGCAAGCGTAATGATGCCATTGCATTTTACCTGCCTGTGCCAAATCTCAAACTGCAGGGGCCAGAACTGACAGATGAGTATATAAATAGGACTTAAATCAGACCACGCTGCCAGGCACCCAGGACAACAAAACAGCACCCAAAATCTAGAATTGTTATGCGGGATCCAGGACAGTGGGGAGACATGCTTTTAGTGAAGAGGGTATATAGGTTGGCATCCCGCTTCTCCATGGTTCTCCAAACCAGCCATTATTTTAACAATCTTTTTAAGAAAACCTGTGTTCTGGACACTGTGAACTGAGCTGCTCCACTTAAAAAAATGAAGACAGACTCCCTGTAAGTTCTTTACAGTAAATAGACAGTTAGAACACCTATGAATGGAACTTGTTTATCCAGGACATTCCACAGATACTCGATGGGATTGAGCTCTGGGAAATTTGGTAGACAACTCTCTATATACTTATTCCCTAGTTTTAATCTTGGCAAATCTCTGCCAAAGTGGGAGTAGCTGCTCCCAGTCCTGACTCCTAGGTTGGAATTAAAGAGAACCTGTCAGGTTGATTTGGGACGCTAAACCACCCACAGGTCCATATAGACCTGGGATTTAGTATCCCAAATTGCCCTGTTTTAAAACCACCCATGCCCACAATTAAAAAAGATAAACCTTTATACTTACCTAGAGTTCGATGGTGCTCCCAGTGTCCGCGCAGTTCGTCAGTGAAGCCAAGGTCATACACCCCGGTTTCACTGCGCAAGTGCCAAAGGTTTGGGGCATGCGCATTAAAGCCAAGGTGTACTCATCTGGCTTCAGTGAAGAACTGCACTAGCGCGGGGAGTACAGCGGCAGGGAAAGTATAAAGCTTTTTACTTTTATTGTGGGCACGGATGGCTTTATTACAGGGTGATTTGGGACACTAAACCCCATAAAGACCTGTTGATGGTTTAGTGTTCCAAATCACCCTGACAGATTCCCTTTAAACGGCCAAGCAGTTCTGCTTTATGCTATTCCCTTAACACCTATAGAGGAGAAGGGAGGCTATGGAAACAAAGTAGCATATTTAGCTATGTTGCTTCCATAACTGTGAAACTACGGAAACAGCGTAGATCAAGAGCACTATGCTGTTTCCATAGCTTCCAATGATCTCTATGGGAGTTACAGCAACACTGCAGAGCAGCGCTACTCGGCTGTTCTCGTAAGTCCTTGCCCTAGAGTTCAGGGCTTTGAGCAGTTATTCCCAGTGATTCCAGCTGTGATTTGCTAAGATGGGAATAACCTTTTAAACAATTCCTTCATGTGTGTTAGGGTGCGGTATCCTGCTGTCATTAGGGAATACACTCGCCATGAGAGGGTGTGCTTGGTCTGCAACAAATTTAGGTAGGTAGTACTTGTCAAAGTAACATCTATAGGAACGACCTGACTCAAGATTTCCCAGCAGATCATTGCGCAGAGCATCACACTGACTGCACTAGCTTGACTTTTTCCCTCCCTGCATTCTGGTGCCATCTATCCCCAGTTAAGTGACACACACCATGTCATTGGCATGATTTTTCTGACAAATTGAATACAAACAATAATAAACACATATTACAAAAGAAAAAGATGTCAACCTGATATGGATAACCCAGTCCCTGAACAGAAGGTAATCTTATCTTGTACAAAAAGCTAACATAAACTTCAGTTGCTATTTGCATTGCTTATGAAATAAACAAATACATATTATTTCTGCACCACCAGTATACCACATTAGCTTTGCATTTCATCTTCTGAGAAATTAAGTCATAGGAAATTAGATGGCTGCAAAATATTCCTACTACCTTAGCAAGAGCAGTTTTCGATGTAACCTGAGCTTGGCCTCGAGGACTTGCAGCTACCCCTTTAATCTCCAAATTCATCTTGAAATGCACTGAAATAAAGAAAAAATATATGATATATATCCCCACTTGTGATACATTGCAGGTGCTTAAAAACTATAACAAAAAAAAAATGTCATGGTAACCAATAACAACCAATCAAAATGATATAAGTAAGCATAATAAATAAAATCAAGCCATCTGATGGGCAGCTACAGGCTAGCAGTTTCAAGCCCCCTGAGGGGGGGGGGGGGCAAAAAAAGAAAATTGGAAAAAAAAAGTTACAAAATAAATAAATAATACATGTTTTTAAAGTATTTGAAAATATTTATCCTCTATACTAAATGATAAATTGATTACAGGGGTTTGGTGAGACTCCCACCGATCCTGGGAACACCCATTGTGAACATAGCTGCAATAAAACACAGACACACTCCTGATCCCAATCATTTCAGTGGGAGAAGAGGATGTACAGCCCTTCTCCAGTGTTCCCATTGAAATGAAGTGGAGCAGGAGTGCATCTACGTTCACTGCAGCTATGTTCACAATGGGGGTAAGACACCCCCCTTTCTCAGCATCAGTGGGGATCTCAGTAGTAGGACCCCCAGTAATCAGCATTTTAGCCTCTATTTTTCGTGACATAACCATAACCCCCATGAAAAAAAAATCTGATTGCTCCCTTTCCATAAAATACATATAAAAATAAATAAATTAGCCACCACACATCCAAAAATCTCCAAACTACAAAAATGCTTACCCCATACGATGAACACCATAGAGGAAAAAAAAAAAAACACAAAATGACCAAATCTCCATTCGTTTTACCTACACTCCCCTCATCATAAAAAAAAAAAAATAAAAAAATTAAACAAAATGACACTCCCCAAAATGGTATGAGTTAAAGGGAATCTGTCAGGTCAATATGGGACACTAAACAACCCACAGGTCCTTATAGACCTGGGGTTTAGTGTCCCAGACCGCCCTGTTGTAATGCAATCCGCAGGCGCATTAAAAATAAAAAACCTTTATACTTACCTAGAGAAGTGTCCGATCGACGCTGTTTGGCGAGAACGGTCCGGCTTATTCATGAGATTCCTCGTTGGACGCCTCCCGGCGCCTGCGTTGTTCTTCAGTGAAGCCAAAGATGGACACCCCGCCTTCACTACGTAATTGCGGGGTATGCGCACTGAAGCTGAGGTGTACTCCTCTGGCTTCACTGAAGAACTGCGCAGGGACAGGGAGTACAGCGGCCGGGTGAGTATAAAGTTTTTTATTTTTAATGCGGCTATAGATTGCGTTATAACAGGGTGATTTGGGACACCAAACCCCAGGTCCATATGGACGTGTGGGTGGTTTAGTGTCCCAAATTGCCCTGACAGATTCCCTTTAAAATTACATCTTCTGCCACATTAAAAGACACCTTACAGTAAGTACCTTGCAAAAGCATTCAAACCCCTTTTCCCATTTTGTCACCTTACAACCACAAACTTAAATGTATTTTATTGAGATTTAAAGTGATAGACCAACACAAAGTAGCAGATAATTGTGAAGTGGAAAGAAAATAATTCATGGTTTTCAAAATTTTAATCTAATAAAAATCTGAAAAGTGTGACATGCAAAAGTATTCAGCCCCCCTATATCCATACTTTGTAGAGCGACCTGTCGCTGCAATTACAGCTGCAAGTCTTTTGCGGTATGTCTCTACCAGCTCTGCACATCTAGAGACCAAGATTCTTCTTTGCAAAATAGCTCAAGCTCAGCCAGATTGGATGGAGAGCGTCTGTGAACAGAAAGTTTCATGTTTTGCCACAGATGCACAATGGGATTGAATTGTATTTAGCTCAATCCATCTTTCCATCAACTCTGACCAGCTTCCCTGCCCCTGCTGAAGAAAAGCATCCCCACAGCATGGTGCTGCCACCACCATGTTTCACTGTGGGGATGGTGTGTTCAGAGTGATGAGCAGTGTTACTTTTCTGCCATACTTAGCGCTTTGCATGTAGGCTAAAAAGTTCAACTTTGGTCTCATCTGACCAGACCACCTTCTTCCACATGTTTGCTGTGTTCCCTATATGGCTTGTGGCAAACTGCAAACAGCACTTCTTATATCTTTCTTTCAACAATGGTTTTCTTCTTGCCACTCTACCATAAAGGCCAGATTTGAGGAGTGCACAACTTATAGTTGTCATGTGGACAGATTCTCTCAGATAAGCTGTGGATTTCTGCAGCTCCTCCAGAGTGACCATGGGCCTCTTGCCTGCTTCTCTGACCAATGCTGTCCTTGCTTAATCTGTCAGTTTAGGTGGACGGCCATGTCTTGGTAGGTTTGCAGTTGTAGAATACTTTTTCCATTGTTGGATGATGGATTGAACAGTGCTCCTTGGGATGTTCAAAGTTTGAGATATGTTTTTATAACCTAACCCTGCTTTAAACTTCTCCACAACTTTATCTCTGACCTGTCTGGTGAGTTCCTTGGTTTTTATGATGCTGTTTGTTCACTAGTGTTTTCTATAACAAACCACTGAGGCCTTCACAGAACAGGTGTATTTATACTGAGACTAAATTACACACAGCTGGACTCTATTAACTAACGAAGTGACTTCTGAAAGCAATTGTTTGCACTTGATTGTATTTAGGGGTATCAGAGTACAGGGGGCTGAACACTTTTGCACGTCGCACTTTTCAGATTTTTATTTGATTCAAATTTGGAAAACCATGTATCATTTTCGTTCCACTTCACAATTATGTGCTACTTTGTGTTGGTCTAGCAGTTAAAATCTCAATAAAATACATTTAAGTTTGTGGTTGTAAGGTGAGAAAATGTGAAAAAGTTCAAGGGGTATGAATACTTTTGCAAGGCACTGTATATAACTCCGTATATAGTCAGAAACATAAAAAAGTTACGGGTGTCAGAATTTTGTGTATAAAATAGATTTTCTTACATTTTTCAATAAATAAGAAAAATAAATTAGAAAATCGAGATCCAGATCAAAAATCATCCATAGGGTTAAAAAAAAAAAAAAAAGAGATTTTATTTTTTGGCAAAATCGTCCAGCCCTACATCACAGCCTATCGTGTGAGTTCAATGGACAAGATTTATTAAATTATTTCAGAGAAATATTTCAGAGTTTTTGTTGCTCATAGCACAACCAGTCACAATGGAGCAGAATACAAAGAAATAAATGTGCTGGAATGGTCGCTGTGGTCAAGAAGGACATAAGGCATACCACCCAACCGTCCCAGATTCAGAGGCACAGTCCCAGATTCCGGGTCCTGTCCCAGTCAGCGGGAGGTATACCTCGACTTCAACTCATCTGCATGCGGAGGACGCAGATGAGTTGAATACAGTGGTGAAGCAGGAGCCACCTGCCCAGCTGTGCCCCTGTGTGCTCCATCAGTCACATCAGCATCCGGGAGCTGAGACTGCTGACATATCAGCAGGGGAGCAAGGAGAGGTGAGTATTTTTTTTTATGTTAAACTTTGGGGGCAGATGGAGGGGGGGACATTAAACTGGGGGGGAGAGGCAGATGAAGAGGGACATTAAACTGGGTAGGGGGGCAGATGAAGAGGGACATGAAACTGGAAACAGGGCAGATGAAGAGAGACATTAAAGGGAGTCTATCATTAGGAAAATCACTTTTTAAGTAAGCATATATTCAAATAGCCTTCATAAAGGCTATTCCAGGCATACCTCTATTTCCTTTTTCCTCCCAGTGGTTTTTCCAAAAATCCAGTTTTTCTCCATATGCACATGATCTTCACAGAGCACAGGGGGCGTTATCCCTGTGCTCTGAGCACAGCCGTGTCATCAGAATTTGAACGTCTCTGCCTGGATATATCAACGCTTCCTTCTTTTAAAGTCATACCTGCTTCTCCTCTTCTTAGCTGCAGCTTCTGATGTGTGCGTGAAATCTTGCGCATGCGCTGTACGCTCGGCCACTTCGGGTTCAGGCCGAGCGTACAGCACATGCTCTGTGAGCCATCTTTACTCTCTGCGTGAACGAGCGTACTGCGCAGGTGCAGTACGCTTGTGTAGTTCCATAAACTACTGAGCATGCAGAGAATGAAAAATATATGCTTACTTAAAAAGTGATTTTCCCACTGATAGACTCCCTTTAAACTGGGAGGTACTGATGAAGAGGGACATTAAATTGGGGGGGGGGCAGCTGGAGGAGGACACCAGGAGAGTTTATACTGTGGGGGCAATTGGAGGGAAACATTATAATGTGGGGACATATCATGTTAGGGTGACTGTAGGAGCATTATACTGTGTGGGGGGCACAAAGAGAAATTAATGAAAATGGGCGGAGTCAACATGGAAGTGGGTGGAGCTAAATTTGCATACCGCACATTATATCCCTCTTTCTGTCCTTAGGTTGGGAGATATGCATAAAGGCATAAATCTGCCCTAAAGTGTGCATTATTTCTGTGTAATGTCCATCAATAATAAGGCAGAGACCTGCTTAGAGCATTTCTTCTGGCGCTGTAACAAGCCACCCGCACCTCTGTATCACCCAGGCCTACCGTAGCTGCGGTCAATGTTTCCTACGATGACTCCATCGATCCCACAATTACACATGACTGGACTCACCAGGTCTTGTGCGATATCCGGTGACCTCAAGAAAAATAAACAACTGAAGGAAACAGCGACAGTCCAACTTGGAAGTCACCAGGTGCGATATTGGTTACCATGGAAACCAGATATGCGACGCAGGGGGAGTGTTTGCGTTCCACGGCTGAACGCACAGAGATTCGATTGCCTTCGAGCGCATCACGTGACATGGCTGCGCTTTCAAGTCATATGTTGCGTTTTAAAGCTAGGTTTTAGTAGCGGTGATCTGAGAGGATCCATCTGCGGAATAAACCGCGTCAGTTGTGCATGGTGTTCTAGAGCCAGCCGCAGACCCCCGGTGCATACATCCCTGTGGTATGGCCACGTCACTGCGGGGAGCCAGTGAGAGCTTGTGAGAGGCGGGGAAATTCCCCGTATATGTAAGGCAGCTTGTGCTCCAGGGTGTAGACATCATGGTGCTCTCCAGCTCCCAGCACTTTCTGCTTGCTGTTTCCCTGGCGCTATGTGCCTGCTTTCTGCTTCCCAGGATGTTTGGAGGAGGTGTTAGGGACACTGGCAAGCAAGACCCCAGGAGGATGCCTCCACCCTTGCATGGGCGCTCCCCACCCAAAGGTAACCGGGTGTAACTGGGGAGAGCGAGGAAGCCGTACGGTTTATTTATGTGTGTGCTCAGGCAGCATTACATTCTTATAGCTTTACTGGAGTGGCGAGATCCATCTACGTCATTGTACTGTTAGTATGCTGGTATCTGTAACCATCACCGCCTTAGTGCCCAGATAAGTGGCTTGTGTGCCCTGTATCTTCACCCATTTAGTGCATAGATACCACAATGCAAAGAAGACTAGAGTTATCCACATGCAAACGGAATTGAGGCTACAGATTTCAGTGTTAGCTGTCTGCCTCTGTGTCTGCTGTCCTGTTAGTATTCCCAAAAGTGATCATTCCTATGATAGCATAATGTGGGTACAGATTGTATTTACACATTTGCTCTGCTGTGTCTGTTGTTGCGGTCCATCAGACAGCTAAAACAGTGTACACCAACGGTGCCTGGAAGACCCTATTGACTATAATGGGATCCTTTAGGTGTCCGTTCTCTTAAACTGGAACTGCCTGATGAAAAAGTTGGACTTGAAGCAGTTTTTTGTCCAGCAATTTTTGCCACACACTGCGACAAGACAGAGGCACAAATGCCGGGGGACCCGAACAACAGAGAGCCCATCTGCTCAAACAGCGGTTACCTACGGACCCCATAGATAATAATGGGGTCTGTTGGGTTTCTGCCGTTTTAATATTGAAACCAGTAGAAAGAAAAGTCCTCCGTGGAGATGTGAACCTAGCCAATAATGTTTATTACCGCCTGTCACACACAGCTGGAATACAGTTAGTGTTCTGATAATTGTAACCACCACCCTTGTAAGTATAATGGAATCTGTATCTACTGTCACTTTGGCTTGTAGATACGTGCATCCACTGCTCTGTATGCGTATCATTACTGTATTCACCATTGGCAGAATACAGGTACTATGTATAGCAAGATAGACTTTATTGACTCATTATGATTATTGGATAAATTCAGTAAATCTTGTTCTGCAGCTCTTTTCTCTACTCTTGAATACTGTAAAAGCGATCTTTCAAGTTTCTTGCTTTGTAGCTACAATTGTATTGCGGGCTTTTGCATTTTTTTTTTTTTTTTTTTTAGGTGTCTTCCGTGTAGAAGCCGCTAAATATCCCCCAGTGTTTTGTCTGCAATCCTGGCCGCACCACCTCAGACTAGAATATATTGTTCAGATGTGGTGAGGGATAATCCATTAACATGTACATCCATTCATAGCTCATCCTGTTGTTCAGAAACAGATGGACATTCCGATAAATGGAAGACTTTTATCTCATTACAGAGATATTATGCAAGTATTAAAGCGGCTTTGGTGAAATACATTTCTGAGTAGATTATATTGAGGACTATCCTTAAAGGGAATCTCACATTAAAGTAGTTACCCCTCTGGATAATGGTCTGAAACACATTTGTAAACATGCCTTTATGGAGTTGGATAAACTTTAAAGCCGTGGCCCCATGTAGTGTAAACTCTGCTACTTGGCCACAGCGGAAACGCCGTGGCAAAAATCTCAGTGTCTTACAGTACCTGCAAAGTGGATTGGATTCTGGCTAATCCCATCCACACATTGCAGAAAAAAAAATCCACAAAAGACATGCTGCGATTTAAAAAACCACTGCGTTTTTGTAAATCACAGCATGCAAATTATGTTTTCCGTATTGGTATAAGTGAAGCACAAAGTTCACAGAGGAACACTGCGTCTTTTTCCGCAGTGCTTTTTGGCTGCGGCTCATTACGTGGGGCCTTAGCCTAAAGGGTTTTTCCCACAAATATAATTAGATTTGTAGATAATTAGAAGTTAAACTTTTTTACAAATACACTGATGAGCAAAAGGGTAACAATGTTTTGAACTCTTGACTTTCAGGCTCCACATCTCACCATCCACTACAGCTTCGAACATGAGACTACCATTATTTTCTAGACCATCATCTTCGCTATTTCATACATAAACTTGACTTGCAACTATTTAGCATATGACTAGATATGCAGATTCTTGTCATGCAGCAAAACAGTAACGATGCAGTTACATGTGGTGGAAAAATCTTTTTCTTGTATACTACAAATTACAACCTGTTCTCACATTCCCTAATAGCTCAGTGTGTTGTTAATGTTGATTCCCAAGGGAAAAGTCACGGGTTCAAATCGAGGGTCAACCATGAAGATTTCACAAGAAAAGAGAAACAGCATTATCCAGTTCATCAATAGAAGTGTCTCGGCCAAGAAAATTGCCAAACTGCATCATGTCAGTGCCATGACAGTTGGAAGAATACAAAATGAAGTCCGTCCGTCCATTTAAAAGCCAAGAGGTGGACGTCCAGGCAAAATATGAGTCAACAAGTCGGCTCCTCACAAGGTCTATCAGTTCTGCCGTGACAAACATGGCAGTGGAGGTGGCTCATATGCTTCATAATAGTGATCACAGACGTCCATGCAAGTACCTTGTGACGTGTTACACAAGTCTGGAATGGTGGCCCAAAAAAAGTGAAGAAGCCTCGGCCTCAATATTTTCATAAAAAGCGTCCCCTTGAGTTTGCAAAAAAAGTACGAAAAGTGGACACAGATTGGAAACGGGTGATTTGGAGCAATGAGACAAAAGTCAATATGGGTGCAAATGGGTCTGGAAGAAACGAGGGCTAACGGATCAAGAAATTGGAAGAACTGGTGGAGGAAGCCTGATGATAGCCAAAGGCGTTGGATATTTGAGCAGGATCGATGGTGGTCTCAGTACTGAACTATATGTAAGTATCCTTCAAGACTAGTTACTTCGTACACTTGAGTACTATGGATATGAAAAGGACGACATAGTGTTACAGCAGGACAATGACCTGAAGCATATGTCAAGACTAGCAAAGAAATGGTTCAGTGACAATGAAGTAGAGGTGCTGGATTGGCCCCCCTCAGTCCCCAGACCGCAACACAAACAAATACTTGTGGGTAGAGTTAAAGAAAAAGCTGTATTCGTACCCAAGTGAGTCGATTGGTATGCACCAACATTGGCAACATGTAGAAGAGACCTGGGATCAGATTTCGGTCTAAACGTGCTTGAATATGATTGAGAGCATGCCCAGAAGGATTCAGGCAAAGTTGAAAGCCAAAGGTGGATTCACAAAATTTAAACTTAGATTTTTAGGAGCAAAACAGTAACAACGAAGTTACATGACAAGAATCTGAATAACTAATCATATGCTAAATAGTTGCAAGTCAAATTTATGTATGAGATGGCCAAGATGATGGTAGTCTCACATTCGAATAAATAAACATTTTGCTGAGTTTTGACGATTTTCCCTAAGCATCTTAGTGGTGATAGTCTGTTGTCTTGATCAGTTGCCAATGGCTACGACCATGAATACAGGAACTTTCTATGGTCTGGGACTTGTCAAAAACCTAGCCATGATTTCTGAATTGTGGACAGGTTATCAGGCAGGGACCCTACATGCAAAAGAAGATTATACAGCCACAACAAGATAATCATGACTGGGTTTCAAACCATAAAAAAATTCCAGCATTCATGGTCGTATCCATTGGCAACTGATAAATACCACAGACTGTCACCACTGGAATGATTAGAGCAAATTCCTAAAACTCTGTTAAATAAAGAAAACAAATATTATATTTGCAAAAAAATGTTTAACTTTTGTCTACAAATCGAAATCTAATTATGTTCATGGGAATACCCATTTAATACAGTTTCCAAGTGCCCAGCTGGAGGTCCTGATCACATGCTATTCCCTATAACCCCGTCCCCATCTCTACCTTTTTATTTTGTCCAGTGTCACTATCTTTTGCATTGAAGGTGATGGTTGGAGAGTACTAAGCAAATGTGCTGCAGTTGCATGCTGCATGTGCTGAGAAAAAGACAGCAAGGGAGAGAAGACAGAGAAGGGTGGGCAGGTTTTTCAGAGCATAGCTTGAGCATTTTCTGTGATCGTGACCACCTACTGGGCACATTGGATTAAAGTTTTTGTTATCAGTAATTATAACTCATTCCATATAAAGGTTTGTTTGTAAATGCACCACTACCCGGTACTGTAATTTCTATAATGTTGAGAGGCACTAACAGGCTCTTTTTAAGGCAGAGGCCTTTTTTTTTGGACTCCAAAGTGTGTTCAAAAGGAATGGGGAATAGAAAGGAAACATTTATACTTCTCCTTTGTGCTATATTCTTTCCTATTCTCAAGAAACCACAGCAAAATGTGCAAACAAAATATACAGTACATGTGGCCTCAGCCTGAAGGAGTTTTCTAAAAATAGAACATTGACAGGCAGACTAAAGTACAAAAGTAATAAATTGTCTGGGTCCCCCAACACTGTGCAGCCCCAATCCAATGGTGTACCACAATTCACAGCATACAGTTGTATCATTAGTAGTGCACTCATCTCAGCTTGCCACAATTGGATGCTGTTGCCTTGTGATACACAGTGTCCTCACACTGGCCAGCAGATAGGGGACTGCAGGGGATCTGATCGTAATGTGAAGGTAAGCATATTGGGAAGTTTATAACTTTGTATCTGTGCCTCACATCAGTTTTATATGCCAAAATATACAGCAACGTTTACCCAATAGATAATGATTAAGGGTATGTTCACACACAGGAATTTGAGACTGTCTTCCATCTCAATCTTTTCCTTATACTATCCTTGTGGAATCCATGGTCACCAAAGCAAATCCATGGGTTTGCACGCCAGTTAGCCTCATATAAAATGGGGCTAATGAAGCATGAGGCGTGATTCAGCTCCAGAAACCGCTGCAAGATCGAACAGAGCTCACTAAAAGAAGAAGCCTCTGCAACTGCCTCTGATTGAAAGCAATGGGAGACCGATTCGGGACAGTTTTTGAAACTGATTTTGGAAACCACCTCAGAATATACTTCAAATTCCTCTGTGTGAATATACTCTAAAAGTCACCATGCCGTTCTAGCCTTACAGTGGGGAAAATAAGTATTTTACACTGGCGACTTTTGCAAGTCTTCCCACCTACAAAGAATGGAGGGGTCTGTAGTTTTCATGGTAGGTACACTTCAACTGTGAGACAGAATCTAAAAAAAAAAAAAAAAATGTACGATTTTTAAATAATGTGTATTTTATTACATGAAATAAGTATTTGGTACAGAAACCTTTGTTTGCAATTACAGTGGTCAGATGTTTCCTGTAGATCTTGACCAAGTTTGCACACGCGACAGCAGGAATTTTGGCCCACTCCTCCATACAGATCTTCTCCAGATCTTTCAGGTTTCAGGGCTGTGGCTGGTTTACGTCGAGTTTCAGCTACCTCCAGAGATTTTCGATTTGGTTCAGGTCTGGAGACTAGCTAGGCCATTTCAGGACCTTGAAATGCTTCTTACAGAGCCAGTCCTTAGTTGCCCTGGCTTTGTGTTTCAGGTCATTGCCATCTTCAATGCTCTTACCTTGGGAAGGAGGTTGTTGGCCAAAATATCGCAATACATGGCCCCATCCATCCTCCCTTCATTCTGGTGCAGTCATCCTGTCCACTTTGCAGAAAAGCACACCCAAAGTACGATGTTTCCCACCCCCATGCTTCACCGTTGGGACGGTGTTCTTGGGGTTTTACTCATCCTTCTTCTTCCTCCAAAAACGGTGAGTGGAGTTGACACCAAAAAGTTCTATTTTGGTCTCATCTGACGACATGACCTCCTCCCATGCATCTTCTGACGGCGTAGTGTGTTACTAATTATAATCTTGGAGACTGTGGTCCCAGCTCTCTTCAGGTCATTGACCAGGTCTTTCCGTGTAGTTCTGGGCTGATTCCTGACCTTCCTCGGAATCATCCTTGCCCCAGGAGGCGAGATCTTGCATGGAGCCCCAGACTGAGTAAGTTTGACAGTCATCTTGTGTCTCTTCCATTTTCTAATAATTGAGCCAACAGTTGTTGCCTTCTCACCAAGCTGCTTGTCTATTATCCTGTAGCCCATCCCATGCTTGTGCAGGTCTACAGTTTTGTCCCTAGTGTCCTTAGACAGCTCTTTGGTCTTGGCCGTGGTGGAGAGGTTGATTGTGTGGACAGGTATCATTTTTATACAAGTAATGAGTGCAAAGTAGGATGGCTTCTTAAAGAAAAACTAACAGGTCTGTCAGAGCCAGAATTCTTGCTGGATGGTAGTGGATCAAATACTTATACAATAAAATGCAAATTAAGTTTACCTAGGATAAAAAATTACAGACCTCTCCCTCCTGCCCCACAGGATAATAGCAGAAAATGTTACATTCCTTTTTAATAGGGGATAATTCAATAATAACTTTTATATTACCATAATTTATTCTGTAATTTGACTCCAAAGAGGAGCCTCCCGATGATATATCCATATTATAAGCAAACTGGTTAATGCGTTTGTAGAGCCATAGTCCTGGTGTGGGAAAAATCGTGACATTTTACAGACATTTCCCAGATGCTGTTGTATTGCTTATACAGAATTCTTCCCAGCATGTGGCTGTTGGTTACACTGGACACGAGATACAAGTGCCTTACTGTTTCTTTATTGTTCTAGAGAGCCAACGAAGAATATCAGAGAAGAGCAATCACCTTGATCAAATAAAAAGTGAGATGGAAAAACAGCTAAAGACAGAGAAGACGGGGACAGGTCACAGCATGGCATTTACACTCATGCCACTTTATGCTGTGGGAGTGGCAGTTTTTGCTGCATACAAGTTTTCAAAGGTAGGTAGCAGGTCACTCATCACTTACCAATGATCTGATATCCATCATTACCAATGGGGTTTACCATGTGGTCTTATCCAGGACCACCTGTTTTCTTCCTGAATCCAAATCATTACAAATACATCCTGTTAACTGACTTAACTAATGGAAGCACATGCGTGTAGCCATTTATTAGGGCTGGGTGACTATGACACAAATCAAAATCACAATTAATTGAACATTTTACCTCAATGACGATTGTTTTAGGACTCTCCCTTTTTTACATGCCACACCCCCTATTTATATGCTATGCCATGTGACTGAATTTTGGCTTGTTGTTCACATATCAGCAATAGTATACAGAATAACATGGATGCAAAATAATTCAAATAATCGTCAGCAAGTTCACATTAATTGAGTGGACTTTCGGTTACAATTATTTTTTGATGAATTGCCTAGCCCTACCATTTATAGTAATACTATAGCAGATAAAGTAAACTTTAATCCCTCCTTTTGCTGTGGTTGCTAGTGTTTGATGGTTATTGCCAGGTCATAGAAGTCACCTCAATATATTACTCCCCAGCCCCCAGTATTCAGGTCCACAAAGGCTACCACGGGGTCGGCAACCCCCAGAATGCGTGCCAAGAGTGGCACGCGAGGCTTATTTCCCTGGCACAGCAGCGGAGTCCTCGCAGCAGCTTCCATCGGACCAAACATGGCCGAAACTAAACTGCTATTATTATACTGTGGGGTCTCTGAGGACTTATCAGAAGGGATGAAACATAAAAAAAACAATCATACTCACCTTGCTCCCTGCGCTACGCGGCGGCTGTGCGATCTGCAGGTGCTTCTGACAGGGCCTCAGGGGTCACATCCGGCGTCATGACATCAGGCAGAAGCGCCGAAGAGAACAGAGCGCAGAAAAAGGTGAGTAGCATTGTGTGTGTGGTGGGGTGTTTTTTTTTTTTTTTTTTTTTTTTTTTGTGCAAAAAAATGCACCATGTGAATGCAGTTTTACATTGAAGTAAAAGTTCCAGTGGCCTAAGACTATATCTGCATCCAGATACATAGTGTGTATTCACCATAAGGATGCCGCCATACGGTGCTCCTGGACACATACATTTACCACTAATTGGGGGCTGCACATGGACTTTCATTGCTTCTAATCGGAAAGTACAGGAACATCCCAGGAAATAGCAGTAAACGCATGTGTCCTAAAGCATCTGGTGGCAGCACTTCTGTGATATGGTTTGTGGTATATGACTTTAGTTTAGGGGTCGTCAGACTTACAATTATTGACCGACACTCCGAGTACCTCCATCTTTTGATTTTTTTTTTTTTTTTTTTTTTTTTTTATTAAAATCGGCACGCTGAACAAAAAAGTTGCCTACCCCTGGGTTACCACTACAATGTACACTGAGCTGCAATGCAAATATTTGCAGTGTAATTATCAGGGGTTGTGACAGCCACAAGGAACAACTAACCCTGGTCTACAACACCCATGCTAACAGAACTATTGTATGTAGCTCACTATAGATCAATGCCTGGTTTTCTATGAAACCTAGAGACCTTTTCTGGGAATAAATTTCTTACCAAGAATTTCTAGTAGAGCATGCATGCATGGCCTGTTGGCCTCTCCACACTGTCAGGTGGCCTGTAAAGGCGACATCTCCCTAAGGAGATAGTATGACTTCTGAATAGAGATGGGCAAATTGGTTTGCACTTATATTTCTACCTTCCACAGAAAAATCTGCAACAACAAAAAAGCATCTTCTCTGCAATGTGGGGCCTTAGCCTTAAAGTAAGACCACTTTAGGCTAAGGACCCACGTTGTGGAAATGCAGCATTTTTTGTTGCAGCTTTTGCTGCGGTTCTTTGTAGCCAAAGCCAATAATGGCTACACAAGGAATGGGAAATATATAGGAAGTACTAATTCTACCTTCTACTCAATCCACTCCTGGCTTTGGCTCAAAAAAAAAAAAATCTGCATTCCCATAATGTGGGGCCTCAGCCTTAAAAATGTGTATAAAATGCATTTAAGTCTCATTCCTGTCATCTTGACAGCCCGTTTTTATGTCCTCTCAAGGCCCTCCTTGTTCCATGAGCCAGAGAGAAGAGGTGGCCCATTCATGTATTACATTGGAGGGTCACATAAAAAAATACTAAATTACACAAACCACAATTGCAAAAGCTAACTACACCACTGCAGCTTTATCCTACAATTCTAGCAATAGTGTATTTAGGATGTTTCCATTGCCAATCCCTTTCTATAGTGGACCTACCATCCGAAGACCCATTTCACTCTACAGTTTTTCTATACATGTTATGAGAATGTATTTGCCTACCTTTTCCCGTAAATGTATTTCCTATGTGAATGCACAGTATGGAAAAAATATCAGTTGTTAAAAGATAGAATTTTGTTTAGAATTTTTTTTTTTTTTTTTTTTTTTTTTACTTGAAGATGAAGTCAAGTGAGAATTGTCGATTAAAATCCTCCAAAGATGATAAAGCAAAGGAAACAGGTACTTTATAACTTCTCGAAAATGTAAAAAATTATATATGCTAGACCTATATACTTTTGCACACTGGCACAGAGTTACAAATAGGGGAGCTATATCAACTCTTCTTGTGTCAAAGATGCACCCCATCGACTCACTTGCAACTTTTTATAAAAGTGGGTGGATAGGAATGGGGGACGGGGATAGCGGAAGGGACACCTCTACCCATCATATTTATGGTAACTCTTGCCAAAAACTGAGGGCGTTATATTTATATGTATAAATCTACATCAGTTTCTGACTGGCATAGATTTCCATTCTGGCACATTAGTTGTGCACCTGATTTATTAAGGGCCAAGCTTCTTAATAAATCATGTGCACTTCGTGCCAGTTCAGTCCTCTATTAAAACTGGTGTCGGAAATGCCAGTCTTAATAAAAATTCCCCCTACTTTCTACTTTAGACCGTCTTAAACTGCACCAGGTTTCAGTGTGTTTAATGCTGTTTGCTAAATCTGGTACATCTTTAGACTGTCTACTCTAACTTTACACCATTTTGAAGTTGGCTTAGATTGGTGTATAATAAAGAGATAGAGATATATATATATATATATATATCTATCTTTTTTTTTTTTTTTTTTTTTTTTTTTTCAGGTAAGACCATTCCTTTTTTTGTTTTTTTTGTTTTTTCCCGATACACCCCACCCACTTGTTGGACAAGGGCAGAAACTGTCATTGAGTGTCTAAAACGTTATATAATTATTTAAATCTGTACCATTGCTTCTAAAGATTCATAGAATTAGTATTTATTTTTAAAGATGCAATCTAGGATGTTGGGATGGGGAATTTTAGTTTTAAAAATAAAAAGTGTCTGAAAAAGGGGGCACAAAGCATCATTTGATTAGGGGGAACAGTAGCCCTGTAGTCAAACTGAAACTCAAAGCATCATAGATCACTATGATGTAGTGAGTTTGGTTTAACTGAGCTATGGTTGGTCCAAGAAACGTGGTCATCACATTGTTTGGTACACTGTTACTTGGTTGCTTCCTTAGGCTACGGCCCCACGTTGTGGAAACGCAGTTTTTTTTTTTGTTGCAAATTGTTACTTTTTTGAGCCAAAGCCAGGAGTGGATTGAGCAGAAGGTAGAAGTATAACAGCTTCCTATATATTTCCCATTCCTTTTGTAGCCATTGTTGAGTTTGGCTCAAAAAACTGCAACAAAATCTGCCAAAAAAAAAAGCTGCGTTTCCGCAATGTGGGGCCGTAGCCTAAATGAAAAATCTGCAGGGACAGGGGGATATATCACAGGCAGCATCAGTGTAAAGAAACCCTATGCAGAATTTGTGGGGATTCAGAGATGGGAAGGCAGCAGATTCCTGGACACCGACCTTACTTCCAGCATGTACTAGTGGTACCAATGTAGCTGCCATTGAAACTCCCACATTGGTGTTCACCCTGCATTCTCAGACTCTATGGCAAATCTGCATAGTTATACTGTAATATGTCCCTTGCTTGTATACAGTATTGCAGCATATCTAAGGAGATAATGTATTCAAGACTGTCACCCAGAAATGCATAAAGATAATAATTTTTAATAACTAAAACTGTCTCAAGGACCTATGACTGATAAACCACAAAGGCCTTTTGCTGCAATAAGAAGCCCTGATCACTGTATTAGAACAATTTCCAATATATATTTCCAGGAATAAATAGATAATCCGCTAAATGAATAATGGATGTGTGTCTGTCACTGTTTTTGTTTTTTCCTGTGAATTCGTTCAGAAATTCAGCTTTTGGAGTTAGAAAGACACTTGTCGCAAACAGAGAAAATGCTAAACTCATTACTGACCCAACTTGATCCACTATCCAGTTGGTAAGTAATTCTATTTTATACTGAGACCATATATACAGAACACATGTAATGTAATGGCTGGAGGGCAGTAAGGCAGTCTTTTACATGACCGTGCTTATTTAGAGCCTACATACATGAGCTGTCTGTGGTGACAATTTGCAGTGGAAGTTTCTGTCTACAGTGGAGGAAGTTACGTTGAACACCCATTTATAGATTAATTCATCAAATCAGCAAGTCTCTTCTAAAATGACAATGAGCTCATTGGCTCTTAACAGTATTGAAACTCATGATCAATCAGCTTGAAATAATGCTTATGGACACTTTGAGACTTTTCAATCAGGACTCATGGGGCTTCTTAAAGAGGACCTTTCATGTCCTCAGAGGTGCAGTATTACATTCTTGTAGAAAGCCAACAGTGTGCTGAATACAGAGCACTGACAACTTGCCCGGTATGCGCCCCAGTGCTGGAGATCTCAATACCATTATTTTCGGCACCAATATCCTTCCACTGTCAGAAGGGCGGGCCTTACAGCCTATCCTCATTACTGAATTCAGTGCACTGTCAGCTTTCTGGCAGTATGTAATACCGTGCATCTCTGAGGACATGGAAAGTCCTCTTTAAGTAAAAAAAAGAGGGGAGGGGGGGGGGGGGGTGGATATTAAAAAAACACAAAAAAAAAACTATATAATAAATATATATATATATATATATATATATATATATATAATCTGAAAGGGTCTCCCCTGTGCTGCAATGTTTATGGTATTTAAACCTGATACATCTTGACCCTCTGGTATAGTGTGGTGTTTGTTTTTTTTGGTTTACTGTTTGTTACTACATCCCCAGGAGTGTTACGCTAGTTTCACACTAGCGTTCGGGTTCGCATGGGGAAACCAGCAGAGAGAAAAGTCCTCCTTGCAGGACTTTTCTCTGAGCCAATTTTAAGCTGAATCCTACGGAGATTCCAACGCAGAAGTGAACCTTGCCCTAGCACCTAACGCCAGAGTTTCCATAGGTATAATTGACATGCTGCGATTTTCAAAAGCACGGCTTTTTCCACTTTTTTTTTTTTTTTTTTTTTTTGCCAAATCCAGTAGTGACTATAAAAGGAATGGGAAATATAAAGGAAGTACTTAACTTCTCCCTTCTGCTTAATTCATTCCTGGTTTTGGCTCAAAACCGCAGCAAAATCTGAAAAAAAAAAAAAGCTGCTTTTCTGCAACGTGGGCCTTGGCCTTAATCTACCTTTGCTCAATATCCGCATGATATGCTAACTCAGTGTAGCACCTTTTTGTTCTCCCTCCACTTTTGTTTCTGCTGATACACTGCAATTCATTGGCTCTTAGTGTATTCACATGTGGCAGTTGAAAAAAAGCATGCGGTTTTACTACAGTTTTTAATTTGGTTGCATTTTTCTAAAGGTGAAATGTGGAAAATCAATATTTTACCTGTAAAAATTGCAGCCACACAAAAACAGCATGCAATTTGCTTTAGTTTTGTAACTGCACCATCTGATGAGCTGACACTGCTTTTGTGCCTCTATTTAAGTGAAATGCCAATTCATTTCAGCTGTATATCATTACCATGGCCAGTAATGGAAATTTAGCTGAAACAAAAGCATCAGTGGCTCAGGACTGAATACAACTATAAACACATCCAGTATATTGTGCGGCACCACCCCCAAGACCCTGCACCTGGACAAGTGTGGGTCTGAAAATGCAAAGTTGAGTTTTCTGAGGCTAGGTTTACATGGTGCTTTTCAACTGCAGTTATGCGTAACACATTATTCTTTTTAGTTTTACTATGCCAGAGGGGGGGGGTGTTTTTTTTTTTTTTTTTTTTTTTTGTTTTTATATATTAAATGTCTGTTAGCAAGTGACATGTATAGTAACTTGTGCTGCTCATTGCTGCTATTAAAAACTGCAGGCAGATCTTCAGTAAAAAGCTCCATGTAAACGCAGCAGGACAGTCTGGTTGCTGTGGATTCACTGCTCAATACCTGCCACCTTGTCATGTAGCATTCCCATAGATTGTTTGCTCTGGTGTTCAGCTGACATGAAAATATATGATGTAGTAAATCATACAGAATGTCTATGTGCTTATTTTTAGTGTTAGTTCTTTGGCCACTGAGCAGAAAGATGAAATAATGATTCAGCTACAGTCTATCAGACAATTAATGAAGAAAAGCGGAATGGATAAATCTACTTTCAGTAACCCAGGTAAAGGTCTACAAGATCTAAGTGTGAATCATAAGGATACTTATATCGCTCCCTTTCTATAACTTTACATTAAAATTAGCCACATATACTGTATGAGCAAACATTATCCCACCTATATGTTACTTCTGGGCCCCCTATTCCAAAAGTATATAGAGACAAGATATAGTAGAGGCCAGCTTACCCCAGATTCTTCTTGTGGTTCTTTCCATGCACGGAAAGAAAAGTTGGAGTGCTCCCCCATAGCTAAATTCTAATCCAAAAAACAATTTCCAGCATGGAGTGGTTTGCATCTAAAACTTCGCCTTTATTCACACCATTAAAATGACATCAGCAAGGTACTGAAGCTACTGCTTATGCGTTTCGGTGGACAGCCTTACTCATAGGAAGTTTTATATGGAAACCGCTCCATGCTGGAAATTGTTTTTGGATTGTTATATAGAGACAAGAGTATATGGCTAAACTGCTGGAGCTTAGCATTCCAAACATATCCCTGGTGGTCTTTGCTAGACTCGCCTGCAGTCACTATTCGTGATTACTAGTTCCAAATCCCCTGAGGACTCCACTTGTGGAGGAGCTAGTGTGGAGTTTTTTTTTTTTTTTTTTTTTGTAATCAGAATACCAGCTTCCTGAAGCAATATATCAATGGATAGACTGCGGATACCACAGATGTTTAATTAAATAGGAGCTATCAATGGTTGATCCCATATTGTGAAATGAACAATGGGAGTGAGGGACTGATCTAAAGAGTCAGTTTTAGGCCTCATGCACACAACCGTGCAGATTTTGCTGCAGTTCTTTGAGCCAGGAGTGGATTTAGCAGAAGGAAGAAGTGTTTCCTTTATATTTTCCATTCATTTTGAAGCCACGCTTGGCTTTGGCTCAAAAAAAATGCAACAAACTCTTCAACAAACACTGCTTTTCTGCAACGTGTGGCCTCAGCCGTGGAAAGGTGTTACCTAACATGACTCCCACAAAACCCTTTTAGAGGGGTGTTCCTAGTTTTGTGAAAAACAGCTTGGAAAAGCCCAAGTGATCACAATATAGGTGATCCAGGAACATGAATTGCAAATAATATGCAGGCATGATGCAGCTAAAAAAAAAAAAAAAATCCTTGACATTGGAAAAGAGCAGTCTATGAGCAGAGTTAGGAAAATGGTTTGCTGTGTATAATATCCCATCTGTAATAACACAAGCAGCCAGAAGTAAATTTGAGTACATTGAGATGTGCAAAATGTTCAAGCCAGTGTAGAGAAAACTGTTTGCAGATGTATGTGGAGGCTGTGAGAAAAATTCAGCCCCTCCTTTCGCCAGTCACTGTATGAAGACAAAACAGTCTATCCTCCTTCCACTCACTCCGAACCCATCTTGCTTTTTTTAATGGTATCTATTGATGGGGACTTCCCTTGATACAAGGAGAGAATAGCAAATGAGCTAGAAGGGAGACATCTAGTGCGAGGAACTTTAATAGTGTTCCTGCTTTCTGCCTGAAAAACCTCTCCATGTGCATTACATTTTGGTCCACAATCATATGATCTATGAAATGACACTAAGTTATCTGCAAAGTTAGTGGCCATTTAAATACTAAAGACAGTATTTGACAGACATGGGTCCTGCCATGCTGCAACCACAGTGGCTTCATGATATTGCACATAATAGCAGTTTTACCTGCAGCATTGTGTGGCTATTTGGTGGGCTGTCAGCCTCTGTTCTCCCTATAGTGGCTGGTATCCACCTGACAGGTGGTTAGGTGTTGGGCTAAAGAACACCCCACTCACAGTCCACTTGTCCAGTACCCTGACATAGCTGCAAACCATAACCACTGGTTGGCCGCTCTATTGTAACTTTTTTTTTTTTTATTATACAGTAAGTCAGTCCTGTGAAGATGCACTTGAGGATCTCATTCATTCCTTCAAGATTCATAATCCTGAAAGAGCTGAAGAAAATAACAGTTCACAGCTCGAGGGGAAGGATCTTGATTTGCCCATTTCAGAAGAGCCAGCTGTTCAGGCAGAAGAATGTAAAGAAGAAAGTTCTCAGTCTGATGAAGATGTGACACCAAGACATACCTCAGATGGGTTGAGAAAGCGCAATATAAAAGACTGAGCCAAAGACTGCACTACACATCATGCCTTACTCTGATGTCCTGTTTGTTATGGGCAGACACTGTTCATGTATTTAGACTTCACAATTTAAGTTATAAATGTACAGAAGTCTGGAATCCTATTTCCTGAAATAGTATAATGAAGATGTAACAAGATACATTTTATAATATGTAAATAATGTGGCCGTTCTTTAACTGTTATGAGCAAAGGCATATCCTTAACCATCTCGTAAATACCAACTTTTAAAGAAAAAAAAAAAAGTGCTATGTAGATGAATTCCCTATATCTTTATAGCACCTGGAGTTCCAGTATGCTACACATCCAAAAAAAAGAAAAAAAAAAAACATCTGGATCCTGGTTTTGACAAACTGAAAGAGACCAGAGTAGGCATACACCTTCTGAATGAAGGGACCTTGTCATAACTATCACCCTCAACTGAAGTTCCTGATATTTCTTTGTTCTTTCATTAGCAAGCAAGTTTCACAAGGCTCAAGAGAGGGGTAGGTCAAAGTTTTTGTTTTTTACACTGATGGAAACAAGTTTTTTGGTTAAAAAAAAAAAAATACAAAACAAATTCTGAAAGCAACTGTTTCAACAGTGATGTAAATCAGTTTTTCCTCTGAACGCAAAATGAACAAACATTGGCATTTTTCACAACACATGTAAATCTAGCCCCAGAATCTGCCTCAAAATCAGCACCAAATTCCGTCATGTGAATAGGCCCTTACACTGCAAGTAAGTAAATGTGAATTTACCCACATCCATAATAATGGTACCTAGATTTAGCCACGCACTCTAACTCTGTCCTGTACTTAGGCCATGTTTACATGTAGCAATGACCTTAATCTCCACAGCAATCTCTGCTCACAGTACATATAAGACACAGAAGTCACCAGAGTGGAATTTGCATTGGAAACCTTCACCAACATGAACCTTGCCTTATTGTAGTGACCTGGAGACAGTCTTGTACACCAAAAACTGAGTTTTCAAAAGCACTTTTCCTTTACTTGAGCTAAAATAACAGGAAAAATAAAAGACTTCTGCCACATCAATGCTTCAGGAAAATTCTTCTATTCTATACACTTACAATAGAAACTGTACATTTGCTTTCATACTTTGAAGGTATTTAGAGTTTCCATTCCACTAACCGCAAAATAAAGTATTATATATAACGACGTAAAGAACCTGAAATTGCTGGAAATGACTTTTTGTAACTGATCACACAGAGTCCATGCATATAGGCTTTTATCCTGCACATATTTAGCAGGAGTTATGCAAAATACAGCTCTCAATTTTTCACATTAGCATCACAGCTTCAATTCCTTACAGGCGGCTAACAGCTGATTCTATAAGGATCGAGAGGAATCTTCATGGACCCCACTGTCTAATGTGGTCCAGTTTTTTTAATGAATAGCCCCAAAGGCTGCACTATCCTTGTGGTAAAAAAAAAGTGAAACCTTTAACATATCTAAAAATGGTAATGTGAACAGAACCTAAGGCCAGATCAACACAAGATAAAGCCACAGCAGACTCTTAAAAATGTGTCACCCTGTGTGGTTCCTGCCTAAAATTCCAATTCATTTACACTTAGGAGTGAGGAAAACAACGCTATAGCATATTTGCATTACCCTTGCTAGTTAATTTGGTACAATGAAACTGCAAAAATATACTTGATCAATATCAACTCCTTTAAATTGTGAAAGCACAAAACATACTTTTTTCACAAATATATTTGAAATGTGTATAGCCAAAAGATACTTGTATTAAAAGTAAAAAAAAAATGGTTTAAAACCATGAATTATCTAGTTATGTATTACAAATAATATGAACACCCTTGGACCTTTTTAAATAAAAGGGAATACATTGGTAAATACAGCTGATCCTTAGTTATAGCCTTTAAAGTCTAGAGCTGCATTCACAGTTCTGCAGGCTACAGATCAAATCTAGTTTCAACATCTAGTAACACTGTATTGCAGATATTTTACAATGACAATCAGAAGAATTGTGAATGTAGCACTGGACTATAATACATGTTGTAACTGGCTCAGTACAGGAAAGTAAAGACATGTATTTACATTTTTGTACCAATGAACTGTGCTCAAAATATAGACACTCAAATTATAAAATGTAGAGTAGAACGACTAGAATATTCTTACATATATGATCTATTCAGAAGGAAAATAAGGACTTGGTTTTCAGGTTCACTGTATTTCCGGTAACTGTACAAACAAGACATGTGCAACACAATGTAATGCAGTGGACCATGAGTTCTCCATCCTCTTTGTAATCTATCAAAAAAAAAAAAAAAAAAAAAATCGGACTGCAAGATATCAGTTCAAAGAGCAAAGAATATACTTTTATTTCTTCTTTTTCTGCTTCTTGTCTGAATTCAGCAGCTTCTGTTTTACTTCCTCAGGGAGGGCCCCAAGCTTCTTGCTTTTAGCTTTCTTCACCTTCTCCTTAATGGCATTCACATCAATCTTGGTAGAAGCAGCTGCTAAAATATACATTAAATGTGTTACTGGTATTCTCAGCTTCAAGAGCAAAAACAAAAAACAGTGCAGCATAGTTGTCTTATTTCAGGCACTGTGGTGTGTTTTCCAATATACTGAAATCTCAGACATCATTATAGGGCTTCATTGTTTTTCATTATGGGACCACATAGTTTTTTTCTAGGCTATAAAGGTTAATTGTTACATGAACAATGTTACACAAGTATGTACATATGTTAAGCAGCACCAGAGGTGACTGTTAGCCATTTACTCCTACTTTCTACTGTTTTTGGCCAAGTTGAATGTGCAGGTTAATAGAAAAGTAGGTGTTAAGAGTGGCTATTTAACCAACAGTGCCCCATTGTCTATGAACAGCTTTACTTGGAGTAAAGAATTTCAGAATGAGTCAGTGTGTAGCTTCATCACTTGTTTTCTGCACTGGCACCACAATATCCTTAGAAGAGTAAAAGGGAACCTGTTGCTAGGCATACCTCCCAACCAGATTCACCAGTACAGACCTGAATTTTGGGTGTTGTCATGGGCAGCATGTCCCGATTTCCAACTATATCTGACTCCTCAAAAAGCAGATATGGATGAATCCAATGATGCACCAGGGAGCGCCATTAGCTGCATCCAAGCGTACAGTTACAATTTCTGCTCCAATATGAGACCAGCGTGGACCCATCCACAGGGAAACAGGTCAAGGTGGGATATATAGCCAGATTTTCAGCCACCACCATGACGTTATACTGCTGCACATCCCTCTCAAATTTGTCTCTGCATTATGTATATAAAAGATTCTATAATACAGCGAGTGTTGTATATAAATTCCCCCCAAGAAAATAACTGTTTTCTGATTGGTCCTGAGCAGCCTTGGTTTTACAGTTGATTTCTGGCAATATTTGTGCAATAAGTAAATTTTGCAATATACTTTATTAACAAATATTGGATCCTTTCTGTGAAATTTAGCATTTTTTTTCACTCTTTCCCTTGTGTCTGCATTGAGAGCTATTTCTGCCTCTCACTGAATATTACTGTGTACGGGCTGTAAAATGTAGAGAAAATGAGGGTAGGGGAGAGTAACTTCAAACACTTATATTTTGGACATTATAAAACGTACAAACTTGATTTTGGCATCATAGGAAATAGGAGATTCTCTTCTTTCATGTGACAAGGTTGCAATGCCATCTAAATTATTTCCACAGATATCACTGGTTGAAAATACTGTCGGGATCGGCTTATTTATATCATATATATTATACAGCTGCATATAAATATCCTAATCCCAACTGCGTTTTCAACCAGTAATATCTCTGGAGATAATTGAGATAGCACTGCAAGAGAATCTCCTCTTTTACGTGATACCAAAACAAAGTTAGTACGTTTTATAATGTCCAAGATATAACTGATTAAATTGACCCTCCCCCACCCTCATTTTCTCTAGGTTACACAGCCCCATACTGCCATAAACAGTAACATTCAGTGAGAGGCAGAAACAGATTTTAATAAAAAAACAAGGGAAAGAGTGAACAAATGCAGAATTTCACAGAAAGGATCCAAAAATGTATTAATAAAGTATATTACAAAATGTATTTATGGCACAAATACTGCCAGAAAATCAAAAGTTGTCTGAAAGTTTAGTTACACTTAACCTACAAGGCAGGATACATCATTACCAGTCTGTTCCAGTGTATGTACAGTGAAGTATGCAAATGCAAACATGGACAACAATCAGAAACAACACATTTCATGCTACACTGAGAACATGATATACTGATAACATCTATTACCTTCCTTTGGTTTTTCAACAGGTTTTTCCTCAGGGGGGATAAATGCTTTGTTTCTCTCTTCTTGCCTCTTTGACACAACTTCAGCTTGTTTAGTCTAGGAAGGAAGCAATAGAAAAAAAAACAAACATGAGCAAAATATGTGTATAGCTTGGAGACACTGCACCAAATGTTGTCTTTAACAAATACCTTTATATCTTCTAGCTTCTTCTTCCTCTTCTGGCTTTTTTTCAAGAAATATTCACCACTTTCAATTTCCTTATCAATCTGTGAATACATCAAAGTTATCTTCAATACTTCTCAAATATGTGAGGTCATTATCCAATCCTCTGTCTGGATGCAGCAGCAATATATAAAAAACCCTCAAGCATTCATGTACATACTGAACGATATTGCATATCCCAACTGTGAGTGAGGCTGTGTGTCACAGTTAAAGATTTCCTCCTGAAGCACTGAATTTAAAGCTCAAATAGACAATATACAGAATGTAGTATTTTTTTGTATGCTATCATAATATAAATAGAACACTTAAATGTTGCCATACCAAATACTGGATCTGAGTGATATAGATCCATGATAACTGGATTTGCTCATGAAGTTCAAAGTGTTATACCTTGCTATCAGGCTGTGGTGGAGGGAATGGCGTATATTCTTTCTTTATCCTCTTTTTCTTTGGTTCTTTCCTCTTGCTCACATTCTTGTGCTTGAACTTTGGCAGAAACCGATCCCAGCTTTTTGTCCTCAATTCTGGATCTTTAGACAACTCTCGTTTGATCATTAAAGCCTGAAGACATAATAGCAGATATCTTTACCAATCAAGAAGCAAGGCAAATCCGTAAATCTCATTGTTCCTGTGTGTTTGTTGATGCATAACATACATGTTAATACATAGGGCAATGTGATTAAGCAAACACCACAAAAGCCCAGCAGAAGTAATTATAATATTAACTTAATTTCAAACCTACATTGCACCTTAGTATATAGAAGCACAAGTCTATCACAATTTATGATGCAGGGGAATACAATTTATTGTTCCCCGTTATCAGCCATTTTACAATGGAAACAAGTTGACTGTACTACTCTTCACAGAGATTAAAGAGGTTCTCCAAAACTCAATATTGGTGGCTCATCCTTAGCACAAGTCATCAATATTGGATTGATGGGAGTTCATTACCTGACCCTCCCATCAATTAGATGTTTTCAGTTAAACACACTGAACCAGAAGAAGATGGTTCCATCGACTATGGTATTTCATCTTATCTTACATTCCTACAGTGCACTACAGGCCACTGCACAAGTATACTGTACTTGAAACAGTTGAACGAAAAGGGCGCTGGATTTGGAACTCCGCAATCTGATATTTATGACCAAGCCTAAGGACAGGACATCAATATTGAGTCTTGGAGAACCCCTTTAATAACAGCATGACCAAAATCATGCCAACCCATGAGAAATACTCCGTTTCACATTTCTCTAGTACTGAAAACCTCCAGAAGCATGTATTATTAGTACAACTCCTCGTTCTTCATAATTGCTTCTAATAAACAGGAGTAAGCTAAGGTAGATTTACCTTTATGTTGTAAATGGGATGAATGTTCTTCATTGTGTCCAGAACTACTTTCCTAACCTGCAATAAAAAATGTAACTAAATATATTCATGAAAACTAACAAGGGGAATAATATATATGTAATATTGCAGTTTATAATACCCTGTTCTGCAGAGATCACTTTCCAGCAACAATATTATTATCTTCAGAAGGCAGTGGCCTTATATTGTAACACCTCCATTATAAAGTTGGAGGCAGATCACAGGTGATGGTGAACCCACAGTTCACCTCCTCCCCCTCATTGCACAACTCACACAGCATGCCCCCGAAACTGAACAGAAGTCAATAAGCCATCTCCAGAATACAGGTTCCTATGCTCCATGTAGCTGCGGCAAAGCATATCTCTGAATTGATATTGATGGTACTTTCCCTTTAATGCACAGCAGAGTTAAGACATCTTAAAAAGTTGGGACAGGGTTAACAGAAGGCTGAAAAACTAAGTGGTACTAATGAAAAACAGCTGGAGGGTCAAATGACTGTGTATAAAAAGAGCATGTTAGACATGCAGAGTATGGAGCAACAAACTTCTTCCAAAAGTCCAGCAATAGGTCTCCTCACTTCCCAGACGTTTAAAGACTGCGGTAAAAAGAAGAGGGGATGCTACACGATGGTAGACATGGCCCAGTCCCAACTTTCTTCAGACGCATTGCTGCCAATATCTAAATGAGTTAATTATTTTTCCAAATGAAAGGAAAAATGTCTAACTTTAAACTTCTAATATGTCTAATGCTATGAATAAAATACGGTGATATGTGATTTCCAAATCGTTATATTCTTGCTATCTTTACATTTTACACAATATACCCAAGTTTTTTGGAATCGGGAGCCATTATTGACCTGTGACTTTGTTACTTACAATTATAAATAAGGCAAGCCTCTACTGAAAAATACTTGTGAAAATAAGTTTTATTCAGTTTACCTCCTTGAGACCGTTGAAGGGACCCAGAGCAGATACAGTATTCCCCTGGACCATTATGTAACAGTTTGTAAGCAGTTCCAAAGCCTGAGGGATAACAATGTGGAGTAAATAAGCAGTGCCACGCCATATACAAAAATAAAAATGTAGGTACATGCGTACAATATAAAAAAATACCTTTAGTGTTGATCCCTTCGGTCCAAGAAGCCGCTGTCGCCGCTTAATAAATCTCTCCCTGTTTCTGACTAATGTTCCAATTTTAATGATGTCACAGGCCATGTCATCTTGGAGGACTCTCACAGCCTGGGTAAAAATAATGTGTGATGATTATAGCTTATTCCAATAACAGCTAACAAAAATGACAACATATATTCATGTACTTCACAAGCACATGACTAAACACTTCTGCAGGTTCAGTGTAAAAACAGTATAAGTTAGCTAGGCATTTCTATAGTCAAATGCCAGATTTATTTTTTTTTAATCCTTAGTTCAAAATCGTCTGAGCTGCCTACACATATGTGCTCAAAATCTAACTGAACTGTGCTGTTTTTAATGCATTAGATAAAGTGGAACTCTGGTTTGAAACCACCTAAAAATATTATAACAATATATTAAAAAAAAGCAGTCCAAAAGGCCAATGACTGACTACAGCAGTGGAGTGACAAGGACATAACCACTTCCAGTCTCCCAGTTTTTAACTGCTATGAAAATGGATTTTCATGTGAGTAAAGTAGATCAATGAGTTGGGTTGCAAAAAGACCAATGCAATGAAATTCATCTGGTATTTTTTTTTTTTTTTTACAATAGTCATGTGAATGTAGCCTTAGGCTGGCCATAGACAGATTTGTTGTCAGTAGGAAGAAGCCAGCGCCTGGCACCTCTGGCAGCAGTTCATCTTGACGTGAACAAAAGGTTTGGACAACATCTGCCATCCAAGGAGAGTAAAACATGGGTTTAAAGCTACAATAGCCTTAAACCTGCATACAAAATACACTCTTCTGAAAACAGATTACAGGAGAGTGGCACGCGAGGCTTATTTCCCTGGCACGGCAGCGGAGTCCTCACCCAGCAGTTTCGATCGGACCAAGCACGGCCCCCCCCCCCCGAGTATAATAAGCGGAGCCCCCGGGGAGGTGATCAAACATAAAAAACACTGTTAACTCACCTTCCCTGGATCCGCAGCCACTGTGTGCTCTTCGGGCGCTTCTGCCTGACGTAAGAGACTGCTGACAGGGCCTCAGGGGTCACGTCCGACGTCATTATGCATAATGACGCGACGTGACCCCTGAGACCAAATCAGCGGTCGCTGACGTCAGGGAGAAGCGCCCACACAGCGGCTGCGGAGCAGGAAAAAGGGAGTTATGGGTTGTTCACATATGTCCGGCGCAGCTGTCAGTTTCCCTCCGGCGTGCTGCACACAAGCCGGAGGGGAAACTGATGCCAGGACGGATCCCATAGTTTTCTATGGGATCGGTTCTGGCACAAGAGGCATCAGTTCTGGCACCAGATCTGTGCCTCAGCCGGATGGAAAAACGTTACCTGCAGCGTTTTTCCATCCGGCTTCCTTAAAATTTCATTAGCGCCGGGTGCTGCCTGAAGATGAATGCGGCATCACCCGGCTTCTGCACAGTCTATGTACAGTAGTGAAGCCGGTAATTGCCGGCTTCACTACTGTACCTGGGTGAATTGCTCAGGATTGGTTAATGCTATAAAGAAACACTTGGGTTCATTTTAAAGATGAGAATCTCATCTTTAAAATGATACCAAGATCACCATCACCGCGATTTGCTAGTGAAAACGATGTTCGGCATTGAAATCCCAATGCAGATATCAATTCCCGACATCGTTTTAACAGTGAATCGCTCTGAATCTGTAAGGTCTATCATGGCGATCTTGGTATCTTTTTAAAGATGAGATTCTCATCTTTAAAATGAATCCAGTTGCTTCTTTGTGGCCCTAACAGATCCTTAGAAATGGGGTGTCCCCCCCCTCCTGCCTCAGGCAGCATCTTAGAGCTAAGGAAGGAGGGGGAGGAGGAGCTGCAGAGACAACGATAAATCATCATTTTCTGTGCATAAGCTGCAGATGACCCCGGGGGGGGGGGGGGGGGTAGCATGGACTTCTGTCCAAGTTATCCCCTCTCCTATCAATCAGAGAGTATACTACAGTCATGGGCAAAAGTTTTGAGAATGATACAAATATTAATTTTTACAAAGTCTACTGCTTCAGTTTTTCTAATGGCAATTTGCATATACTCCAGAATGTTATAAAGAGTGATCAGCTTAACAGCAATTACTTGCAAAGTCAATATTTGCCTAGAAAATGAACTTTATCCCCCAAAACACATTTCAACATCATTGCAGCCCTGCCTTAAAAGGACCACCTAACATCGTTTCAGTGATTGCTCCATTAACACAGGTGTGGGTGTTGATGAGGACAGGGCTGGAGATCAATCTGTCATGATTAAGTAAGAATGACACCACTGGACACTTTAAAAGGAGGCTGGTGCTTGCCATCATTGTTTCTCTTCTGTTAACCATGGTTATCTCTAAAGAAACACGTGCAGTCATCATTGCACTGCACAAAAATGGCCTAACTGGGAAGAGTATTGCAGCTAGAAAGATTGCACCTCAGTCAACAATCTATCGCCTCATCAAGAACTTCAAGGAGAGAGGTTCCATTGGTGCCAAAAAGGCTCCAGGGCGCCCAAGAAAGACCAGCAAGCGGCAGGACCGTCTCTTAAAAGTGTTTCAGCTGCGGGATCGGGCTACCAGCAGTGCAGAGCTTGCTGAGGAATGGCAGCAGGCAGGTGTGAGTGCATCTGCACGCACTGTGAGGCGGAGACTCTTGGAGCAAGGCCTGGTCTCAAGGAGGGCAGCAAAGAAGCCACTTCTCTCCAGAAAAAACATCAGGGACAGACTGATATTCTGCAAAAGGTACAGGGAGTGGACTGCTAAGGACTGGGGTAAAGTCATTTTCTCTGATGAATCCCCTTTTCGATTGTTTGGAACATCTGGAAAACAGCTTATTCGGAGAAGAAGAGGTGAGCGCTACCACCAGTCTTGTCTCATGCCAACTGTAAAGCATCCTGAAACCATTCATGTGTGGGGTTGCTTCTCAGCCAAGGGAATCGGCTCTCTCACAGTCTTGCCTAAAAACACAGCCATGAATAAAGAATGGTACCAGAATGTCCTCCAAGAGCAACTTCTCCCAACCGTCCAAGAGCAGTTTGGCGCTCAACAATGCCTTTTCCAGCATGATGGAGCACCTTGCCATAAAGCAAAGGTGATAACTAAATGGCTCAGGGAACAAAACATAGAGATTTTGGGTCCATGGCCTGGAAACTCCCCAGATCTTAATCCCATTGAGAACTTGTGGTCAATCATCAAGAGACGGGTGCACAAACAAAAACCAACAAATTCAGACAAAATTAAAGCATTGATTCTGCAAGAATGGACTGCTATCAGTCAGCATTTGGTCCAGAAGTTGATTGAGAGCATGCCAGGGAGAATTGCAGTGGTCCTGAAGAAGAAGGGTCAACACTGCAAATATTGACTTGCTGCATTAACTCATTCTAACTGTCAATATAAGCTTCTGTTACTCATAATATGAATGCAATTATATTTCTGTATGTGATAAAAACATCTGACAAACACACATAAAAACCAGAGGGCAGCAGATCATGTGAAAATAGAATATTTGTGTCATTCTCAAAACTTTTGGCCATGACTGTATACTTCTGCTCTCTGATAATCACATAGAGGGATAATGTAACACCCCTCTGAGCCTAATCACATAACCAGGAAGTTTATTGGCGCTGTGACCATCCTCCAGGTCGCAGCGCCAAAACTGTCGCACCAAACACTTACACAACACATGCACAAAGTCACCAATAAAGTTTACATTTTTTCACTGTCCCTGTCCTGTCCATACCTGATCTTTATAGAGTAAAATACGCCACCCGCCTCTCTAGTTATATCCGTTACACGCTAAAATAATAGCAATAGCAGGATAATACTGTATGCAGGGGCCACTATAGAGGATAACACTGTGTGCAGGGGCCTCTATGGAGGATAATACTGTGTGCAGGGGCCTCTATGGAGGATAATACTGTGTGCAGGGGCCTCTATGGAGGATAATACTGTGTGCAGGGGCCTCTATGGAGGATAATACTGTGTGTAGGGGCCGCTATGGAGCATAATACCGTGTGCAGGGGCCACTATGGGGCATAATACCATGTGCAGGGGCCGCTATGGGGCATAAGACCGTGTACAGGGGCCGTTATAGGACATAATACCGTGTGCAGGGGCCTCTATTGGACATAATACCATGTGCAGGGGTCGTCAGACTTACAATTATTGACCGGCACTCCGAGTACCTCAACTTTGATTTTTTTTTAATCGAAATCGGCACGCCGAACAAAAAAGGTTGCCTACCCCTGGGATAGAGCATAACAAGTTGGGCTTCACTCAGAAAAAAATATTCTTACTAGGTTGACATGTTAGAACTGCAACTTTAATATATTACCACTGAGAGCCTCATATTGAGATCTGATTGTAATATTGCAGTGGCATCCCTTGCATCTTTAGAAAGGACAAATAAATGAATAAAAGAGCAAGAAATGTCTCACCTGTTCAAAGGGCACACTTCTGGCTAGCAGTTTTATCAAGTCTCTCGCTCGGACAATAACATAAGGATCATAGGTCTTTTTGGTGGTGGCAACAGTCATGCTGCCTTCAATCAAATCTAATTCTGCTTTCAGAAACTGAAAAACAAACAAAATTCACAAATTAAAGAATGGGAGTTACATACAGACGTGCCTAGAGCTTGTCAGCCAGCTGAGTATATACCACTTAGATTTAGAGAGCTACACCCATTCTCTCTACAATTTATCATCATGTGTTTGAGCAATAGTACTGTAAAAATGCATAAAAAAACAAAAACAATTAGCAATAAATGGCCAGAGCTGGACCCCGAGCTCACCAGAGGGAAATCTGATGGCCTTCTCTATTTATACAGAACATGTGCATGTCCACTTTTAATGTGCATAATAACGTCTCTTAACATCACACAATATTTTATTAAGGCAGTTTCATAAACACCACTTTTCTTAGAAAAAAAAAAACTGCATTTTTCTTGGCAAAAAAACAAAACACTGAAACCAGATTTAGCTGAAGTTTAGCAGGGAACTGTCAAGACAATTTCACTACAATCAGTGAGATTAGTTTAGTGTTTTGTTATTATCACTTTTGTGCACTGTGGTTTTGTCTAAATGGAGAATGATCTCAGTTTGGCATTTTTTTCTGTAGAATTCTTTATATAAAGAAAAAAAAAAGGCATGTCAACACCACAAAAAAATAAACAAACAGGACATTTGCCATACAGACTCCAAAAAAAGCAATATGAAGAGACTGGCTCCAACTCATTTCTCACTGATGAGACCTCTGCTGGACTTTATAATATTTATTATTAATAACTATATAATAAAAGTGTTAATTATTATATACTGCCAGAAACCCGACAGTGCGCTGAATTCAGTGCACTGTCGGTTTTCCTGGTATGCACCCTGGTGCTGTAGATATCAGTGCCTTTAATTTTGTCACCGATATCTTACCACTGTCAGAAAGGCGGGCCTTACAGCCTAGCGCCATCGCTGGGCTGTGAGCAAGGCCCCCCGACAGTACAAGTCTATGGAAGAGTACTGTCGGGGAGGCGTTCCTTACCGCCCAGTGATGATGCTGAGCTGTATGGCCTGCCTTTCTGAATACCAAACATCGATGAGGACGTGAAAGGTCCTCTTTAATGCTGTCTAGTCTACCCTTGCATTATCTAACTATTAGCCACACTTCTGTGGCTGCTTTGAAAATACAAAAACACAGACTATTTGGTACCTAAGTCATGTGTGCGCAAATGTCCATACTTTGATCTATTTTGGTCAGAAACACCAACACACATTCTGTGAAAAACTGTAACAGTTTTCTTTAAATGCTTTTCAAAGACTTGGATCTGTCAAAAGTGGACCACACACGAATGACAATCTGTGTGCTGTACGTGATTTTCACTTTCCCAACAGATTTTAAAGGGTGTGTCTGGTGTGGAAAATGGACCAAAATAGGCACATCTTGATCTGTGGGAAAACTTTTGTTTCAACTCCTTAGCTTATGGCATCTCTAACAAGTGCTGTCAAGCCACTAACCTGTCACCAGAACGGACCTCTGTATTTTAGCAGGTACTTACATGTTCATTGAGTGCTTTTTGAACTAGGGGCCAACACTCTTTGAGGTATGCTTCTCTATATTTGGGGAATAAAGTGGCAAAGCTGCTCTCCTCCAGCAGCCCCTTAGGGTTATCTTCTTTAGTGAAAGGCTCTTCTTTCCAGCCATCAGGAACCGTGAGTAATTCAGATTCATCGACAACTAAAGAAAAGAAAAAAAAATAAAAGATGATAATACAGATTATTCCCTCATACATGGCACATTACAATAATGTACACCAATAATGTACACTTTTTAACCCTGTAAACCCATGTTGTGGGCAGTCTGTGGTTTAGCAGTAGAAAATTCAGATAGCCCTGGACTACATGCTAAAATGTACAGGAACCTGTACAGCATGTAATTTTGTGCTGGCATTACTATTTGCACACTGTAGTGCAGAATAACAGCAGAGTGGCACCACTGCATAGTACCTAGGGGCATCACTAGACCTGGTGCTCAGAATTTAGGTGGTTGGTACTGGTGAAGTTGCTTACAGCAAGTGCTTCTAGGGTCACAGCTCACTGTTGTTACATTGGAAAGGGTACAGTGACAACTGTAAGTCCCACATGTGCTCTCTAGAACACGCAGGGTGCCTCATCCCATCCCTCTACATTAAAAGTCAGACATAAAGCACATGTATTAGGACACATACATCATATACTGTGGCGATTTTATCTGGAGACGTGGAGTAGAGGGCGATAATGGCAGTACACACGTGTATGCAATACTATGGCAGCACGCATATATTCCATGCTTCCCCAGCGGTGTCTCCCCCAAGACAGGCCACTCACTTTGCGCTGCACTCACCAGGTTTAGTTTCCCATGGACGCTTCTTGCCACTAACCGGCTGTGGATGCGTAGACTCTTCCCCCATGCTGCCTGCAACATGTGACCTAAACAGAACATAAGTGCACCTTGTAAAACCTCCCGGCAGGAACAGCACGACAAGGAAGTTAGGTTCCGGCTTCCCCTATGAAAGCTAATCTAAGGTCCTATTCACATGTTGTAGTTCTGCGGCATAGCTCCCAACCGTTCAGCATCTGGCGGGGCAGTCCCGATTTTACACTGCTTTCCCGTGGTCCTGCATAGCTTACAGTTTGTCCCGCTATGCCCCTGAAATGTTTTGCTGTTAACAAACTTTATTAGGGTAGGGTAAAGGCTAAATGGTAGATGCTAAATCCTAGTGGGCTAAAGGACCTTTGATGACGTCATGACCATGTGATCAGATTCGTGTGGGCGGAGCTATTCTGGATACTGCGGGACAAACTGTGATGTTACACAGAAAACTGAGAACAGAGAGTGATCGAAGATAAGTAGGAGAGAAGAAAGCATGTGTGAGCAAGAGGGGGAACTGGGGGCAGATGTAGGGGGCAGTTAGACTGAAGGCAGATGGAGCAGTTAAATTGAAGGCAGATTAAGGGGGAAATTAAAGTGAAGGCAGATTAAGGGGGCAATTAAACTGAAAGCAGATTAAGGGGGCAATTAAACTGGTGGCAGATAAAGGGGGACATTAAGCTGGTGGCAGATAAAGGAGGACATTAAATTGGTGCAGATAAAGAGGGACATTAAACTGGGGGCAGATGAAGGGGGGCATTAAAATGGTGACAGGTGAAGGGGAGACATTAATTTGGTGGCAGATGAAGGGGGACATTAAGATGGTGATAGATAAAGGGGGACATTAAACTGGGAGCAGATGCAGGGGGGACATTAAACTGGGGGGCAGATGGAGGGTGACATTAAACTGAGGGCAACTGGAGGAGGACATTAAACCGTGGGGGGGGTAGCTGGAGGGGGACATTAAACTATGGGGCAGCTGGAGGGCGACATTAAACAGTGGGGGTAGCTGGAGGGGGACATGTCTGCCTCCAGTTGCCCCAAGTTTAATGTCCCCCTCCAACTACCGGGAACTATTTAATGTCACCCTCCAGCTTCCCCAGTTTAATGTCCCCCTCTAGTTTTTGCCAGTTTAAACTGGGGCACGAGGAGAGGGACTTAATATTGTGGGGCAATTGGAGGGGAACATTATAATGTGGGGGCATATAATGTTAGGATGACTGTAGGAGCATTATATTGTGTGGGGACACAAGGAAAAATAGATGAGAATGGGCAAAGTCAACGTAGAAGTGGGTGGAGCTAAATTTGCTGTAGCATTTGCCTGCATATTTTGTCTCTCTTTCTATCCTTTGAAAGTTGGTATGCTATAGTTGTAGATGTTACTGTAAGCAGATCGTATATCAAGAAATCATACACCTCATACAAATTGGGTCTTCACATTTGTGCAAAATAAAAAAAGAATTCACACAACCAATTTGCTCGCCCATGTCGTCCTTGTTTCGTAAAAAGTACTGTATGGGCTACTTTTCAATTCGCCTAGTGAAGGTGAGAAAAGACATCTAACGTGCAATGCAAACCTAACCTGGAAAATCAACAGCCTGGCCAGTATGCTTAGAGTTTATTCACACCACAGGCTTTCACGGTTGTGTGCTTGCTGTTTTTTTTTAATGGACAGCACATGGCCCCATAGAAAATAATGGATCTATTCACACAATCTATTCATTAAAGGGGTTGTCCAGGATAATTTGTTTGTTTGTTTTTTAAATTAGGCCGGGGGAGGTGAAAAAAAAAAATTACTGATCTGTCCCCAGTGCAGTACAGTCCTGCTGCTCTGATATTTTTTTCCGGTGGAAGTGTCTGCACATGACCACTGAGGCCAATTAATTTCTTGCGGTGAAAGTCCCTCGCTGGCTGTGACGTCCCCAGGTCCTTTCCTGAGGTCACTTTACCGCTGAGGCCGAGCAGCAGCCTAAGGAAAGGGACCTGGGATGTCACAGCCAACGAAGACTTCCTCCGTAAGAAAACATCGGATCAGCAGAACCGGACCGTGCTGAGAGACATCAGGCACAGGTGAGTGTGTGTTTTTTATTTTCACCTCCCTGGCCTAATTAAAAAAAATTACAACCTCTTTAATGTTCCTTGTGACCAATCTGTTAGGATATGTAATTTCTCATTTTCATGGATCTGATCATCTCCTCCCCTTGGTTTGGAAAGAGCTTGGCCATGTTGTCCTTGTTCCGCAACATTGTAAAAAGAATCATCTCTTAGCCAGGAGCCGACTCCCGTAGTTCCATGGAAAGAGCCAGCTTCTCGCACTGCCTACCCTGACCAGTCAATGGGGGACATAACTGGCATACAAGGCATAATAAATCTTTTCCAATGAGTGCTCTGCTCCCTCCCTGCATGATGCCACCACACTCACAAGTCACTGATTCCCTGCACTGCCAGCTTCAGGGACTGACATGACAGAAGTACCAGAGATATAGTACATGAATATACAGCAATACGGTAAATATATTGGGGGCAATTTATCATACATTTTACACCAGTTTTTGGCAAAAAATGTAAGATAAAAGTCTCAGTATTTGGCACATAGCAGTACTAGCCCCAAAATTTGCATCTTTCCCCCTATTTGTTTGCCACTATTCTTCAAAGTGGGTGAGGTGAGGATTCACTTGACTTTTTCCCAAATCTAAGTGTGAAATCACACTGGCTGGTATTTTTTGGTGAAAAAGGTGGCAACCCTACAGATCAGTTTTTGCGGACAGTATGGTCATGTGCATAATTGTGTGGCACCTATGCAATGACTCCGTGGAGGTAGATGGCAGCCAGGAGGTGAGTGTGGGCTTATCTTTTGAAATTAGTAGTTTGGGATCCTGACAACATTATTACCTGTTCTTATAACAGCCCTACCCAGGACCATACATGCTCTCTGCTGAAAGCTCTGCTGTCCCATATACTTACTGTTCATACTGCTATATGCAACAAAAACCATAAGTGTATGTGCGCAGGACAGCAGATTGTGCAGCAGGACAGTAAAGCATACAGAGAGCACACACACGTGAACTGTACTACAGTGTAAAAATTAGAAAAAGCATCACAGGGCAGCAGAATATGCAGGTTGTCATTAGTTCATTGATGTTACAACACAGACTATGAATATACAGGTATATCATGTCTGGGTCTTTATATATCTGCTTTATATTGCTTCATGACTTGGGTAAATGCACCAATATTTGAAGATAGATAATCACATGAACATGGCTAGCAGAGAAATAAAATAGGAAAGATTTATATTGAAAGGAGTTTTTGAAGATTTATGTATTGATGGCAGGTCATCATTATGTGATTGGTTGTGGTCCAATGTTCAAAACCCTCACAGATCAGCTGCTTGAGACACTTCACTGAATGCCAAGCACAGTGCTGTACACTGTGTAGTGGCTGTGCTAGTTATGGCAGTTTAGCCCCTTTCACTTGGATGGGGCTGAGCTGCTGCTCTACCATGTGACCAATGAACGTGATATCATCGGCACAGAGAAAATGCAAGCGCTGTGGCCTCTTTAAACAGATGATTGGTGGGAAGATAGACCATCAATAAGGAAGTCTCGGAAAACCCCTTTAATCAACTTTTATTAAGACTTTTAAAATAATGGAAAGGTATAAAACAATGATCTCATAGGAACTACCATAGTAGAACACATACAGTGCCTTGCAGAAGTATTCATACCCCTTGAACTTTTTCACATTTTGTCACCTTACAACCACAAACTTAATGTATTTTATTGAGATTTTAAATGATAGATCAACACAAAGTAGCAGATAATTGTGAAGTGGAATGAAAATGATACATGGTTTTCAAAATTTTAATTAGATAAAAATCTGAAAAGTGTGATGTGCAAAAGTATTCAGCCCCCTATGTCCATACTTTGTAGAGCCACCTTTCACTGCAATTACAGCTGCAAGTCTTTTGGGATATGTCTCAACCAGATTTGCACATCTAGAGACTTAGATTTTTGCCCATTCTTCTTTGCAAAATAGCTCAAGCTCAGCCAGATTGGATGGAGAGCGTATCTGAACAGTAATTTTCATGTCTTGCCACAGATGCTCAATGGGATTTAGGTCTGGACTTAGACTGGGCCATTCTAACACATGAATATTCTTTTACATAAACCATTCCACTGTAGCTCTGGCTGTATGTTTAGGGTCATTGGCTTGCTGGAAGGTGAATCTCCTTCCCAGTCTCAAGTCTTCCAGGATTGCCCTGTATTTAGCACCATCCATCTTCCCATCAACTCTGACCAGCTTCCCTGTCCCTGCTGAAGAAAAGCTTCCCCACAGCATGATGCTGCCACCACCATGTTTCACAGTGGGGATAGTGTGTTCAGGGTGATGAGCAGTGTTTCTTTTCCACCACACATAGCGCTTTGCATTTAGGCCAAAAAGTTCAACTTTGGTCCTATCTGACCAGAGCACCGTCTTCCACATGTTTGCTATGCCCCCTATATGACTTGTGAAAATCTGCCAACTGCTCTTCTTATGTCTTTCTTTCAACAATGGTTTTCTTCTTGCCACTCTTCCATAAAGGCCAGATTTGTGGAGTGCATGACTTATGGGTGTCCTGTGGACAGATTCTGCCACCTGAGCTGTGGATTTCTGCAACTCCTCCAGAGTGACCATGGGCCTCTTGGCTGCTTCTCTGACCAGTGCTCTCCTTGCTCGATCTGTCAGTTTAGGTGGACGGCCATGTCTTGGTAGGTTTGCAGTTGTAGAATACTTTTTCCATTTTTGGATGATGGGTTGAACAGTGCTCCTTAGAATCTCCAAAGTTTCCTTTAAACTTTTAAACTTCTCCGCAACTTTATCTCTGACCAGTGTGGTGAGTTCCTTGGTCTTCATGATGCTGTTTGTTCACTAGTGTTCTCTAATAAACCATTGAGGCCTTCACAGAACAGGTGTATTTATACTGAGACTAAATTACACATAGCTGGACTCTATTAAATAACTCAGTGATAGACCCAGGACCATACATGCCATTCAAGGCAATTGATTGCACTGGATATTATTTATGGGTATCAGAGTACAGGGGGTTGAATACTTTTGCACATAGATTTTTATTTCATTATGTTGTTCAACTTCACAATTATCTGCTACTTTGTGTTGGTCTATCACTTAAAATATCAATAAAATACATTTAAGTTTGTGGTTATAAGGTGACAAAATGTGAAAAAGTTCATGAATACTTTTGCAAGCCACTGTAAAACAACTGCACCCACAGCCTTTCCTTTTCCATAGGTCACAAGGCAATCATAGAAATCAAAGCCCTACCGTTCTATGGGCAGTTTGTCTCTTATGTGTCAGCTATAAAGCACAACAGATGAATAGAGGACATTTATGAAACTAATTCAAAAAATTGAGGAACTGTCCATAGGAGATTGGAAAACCATTGAAGAATTAGTCTTTATGGATTCTGATAACTGTTCTTGAACAAGTTATGGCTAATGCATTTTAATAAGTTATTAAGTATCCAAGACCACCATTTGCTACAATTTGGAACTGATTTTCTTGAGGCATTACTGTTCTGATTGGGGAATCACTGCCTGAAATGCTGAAATTTCCTCTTTTTAATTTATCAACTATGGTAATTCACTAGATCTGCCACAAGATGGCAACATACACATACAGCCAGAGGTCACACTAAATCTTTTCAGAGGAATAAAATGCTCTTGTTAGCATTCTTAAAGAAAACAAAACCTCCCAACAGAACCAGTAACGCAGCTCATACAATTCATCCTTAGCCACAACCATTTTACCTTTGGAGAGGATCTATATCTACAGCGAATGGGAACTTCAATGGGGACCAGATGTGTACCCCAATATGCAAATCTCTTTATGGCAGAAATGGAAGGAACATATTTATCAACATGCGCCACCAAACCTATGATTTACCTTCGTTATATCGATGATATCCTTGTCATCTGGACTGCAGGTGAGGAGGCCCTACTTCAATTCCATAATGACTTCAATGACTTTCACCCGACCATCAACCTTAAACTTAGCTATTCAGGGAGTGAAATTCACTTTCTGGATACCACAATAAACATTAAAGACAACCGGCTACTCACATCAATATACCACAAACCCACAGACAGAACGGCCTACCAGAGAAACGACAGCTTCCACCCCAAGCACACAAGACAATCTATAATCTACAGCCAGGCTATACGATACAATCGTATTTGCTCTGACAAAACAGACCTGGACAAGCACCTCCTGAATCTGAGGATGAAATTTCTCAGATTGGGATACAAACCAAAAGTGACAGACAACCAATTAAACAAAGCAGCAGCCATTAACAGAGACAGTCTGCTCACATATAGAGAGACCCAGAAAGATGCCCGAGTGCGCCTAGTTGTCACCTACAACCCACAGCTGGAGATCCTATGAAGGATTGCCAAGGAGCTCCAACCTGTGCTACATAGGGACAACAGACTCAAGGACATATTTCCAGTCCCCCCTCTCCTCTCCTTTCGACAACCACCAAACCTGAGGCGCATTATCGTCCGGAGTGCCCTGAAGGCCCCAACTGAAAATGGCACCTCACCTTGCCTACATAAAAGGTGCATGACCTGCAAGCACATCCACACCGCTGACAGTGTACCTATCCCACAGTCACAACAGGTGCACAGAATTAGGGGGCCATTTTCCTGCAGGTCTTCCAATGTGGTGTACCTCATAATGTGTGTGCAATGTCCCACCACAGGCCTCTCTGTGGGGGAAACAGGGCAGAGACTCAGTCAACGAATGAACTCACACAGATCCACCATTAATAACAGCAGAACAGATCTCCCAGTGGCCACACATTTCTCCGGAGAAAACCACTCTATTGAAGATTTGCGGGTTGTGGTTTTAATGGGACATTTTAAGACACAGGAGAAAAGGAAAGAAATGGAGTACAAATTTATGCAAAAATTTCAAACTCTGCAATTTGGACTTAATATTCATGCCAGCTTCATGTCACACTATGTTTGAACCATGAACTGAACTCAATATTCATGCCAGCTTCAAATCAAACTATGTATGACCTGTGAGGGTCACAAATCACCTCCTGATAGCAAACAGATAACAGCAAGAATTACTGATCCCTCCGTCACGCACCACAAGTTTCCAGACTGTTTTTTTGACCTGTTGTAAATAACTTCTCTACTTAGATTGCAATTTTTTTTAAGGACTCTAAAATGCTTTGAAAAGCATGTGTATAAAAATCTGTTAATTTTCAGTTCTTGTATCACACCATGTCTGATGAAGGGAGCGAGTACTCCTGAAAGCTTACTTATAAATATACTCAGTTAGCCTCTAAAAGGTATCGCCTGATTTCTTCACTCTTCCACTACTTTCAATGGCTAACACGGTACAACATCATACTACTAAAGAAAATCTGTGATACTGAAAATGTTGTCCAATCTACAGCCATATGAACTGATTGGTATAAAGTTTTGTTAGAAAAGTTCAAGTATATTTTGTCATTTATTCACTTAGGCCATCCCATACTGTAACCTTCTGTGGTGCAGCAGATTGATTTTAAAGGGATTCTGTCACCAGGCTGAAGCATATTAAACCAGCAACACAGTTAAATAGGTCAGGCTCACCTGAATATGACACCTTTTTCCCCATGAAAATTTGTGCCTCTTTTGCCTAGATATTCATGGAGATGTCAACCTGCGAAAGCCCTTAAAGGAACTTATAGTGGGTATCCCCCATCTGTTTAACGCTTTCACAACATCGACTGTAGTAATACAGAAAATGTTAGATATTTAAATATGTATTATACAGTGGAGACCTGGAAGCAATGCCTGGAATCAGTGCCAGCACTGCGGGCACTGATCGCGGGCTTTAACCCCTCCTCCCCCAGATCCTCGGTCAAAGCTGTCCAAGGTGTCAATTTCCAAAAGACACATGGGTGCTGTCATTTTGGGGTGGATTGCTGAAAAATTTGGATAAAAAGCGATCAAAACAATAGTCATTCCCCAAAATGGCATAACTAAAAAGTACATCTGACCCAACAAAAAGAGACGCCTTATGCACCCCCATACACAGAAATATAAAAAAGTTACGGGTGTCAGAATAAGGCGACTCCAAGAAATTTTTTTTAATGTTTTGGATTTTTTAAGGGGTTAAAATATAAAAAAGAAAAACTATACAAATTTGGTATCCCCAGAAATTTATCTACCGATAGAATACAGTGACATCATATTGGCTGCACAGTAAGTGCCTTAAAAACAAAGCCTGAAAGAAAGTCATCCAAACGCAGTTTTTCTCCATTTCCACTCCATTCTGAATTTTTTACAGCTTTCCAGTACAGAATATTAATTGTACCATTACGAAGGACAATTTTTCACACAAACATTAAGCTCTGTGAACAGACAAATAAAAAGTAATGGAGTTTGGAAGGGGGGAACTGTGGTCAGTTACTGGTTAGTAATGATGGGGGAAGATGGATGTCTATGTGCTGGGGTCTGCAGTTCTCATAACTTTATGGTGAGGTCTTTGGTAAGAGATCTGATCATGGTAGTTAAGACCTGACCAAACATTAGACAGAACATATTACAGGGTGATGGGGGTGACTGCAAATAAGTGTCCAGTATTAGTCTCTGTTCACATGAGCTTTTCTGCACATTATTCTGCTCCAGCATTTATATAACAAATAAGATGCATTTTCCTTCATGTCTCATCTCAATAGCATTTTTCTCATGACCAATGGCATCAGTTGTCTGTTAGAACTGGAGCAGTGCTAACCACCGAGCCATCGTGCTATCTCTCTAATACAGTGCTGTTCCACAGTCCTGCTATGATTCAGAGAGTTGATAAAGAAAGAGAGTTGATTTCAGTTACTGGCCCAGCTGAATTCAGCACCAAAGCAACTGCTTTGGCATCAAGTTCAAATGGTCATGTTCAGGGTAGAATAAAGGCGTAGCTCTGTAATAATTTTTTTTTCTGCTTTTTTACCAATGCCCTACAAATGTAGTTATTATCCTTGTACTGTGACATTACCATGTTTTTTTTTTTTTTTTTTTAATGGGCCATTACCTCCTGAAGTAACACCAGCAGGTAACGGGCCCTATTTACTTACCGATTCCCGCTCCTGCTCACGGCCACCTGTGCTTCCCATTCTGCGGAAGCGGAGGTGGCTGTGGGCAGGAGCGGGGATCGGTAAGTAAGGCCGGGGGTCGCGAACCCCACAAACACTGCTATCATTATACTCCGGGGTCTTTTCAGACCTCGGAGTATAATGATTGGAGGCCCAGGGGAGGGAACATAAAAAACACTGTTACTTACCTCTCCTGTGCTCCAGTAGACTTCGGGCCTGTTTGGGCCAGACGTCATCCGACTGGCTCACGCAAGATCTGGTCCAACATTGAAGATGGTAGCATTTTTTTGTTTGTTTGTATCTTCCCCTGGGTCTCCGATCATTATACTCTGGGGTCTGAAAAGGCCCCAGAGTATAATAATTGTTCATGGGTGGTCCACAATGGGGCATAATACTAGGTGAAGGGGCCACTAGGGGGCATAATACTGTGTGCAGGGGCCACTATGCTGCATAATACTGTGTGCAGGGGCCACTATGGGGCATAATACTGTGTGCAGAGGCCACTATAGGGCATAATACTGTATGCAGGGGCCACTATGGGGCATAATACTGTGTGCAGGGGCCACTATGGTGCATAATACTGTGTGCAGGGGCCACTATGGGGCATAATACTGTGTGTAGGGGCCACTATGGCGCATAATAGTGTGCGCAGGAATGCGGTTTGTGCGGGGGGGGGTTGGAGGGGGCAGTCCGGGGGGAAGGGGGGATGGAGGGGGCGGTTGGGGGAGGTGGTTTGGGGGGGCCCATGTCAAATGTTTGCCTCGGGGCCCAGCCATTCCTAGTTACGCCACTGGTCAGGAGTATGGTTATACTGGATTGGAATTCTGAGGCACTGGACTGAGCATCTATTTCTGGGCATCCCCTGGCTGTGGAAAACTGTTTCAAGGCTCATTACCATGTATTTCTGTATGCTGCATGAACTGTATAGTACTGCGTTATTCTCCAAGAACTGTTTGCCAAGATATATACTGTGCAAGTGGTACGAAGTGCCATAACTGCCACTGCCAGTTCAAATTTGGATTTTTAACTGCCTTTTGTGGATTAAACAGAGGACTCTATTACATGTGCCAGTGAACTGTGTAATTCACTGTGTGATATTGCAGCCTGGGTTTGCACTGTTCTGTGGATTGTTGCAATTGTTTTGCTAAGTTTGTACCACATTGCATGTTCAGATACCGTTGGACATATCTGTGCATGAAAGCATAGCCTCTAAAGGGTTCATGTCAGTTGGAAATTGTTGCTGCGTCACACAAAATTAGTGTGAAGAGATTAATATCAGACTGCCAAACAGCGCTCAGGTGGCAAAAGACCAGTACTGCCTAGCAATACCAAGTGCCTCTCATCCTGTTCAAAATTCACCAGCCATTTCTCATCAGAAAAGACTCAAGTGGAGCCTTGTGGGTGCCGCCGTCTTTGGAGTGACTAAGACCGATTCAGTCCTATGCACACCCAGCACCAACCATGCAGTGCACCAGAAAGTTACAGATCGTTGCAGAGAGTTCTCTGAATGGAGTATCATGAGGAAAGTGCCACTTACTGAGCATGCTACATAAAATGTTGCATCCCCCACCAGTCAAGGGCCTGAACCAGGATCCAGAGTTCTGGTTGTAGGATGACTATCATGAAGTATTGGAACCAGTGGAGGAACTTGCTGCAGCTGCTGTGCATGCTGTTCCCAGGACTCTGGCTGGACCCCCCACTATACCATCTGCTGTCCCACTAGCTAAAGGTCGTGTCCAAAGACCTACCACCCATGCCAGGCACCAGTAAAGTAAAGTGGAGGAAGAATAGGTCTACTCCAGTCGCCGGGCTGGGCAGAAGTCAATTGCTGAGGGCAAAGTGCCTGACAAGAGGGAGCCATCCCTTTGCCAGCCTTCAGGTAGTGGTTACCATCCTCCCCTGCTTCTCCTGTGCCATGAAGTTTGCTGACACCTAAAGATGCCACCAGTGAAGTTGCGTGCCCCCCAGTCAACACCTGCCAAGCATTGTGAACTCCAGTCCATCCAACTGGAGTCATCCTATAAGTTTTGTGCCCTCCAGGGCACCTACTGGAGTGACTCCATGGACTTCTACTATTGGACATAGCTGCTAAGTAGGACAGGAGCCTATATCCCCTTATTTGTTCACAATGTGCGAACTTATGGACACATCCTCAGTTGCTCACATTTCATTGGTGCTGAACTTTTGACACTGCCCTAGTTCATCCCTTTTGTGTCCTCCACCTCTAATGGCTCCAGGCCATACTTGTGCATTGGAATCCTCTTTGGACATTAACAGACCTGTGCCTCAGAGTCTCTTGTTGTATTGTGATTAGCAAAGGGACATGGTGACTAGGCGCAAGCTGCTCCCCCCACTTCCCCATGACTACTTAGGATAATTTACATATAACTTTTTATGCTTTCAAACATTTATAATTTCACTTTACTGCCACAGAAAGATTACAGAGGACACCAAAGGAATGTAAATTACCTGGCCCTGTACATTATGAGGCCAGTTTATGGTGGGAAAACAAATTGACAGGTTCCCTTTAACTGTGTTTGAAGCTCACATCATGTTTCAGTTTGACAGATTTAGAAATTCACATTTATGTTCCAAACATACCACCATAACGTGCAGATATTTGGTGATCAGCTTTGGGACACATACATTCGCATCTGAGTTCACCAGCTGTCTTTTTTACTTATCAATGGAATAAATTACACCATTACTTGTCATTATGATCCTGACACTGAATTGTAATGAAGAACATGTCCAATTAGGTAATATTCTTCATGTAATTGCTTTTGGACAATCTCATTTGCTTTATTAACATTTTAGAAAAAGAGTTGTATTTCTCTAATGCTTCTGTAATGGTTGATGTTTTCTTATGCAGATTTTCTATTCAGGAAATTACAATTATTGTTGAATGTTTTATGATCTCTATGAATGGTAAAGCAGGAAAACACAGAAACAAAAAAGTCATATTTAAATCTGTTGCCTGGTTGCACTTAAAGGGAGCCTATCACCATGAAAATCTTTTCTAGGCCGCCTAAATACTGGTGTAGGGGCTGTTAGTGGACTGTTAGGGGCATAGGGAACATAGCTTTTTTAATGTCACAGTGCAGTCTCGCTGCCAAGAAATCAACTTTTAATGTGAATACAAATGAGCCGTCACTCAGGTGTAGCTGAATCTGCTCGATCACCCATTTTCAACTGTGGTCATCGCACATAGGGACCTATAAATATTTATGTTAGAGGGTGACAACTGGTGGCAACCACATGTAGAAAATATGCAGCTCTAGAAACGGCCAAACCCAGGTGTAATATGCTGTTTCAGTAGATCCTACAGAATGTGGTGTTCCACCCCCACACCCCCCAGATGAAGCATTGGCAAAACACACATTGGGGTGCAGGACTATGCTTGATATAATGTATCTATATTTTTCTGCCTGTTATAGTTTTGTAGTTACTGACTAGTCTGACTGTTGTTATTTGGACTTGCACTATAGACTATAATAATAAAGTCTCTAGTCATCAAACCATATTTATGGGCAGTTCTTTGGGGATACTTGAGATAACACATCCACATGTACTTTCTTTTTATACATTCCCTTTCATTTCTCCATAATATTTATATGTTTTTAACATAATTGATGTTTAATAAAGATGTATTAGGCTGTGTTCACACGGCGGAAAATTTTCCGCCCCCGGAGTTTTCGCCGCTGTCAGCCGCCACAGGATTCCGATGCCGTGCATCAGCATTCCGTCGCAGCTAACCACTCCTGACTAAGCCCGAATGAATGGGCCTACTCAGGAGCACGGCTCGAGCCGCAGGCGGAATCTGCGGCAAAATAGGTCATGTTGCTTTTTTTTCCGCTAGCGGGAAAAAGCCGCTAGAGGAAAAAGAACGCCACTGACTCCCATTGAAATGAATGGGAGGAGTTTTTTCAGGCGGATTTTGAGGCGGATTCTGCGTCAAAATCCGCTGCCAAAAAACTCCGTGTGAACACAGCCTTATGTTCTTTTTTTACTTGTGGGTTTCCTATTACTTTATTGGGGTTGAATTTATAGGTTATTTATGAGATTCCGATACAGCATTTATGTTATGCCCGCAATTTTGTAGGTTGAGTAAATCCCATAGAAGTAAACAGGCGTTATGAAAACAATGTAGCAAAGCGAGCTACACTGTTTCTGTAACCCTATGGGAGTTAGAGAAACAGCACAGAGCAGCCACATTCAGCTGTTTGAGTATTGTCTGACCACCTAAGGCAGCTAGAAACTTGGGTGTTCTCATACCGCGACAGGCTGATATTAGTATACCCCTTTTACCTGTATTTCTCACTTCTTTGTTCCTTTATTGGTTCGTGATGCATTAAAGTGGTATTCCCATGTAGGTATTTAGAACTGTATCTGCAGGATATACTGTAAAGGCCACCTCTCAAATCATCATCAGTCTTGAGAATGAGGATTCATGGCCATCTCTTCCTTCAGAGTTGGGACCCATATTTATCAGACATTTATGTCATATCCTGTGGATATAGCCATAAATGTACAACTGTGAATACCACTTTAGGATCACTGCACACAGCAATGTTGGTTCAGAAAATGAGGTCAGTATATATGCCGTATTTTACGCACTGCGCTATGTCCAAACACCCAGGCACACAGTCTCATAGTTATCTGTGATGCTGCGAGTCACTGTCTCTCAGCGAGACTAATGTCCCATTATGATTATAGTAAAGGAAATATTTCCACAGTGAGGCAATAACATAGTAGATAAGGTTAGATAAAGACACAAGTCTATTAAGTCTAACCTACCAAGTTCATCTAGGGGAAGGCAAAAACCCCCATGAGGTGGGCGCTAATTGCCCCATCAAAGGAAAAAATCCTTCCCAACTCCAAAACTGGCAATTGGACTAAGTACCTGGATCAACATCCTATCCCAAAACATTTTAGCTGCCGTAACCTATGATATTTTTTCTTTCAAGAAAGCCAGCCAGGCCCTCTTAACCCCTCTACAGTTTTTGATCAGCAGGACTCAGGGCTTGAGCTAAGTGCATTACTGTTCACCCCGAATAGAGCTCATTCAGAGACACTATAACTTTAACCCTTTCCCATCATCTGCTGTAATAGTACGGCGGATGTAGGGTATTTAAATATGGCGGCCGCTCAGTAGCTGAGCGGCCGTCATAGCCATTGGGTGTCTGCTGTATTATAGAGCGGAATGCTAGTATGACCTAGCATTACTCTGTGTTCCCTTCAGTTTAAGATCATCGTCCCAGTTTATGCTGTTAAAATGCTGTTCCTGATGTTTGATGGTTTTGTACCCGCTCTATTAAACATCTTATTAAAGGGGTTGTACAGGACTGGAAAACATGGCTGCTTCTTCGTCTCAGGAAGTTACATCATGTCTGTTGGTCACATGGTAACGCCACATCTCCATTCCATTAAAATGAATGGGACTGAGCTGCAGCATGGCAATGTGATCAACAGACATGATGTCACTTCCTCGAAAGAAGAAAACACATATTTTTCAAAGTCCTGCACAACCCCTTTAAAGTGTACATGAAAATTTATTATCTTGTAGTCACTATTATCCAGATGAGCCTCGAACTCCACTTTTGACAATCTGTTAGTTCCTCAATCTTGTGAGTGAGACTTCTGACTCAAAACATCATTGATAACTATGACATTGGATGCTAAGTCTCCAGACACAGGGGCAGATTTACTAATACTGTCTAAAAGTTAGACAGTGCAATACTAAACAATCTTAAACTGTACCAGATTTATTAAACTGTCTGATGCTGTTTGATAAATCTGTCATATTTGTAACACCTATTAGTTGGTTTAGTTTTGCAGCAAAATTTTGGTACATTTTTGGCGCAACGTCACAATGTAGATCATGCCTACTTTCAGCAACACCAGGCAACTTTCCGCTAAGCCCCTTTTTGTACAAGTTGGAAAAGTGTCTAAAACACTTGATAAATGTCGCATACAGCTAGTTACACAGTTTTTTTTGCGCAAATCAAGCCAGAATTCTGGCGCATTTTACTTGATAAATCTCCCCCCGTTTTCTGAACCAGAACTGCATGAGTGTACAGTAGGAGTCCTGAAGTGTCTAGTAGATTATATTCTGTGGTGTGAAGGAAGGAGAAAATACCAGGAGATCATTAAGGCTAGGTTCACATCTGCGCTGGGCTCTCTGTCGTTCGCTGGGGGACCCGAACAACAGAGAGCCAGCCTGCTAAAACAGCGGTTACACGCAGACACTAACAGACCCCATTGACTTTAATGAGGTCAACCGGGTGTCTGTCGTTTTCATACTGAAACCAGCAGTGAGAAAAGTCCTCCGTGTTGGACTTTCCTCTCTACCGATGTTTGGTAGTTTCTGCGGCAGTCTTCAACGGAGACGTGGAAACATCAAAAACCCTCATTGTCGCTCTGCTTCTCTCTCGTCTTCACTATTGCAACTCACTTCTAATTGGGCTTCCTCTTACTAAACGCTCCGCACTACAATCTGTCCTGAATGCAGCCGCCAGACTCATCTTTCTGTCAAACCGGTATACAGACGCATCTACCTTGTGTCAGTCGCTGTATTGGTTGCCCATCCATCACAGAATACAATATAAAATTATCACACTGACCCACAAATCCATCCATAGTGCTGCGCCCCCTATATCTCCTCTCTTGTCACTGTCTACCACCCTAACCGTTCTCTCCGTTCTGCCAATTACCTTAGACTTGCATCCCCTGTTATCCGATCATCCCACTCCCATCTCCAAGACTTTTCTCAAGCTGCACCAGTGCTCTGGAATGCTTTGGCTGGACCATGGTAGCAAACAAGCCCTCTGACCTCTTGTGTCCCCCTATCTCCACATACAGTTGTGCTAAAAAGTTTACATACCCCAGCAGATTTTTTGTTTTTTTGGCCTTTTTTCAGAGAATATGAATGATAACACAAAAACTTTTTCTCCACTCATGGTTAGTGGTTGGTTGAAGCCATTTTTTGTCAAACTTCTGTGTTTTCTCTTTTTAAATCATAATGACAACCAAAAACATCAAAATGACCCTGTTCAAAAGTTCACATACCCCAGTTCTTAATACAGTGTATTGCTCCCTCTAACATCAATGACAGCTTGAAGTCTTTTGTAGTAGTTGTGGATGAGGCTGTTTATTTTCTCAGATGGTAAAACTTCCCATTCTTCTTTGCATAAAGTCTACAGTTCCTGTAAATTCCTGGGCTGTCTTGCATGTACTGCGTGCTTGAGATCTCCCCAGAGTAGCTCAATGATATTGAGGTCAGGAGACTGAGATGGCCACTCCAGAACCTTCACTTTCTTCTGCTGTAGCCAATGACAGGTCGACTTGGCCTTGTGTTTTGGATCGTTGTCATGTTGGAACGTCCAAGTACGTCCCATATGCAGCTTCCTGGATGATGAGTGCAAATTTGCCTCCAGTATTTGCTGATAACGTGCTGCATTCATCTTTCCTTCAACTTTGACCAAGTTTCCTGTGCCTTTGAAGCTCACACATCCCCACATCATCAGTGATCCACCTCCGTGCTTTACAGTAGGAATGGTGTTCCTTTCATCATAGGCCTTGTTGACATCTCTCCAAATGTAACGTTTATGGTTGTGGCCAAAAAGTTCGATTTTTGTCTCATCACTCTAAATTACCTTGTTCCAGAAGTTTTGAGGCTTGTCTCAGTGCTGTTTCACGTATTGAAGGCGACATTCTTTGTGGCATTTGCGCAGTAATGGCTTTCTGGCAACTCAACCATGCAGCCCATTTTTCTTCAAGTGACTCATTGTGCATCTTGAAACAGCCACACCAATAGTTTTCAGAGAGTCCTGTATTTCAGCTGATGTTAAGTGTGGGTTTTTCTTTGCATCCCAAACAATTTTCCGGGCAATTTTGGTTGGTCTACCTGACCGTGGTTCGTTTTCTGGGCATGTTATCAGGCCAAAATCACCAGGGTATGTGAACTTTTGAACAGGGTCATTTTGATGTTTTTGGTTGGCATTATGATTTAAAAAGAGAAAACACAGACGTTTGACAATAAATGGCTTCAACCAACCACTAACCATGAGTGAAGAAAAAGTTTTTGTGTTATCATTCATATTCTCTGAAAAAAGGCCAAAAAAACAAAAAATCTGCCGGGGTATGTAAACTTTTTAGCACAACTGTAGAATGTAAGCTCTTGCGAGCAGGGCCCTCACTCCTATTGTTTGATATGTTTATTTCTTTGTCACATTTTAATGTCTCATATTGTCTGTTCATGTGTCCTCTGATTTGTAATGTGCTACGGAATATGTTGGCGCTATATAAATAAAGTTATTATTATTATTATTATTATTGGCAGATATTGAATTAGCCTGAGAAGTGAGAGGGAGACAGAGAGAGGGCAGATAGATTACACTGTGTCAAACTGAGAGTGGAAAAGTCAATCCATCTGGAAGAAAGAGAAAATTATCTACAAGCAAATGGGGAGGGTATGTTTGATACCTAAAAAAGACCCAAGGTAGCAAGCTTTAGAATCTAGACCTGACATTGTTTAAACATTTGTACTTGGTACAAGTATATACTTCTACCAGCATGGCTTGAGAACATCCAGTAATAAGCAGACAAGCTGATGATAAAAACCAGACACTTCCTAGAAGCAGTAGCAGTGGAGGCAAGGTATAAATTTCAGGAGCTGCTAATGGCATTCTCATTCAGTGGTAACCTGTGTTACTAATTTAGCTGTTGTCTGTTCAGTGTCTTTAGGCAAACATTGAAGAACATCTGGAGCTGACAGCTATTTATCTAGATAGAGGTCTGTGTGCCATGTCTATATATGGTCTATAGATGCTAAGAAAAATATCACAAATTACAGTAACAATGTATGTACAGTGTGGAAAAAAAAGTATTTAGTCAGCCACCAATTGTGCAAGTTCTCCCATTTAAAAAAGGGAGGACTGTAAATGACATCATAGGTAGACCTCAGCTATGAGAGACAAAATGAGAAAACATATCTAGAAAATCACATTGTCTGATTTTTTAAGAATTCATTTGCAAATTATGGTGGAAAATAAGTATTTGGTCACCTACAAACAAGCAAGATTTCTGGCTCTCACATACCTGTAACTTCTTCTTTAAGAGGCTCCTCTGTCCTCCACTCATTACCTGTAGTTATGGCACCTGTTTGACATTGTTATCAGTATAAAAGACACCTGTCCACAACCTCAAACAGTCACACTCCAAACTCCACTATGGTGAAGACAAAAGAGCTGTGGAAGGACACCAGAAACAAAATTGTAGACCTGCACCAGGCTGGGAAGACTGAATCTACAATAGGCAAGCAGCTTGGTGTGAAGAAATCAACTGTGGGAGCAATAATTAGAAAATGGAAGACATACAAGACCACTGATAATCTCCCTCGATCAGGGGCTCCACACAAGATCTCACCCCCGTGGGGTCAAAATGATCATAAGAACGGTGAGCAAAAATCCCAGAACCACACAGGGGGACCTAGTGAATGACTTGCAGAAAGCTGGGACTAACATAACAAAGGCTAATGTCAGTAACACAGTACGCCACCAAGGACTCAGATCCTGCAGTGCCAGACGTGTCCCCCTGCTTAAGCCAGTACATATCTGGGCCCGTCTGAAGTTTGCTAGAGAGCATTTGGATGTTCCAGAAGAGTATTGGGAGAATGTCATATGGTCAGATGAAATCAAAGTAGAACTGTTTGGTAGAAACACAACTCGTCGTGTTTGGAGGAGAGTGAATGCTGAGTTGCATCCAAAGAACACCATATCTACTGTGAAGCATGGGGGTGGCAACATCATGCTTTGGGGCTGTTTCTCTGTAAAGGGACCAGGACGACTGATCCGTGTACATGAAAGAATGAATGGGGCCATGTATCATGAGATTTTGAGTGCAAACCAACTTCCATCAGCAAGGGCATTGAAGATGAAACGTGGCTGGGTCTTTCAGCATGACAATGATCCCAAGCACACCACCAGGGCAACAAAGGAGTGGCTTTGTAAGAAGCATTTCAAGGTCCTGGAGTGACCTAGCCAGCCTCCAGATCTCAACCCCATAGAAAACCTTCGGAGGAAGTTGAAAGTCCGTGTTGCCCAGCGACAGCCCCAAAACATCCCTGCTCTAGAGGAGATCTGCATGGAGGAATGGGCCAACATACCAGCAACAGTGTATGCCAACCTTGTAAAGACTTACAGAAAACGTTTGACCTCTGTCATTGCCAACAAAGGATATATAACAAAGTACTGAGATGAACTTTTGTTTTTGACCAAATACTTATTTTCCACCATAATTTGCAAATAAATTCTTTAAAAATCAGACAATGTGATTTTCTGGATTTGTTTTCTCATTTTGTCTCTCATAGTTGAGGTCTACCTATGATGTCAATTACAGGACTCTCTCATCTTTTTAAGTGGGAGAACTTGCACAACTGGTGGCTGACTAAATACTTTTTTCCCCACTGTAAGTAGGACAGCTCAAAAAAATGCAACAAAATCTGCAACAATAAAAGCTGCGTTTTTGCACACAGTATATATAAATATACACACATACAACATTTCAATTGGGTTGAGGTTTTGACTGGGTCATTACAACACCTTGATTCTTTTCTTTTCAGCCATTTCCATTAATAAAGTATTCTATTCTACATTTGCTGGTGTGCTTGGGATCCTTGTCCTTTTGCATGACCTAGTTTCATTTTGACTTAAAAAGGTTGTCTGAGCAAAGGTAAAAAAAAAATTAAAAAAAAATCACTCTCACCTGTCCCCAGCGCTCCGGAGTCCTCCTGGCGCGGACCAATCGTGCAGCTCGGCTGCCCTCTTGCTGTGGAATTTCTCAGCGGAAGGGAACTAGGATGTCACAGCTGGCAAGAAATGTGTGGCGGGTACTTCCGCCAGAAAACAACAATGGAGCTGCAGGCTGCAGGACCAGACCACGCGGGGAGGCACTGGAGCATCGGGGAAAGGCGAGTATGTTTTTTGTTTTGTTTTTTTCTCCAACGCTCCCAGCCAATTTAAAAAAATAATTTGGGTGTCTATTTTTGCCTGGACAACCCCTTTAAGCTGTATACAGAGGAGTCAACTAAATAGGGCTGGTTTATCATGGTTTGTATACCAGAAAACTGGCATGCAAGCCATGAAAAAACTCACAAAATTTATGCGCAAATGAAAGGTTTTGCTCAAAAAAATGTGAATTTTGTGTTTTACGCCCCTCACATCGTGTGAGGGCATGCTGTGGCTGTGGGCATCATCCAAGTTGTATTTATCAACATTTATGCCAGTTTTCTGGCATAAATAATGCCAGAAATCTATGCCAGCAAGAAGCTGGTGTAGCTTTCTGCTTAGGTGCCCTGGCCCCAGGAGGATTTGCCAAATTTATTATGAGGTGTGTACTACACTGTACTGCATAAATAAACTGCAAGCTCCAGCAGGGCAGGGATTATCAAAACTAGAGTAGAACACACCAGCCATAACAAATTAACACCCAATGAAAGCAAAGTACCCTGTTCCTGTGGCTGCAAAACAAACCCAGGTGCATTGTGGCCAAACATATCCACTTTGATCTTGTCTGTCCAAGGGAAATTGTTACAAACATCTTTTGGTTTGTGCAGAACTGAAGCTGTGCTGCTTTTTTATTTTAGAAAGAAGAGGCATTCTCCTTGCTGCCCTTCCAAACAATCTTATTTGTTCAGTCTTTTTATAATTGTACTGTCTTGAACTCGAACAATTAACATGGTAACTGAGGCCTGTAGAGTCTGAGATGTATCTCTTAGGTTTTTTGCAATTTCTCTAAGAATTCTTATGGGAATTTGCTGGATTGCCCACTCTTGGGATGATTGTCAACTGTCTTGATTATTTTCCACTTATGAATAATCTTTCTCATTGTAGAATGATGACTTCACATTGTTTGGAAATGAACTTATAACCATTGATGGGTAGGAACAATTGCTTTTCTAAGATCATTACAGATGTCTTTCATCTTAGCCAGGGGCATAGCTACCGGGGTAGCAGCGGTAGCGGCTGCCACAGGGCCCGGGACATTACAGGGCCCCGTGTGCCCCCCGATGCTTTTTTTTTAATAGGCTGTTACCTGTTGGAGTAAACCCAGCAGGTAATGAGCCCTATTTACTTACTGATCCCCGGGGTCCTGCTCACGGCTACCTGCGCTTTCCATTCTGCGGATGCGACTGGGAGCAGTAGCGGGAATCGTTAGGTAAGGCCACAGCCAAACCCCACAATCACTGCTATCATTATACTCCAGGGTCTTTTTAGACCCCGGAGTATAATAATCGGAGGCCCAGGGGAGGTGAGGGAACATAAAAAAAAATGTACTTACCTCTCCTACTCTTCTCCAGGCTTTGGGCCTGTTTGGTGACATCCCAGACGTTAGCCGACGTCATTTTGCGTCGTGACGCCGGCCTGGTCCAACATTGAAGAAGGCCAAAGTAGCAGGGAGTGGACCGGAGTGAGAAACAGGAAAGTAGCATTGTTTTTTTATGTTTCTATCCTACCCTGTGTCTCTGATCATTATACTCCAGGGTCTGAAAAGATCCCAGAGTATAATAATTGTTCATGGGTGGTCCACAATGGGGCATAATACTGTGTGCAGGGGCCACTATGGGACATAATATTGTGTGCAGGTGCCACTATGGGACATAATACTATGTGAAGGGGACACTATGGGACATAATACTGTGTGCAGGGGCCACTATGGGGCACAATACTGTGTGCAGGGGCCACTATGGGGCATAATAATGTGTGCAGGGGCTACTATGCTGCATAATACTGTGTGCAGGGGCCACTATGGGACATACTACTTTGTGCAGGGGCCACTATGGGGCATAATACTGTGTGCAGGGGCCACTATGGGACATAATACTATGTGAAGGGGACACTATGGGACATAATACTGTGTGCAGTGGCCACTATGGGGCACAATACTGTGTGCAGGGGCCACTATGGGGCATAATACTGTGTGCAGGGGCCACTATGGGGCACAATACTGTGTGCAGGGGCCACTATGGTATATAATACTTTGTGCAGGGGCCACTATGGGGCATAATACTATGTGAAGGGGCCACTATGGGGCATAATACTGTGTGCAGGGGCAACTATGGGGCACAATACTGTGTGCAGGGGCCACTATGGGACATAATACTTTGTGCAGGGGCCACTATGGGGCATAATACTTTGTGCAGGGGCCACTATGGGGCATAATACTGTGTGCAGGGGCCACTATGGGGCATAATACTGTGTGCAGGGGCCACTATGGGGCATAATACTGTGTGCAGGGGCCACTATGGGGCATAATACTGTGTGCAGGGACTACTATGGGACATAATACTGTGTGCAGGGGCCACTATGGGGCATAATACTATGTGAAGGGGCCACTATGGGGCATAATACTGTGTGCAGGGGCCATTATGCTGCATAATACTGTGTGCAGGGGCCACTATGGGGCATAATACTGTGTGCAGGGGCCACTATGGGGCATAATACTGTGTGCAGCGGCCACTATGGGACATACTACTTTGTGCAGGGGCCACTATGGGGCATAATACTGTGTGCAGGGGCCACTATGACACATAAGAGTGTGTGCAGGAATGAGTTTTTTTTTGGGGGGGGGGGGGGGTTGGAGGGGCGGCGGTTTGGGGGGCCCCATGTGAAATGTTCGCCTTGGGGCCCAGCCATTCCTAGTTACGCCACTGGTCTTAGCATTGTGTTACTACATGCCTGAATTCTCCAGACCAGCAAATTGCCAAATTTCTGCTTTTAGAAGTGGTCACGCAATGATCAATTAATCAAGGGCATTTGATTAGCAGCACCTTGCTGCTACTTACCCTCTTAATTCCTAAGGAAGCAGTAAGGGTGTCATTAATATTTGACACACTGCCTCTGCACTTGGTCTAGGTTTTATTAAATGAATAATGACACAGTGTAATGTGTCACATGTTGCTGTTCATCTAAGGTTGTTTTTACCTAATTTGAACACCTTCTAAGGACCAGATGTTTTTATATGTATGTTCTGATATGTAAAACCATATAATTCAAAAAGGGTGTACTTTGTTATTCATTACCATATACTAAAAGAAGGTATATGTATCTTGCAGCCAGTTCACTAGTAAAAAATTCTAAGCTTTCAGGCCATAGTCTTCAATATGAGAGAAGTTAACCTACTCCTTTAGTTTTGAGACTACATCAGGGGCTATACTTGCTTTGTTCCTTTTATCATGCAAACCAAGTTAAAGGGGTTTTAACTCCTTCTTTCAGCAGTTTGCCTTCTGTCTCTTCTTCTCACTTTCTATATCATTCAACAAGCTGGTGGGTGGGCTTTGACTGTTTGATGGACAAAACACTATAAAGTACCTCAATAGATATAGACATTGCCTGTACCATGAGAGATTATTTATTATGATTACTAGAAACCTATAATAATGCAGATCAAATATGCACAGTAAATGTATATTACATTACACAGGGTTCAGAACACTTACATCCTACCAGGACAGACAACGTTCTTGCAAAAAATTCAATGTTAGCTTTGTGTTTACAAAGAGAGATAACCTACACTGTCCAGGCCTTTATCAACAAACTGCACTCAGCTGACCTAATTGTCCAGAGCGCAGAGGATAAACAGTTCTGAAAGTAATACAGAGAACTTAGCCCTCATCACGTCCACAGAGCAGTGAGTGAGTCACGTCATCCAACCTGATATCAGATAACAGGCCAGGGGTATTGACAACGATGTGTAAACAATGGGAAGAGTTATTTAACATAGCAGGCAAATGAAGCCGCATTTCTAAAGCATTTTATTTAGGAAAACGCTTGAATTTACATAAGTCAGTAGTATAGATAGGATCCTTGAGCTGGAAATACCCCTTTAACTGTTTGATGTGTGAATGAAAGTGATCCCTAGTGGCAACATATTGCAAAACCTAATTCCTACCCTGCAGTAGATGATGAAATTGTGGTTCTATATTATCATATTGCACAGCCCTATCCTCATTCTGAAGTGATAGTTGTAATACACACCAGATCCACTATTTGTTAATAATGGTCTTGACACTGCCTTATGTCATTAAATACAAGATATATGTATGATGTCTATCCTCTGCAAGGAATCCCATAAATATAGAATAGAAAAAGCAGCCAAGCAGATAAATAGCAGCACTTCACAGACTGGAACACATATTTTTGCACAAGACAGCAGATTTTCCTAGAATAAATTGATTAAACAAAGCATTAAACTTTATTTTAAGATGGAGCTACATATAACAAAAATATGAATATTTCAAGCGTGCACATCATTTTCACTGACACTGACAATAATGTGTGTGCTTGGCATAAAAATGTAACCAATGGCTTTTACAAACAAGTTAAATCATCAGAATACAAAGAAAAAATAAAATTTCTTGCCAAGCGAGAAAATCATCAGAAATGTGGTACAATAATAATTTCAAATAATTATAATAATAGTAATTCCACATTTAGCGCTTAGTTTTTGCCAACTCACTTTTTTTTCATAATATCTTATCAAGAAGAGAGAATCCATAAATGAATAAAAAAAATAGTAGTAGTGAAGTTTAAAAAAATTCTTAATTATGTCTCAATAATGCAAACATGTTGCTTGACCTTCAAAATGAAAGAGATTGGCCGTCAGAACTGTCGACTGTCAGCCATCCAACGGTCAGATATTTTTGGCCTATCCTAAGGATTGGCCATAAAATAAATTAATGCTCAATCCCTTTAATTTTAAAGGTAAAGAAACATGTTTGATTGAGAATTAATTTTTTAAACTACCACTACCATTTGTCTTTATTCATTTATGGATTCTCTCTTCATGATAAGATATCATAAAAAATGGTGGATTGGCAAAAGCTAAGTGCTAAATGGTAGAATTATTTTTTTTTTTTAAATATTATACTTATTTGTAATTGTTTTTATAATAATAATAATAATAATAATAATGACTTTTCTCTCTGTAGTTTTGCGCATTTTCGGGGCGGAAACCTGGCGGACCCCATTATAGTCTAAGCGGGTCCCACAAACGGAAACCTGAATGCAGGTGTGACCCTAGCGTTACAAGAGAAAGACAGATCATTGTAATAAAGGCCAATCCACAGGACTGTGCATGGATGAATGCCTGTTAAAGGGAACCTGTCAGCACAATTTAGTCACTTATTCATCATTACCTGACACAGTATCCCACTTCTTCTCCAACAATGTCTTTATAATGTGTGAATGCTGTCTTCTTTCTTAGAAAAGTAATAATAATAATAATAATAATAATAATAATAACTTTATTTATATAGCGCCAACAGGACACATGAACAGACAATATGAGACATTACAGTGTGACAAAGAAATAAACATATCAAACAATAGGTGTGAGGGCCCTGCTCCCAAGAGCTTACATTCTATGAAGATTTTTAGCCCATATGCCATAAGTCAAGGAGGTGGAACATTAGCACATAAAGTCAGGCTCTCCTCTGCTGTGATGGACCTCATCTAGCCCCTATGACATCATCAGTATGTCTCAAGGAAATCCTGTGCGTGCACCATGTAAATCAAGATCAACACTGAAGCCAGCTAAAGCTCACTGCGCCAGATTAAGCTGCAACTCTCCACCCCTTTGACTTCAAAAACTTAAATTAAAAGTTATTTTTCTAAGGATCAAGGCAATAGAGAAGAGATAAGATGTCCTGTCAGGTAGTGATGAGAAATTTAATGGCTAAATCATGCTACTTGGCTCCCTTTAAATGGTGCCCCAAACACCTGTTCAGAGTGTTGTTCAAATGCATGTGTATAGTATGTAGTGATTATGGAGAATCTTGACCTTGTTAGGCATCACATGGTCATTACTGCATTACTTGTGTGCTACTCTGCATGCTCGTGAGTTGTCTCCCAGCAGAAATTTGGGGTGCAATTCAGCAGACATAGTCCCCAAACACTAGTGTGAACCTAGTGAAAGATAGTGTTAAAATCTCATGAAAACAACCCCAGACCATAAGCCCTGTCATTATGTAAATTGTCTTGTTGTAAATAGGCAAGTTATTAGCCCCATTTCTATTCAGGATTTGTTCTACTCAGGACCTAGTCTACATGCAGCAGAAAGAGCATTTTCATGCTTCCTAGAGTCTGCATGGAAAAGTTGTGGGCTAATCCTCATACAGTTTAGCCTCATTGAATGGGGCTAATTCCCCTGTGCATTTTCTGGAACATCTTCAGCGAATACACGGCAGAAATCCAAGTTAAAGTTGTGTAGACATACCCTTGTGATGCCATTGCTATGATGATTACTGCTTCTTGCAGGAAGAGGGTGCTGTGTCCCTTCCAGTATTACAAATTCATTTGTATTATGTTTTCTCATATGATTCACAGGTATATCCATTTCATCATTTCTTGACATTCCAGCATTATGTGAATATAATGTAAATTGTGTTTAAATAGATCATTTCACTTTCTCATCTCATGTCCTTACCAAAATCTGAAGTTTGCTGAAATATGCAGAGGATTAAGGAAGCTTTTTATGGTTACCATATGACCATAGGCAGAAATATTTTATAATGGGCTTTCAGGTGCACTCTGCATTTATTAAATATGTTAAGAAACAAGACTTTACATATATGTCATCATACATGTGAGGCGTGATCTCCTCTGTCAGAACTGAGAGCAGTATCTAGCAGAGCTCTCCGGGATGCCCATTAAATGGGTACTGTGTAATTCCTTTCCCTGCAGGATGCACAGAGAATTACATTGCTGCTCTTGTTGGAATAACAGCTAATCATAGGGTTTCCCAGGATCAGGGGCCCCCCACAGGCAGCAACTATCACAGAGGGCCTACATTCTGAAATGATCTTGTCCAAACCAGACAGGCTCTTTTTTCATGAGCTCTTCAGTGTTACGAACCTTATAGTTGTGCAGAATTATAATGGAAAGAGTTGTTTCTGCTACAAATTATACATAAGCATTGACTCATCAAGTGGAAAAACTGCTGTCTATATTCCTTATTCTTTTGTTTAGAAACCATAGAGAGAAGAGAGCTAGTACTCTCGAAAGCTTACTATCAAATATACTCAATTAGCCTCTAAAAGGTATCGCCTGATTTCTTCACTCTTCCACTACTTTCTATGGCTAACACTGTACAACATTATAATACTAGAAACCATAGACAGGGTCCCTAGTGGGTAACTAGGAATGGTTGGGCCCCAAGGCGAACATTTGACATGGGGCCCCCCCGGCAACTGCCCCCCCCCCGCACAAACTGCATTCCTGCACACACTATTATGCCCCATAGTGGCCCCTGCACACACTATTATGCCCCTTTGTGGACCACCCATCAACAATTATTATACTCTGGGGTCTTTTCAGAGCCCAGAGTATAATGATCGGAGACCCAGGGGAGGATACAAACATAAAAAACAATGTTACTTACCTCTCCCTGGCTCCGTCGCACTCCCCGATACTTCTTCAATGATGGACCAGACGTCACGTGAGCCGGGCATGCGTCGCGATGAATAATGACGTCGGCCTGACCCATGGACTTCACCAAGGAGACGAAGACTGCCGATGCGCAGGAGAGGTAAGTAACAGTGTTTTTTATGTTCCCTCACCTCCCCTGGTCCTCCGATCATTATACTCTGGGGTCTGAAAAGATTGGTAAGAAAATAGGGCCCTGTAATAGTAACACCAGCAGGTAACAGCCTATTAAAAAAAAAAAAACATTAGGGGCCCGCCGGGCCCTCTAATGTCCTGGGTCCTGTGGCAGCTACTCCCACTGATAGCCCAGTATTTATGCCACTGAGGGTCCCATGTTATTGAACCCCTCTGTTCAGTCTTGTTCATACAGTGAATTATTGGTCCATGTGCTGTCTCTCTCTCTCACTGTTAGTGCAGGCTACAGATCTGTGTGAAAAAAGCTGCATCATGCAGTCCATAGTGGGGAGGGCATGGACTTGGAGATTGTCAGTGACAGTCTCCATGTCTACCTCCTTCACAGTTATATAAACCTAACATACATATAAAAAAAAATTGTCAGTTTGTTGTAGATTAGTATAATTATTAATAATAATAATAATAATAATAATAATAAATATTATTATTTATTTATATACTACAATTAATTCCATGGTGCTGTACATTTGTGTAGGGGTTTACATATATTGTACAATCACAAAACCAACTAGATGACCAATAAGATACAAGTAGGAAAGAGCACCCTGCCTGCAGGCATACAGTCTATGATAGATGCCAAACACTGTTAACCACTGCAGTACCGGGCCTATTTCTGTTCCAGGACCAGATACATTTTTGGATATTTTGGATATGCAGTTTTGAGGGCTGTAACATTTTTATCATTTGGGTTATTCAACTAATTTCTGCATCTTTTTTACATATTTTTATTTTTGCATGTCTTTTAATTTTTTTTATATCCGGGAAAATATAAACAAAAGAGGAGGGAAAATGTGTCTGTTTTTCACTTTTAATTATTTTTTTTATTTAAAAGTGCTACTAAAAAAAACTTTTTAAAATACTTTTTCCTGTCCGTTACGGTAATTTTGTATGGTGTCGTCATGCGTGGGGCTAGAACCTGTATAAGGAGTTGTTTTTGATGTATTATTTTATTTATTTTTTAAATTATTTTATTAAAATTTTTTTTTTTTTACTTTTCCATTCTTTTTTTTTTTTTTTTTACATTGTGTCGCCATGAGGTTATCATAGACTTTTGGGGACATCTAATCACAATTTTTTTTGTGGGGGAGGCTGATTTACCCTTTAACTGGGGCTGGTACATTTAGCCCCAGTTGCAGGAGGAATACAGCCTCTTGTGCATAACTATAGAGCTGATCTGGGTCCTGTAGGACCCAGCAGCTCTAACAAACTATGATTCTGGTGGATCACGTGACCGCCGGTCAGAGGGGAGCCGCATCATGGTGGCGCCCATAGCTGTGTATACAGCGCTCATTGAGCGCTGTATACACAGCGATCAGCAGTGTCGGACTGGGATATTTAGGGCCCACCAGTGGAATTGTTTCTAGGGGCCCACCATCAGGACCCCTACAGATCAGCGGTAGCGAGACAGGGCGGCTAAAGGTAATAACATGTCGGGAGCCATGCTGCTCACCTGCCATACCATGTGCACCACTGCACTACCTAAACCTACTGCTACACCCTGTATTGCAAGTGAACAGTGTGGCTCCTAGAATTGCTACCATTACCTGTAGCCGCACTGCCCTGGAAAAGCTGATCTGCAGAGGTCCTGGTTGTTGCACCATTGCAGATGTAATATTGATGGCCTATCCTAAGGACAGGCCATCAATATTAGAAAGATGGATAAATCCTTTAAAGAGATTGTCCAGGAATTGGAGCAACACATGTGCCGGGCGGGAGGTGTAAAATAAAAAATAAATAAATAAAAAAGAATACTCACCAGTGTCCATTCAGTCTCGTGTCGGCGCCTCCTTGCTGAGAGTCCTGCACCTCATGTAACCGCTAAGACCAATTATGTACAGGATTTCCAGAAATGAGGCGCTGCCATGAAACTGAACAGACACAGGGAGGGGACAACGGGGTGCTGGGGACAGGTGAGTATGCTTATTTTGAATTTTTTTATTTTTACACCTCCCTGGCGGCCTCCACAGTGGAATTTATGGACAACCTCTTTTAAGGGGTTGTCTGGGTCAAATTTTTTTATGGCCACTTCACTGGTCACCCCATACAGTGGCCTCTTCACTGATCCCCCATACTGTATGGGAAACAGTGATGGGGCCATTATATTATGTGGGAGAGGTGATGGGGTTAACATCCTGTGTGATACATATTAAAGGGGTTGTCCAGGTTTAATCTTTTTTATGGCCTATGCTCAGGATAGGCCATAAATACCTGATCGGTAGGGGGCTGACACACGGCCCCATCAGCTGTACGGAGTCACTTCCGGCACTTGTTCTGTACACAACACAGGGCCAGAAGCAGAAAGCTCCATCCATTGTTTAGTTGCCCAGCACATTCATTGCAGCTCAGCTCCTACTGACTTCAATAAGTGCTGAGATGCAGTGAAGGTGCCAGAAGTGGCTCCGTACAGCAGTCCGGGGTCAGCCCCATACACATCAGGTATCTATGGCCTATCCTGAGGATAAAACATAACAAATTATGCCCGGACAACCCCTTTAATATACCCTCTAATGTGCCACACTTTAAAGAGGTTGTCCAGTATAATTTTTTTCTTTTTTATAATTAGTTCGGGGGAGGTGAACCCCCCCCTGCAAAAAAAAAAAAACATACTAAACATACTCACTTATCCCCGGTGCTCCAGTGTCCTCCCTGCACGTTCCAGTCCTACAGCTCCACTGTCTTCTTTTGCCGGAAGTTCTCACTGGCTGTGACGTCCCAGGTCCCTTCCCTTAGGCCACTGATTGGCTTCAGGGGTCAAGTGACGTCACAGGTAGTCACGTGCAGAGGAAACTTCCGCCGGAAGAAAACAGAACTGCAGGTCGAACTGCTCTGGGAGACACTGGGGACAGGAGAGAAAGTTTGGGTTTACCTGCCCCAGTGTAATTAAAAAAAAAAAAAAAAAAATGTTATCCTGCACAACCCCTTTAATGTCCCCCAGGCTATTGGCCTCCATCACTGTCCCCCCCCCACAATATAATGGCCCCATCAATGGTCCCCATATAGTATAGGGGGGGGAATATTGAAGGGGTCACTGTATGCTCCTTCACTGGTCTCCCCTATAGCAGTATTGGAGTTTCTGCGACTTTTGTTATTGCTGGAGCTATTGTTATGCTGGAGCCCTAGAGCAGGCATAACAATACCTGTCTTCAGCCCTCTTCAATGATGTCACAGACAGCATGTGGGTCCAGCTGGCGTCATTGACACACAATGATGCCGACGTGACCCACGACTGTGATGTCATTGAAGACAGCAGGAAGTAGCATTGGAGCACAGCAGAGGTAAGTAAGACCTTTTTTTTTCCCTTCCCCTGGGCCTCCAAACATTATACTCTGGGTTCTGAAGAGACCCCAGAGTATAATAATAGTTCATGGGTTGTGATCCCCCAAAATTTCTGGGTTCTGCCATTTTTGTAATATTTGCACCAAACACCGTAGGGGACATTATACTATGTGATGGGGCCACTATGGGACATTATACTGTGTGAAGGGGCTGCCATGGGACATTAAGCTGTGTGAAAGGGCCGCCGTGGGACACATTATACCTTGTGAAGGAGCCACTATGGGACATTATATACATATATATATATATATATATATATATATATATATATATATCAGTGAATTATGTCAGTGGGTATATAGATGAGACATTTGAGGAAAGGATATGATTTGGTCCAACCAAAGCAGGATCAGGTCATGTAGTGCCCCATATGCTGCAGCCATGTATAACTAAGGTTAAGTTCATATCTGCACCGGAGTCTCCAGAAACCGCTGAAAATCGGAGACAAAAGTCCTGCATGGAGAAATTTTTTTCTCCACCAATTTCAAGAAGACCTTTCACGTCCTCTGGTACCCGCAGTTTTATATTCCATTGAAAAGCTGACAGTGCATTGAATTCAGCGCACTGTCAGCTTTGATGGTACATGTCTGGGTGCTGAAGATATTGGTGCCGTTAGTTTCGGCCCGCCCTTCTTACAGTGGAGAGATATCTGTGCCGAAACTAACGCCAACGCACAAACCAGCACCAAAGCGCACATCGGGAAAGATGACAGTGCGCTGAGTTCAACGCACTGTCAGTTTTCTAGTGGTATATAATAATGCAGGTGCCAGAGGATGTGAAAGCTCCTCTTTCAGTTTTGAAACGGTGGACGCCATTCTAGTCAATGGGGTCCGCCAGTGTCTGTGTGTAACCTCTAAAACAGTGGTCTGGCTTCCCTGGCAGACCTGAACGATGGAGAGTCTGGAGCAGATGTGAACCTAGCCTAAGAGTTTTCAATTAATTTTAAAATGACAGTTTTTATCTGGCTTCATCATTTACATATATAGGAAGAATCTTAGGAAATATAACTGTGATCATCCTGACAAATTTAATGCAAAACTGCAGTAAATACTGACACCATAGCAAAGCAAATATATATGAAATTCTGGTTCAAGTATTGGATACCATAGGGAATCTGTATTACTACACATACACACACAAAACAGAACATGTACACACACACAGACACATGACAGAACATGTGTACACACACACACACACACACACATAGAACATGTACACAAACACAAGCAGAACATTTGTACACACACATACAGAACATGTACACACACACACACACACACAGAATATCTACACACACAGAACAATGTGTAAACACACATAGACACACACAGAACATGTACACACACATAGACACACACAGAACATGTACACACACAGACACACACAGAACATGTACACACACACACAGACACACACAGAACATGTACACACAGACATACACAGAACATACACACACAAACACAGAACATGTACACACACACACAGACACACACAGAACATGTACACACACACATAGACTCACACAGAACATGTACACACACATAGACACACACAGAACATGTACACACACACATAGACACACACAGAACATGTACACACACACAGAAACACAGAACATGTACACAAACACACAGACACACACAGAACATGTACACACAGACATACACAGAACATACACACACAAACACAGAACATGTACACACACACACAGACACACACAGAACATGTACACACACATAGACTCACACAGAACATGTACACACACATAGACACACACAGAACATGTACACACACACATAGACACACACAGAACATGTACACACACAGACACACACACACACACATAGAACATGTACACACACACAGACACACACACACATAGACACACACAGAACGTGTACACACAAACACACACACACAGAAGACACAGCACATACTGTACCTGGAGCCGAGTCAGAGATCGATTACTTTGGCTGTAGCAGCCCAATGTAGTTGATCATCCCTGGCACCTGGCAGCCCAGGGGGCCCCTTAAGATGTGGGGGCCCTGGGCGATTGCCCAGTTTCCCCCCCCCTCCCCCCACGCCGGCCCTGCCCCCGAGGTTGCCAATCCTCATTTTGCCAATGCAAATGCATTGGTCAGGAGCCCGATCGGGATGGTCAGAGGCCACATCGGGCCCCTGACCTTTGCATTGGCAAAATGAGGACTAATAGCCGAGGCACGGGGTCCCCTGGAGATTCACCGGTTCCCCGATGGGCCAGTCCGACCCTGGCGATCAGGAAGGCAGGCAAGGTAATAAACCTTCCCTGCCTTCTCTCTGGGAGCTCCGGCTGAAGTTACAACTAGCTCCCTATTTCAGCAGCCGCATGATTTTGTGCAGCTGCTGAAAACTGCATGGACATACTGGTATGTCCTTGCAGAACAAGGAAGCCACTATCCGGACATATATACCTAATAGGCGGTCCGGAAGTGGTTAACCAAGCATAGCTCCTTACTTTTAATAGCAGCTGAGCCTGGTATAGCAATTTACCAAAGCTTTGAGTCAGATACTGCCATTATAAAGTACGGAACTGTGCCTGTAAACAATAAAGGGACACTGTGTTTGCCAGTCCCTTTTAAACAGCAGTGGTGCGGAGAGTTGGACCTACACCAATGTATTGATGGTATTTCCTAGAGATAGGTCATCAATTAAAAAAATGAATGACTCTCTTTTAACAGTCAACCCATCAGAGTATTAAACCACAAATATATAATTAATAGGCCATCAACTTTCAGAGGGAGGTCAGAATAGAAAAATGTAGAGAAGGGGAGCACAACAGCAAGATAGCCAGAGAAGGACACTACAAGGTCTTCCCCCCATTTACACAGGAATGGTGGAGTGCAGTTGTGGGCTGGTGAGATTAAGAGAACATAAAATTTAGACAGGATGGATCAGTAAGAGCCAGTCCAGGCACACGCCTTTTCAAAGGGAGTCAATGGCCTATCATAACCTTCCAGAGAGGAAAAGGAAGACAGGAAGAGTGTCAGTTGTATAACCCTCTAGGTACCCAAGGGAGTCAGCTCCCGGGTCTCCAGTAGGTTTGTGTAAGGAGATTGTTCCGAGCAGAAGTCTTTCCCTTGCAACGTACCTGCTTCACACAAAGAGCAAAAGGGCCCTGGGCTCACACCTGAGGCAATTTCAGGGTTATCCTCATCTTATGCAGTACAGGTTTGAGAGTCAGGAACGAAAAATAGAGAAGATAGGGGGCAACCTTGGCATGTCCCATTGCTGATCGGGAAAGAGGGTGAGGTGGCCCAATTGAAAAACCTAACCGAGGCCAAGGGAGAGATATAGAGAGAAGTGATCCACCTGCCCTGTTTTTTCCACTCATTGTTTTAATGTGCACATTACTTAAAGGGGTATTCCCATGACCATAATCATTTTTAAATTTGTAGACAATTAAAAATTAAACATTTTTGCAAATATAAGTAATTAAACATTTTGCAAAGTTTTAAAGATTTTCTCTAAATGTCTTGTGGTCACGAGCTGTTGTCTTGATCGGTTGCCAGTGGATACGACCATGAATGCAGGACTTTTCTAAGGTAAGAAAATCAGCTATGATTTGCTTATTGTGGCCGGAATATCTTCTGATGCATGTAGTGCACCTGCCTGATAAACTAGCTACAATAAGAAAATCTTGGCTGGGTTCCTGACAAGTTCCAGACCATAGAAAGTTTCTGTATACTTGGTCGTATCCATTGGCAACCGATCAAGACAACAGATATCACCACTAAGATTGTTAGAGAAAATCTTTAAAACTCTGCAGAATTTTTAGCTACTTATAGTTGCAAAAATCTTTAACTTTGTATTATCTACAAATATAAATATGATTATGTTCATGGGAATACCCCTTTAAGTATTAACCAAAAAATCCACTGAAATAACAGATTCTTTTTTTACACTAGCAAAGGATGCACTACTAGTACCATGGCCACCTCTACTACTTTACTGTACTACTGTGTGTGACGTATATCTAGAATTACATATAGTTTGAAAGCGTCAAAGAAAGACTCAGCGAAGAAGGGTCTTATAATGCATATATTTGCTGTAGATTACTAGTATACACAGTCATGGTAGTAAGTGTTGGTACCCCCGAAATTTTGAAATGAATTATTTCTCCCAGAAAATTATTGCAGTTACACATATTTTGCTATACACATGTTTATTTCCTTTGTGTGTATCGGAACAACACAAACAAATGTGGGCGATTGAATTCAGTTATTTTTGCAATCTTTTGCAATATTTTATTTATGCGCAATCAAATAAGATGAGGGTGCCAATAATTTTGTGTGGCCCATTTTTGGAGTTTTGCGTGAAATTATATAATTTTTGGCTTTTTTTTTCTCTGTTTTTGTGTTGTTCCAATACACACAAAGGCAATAAACATGTGTATACCAAAATATGTGTAATTGCAATAATTTTCTGAGAGAAATACTTAATTTTCTGGAAAAATTCAGGGGTGCCAACACTTGCGGACATGACTGTATGTATGAAACATGCCATAACAGACCTAGCACTGAAAACCAAATTGATGTTACCCATCTGCAGTAGTTTAATAATTTGTGAAAATATGCAAATTAATGATGGTCATTATAGATAAATCTCCACTAATGAGCAGATGTATTTAAGAGAGATCCTGCAGATGTTTACCATAATTTCCTTTAAATAAGTTCTGGTTAGAATAAATTATAGCTATTGATATGGCACTGCCTATACAGCAAAATACTTCCTCAATGATGAGCTCAGCATTTAACATTACTCCACTGCCCCGTCATCTCCTTTTACAGTCACAACGTTGTCAAGCACTGACAACATGATATTGTGACTGGTGCCTTACATGATAACAAGGACTGGTGATCCCTTTATTTCGGTTCATGCTTATGACATAATTCACAGCCTTATTGACCTAAGGCTACCTTACTCTCTATAGATGCCTTGGATCAGGAAGGACACCTAACCCTCATTAATGCAGGATGAACCTTGTATTAGCTTTATAGCCAATAGCTAAATGGGAAACAACTGAGAGTTTTACATGTCCCTCTTTAATCAGGGACTCATGATGCATAACAGGACATCAGTCTCTTTACCCATATGAGGATATTTTCTGAGGATCACTACTAGAATGTCCATAAGGAAATGTATGGCATGAAATATAGGTAATATCATAACCTAATGGGGAATGGTTGGCTTCCCAGAGTTACAAGAGAAACGCTTGAAATGAGTTCTCTGTTGATTTTTGATGACCATCCTGCTTTTTCCTATTTTATCGGTGGCTGATATTCGCCATTGTATACCATAGTGGTTCTGGTAAATGACACACTGTAGTGTTACTGGCCTTGATATAGGAGAGTACTAGATTGTGTGTGGCTATTCAGGATTGACTAACCTATAGTTCATTAACAAGTGTTATAAAGCAAAGATTTCTAGCATCACAATAGTGAGAAATCTCTGATTCCTATATTTTGGATGTCTTCTTTTATATTCCTAGTTTGTACCAGAGGGTTCTGTACTATATACTGTATGGTTTTCAGAATTTGACTTTGCCTAATATATTCATCTTGGCAAAAGATTTGATGTCCATGTAAGGGAGTTGCCTTTTGAGCAATACCTTAGTGCTACTGCTGAAACCTGGGAGGAAGGGAATAACAGAGACCGTGTGCCCTAAACTCGACCCAGCCCCTGTCCCTGCCTACTTGTCTCACTGTCCTAATGACAGGAACAACTTGGCGGCGATCCCTACTCTGAATAAGTGTAACACAGAGCAAGACAAGACCATCTTACAACATACAGTACAACAGCTATTAGTATTTTTGATATATTCAGCACCATTGAAAGACAGACAGTGGGCAAAAACCACATGTGCAAAAGGCAGTTATGGCAACGCAAAAGAATGATAGATAGTAATACATTTTATTAATAATACATTTTATTTATATAGCGCCAACATATTCCGCAGCACTGTACAATTTGACAGTACTATATGAGTAAAATGCTGGAAAGAACCACATGTGCAAAAGGCAGTTATTGCAACATAAAAATTGAAACAATCTTTCTGCAGTTGTTCATATTTAGACAGATTTCAAAAAGTAAAGCCAGGTAGTTGCCACCTCAAGTGTGAGAGATACTACAAATACCTCAACCACAGGTAGGTCACTGGAAACTGACCAAATTAAGCCCTTTCAATATTCCCTAAGCACCCCGATTGACTCTCACCCTTACAAGGGCAGTACCAAGCTGGCCCTTAACCAAATGACCCTCCCACTATTTGGCCTGTCATTACTCTCAGAATTGCTCCCACTTATCCAAAGTGAGTATAACATAGGGCCATAACGGCCCTCAAAGGAGGGACTACAAGCACTGTTTAACAAACAAGATGGAATTTGGTTACTGCTTTGCCTAGTTTTCTGTCACTTTCCAAGTTCCTTTATGCTATGCTGACTGTGGATTACTATTGCATACATTTTTATAAAGACATACAATGGTCATTTAATATGAGACTGAGCTTACTCACCTGCAATCTCACTTATTGTATCAAAGTTATACAACTAATCTCTCTAGTGCATGGACTAACCATTGCCTCCAAAATCTTCTGAGGAGAAGACCTGAGGGAAGACCCTCCCCAGTCAGGACTCATCACATGCATAGTATCACATGATCACATGCATAGTAAAGCATTCAATCACTTTTCAGACAGAATTTCGGAGGTATTCATCTGTACCCATCAACTGTTCATAGGTGGCTGTCTTTTCACTAGAGAAAATGTAGTTTGTGGATCATAGATTCCTGCAAAACTTTTTTATTATTAAGCAAGGTATTAGCCTCTGATAGTTGATAATCAGAAAGGTTAATTTTATAGGGTACATTGTTTGGGCTCATGACAATAGATGGTGATCTTATTTATCTAGATTGTGTAGAAATTGAGATTGGGTTTGTTGTAGAAAATTAGAGGAAGCGATAGGATGTGAGGATTATTATTATTATTGTTTATTTATATAGCACCATTAATTCCATGGTGCTTTACATTTGAGGGTTTACATACGGTACACAAAATATACAAGACAAATATAATACTAACAGTGACCAACTGGCACAGTGGGATAGAGGGCCCTGCTCGCAAGGGCTTACAATCTATGAGGGAAGAGGATTGTTAGAGAAAGAGAGAATGTTTTTGACAAATTCTCTTGTTGTAGTCTGGCTTCTGCCATATCTTGTAAGGTGAGACAGGGTTGCTGAGGTGTGGATCTCACAGTCATATGTGTCATTTGTGATAATCCAATTCCTTGCCTTGTGAGAGCATTTTGGGAGGGGTACTCCCTACTGGCATTTCTTCTGCCAGCCCAATATCTGCATTCCTGACCTCTATCTCAAGTTTGTGTTTTCAATGTGTTTGGAGATGTTCTGTATTCTGGGCCCTATGATAGTCATTTTTAGAATGAAGCTTTCTTTTGACTTTAAAGGGAGTCTGTCAGCATGAAAATCATTATCAGACTAATAACAGTACCTTGTAGAGCAGCTTCTACACTTTACAAAGATGTCTTTCTTATTCCGCATTGCAGCTCCATGTTCATGAACATCAACATTTTATTCTTATGCAAATTAGATGAAAAGGGCTTTAGGGGCGTTTTCTCTCCAGCTGGGCTTCACTCTCTGCTAGATAATCACCCCTAACTGCAGACAAAGCGTGACAAAGTGGAAGATGTCACTCAAGCAATGGAGACTTTCTGGCCCTATTATGCCTATACAGAAAACGCCAGTGTTTCCTGCGATTCACAAAACCGTGACAATTTTTGAAATGGCAGCTTTCTGCTGCGGATATTTTTCTGCAATATGTGGATGGGATAAGCCAGAATCTCATCCACTTTGCAGGTACTGTAAATCGCGGCGTATTCACAATGTGGGGCCCCAGCCTTAAAGCCCTTTTCAGCTAATTTGCTTAAGAATGCAATTCAGATTTTCATGAAAATGGAGCTGTAATACAGAGTAAGAAAGGGATCTTTGGAAAGTTTAGAAGCTGCTCTAAAAGGTACAGTCATTAGTTTGATTTTCACTTTTTCCTGCTGATAGACTCCCTTTAAAGTAGCAAATAAAGTTACCTCTGGAAAAGCATACCTCTGTCTTCATGTGTGACACAACAGCTTCCACTAAATATTCCTTGTATAGTAAAAGCTGTTACTGATAGCATTAAGTCTATAAAGCAACCAGCAAGCTACTTGCTTCCATCATTCCTTTATTGCCCCTTACTGATCAGGGGCAGGGGCTGAATAAAGAATGAGAAATGACAAGCATTTGTAGGACTAATGCCAAGATTACATATGGCTGGTTGAATGGATGATTTACATAAACATGCTAGTAAGTATTTTATAAGAGAATGCACTGATGCGGTGTCAACCCAATAGAAGGTCGAATATTCTGTCATTGTAAGGACATGGGTAGACCCATAGAACAAAGAGGAGCATTATCTCATTTGGCTTTAGTTTTGTATAATAATAATACATTTTATTTATATAGCGCCAACATATTCCGCAGCACTGTACAACTTTTAGGGTTCAAGTACTGACAAAAAAAGATATATTAAAAATAAATAATCAATTCACACACTGGGACTGAGGGCACTGCTCGCAAGAGCTTACAATCTATGATGTAGAGGGGGGTGACACAAGAGGTAGCAGGGGCTGCAACAGACGTAGCATTGCTTATACAATGGTTAGACAATTTTGTAATAGCGGTTACTGTCATTACACATATATAAAGCTGTATGAGCCGTCATCAGTCATGTCCAGTCATGTTAACGTGCAGATGGTGCCTGTACATATAAAGCTAGGCTGATACGGCATCATATCCTGTGAGGTAATGTTGAAGCATAAACAGAGGAGGGTACGTTTTAGGGATTCTAACTACGGAAGGGTTTACATTAGGAGTTGTGATAGGCCTGTCTGAAAAGATATGTCTTTAGTTTACGCTTGAAGCTGTGGAAATTGGGGGTTAATCTGATAGTCTGGGATAGAGCATTCCAGAGAAGTGGTGCAACTCGGGAGAAGTCTTGTATACAAGCGTGGGAGGTTCTGATAATAGAGGATGCTAGTCTTAGGTCACGGAGTGAACGGAGAGTACGGGTTGGGCGATAGACAGAGATGAGGGAGGAAATGTAGGGAGGTGCAGCATTATGGAGAGCCTTGTGGATGAGGGTGATAAGTTTATATTGTATTCTGTATTGAATAGGCAGCCAATGTAGTGATCAGCACAGACCGGAGGCATCGCTGTAGCGTCTAGACTGATAGATGAGCCTGGCCGCCGCATTCAGAATAGATTGTAGAGGGGAGAGTTTTGTAAGGGGAAGACCGATTAGTAAGGAGTTACAATAGTCAAGGCAAGAGTGAATCAGGGCAACAATAAGTGTCTTTAGTGTATCTGTGGTAAGGAAAGGGCGGATTCTGGAGATGTTTTAGAGGTGGAGATGACAAGAGCGTGCGAGTGATTGGATATGGGGGGGTGAAGGAAAGGTCTGAGTCAAACAAAACCCCGAGGCAGCGGGCATACTGGCTAGGAGTTATGGTAAGGCCGTAGACTGCAATGGATAGAATTAGATCTGCACCAAACCACCACAATATACACTGACAAACCTGAGTGTTGCTAATTTATACCCCATTTACAGCCTTTTGTAAGGTTTCAGATTTGTTTCTGGCATATTTAAAAGAATAATATGCAAACAATAAACTTACTGTGTTGTTTGGATCAGTGGATTTGACAATTGGCTCTTTCTAAATATGATGTAGTAATTTCATCAAAGTTGTCATCTCCATAGGTTGGAGCATTCTGGAATGCAGAATCTGTCAAGGTTATCATTTTAGCCATACGTTATAACAACCTGTGTCATCTTTGCATGAATTGATCTCATAATGCCGTAGAGACCTATTTTCTCCCCATAAGTCCTTCAGTGAAAGACAAACTTTAGATGAAGTTTTATGGGTTTAATAATAAACCCATACATCCTTTTCTTTTCATTATTTTTTCTGATGTATTCCTATGTCAAAGGACTTTCATTTCTATATAGGACTGCTGACAGTGTTCTTAATAGTTCTTTAACATATATCATAAGGTGCCATATTGTGAATATTTAAAGGGGTTTTCCCGTCAAAATGCACAGCATGTGTCCTGAATATGCCATTAAAATGTGATCAGTGAAGGTCTGACTGCTTGTACCCCCATTAATAATCTTGAGAAAGGGGTTGCATCCTGTATCCTCCTGTAAACCATTGTATACTGAATGGTAGACACAAAACTCATCCAAATAATCACTCTTTACCTTTTCTGTACCACTTATTTGTTATAATGCATGATTTATGCTGTTAATGGGGACCTTCATTTATTTGGTTTGGTCAACGTCATGGTAGTTGAACCCAAACTGTTTGGACATTTATAGCTGGTCCATGCAAGATGCCTTAAATGCCATTAGTAGCTGTGTCAATTATTTTACAATTATGTAGGCTTTACACAGGACACTAAGGTGCCATTTGACACTATATTTTAACTAGTTTACATGTAATATTTCATTAATATACTTACAAGTAGGTACAGAAATACAATACTTTGGTATTGCTTTTTCTTAAGCCTAAATTACTTGTATTCAGAACGTTTTGGTATAGATGGATTTCCAGTTTGTAATGTAAATGAGGCCACATGAAACACGCAGATTTTATTTTTCTCTTTGCCAGGATTTTTAGAATGTACTTCCCCTTTCATAAATTCTCCAGCTGTTACACAAATGAAATATTGTTCTCCTTGTGCCGAGGAATGAGCTTGTTCAGCAATCTGACCTCATGAGTGGGTGGGAACAAAGAACTTTAACATGCTTCACTTGAGCAATGGTTTAGATACTGAAAAAGAAGTAAATTAAGAACGTTCATCTTCTTTTTTTCCTTCCTTGAGATTTAGTGTTTGCTGTTCTTTTCTTTTGATATTGTTAGTGTTGTCAGTGTTTGCCTTTTATGTTCTGATTTTTCGTCATGGTGAAGAAATGCTTTAGATTAAAGACTCTATTGCCCAATAGACACAACACATCTCTAAATATACTGGTTAGCATATACAATCAAGGGGTGAATGGTACCAACACATATAAGCATGTCAACCTTCATTTGTAAATATCTCTGGTAAATTTGATGAATTTTGTAAACATATGCTAAGTCTTGGCATTACATGAGATACAACAACTTTATTACTGTGATACAACATTGTTTTCAAAATACCAACATACACTCTCTACTTAATATTGATATATATGCCTGCATAATATAGTGAATAGGCGATTCCTAATTTATAACACAGCTGGCACCATGATAACATAAGTTAAAGATGACCAGTTTCTAAACTGTGGAAGGTCCCGCACCTTTGTCTTTTCAGCTTATGCTATAATCCGGTCTGGATGTCATTACAATTTGTCATTGTACATTATGAATTCTTAAAACTGCAGAATCATTTAACATGACATGGCCAGTTATAGCCCAGCTATATGGGGTGCACAGCTACGTTGACTTGGACATAGTATGACTAATCCACCAATGCATATTGGTGGATCCTATTTTTCTTTTACTTTAGCTACAATATTTTGAATATAAGGGGCTGCCAGGAACCCTACACGTTCCAGAACTAATAGGGGGTTAAAGCTTAAGGATCATTGTAACTGCAGATGATATATTTATAATGTACCTGTCAATGAATCACAGAATTAGGGGGACATTTTCCTGCAGGTCTTCCAATGTGGTGTACCTCATAATGTGTGTGCAATGTCCCACCACAGGCCTCTATGTGGGGGAAACAGGGCAGAGACTCAGTCAACGAATGAACTCACACAGATCCACCATTAATAACAGCAGAACAGATCTCCCAGTGGCCGCACATTTCTCCGGAGAAAACCACTCTATTGAAGATTTGCGGGTTGTAGTTTTAATGGGACATTTTAAGACACAGGAGAAAAGGAAAGAAATGGAGTACAAATTTATGCAAAAATTTCAAACTCTGCAATTTGGACTTAATATTCATGCCAGCTTCATGTCACACTATGTTTGAACCATGAACTGAACTCAATATTCATGCCAGCTTCAAATCACACTATGTATGACCTGTGAGGGACACAAATCACCTCCTGATAGCAAACAGATAACAGCAAGAATTACTGATCCCTCCATCATGCACCACAAGTTTCCAGACTGTTTTTTTGACTTGTTGTAAATAACTTCTCTACTTAGATTGCAATTTTTTTTTAAGGACTCTAAAATGCTTTGAAAACCATGTGTATAAAAATCTGTTAATTTTCAGTTCTTGTATCACACCATGTCTGATGAAGGGAGCGAGCACTCCTGAAAGCTTACTTATAAATATACTCAGTTAGCCTCTAAAAGGTATCGCCTGATTTCTTCACTCTTCCACTATTTTCAATGGCTAACACGGTACAACATTATACTACTAATGAAATCTATAGTCAGGCAGTCAATCTACAGTACATTGCACTACATTCATTTGGGAACCTATAATTACCAGAGCTGTATCTATTGTCTACTTATGTTACTAATTCTTTCCAGTATTTATTTCTGCTTGTCAATTAGTTTTATGACTGACTATTCTTCTGGGATTCCTATTCTGCTTCTTGTGTATATATATTGTATATTGCATGTGACACAACAAGCAACTTAATTAAAAAAATATATAGCACAAGTATGTAAATGTGTTCTTAGTCTCGATATGGGAATAGTGTAAAATGTGCAGTTACTAGCAGAACATTAAATAACCCAACCCAATGTGCAGTTTCCTATTTCCATTAAAAAAGAAAGGAAAGAAAGAAAATAAAACAGTTTGGAATTTGTGGAAGCTGGCAAGCCCAGGGATTATACATACACAGTACAATAATGAAAAACATCTGGAGCCCCTTTTACTGCCTCTACAAGAAGGAAGGAGAAATGGGAAATAACATTTGACTCATAATATTGACTTTCAACATTGTTTTTGTTCCTAGTGCACAATCAGACCAAATATATTGGATGCAGATCAAAACAAATAATAATACTAGAAAGCCATATAAGGAAATAACAGCAGAAAAATATATATTTGTAGTATTTACGAATCCTTCTCAAAGTCAAAGTCAATTATAAGTGCATAGATAAGAAGATGTGCAAAGTACATAATAATATTTTTATTTATATAGCGTCAATATACTCCGAAGCACTTTACAAATCAGAAAGTACATGAACAAACAATATTTAACATTACAATGTGACAAAAAATGTACATATCAAACAATAGGAGTAAGCTCATGTGAGCTTACAAACTATGAGGAGATAGGGTGACACAAGAGGTAAGAGTGCTTATTTGGTACAATGGTCTAGACATCTATTAATAAATAAGTGCATATAACTGAGGCTGTATAATGTATGTGATCAGGTCATGTGATAAACCTGCCTATACAGATGTGATTTTAGGGCATACTTGAAGCTGCCGTAGTTGGGTATTAATCAGCTAGTCTGGGGTAGTGCATTCCAGGGCACCAATGTAGCTCGAGAAAAGTCTTGGAGACTGGAGTGGGAAGTTGGGATAACAGAGGATATATGTCTGAGGTTATTGGCAGAATGGAGAAGATGGTTATATATTTATTAACCCAAGTGGGTCGGTACTAAGCGTTAACATATACAGAAATATATATCAATGACTAAACAAGCAGATTACGGATATAAGTAAAATACAGCACACAAAATAAAAAGGGAAATAAAAGATAGAAAAAATACCAGCACAGGCTAGTAGTCCGTTTCTCTAGGCCACAGCAGTTTCTTGGGACTAGGGCGCTTTCTTCAGTGAGTTACAGAAACATGTCTTCAAAGGAAAAGGCTTCAGGCCTCAATGCTAGGCCCATGCTGCATTCCACAGTAGGACAAGTTCTCTCATCTTCTCCCAGATCAGAGCTTCTTGCTGCCTCTTTGCTGAGTGACAAAAAAACTCTTCTCCTTGCAGCATGTGGCTAGTGTCCAGTCACACTTCCTCCCCAGGCAAACCCCCTTCTCCCTCCTTTGCAGAACCCTTGCAGAGATGGGTACCTTCCTAGGGGCTGGGAGAGATGTTTGCCTCTAAAGCATATCATCCAGCAGTGTAAACCCAGCTCAAGCACAACATTCCAACAAGTAGGGGAAGGACTGATATGAGCAAGTAAAAATACATTTCTAAGAAAGATGTACAACTGAGGGTCGGTTCATCACAGGAGGGAACACAAGATGTTCAGTTTTTGAAAGACTCAATTTCAGATAAAGAGAAGACATGATGTTAGAGACAGCAGAGAGGCAGTCAATGGTGTTCTGTAGTAGAGAAAGGGTGATGTCACGGGATGAGGTATATAATTTGGTGTCATCAGCATAAAGATGGTATTGAAAGCCAAGAAAAGCAGTGTCCTTGAGACCAATAGAGTGGAGCAAAGTGAGGAGGAGTTGATGGTCTACAGTGTCATATACTGCTGAGATATCCAGAAGAATAAGAACTGAATAGTTCTATTTAGATTTAGCCATCAGGAGAGTTTTGAGAGTTTCGTAGTGCTTGGTGGCCTGTCCAGGACAGGAGAGAGATGGGGGACAGTGATGATTGTAGGGTGTCTGAGAGGTGCTGTGTGTTTACAGCGCATAGATTTCCATATGTGTGACATGGTAAGCTTTAGTGCATGCGAACAGAGATACTGGACTACCATATTTGTGATAACAACTCATCCTAGATGGAAACAACCAGAATGTATAAGAGATCAATTATTTATGATTAAAGATGTCACATAAGGCATCCAGCACTGTACAAATCTGTAAAACAGAAGCTGAATTTCAACAGTTTAAAAGCACATACAAGAAACAGACTGAGGTTTCTGGCTACACTAGCCCTTAGTCATAGCTTTGACCAAGGACTACTGTAAAGTGTATCAGTTTATTTTATGTATGTGCCATTATGTGCTTATGAAATATAACTATTATTTGCAGTGCTGGTTGACTTCTGTGATTGCTGAATACCATGCCCCAAAGAGTCATGGATCTAGTCCCAATAAAACCAGATTGAGTCTTTGCGGCATTTTCACTCTACATTAATGGTTACAGAGTAAGGGTAGGTTCCCTCTACAATCAAATGTGTGGTGTTATGATCAGAGGATCAGAACAATGGACATTAGATTCTCTGACTGACAGATACAAATAGAAAACTTTCCTTTTATATAAATCTGTACTCACAGCAATGCTAAAGGGGTTATGTGGAGAATAACTTTTTTTTCTGTATTGTAGTTACTCCTCCTTATAGGCAAACTTCTTAATATGTTTAGTAATATACAATCCAGGCTCCTGTAGAAGTCTTGTTTCCCTACCTTATCTGCTGACTTTCCAACTCTGGGCCATGTGACCAACCCAGCTCTACTCAGTGTACAAGCAGCAGGAGTAGAGTGGGTTGGTTATGTAACACAGAGTCAATAAGTCAGCAGTGGAGGTAGAGAGACAACATCCAGCTTCCTGCAGCGCTGTGAAAATGTGTAAAAGAACTGGTCACCCAGAAAAATATCAAGTATATAATATAATATAATCAAAATATATAAAACGTAACTTTTAATAAACAAAGAGATAAAATATTGTCTCTGTTTTGTACAAAAATTCCACTGAAAATCTGAAACGGCTTGTCACCAATGCAGCGCATGGACTTCTGTCCATGTTATCCCCTCTCCTAACAATCAGAGAGCATCCTATACTTTTGTTTTCTGATTGTCACATAGAGGCATAATATAATATGAGCCTAATCACAGGGGTATTCTAATGTAATACCTCTCTGAATATAACCATGAAGTTTATTGGCGCTGTGACACAGATGTTAACCATCATCCAGATTGCAGCACCAAAAAAGAGCTGCACCAAACATTTACACAACACATACACAAAGTCATCAATATAGTTTACATTTGACCCTGTTCCTATCCTGTCCATACCTGATCTTTATAGAGTAAAATACATCATCCGCCTCTTTAGCGATATCCATTACACGCTAAAATAATAGCAATAACAAATATCACTAGAGATGAACATATAAAACACTTCTGACAGGTGGAAAAGGTGCAAAATATCCGGAAACCCATGGCAGCAAAAGGGTTAAACTTTGTGTTGTAAATATGCTGTGCAAAAGTTGATCTTTAACAATAACCAAATGCAATTTACTTGAGCACTGAGGCTGAGGTATTGCTAATACAGTTATCAATGTACATTGCTCTCATCCAGGATGGGAGCAATGGACATTTAAGTAACTGATGCAGAGTCTGTCTTCATTCACCCTCATGTAAAAAAAAAATAAAAAAAAGCTTGCATCAGTTTTTTTTACTGTTCTAACAGAAGAAAAAGTCATACATACAGGACTTTTTCTTCAGTTGCAAAAATCAATAAACATGATGGAAGAAATCTTCTGTCATGTTGATAACATTAGAGTCAATGGAACTGTTAATGTCCATCGATGTCATCCTATGATGGATGAGAGCAACAGATGTTCATAGCCATACTATGAATGTCCCCTTATCTTATGTCCCCTTAATGATCTTGAAAGCCAAAATCTTGGGACAGTTTAGGCTCCATCTCCTTACCTCCATTTACTCCTGAAATACCAGCTATTTAATAAGACCTTGACAGCAATATTGGTTTCATAGTTATACAAAGAAATATCAAACCCAGAAAAAAATTTGCAGTTGTGTCTCAGACAGATATGTAAACTGTTACATGTGTGAACTGATTAGATACTGGGTCTTGTCATAAGAGGGTGCAAAAATGGTTCTTCCGTTGCCCTATGAAAAGGCTGCCAGAGGCTTCTTATGGGTAGTATATCGCTTAGTGAAATATAATTGACCACTAGACATGCCTCTACAATGCACTCCAAGATATTTTCCCACTTGACAGACTTAGAGGGGGTACATAATTGGATTCCGTGGAGCAGTGGTTATATTCACCACATGGTGAACAGGCTTCGGAAGACTCAGACAGCCCACCAATAGAGAGAATTGTTTGACTAGAAATGCAGCCCCCATAATTTCCTTGTCCACCATCCAGACACAGGCACCTTCAATACACATACCTCTGTAACTGGCACTGTGTGGTACTGTACACATACATTCTAGTGCAGGTGTAAAATTAATTGACTGTGTCAGACTAATATCTACTGTACTAACTGGTGTCCATAATTTGGTAAATCTTGTAGTGCTGCTTCTATACAATCAAAGATGCCTTTCTTATTATGCACTGCAGATCTACATTCATGAAAATCAGTGTTTTAAACTGAAAAATGCTGTTGGGATGTTTTGTTCTCTTGTCGTGGCTTCGCTCTCCACTCTAGATAAATTCCCCTAACTGCTGCCCAGCTCTGCCACATTGCGTGAATGACACTCCCTATTTGTCACACTTTGCCTGCAGCTGCCTCCTTCTGTAGCCAACCTCCAGCTCTTTTGCGTGCAGACTGATGTCATCAGGCTGCGCAGTACAGTCAGTACTGCACTTGCCATGGCCAATGCAGACAAAGATTGCAGGGGGGAGATGTCATTCAAGCAATGGGGGCTGGAGCTGGGTGGCAGCTAAGGGTGGTTATTTAGATCAGAGAGTAAAGCCCTGGCATGGGAAGACACACACCTAACGCCCTTTTCAGCTAATTTGCATAGGAATAAAACACCAGTTGTCATGAAAAAGGTTCAAAGCAGAATAAGAAAGGTATCTTTGGAAGTTATAGAAGCAAGGTACTGTCATTAGTTTGATACTCATTTTCCTGCTGACAGAGTCCCTTTAAGTTAAGATATAATATTGTAAAGACTTAATTTTTAATACTTTTTAATGTACTGATTTACAAAGCCTTTCATATACAAAGGCAGTTAGAACATAAAATGCCAGGCCACAAGGCATTAAAGCAAACCTGAAACACTGTGAAAGCTGCATTATGAATTTTAATGATAATAGTATTAAATCTGTGTTAGCTGATACAACAACAAAGGCTCAGGTAAGTTTTTCCTTTATATTTAAGAGTAAAGTAATTAATTCTACATCAATGCTGACTATAATTGTAGAGATAGACTTCACAGATGTCTAGAGGTTTCATAGTCCCCAAGTAAAATGCTCTTGCTATTCAAAAATACATTAGGGGCTATCATGGATAGATCTGCCACTTGTAGACTTAAACATGTTACCTAAAATTAAAAGGACTTCATACAAAATTGAGAATTTCAGACCCCTGACCTGTAAGGGTTATCATTTTTGAATTTTTGCTGCTATTGGTGGTATTTGAAGGTCTGCAAGCATCATTCCAGGCTAGATAAATATATTAGATTTTGATAATATAATCATGGAATTAAACTTAAAATATTGCTGAAAGGAATACAAAACAGGGGGTGAAAACTGCACCATAATTGCTCTCTGGAAAAACATACTTTTTTTTGCCAGGAGACATTAGATAGTTGTATTGCCTTTATACTAAAAAAGTAGATAATTTTCTTTATTAGCATTTGACATTAGATTTATATTGAAATGGGATTGTGCGGTAGATTATTAATAAATACCAGACACCGCAAAGTTTTAGAAGAGCAATTCAAGATGCTAGTTAATAAATGGGAATTTACTTTAACGCCATTGCGTAAACACCGCCATTTGGCCGCAATGGAAACCCCGCGGCAATATCCGCAGCATTTTATAGTACCTGCAAAGTGGATGTGATTCTGGCTTATCCCATCCACACATTGCAGAAAAATATCCGCAGCGGAAATGCTGCAATTTTCAAAAACGTAACTTTTTTGTAAATCGCAGCATGTCAATTATACCTACGGAAACGCTGGCATTTTCTGTATACAGTGGGGAAAAATGTATTTGGTCAGCCACCAATTGTGCAAGTTCTCCCACTTAAAAAGATGAGAGAGGCCTGTAATTGATATCATAGGTAGACCTCAACTATGAGAGACAAAGTGAGAAAACATATCTAGAAAATCACATTGTCTGATTTTTTAAGAATTTCTTTGCAAATTATGGTGGAAAATAAGTATTTGGTCACCTACAAACAACCTGTAGTAATTGCACCTGTTTGAAATTGTTATCAGTATAAAAGACACCTGTCCACAACCTCAAACAGTCACACTCCAAACTCCACTATGGTGAAGACCAAAGAGCTGTGGAAGGACACCAGAAACAAAATTGTAGACCTGCACCAGACTGGGAAGACTGAATCTACAATAGGCAAGCAGCTTGGTGTGAAGAAATCAACTGTGGGAGCAATAATTAGAAAATGGAAGACATACAAGACCACTGATAATCTCCCTCGATCAGAAGCTCCAGGCAAGTTCTCACCCCGTGGGGTCAAAATGATCATAAGAACGGTGAGAAAAAAATCCCAGAACCACACAGGAGGACCTAGTGAATGACCTGCAGAAAGCTGGGACTAACGTAACAAAGGCTACCGTCAGTAACACACTACGCCACCAGGGATTCAGATCCTGCAGTGCCAGACGTGTTCCCCTGCTTAAGCCAGTACATTTCGGGCCCGTCTGAAGTTTGCTAGAGAGCATTTGGATGTTCCAGAAGAGTATTGGGAGAATGTCATATGATCAGATGAAACCAAAGTAGAACTGTTTGGTAGAAACACAACTCGTCGTGTTTGGAGCAGAGTAAATGCTGAGTTGCATCCAAAGAACACCATACCTACTGTGAAGCATGGGGGTGGCAACATCATGCTTTGGGGCTGTTTCTCTGCAAAGGGACCAGGACGACTGATCCGTGTACATGAAAGAATGAATGGGGCCATGTATCGTGAGATTTTGAGTGCAAACCTCCTTTCATCAGCAAGGGCATTGAAGATGAAACGTGGCTGGGTCTTTCAGCATGACAATGATCCCAAGCACACAGCCAGGGCAACGAAGGAGTGGCTTTGTAAGAAGCATTTCAAGGTCCTGGAGTGGCCTAGCCAGTCTCCAGATCTCAACCCCACAGAAAACCTTTGGAGGAAGTTGAAAGTCCATGTTGCCCAGCGACAGCCCCAAAACGTCACTCGTCTAGAGGAGATCTGCATGGAGGAATAGACCAACATACCAGCAACAGTGTGTGCCAACCTTGTAAAGATTTACAGAAAACATTTGACCTCTGTCATTGCCAACAAAGGATATATAACAAAGTATTGAGATGAACTTTTTTTATTGACCAAATACTTATTTTCCATCATAATTTGCAAATAAATTCTTTAAAAATCAATGTGATTTTCTAGATATGTTTTCTCATTTTGTCTCTCATAGTTGAGGTCTACCTATGATGACAATTACAGGCCTCTTTCATCTTTTTAAGTGGGAGAACTTGCACAATTGGTGGCTCACTAAATACTTTTTTTCCCCACTGTAGGTATAATAGGGACAGAAAATAAACTCTGCGGACTATCTGTGAAAAACACTGCTGAAAAAATGCTTTTCAGCTGCGGCTCACTACGTAGGGTCTTAGCCTAAAGAAGATGGTAAAAAAAACACTTACTAGTGTTTCCCGAATATCATAGGAAAAAGCATAGACTATAGAGAGACTTTAAAGGGTAATTCCTACCTCTGCAAATCACTGCCAAGATAGGAATAACTGCTCCCCATTTCAACCTCTACATCCAGAACCTATGGGAACAGCCGAGAGGTGCAGCTTGGCAATGCTCCAGTAAATTCCATAGAGGAATTTGGGAACTATGAAAATAGCATAGTATACACGGCATAGCAGTGAAAATAGCATAGCAGAGCTTAACAGTTACAGGAACAGCATAGCTAGATGTGCTACACTGTTTCCATGGCTACAGCTGTTCTCTATGAGTAAGCCCTTACGGGCAGGGCCCTCTATCCCACTGTGCCAGTTGGTCACTGTTAGTATTATCTGTTTTGTACATCTTGTGTACCGTATGTAAATCCTCAAATGTAAAGCACCATGGAATTAATGGTGCTATATAAATAAATAATAAGAATAATAAGTCTTACAGAAACAGGATAGAGCAACACTGCTCTGTTGTTATTGTACAGAGCTGAAACAGGAGCAGTTATTCCCATGTTGGCAGCAATTTGCCGATAAGGGAAAAACCCTTTAATATCGGTAAAGAGAACAGTGCACAAGATGAAAATCAATAAATATATACAATGGCTTGCAAAAATAGTCAGCATTTTTTGAAAGTAGAGGAGGCAGAAGTGGAGGTTGTAGTGGCAGGGGGTGGTGGAGGTAGTTGTCATGTTGGTAGAAGTATTAGGGGGAAATCTTGAGGTGAAAATTATGAGGGTGTGCAAGAGTCAGAAAAAGGCAGGAAAGATTTTGACATTGCAGATGATAGTACTTTTGTGGATAGGACCTGGCAAGGATGACACGGTCACATCAGAGAAAGAGGACTGTGGCAGTGATGATAGTAATGATTCCAGCCACTGCACAGCCCCAACATCCAAAAAGCCTGCCCTGAGCAGACCTAGGTAAAGCTTTAGATTGGGAGTGGTGACAAATCCATGGCAATGTGCAAGCAGAAAATTAGCCATGGCAATGCAGGAACAAATGTAGGAATTATGCCTCTCTGTACTCACATGAATTTTCATGATTTTCCATGTTAAAAATTTGATAGTGAAATTGCTCGATGAGACCCAACTCTAAAGAATATTGAAAAACTAAATCAATAAATGCAAATATATTTTCAATGCAATTTTTTCAAATAAAATAAACACTCTGCCCTTTTTTTCCCAATGAAGACCAACTATGGCACTGTGGGACTGTGCACACACTTCCAAATATAGCAGACTGTATGTTTCACAGCTTAAATAGTGACAAAACTATTTTTAGTATGAAGCAGAGAGATTAGTACAGGATCATCATTCTTTTAGACCCTATAAAGTCAGATTGGGGAACTCTTCCTTGCTTCCCAAAGGGAGGCACAAAATTGGCATATTCTCAGGATAGCCTAAATATCCAGCTTACCGCAGCTTTTAGGGAGACTACTGCCACTGCCAGTCGCATGTCTGCCCTGGAGGCTTCTGCCTGCTCCCAGTCCACTTCATTCAGTCAGCACACCACCATTTCTGCCAGTGCCACAGCTATAACAGCAGGACGGGAAGCAGCAGCATCAGCAGCTAGTACAGAATCTGGAACATGATGAACCAGAAATTTGTCACCTTGCAATGCCAATCCCACAGCAGGTAACTGACACCCACTGGCTGCACAAGCATGTGCAATCTTACCTCCTGCTCCTGTATTCTACTAGATAATATAGACTATAGACTATAATCTTGCTCCTGTATTCTAGTAGATAGCTTTGACCCCATGGAATTCTGGGCCAATAGGTTAGTGTAGTGGAAGGAGCTGGCCTAGTTTGCCATGGGAGTTTTTCCTTGTCCAGTGTCAAGTGTAATTACTTAGAGTCGGTTTTCATTTCTTCCGGTGCTGTTGGAACGCCTAGACGGACAAAACTGTAGAAAAATTACTTTTGTCAACATTAAAAAGGCATGGATCTGATAGGATTTTCACACATCTCCAGTTGATGCAACTGAATAGATTTACTACTGCTTTTGTCTCTCTGTATGATGTTCTGTCCTGTACTGTTGATGCAAATTTTTCTTCAAATTCTCTTTGTCACTCCTTGGTGCCGCATCTGCTCCCATAAAGGGATAATTGTTTATTTTTTTTTAACAAGTCAATTCATTACTACTTTTCAGTGGGCAGGCAAACTTCTAGTATGCCACAAATTTTTCTTCAAATTCCGTAGTCGCCACTTGCCACTACCACAAACAACAAATTAAAACAAAAAAAAAAAAAACGACTATTGCTTCTTCCAATACTAGTGCCATGTCGGTTCAGCATTCTTCTCCCATAAAGGGATAATATTTGGTGCCTTTTTTTTTGGACTCCCACTTCTTCATCACTTCTTCAAAATAACAAGTCTGTTGCACTTACAAGCCCCCAAAATGAGCTATTTTTTTTATATAAAGTCATTTCTATTTCCAACATAACCACCATGTGTGCATGAAAAAATCGTGGGCAAGAAACTTCACCCAAACCAGGCTAATTTTTGGAGCATTTTAAATGTTAAAATGTGTAAAAGAAAGTGGCAGTGAAGTGTATGGTTAAACTAGCAGTTTATATCCAATGCGAACCATCTGTTTTCCCAGAGACAGAGATGTTACTGTCACTTTGACATAACTTCGACTGTGTTTACCTTAGAGAACTAGAAATGGGTTGGATAGAGTTCTAGGAGCCCTGACAGTATCATATTCTATGTTTTAAACAAATTTAAACTCTGGTTCCTGATGAGCTTATTAGACCCAAAACAAATCTTTGGATCGAACCACCCAAACCAAAAATGAAACAAATCTTCAGAGGTTCGTCCCTTTCAAGAACAGAGATCTAACATGCACTTGGTGGCCTTTCCTATGTTAGTCTTAATAAAGGCACTGATTAGCGCGAGACGCAGACTGAAGGATGTGGCACATCCTTGGCACAAGAAAGGGACATGCACCACATTAACACCCATCTACACCAGAGAACTGACATAGGTGGGCTAATAAATTCATGCCAATGTGTATAGTTAAAGGGTACCCGAGTTTTCATGAAAAGTTTAAATATCTTCAGGGTCCTGCTGGGCTCTCCTATAAGTTTTAATGCTAATATCCCCATAAATGCTTCAGCACATTTTACTTTTGTCTCTGAGGCTGTGGGTGTGTACAATAAGAAGCATGTAATTCTGCCAGGAGAAAATGTACTATAGCAAACAAGTACCTGTGAACAGCCCATGTGAGCATAATATAGAAAATACAGGAACACTGAACTGCAAATACAGGGCAAATACATGCATTCATGATTAAGCAAAAGATCCCTGACACAGACAGTGAAGCTTATTACTGTCTGTGACTAACGTCACATCTGTAATCACACAAGCAGTCAGAAGTAGTTTTCAGAAATGCTGTGAACAAAACCCTCTTCCCTCTTCGTTCACTGAAGACAGAGCAGTCTCTCCTCCTTCTCTCGCTGACAACTCGTCTTGCTTTGTAATGGAATCTATCAATGGGACTTCCCTAGTAACAGGGAGTGAACTGCAAATTAGCTAGAAGGGAAACACATAGTAGAGAGGTTTTTCAGGCAAAAAGCAGCAATATTTTTTATTAAAGTATATTACATTTTGGTCCAGAATCACATGTTCAATAAAATGAGACTAAGTTGTCTGAAAGTTAGTAGCCATTTAAATAATAATTTTCTGCTGCTAGCACCAGGGAATCTAAGGAGATAACTAGAAATTGGTTCCAAAGTACAAAACATCAACCTAAAAAAGGAAAAATGAAGATTAAAGAAAATTAAGCATATAATGAATAGAAATACAGGAAAAGAGCAGGACAGAGATGTAGTACTATGAACAGGGCGTACTAGTCAATAAGTGCATGCACTTTAGTTGTAAAGATGTTTCACCAATCTAACTTGGCATTGTATGTTGAATCTGGTTTAGACCAGGGCCCCACCAGCACAGCCGTGGCGCGTTACATGGGGCCTTAGCCTCAATGTTACAATGGCCCAGGAAAGACCACTATATGTTCATACTTGCCAGCTGTCCACAGTTTGACAGGACAGTCCAGAATTTTTTCAGGGTTCTTTCCTGGAGCTAGTCTGAGGTTTGTATTCTGGGGTCTATATTTATTTAGGGGGTCTGGTCTGGAGTCTAGTTATTTTGGGGGTTTATTTATTCTGGGATCTATTTTTATTCTGATTTCTGTATTTATTTTGTGGTCTCTATTTATGGGTCTGTAATTGTTCAGGGGTCTATTTTTATATTGTGGTCTGGTCTGAGGTCTGTATTTTTTCTAGGAGCTGGTCTGGGGTTCAGTCTCCAGTTATTCTGGGGTCTGTCTTTTCTCGGTAGTCTATTTGAGATCTGCACTTATTTTGTAGTCTGTAATTTGAGGTACAGTTTAAAGTTATTTCATTTGGGGTTTATATTGTGGGGTGCAGCCTGGAGTTATTCTGAGGTCAAAGTTAGTTTGTAACTGTATTGGAACTTATTTTGGGGTCTGTTTTATTCTGCCATTTATTAGTTTTGTGGTGTGATGAAGGATGTTACAAATGATGATGCTTATCACACCTCTTCAATGAATCTCAGTGCTGTTACCACTTTAAACAGAATGTCCAAAATCCATATAGAGAATCCCTGCAGCTCCTGCCAGCCTACTTGCAGACCCTAGATTGGGGAAGAGACAGTTCTGAAGCCTGAAAGCTGAGGATGTAACCACTGGACACCAGGTACTATAGTCATTAGTCCATTCAATTCTATCTATCTATCTATCTATCTATCTATCTATCTATCTATCTATCTATCTATCCAGGTGCATCTCAATAAATTAGAATATCTTTGAAACGTTTATTTATTTCAGTAATTAAGTTTAAAAAAGTAACCTCCTATATTTTCTAGATTCTTTACGCACAGAGTGTTCTATTTCAAATGTTTTATTTCTGTAATTGTTGATTATGGATTACAGGTAATGAAAACGCAAATCTAAGAAAATTAGAATATTGTAAAAAAGTTCAGTATTGTAAATTCAGTGTGTCACCTGCCAAGGTTTCCTAAGCCTTTAAATGGTCCCTCAGTCTGGTTCAGTAGGACACACAATCATGGAAGACGCTGATTATGAATTATGAAAATATGTCTTATATTCTAGGTTCTTCAAAGTAGCCACCTTTTGCTTTGATTACTGCTTTGCACACTCTTGCCATTCTCTTGATGAGCTTCAAGAGGTAGTCACCTGAAATGGTTTTCACTTCACAGGTGTGCCCTGTCAGGTTTTTCTTGCCTTATAAATGGGGTTAGGACCATCAGTTGTGTTGTTCAGAAGTCAGGTGGATACACAGCTGATAGTCCTACTGAATGGAGTGTTAGAATTTGTATTATGGCAAGAAAAAAGTAGCTAAGTAAAGAAAAACGAGTGGCCATCATTACTTTAAGAAATGAAGGTCAGTCAGTCCGAAAAATTGGGAAAACTTTGAAAGTGTCCCCAAGTGCAGTGGCCAAAACCATCAAGCGCTACAAAGAAACTGGATCACAAGAGGACCACCCCAGGAAAGGAAGACCAAGAATCACCTCTGCTGCGGAGGATAAGTTCATCCGAGTCACCAGCCTCAGAAATTGCAGGTTAACAGCAGCTCAGATTAGAGACCAGGTCAATGCCACACAGAGTTCTAGCAGCAGACACATCTCTACAACAACTGTTAAGAGGAGACTGTGTACAGCAGGCCTTCATGGTAAAATAGCTGCTAGGAAACCACTGCTAAGGACAGGCAACAAGCACAAGAGACTTGTTTGGGTTAAAGAACACAAGGAATGGACATTAGACCTGTGGAAATCTGTGCTTTGGTCTGATGAGTCCAAATTTGAGATCTTTGGTTCCAACCACCGTGTCTTTGTGCGACGCAGAAAAGGTGAACGAATGGACTCTACATGCCTGGTTCCCACCGTGAAGCATGGAGGAGGTGTGATGGTGTGGGGGTGCTTTGCTGGTGACACTGTTGGGGATTTATTCAAAATTGAAGGAATACTGAACCAGCATGGTTACCACAGCATCTTGCAGCGGCATGCTATTCCATCCGGTTTGCGTTTAGTTGGACCATCATTTATTTTTCAACAGGACAATGACCCCAAACACACCTCCAGACTGTGTAAAGGCTATTTGTCCAAGAAGGAGAGTGATGGGGTGCTACGCCAGTTGACCTGGCCTCCACAGTCACCAGATCTGAACCCAATCGAGATGGTTTGGGGTGAGCTGGACCGCAGGTGAAGGCAAAAGTGAAGGCAAAAGGGCCAACAAATGCTAAGCAACTCTGGGAACTCCTTCAAGAGTGTTGGAAGACCATTTCAGGTGACTACCTCTTGAAGCTCATCAAAAGAATGCCAAGAGTGTGCAAAGCAGTAATCAAAGCAAAAGGTGGCTACTTTGAAGAACCTAGAATATAAGACATATTTTTAGTTGTTTCACACTTTTTTGTTAAGTATATAATTCCACATGTGTTAATTCATAGTTTTGATGCCTTCAGTGTAAATCTACAATTTTTATAGTCATGAAAATACAGAAAACTCTTGGAATGAGAAGGTGTGTCCAAACTTTTGGTCTGTACTGTATATATATATATATATATATATATATATATATACTGCTAGCCATTATACTCATTATTGGGTTTGGATCTTGGGTCCTATGAATTTCATATTCTAAATGATTGACAAAGTGTTAACAAATCAAATAAGCAAATGGAGTCTGAGATCACTGTAGGGAGTAAATCCCTTCCTTATATACTGTCCTCACTGTAAGGTCTTTATAGTGAGGGTAAAACAGAGGAAGTAGAAACTCCACCTGCAAAAAACCACACCGCAGGTAAACCACTTTTCTTGTCCCACTTTTCTTGGTGACTGTGTATGTTGGAAATATTGTAACCTGAGGGACCACTGTAATAAAATAGTATGCAGTAAGCTCATGGCGGCTGCAGTCAAAATTTTACTCCATAAGTACAGTGGATTGCAAAAGTATTCATACCCCTTGAACTTTTTCACATTTTGTCACCTTACAACTACAAACTTAAATGTATTATACTGAGATTTTAAGTGATAGACCAACACAAAGTAGCAGACAATTGTAAAGTGGAACAAAAATTATACATGATTTTCAAAATTTTAATCAAATAAAAATCTGAAAAGTGTGACATGCAAAAGTATTCAGCCCCCCTATATCAATACTTTGTAGAGTCACCTTTCACTGCAATTACAGTCTTTTGGGGTATGCCCATTCTTCTTTGCAAAATAGCTCAAGCTCAGCCAGATTGGATGGAGAGCGTCTGTGAACAGGAATTTTCACTGGGCCATTCTAACACATGAATATTATTTGATATAAACCATTCCACTGTAGTTCTGGCTGTATGTTTACGGTTATTGTCTTGCTGGAAGGTGAATCTCCTTCCCAGTCCAAAGTCTTTTGCAGCCTCCAGCAAGTTTTCTTCCAGGATTGCCCTGTATTTAGCTCATTCCATCTTTCCATCAACTCTGACCAGCTTCCTTGTCCCTGCTGAAGAAAAGCTTCCCCACAGCATGATGCTGCCACCACCATGTTTCACAGTGGGGATGGTGTGTTCAGGGTGATGAGCAGTGTTACTTTTCAGCCACACATAGCGCTTTGCATTTAGGCCAACAAGTTCAACTTTGGTCTCATCTGACCAGAGCACCTTCTTTCACATGTTTGCTGTGTCCCCTATATGGCTTGTGGAAAACTGAAAATGGCACTTCTTATGTCTTTCTTTCAAAAATTGTTTTATTCTTGCCACTCCACCAGATTTGTGGAGTGCATGACTTATAGATGTCCTGTGGACAGATTCTGCCACCTGAGCTGTGGATTTCTGCAGCTCCTCCAGAGTGACCCAGGGCCTCTTGGCTGCTTTTCTGACCAGTGCTTTCCTTGTTCGATCTGTTAGTTTAGGTGGACGGCTATGTCTTGGTAAGTTTTCAGTTGTAGAATACTTTTTCCATTCTTGGATGATGGATTGAACAGTGCTCCTTGTGATGCTCAAAGCTTGGGATATGCTTTGATAATCCAACCCCACTTTAAACATCTCCACAACTTAATCTCTAACCTGTCTGGTGAGTTACTTGGTCTTCATGATGCTGTTTGTTCACTAGTGTTCTCTAACAAACCACTGAGGCCTTCACAGAACAGGTGTATTTATACTGAGACTAAATTACACACAGCTGGACTCTATTAACTAATTAAATTACTTCTGAAGATAATTGATTGCACTGGATTTCATTTAGGGGTATCAGAGTACGGGGAGCTGAATACTTTTGCACGTCACAATTTTCAGATTTTTATTTGATTAAAATTTTGAAATCCATGTATCATTTTCATTACACTTCACAATTATCTGCTGTTTTGTGTTGGTCTATCACTTAAAATCTCAAAATTGATTTAAGTTTGTAAGGTGACAAAATGTGCAAAAAGTTCAAGGGGTATGAATACTTTTGCAAGGCACTGTATGCACTGTAAGAGATTTAGAACTTTGTAAAAGAAAAACTAAGTTTTTCACAGGAATAATAATAATAATAATAACTGTATTTATATAGCGCTAACATATTCCATAGCACTTTACAAATCAGAGGACACATGAGACAAAATAAGCTAACAAATCACAAGTGCACATGAGCATTTATAAGCAGAATTTATAGTCAGGGTTTCATAAGCAGATTTAGGATGATATTTGGCATGTTAAAAGGGACATTTACACTTAGCACTATATAAACCCATACTGTGACAAAACTAGAGGAGCATAAAGTCATTTAAACATCCTCTCGGTGACCTTATAGAATTTCATGTCACCAGGGAATGCACCAAGGGCATGAAGAATCAACATCAGGTTAGCCAAATGCCCAGGAGACCATTCACACCAGGTCATTAGCAGAAACGTAGGAAGAATATCAACAACTAATGCTGGTCTGGTGGAACAAGAGTTACATTACAGTACAGTATATTTCCTATAAACTAATGAGGCCAGGACTATATTGTATTAAGTTATATTATGAAAAATTGATATTGATTTCATAATTAATAGCAAATTCACATCATCATCCCAGCTGACAGAACCTGCTGAAAGCAATGACCAGAAATATAATTCTTCATTAGTGCTTTATTTTACCCATGACCCAAGTGTGTTCATTCTAATCTTCATGCAGCAAATTATCATATCACTTATCATATCAACGTATCAATTAATAAGACAATGCAATGTCATTTTAGAAATCTTTGTCAGTGTCTTCATATAACCTTCAGAAATATACATTTAATACAAAATATCGGGCCCCATTCAGCATTGGGCAACATGGCTTAAATGCCTTGTTTTGCCCGCGGCAAAAACACTGTAGAAACAGCCGCAGCATTTTACAGTCATAGCAAAGTGGATGGGATTAGTGAATCCCATCCCCACTTTGCGGAAAAATACGCGCAGCGCATACGCTGCAATTTCCAAAACCGTTGCTGTTTTGGAAATCACAGCATGTCAATTATACCTACAGAAATGCCGGCGGTTTCCCTATAGGTATAATTGAAACAGAAAGTGCTGTAGGAAAAACCACAATGCATTGCCGCCGCGTTTTTCTGCTGCGGGACGCTACGTGGGGCCTTAGCCAAAAGGAGATTTTGAACAAGGTGCATTCACTTTGAATGAGTAACATTTTTGCAGTATTAGCTAATATATTTTATAAATATGTTTTATATACAAGTAATAATATAAATATTATGCTCTGTACACTCCAAAGTTCACAGTTTTACGTTGATTTATCCCTTTTTTGTATATTGTGTAACAATAAGGTTAAGTTGCAGTACCAGACACAGCCTATAGATGGGTGTGTCACTGCTTCTAGAAGAAAGCAGGTCATTTTCTCTAATCCTTGGCAGTGTCTTTTTTTTTTTTCTTTTTTTTTTTTAAAAAAGCACTTTTGCTTTCAGCCCCATTAAAGTGAATGGCACTGAGCGGCAATACCAATGCACAAACCATGATTGAACTGAAGAGGATGACAGATCGAACAACTGATGAACAACACAAGCTGATCCTTGGTTTTAATTCATTACAAGGCTACGTTCACATTTGTGGCAGAGTCTCCGTCACAATGTCCATCTGAAATAGGTGGCTGAAAAAGTATTGCACGCACAGCTTTTTCGTGTGCTGTTTTTAGTTTTTGAAAACAATGGGCACCATTATAGTCAATGGTGTCTACTGGACTCTGAAAGTAACCGCTATTTTAGCAGACCAACTGTCCGTTGCTCTGGTCATCTAACAAACCAGAACAGTGGACAGGTGACACTAGTGTGAAACTAATGTAAATTGTATTGTTAATTAGAAACCATACAAATGATGGAGATTTACCAGGTGTCGGTCATTTTAAAACTGAAACAGTTGAAGGAAAAAAGTCCTTGCTTTCATGAGAAAATCCCTTTAAGGCCGGGGTCCCATGTTGCAAAAACGCAGCGTTTAGGTCATGGCAAAAAAAGCTGCGTTTTACAGTACCTGCAAAGTGGATGTGATTGTGGCTGTGGCTCTCTACATGGGGCCTTAGCCTAATACTCACTTTTCTCGCCCCCACTTGCCACACCAGTGCCCAGGGACGAAGCTATAGCAGGTGCAGTGGTAGCAATTGCTACTGGGCCCTAGAGCCTTTAGGAGTTCAAAGGCCTCTCTACAACATAATAAGACACCAGTATTATAGATAGCACATGCTAAGTGGGGCCCCATTATAGTTTTTGCACTGGGGCCCAGGAGCCTCAAGATACGCCTCTGCCAGTGCTGACACTTTCCGCTCCTGGTCTCTGTTTTTTGTGCTCCAGTGATGACAAGTCACCATGAATTTAGGCACAGGAGACACAAGGGAGTAATAAGGAGAATATAGGCACGAGAGATACAGGGGAGAAATAAGAGTATAGGCACAGGAAACACAGGGTAGTACCAAAGAGTGTATAGGCACGGGAGACACAAGGGAGTGAGAAGAATATACAGTACAGACCAAAAGTTTGGACACACCTTCTCATTCCAAGAGTTTTCTGTATTTTCATGACTATAAAAATTGTAGATTCACACTGAAGGCATCAAAACTATGAATTAACACATGTGGAATTAAATACTTAACAAAAAAGTGTGAAACAACTGAAAATATGTCTTATATTCTAGTTTCTTCAAAGTAGCCACCTTTTGCTTTGATTACTGCTTTGCACACTCTTGGCATTCTCTTGATGAGCTTCAAGAGGTAGTCACCTGAAATGGTCTTCCAGCAGTCTTGAAGGAGTTCCCAGAGATACTTAGCACTTGTTGGCCCTTTTGCCTTCACTCTGCGGTCCAGCTCACCCCAAACCATCTCGATTGGCTTCAGGTCTGGTGACTGTGAAGGCCAGGTCATCTGGCGTAGCACCCCATCACTCTCCTTCTTGGTCAAATAGCCCTTACACAGTCTGGAGGTATGTTTGGGGTCATTGTCCTGTTGAAAAATAAATGATGGTCCAACTAAACGCAAACCGGATGGAATAGCATGCCGCTGCAAGATGCTGTGGTAACCATGCTGGTTCAGTATTCCTTCAATTTTGAATAAATCCCCAACAGTGTCACCAGCAAAGCACCCCCACACCATCACACCTCCTCCATGCTTCACGGTGGGAACCAGGCATGTAGAGTCCATTCGTTCACCTTTTCTGCGTCGCACAAAGACATGGTGGTTGGAACCAAAGATCTCAAATTTGGACTCATCAGACCAAAGCACAGATTTCCACAGGTCTAATGTCCATTCCTTGTGTTCTTTAGCCCAAACAAGTCTCTTGTGCTTGTTGCCTGTAATTAGCAGTGGTTTCCTAGCAGCTATTTTACCATGAAGGCCTGCTGCACACAGTCTCCTCTTAACAGTTGTTGTAGAGATGTGTCTGCTGCTAGAACTCTGTGTGGCATTGACCTGGTCTCTAATCTGAGCTGCTGTTAACCTGCGATTTCTGAGGCTGGTGACTCGGATGAACTTATCCTCCGCAGCAGAGGTGACTCTTGGTCTTCCTTTCCTGGGGCGGTCCTCATGTGAGCCAGTTTCTTTGTAGCACTTGATGGTTTTGGCCACTGCACTTGGGGACACTTTCAAAGTTTTCCCAATTTTTCGGACTGACTGACCTTCATTTCTTGAAGTAATGATGGCCACTCGTTTTTCTTTACTTAGCTGCTTTTTTTCTTGCCATAATACAAATTCTAACACTCCATTCAGTAGGACTATCAGCTGTGTATCCACCTGACTTCTGAACAACACAACTGATGGTCCCAACCCCATTTATAAGGCAAGAAATCCCACTTATTAAACCTGACAGGGCACACCTGTGAAGTGAAAACCATTTCAGGTGACTACCTCTTGAAGCTCATCAAGAGAATGCCAAAAGCGTGCAAAACAGTAATCAAAGCAAAAGGTGGCTACTTTGAAGAACCTAGAATATAAGACATATTTTCAGTTGTTTCACTCTTTTTTTAAGTATATAATTCCACATGTGTTAATTCATAGTTTTGATGCCTTCAATTTGAATCTACAATTTTTATAGTCATGAAACTACAGAAAACTCTTGGAATGAGAAGGTGTGTCCAAACTTTTGGTCTGTACTGTAGGTACAGGAGATACAGGGGAATAATAAGAGTATAGGCACGAGAGATACAGGGGAGTAAGAAGAATATAGGTACAGGAGACACAGGGTAGTTCCAAAGAGTGTTTAGGCATGGGAGACACAGGGGAGTGAGAAGAGTATAGGTACGAGAGACACAGGGGAGTAATAAGGAAAGTATAGGCACAAGAGACACAGGGGAGTAAGAGTATAGACACAAGAGATACAAGGGAGTAATACCAGTATAGGCACAGGAGGCTCAGGGAAGTAATAAGGAGAATATTATATCTTTGGTTATTTTTTTTTAATTCAGGTTCTATATCCCTGGATATGAATACATTACATGTTATCTTGTGCAATATAAAATTACAGATTATTGAACTGGATCTATCCATTGTAGCCAAGAAACAGGAATTCCTGTATTGTAATTTATTTGCCTGAATTTCTCAGGATATTGTACAATCTCTGCTATGTTATTCTATAATATAATATTTACTTCTATTGCCTAAACATTCTGAAATGTAGATAAGGGTTATTTATTGTGTAAAAAAATGTATTATCTTTGCAAAAACTGTAATATACTGCCAAAACTAAACTTCAAAAGATATAGTTGTGCCTGTCTCTAAAGAAAATAGATTCTGTACTGGGCCTTGTACAATGTTTATTCAATGTTTTATAAGGAGGGTACAAATCCATATTAAATAAACATTCAGCCACATATTGATGTTCTCACAGTAGAAAGGGAAGCAATAATAAGGTCAATGTGTTCATCTGCTTGTTTACTGAGCTTCCTCAGCCTCTGCCCTATATTTTATCTAAAAGTATGCTTTGACATGAAGCACTTTGGCGAAAGCTCAACCATATTATTGAACTGTCATTTAGTGACATATGCTTTGTAGGCAGATGTATGTAAGAATTAGATTTCATAATATAGATGTAGAGAATTGTAAAAAATTGGAGAATGGAACAGCCATTGATATTTTTGGACTATGAAACAGTGTTTAACCTGTTCTCACACATGTTATGGAGAATTTTAGCATGTGTGGTAAGTCAGTTTTGCTGGAGGCAAATTTGTTGCATCTTTAAATTGTCTACAGATATTTTTCTTCATACTACCCACCTACTGGAGTGAGTCTGCACAAAATATTTGTAACATTTTAAAGAGACACAATTCATAAATTTGTCTAAATATACAAATGTGTCTATCGATGGGGTGGAGTATAGATGATGGTGAAAAAGTGCTTCCCCACTGCCTTATAAAAAAGGCTCTCAGAGGCTACTTTTAGGTAGAATACTTCTTGGTGAGAGATCACTGACTGCTAGACATGCCTCTGCAATGTATTTGAAACACATTTTGCCCAGTAGAGAGACTTTATATCACATTAACCCCATAGCGACCCAGGGCGTAATAGTACGTCCTGAGTTGCATGACGATGTATAGAGAGAGCTCAGTAGCTGAGCTCTCTCCATACACGGCGGGTGCCAGCTGTTTAATACAGCCAGTGTGAACCGAGAGCAAGGCAGGTGGTTTGGACTCCGCAACCAGAAATGAACGCACACGCGGTAGTTCAAGAAAAAAAATATATATTTACTATAAGTTAATAAAGGCTAGTTAAAGGTAAAATGACAGGGCTAAAGACAAGCAAAATATACAATATAGCATGAACAATTTCAAGGCAAATTCTGCAATGGTTTCTACTTTTACTCTGTCCACTTCTGCAGTATGGACACTGAATGAACAATATACTCAAAACTATCCCTAACTGACCCTGACTTCACATTTGGGTGCACCCCCTTTTCCCCAGTGGTCCAGGTGGACCGCTTACAGTCCGTAGAAGCGCGCGGTGGGGCCCAAAGTCGTTCCTTTCTTTTATAGTGAAGCGTCCTCTCCTCACGGTTATCAGGATCTTGGGAGAAATGAAGTCCTCTTTAACAGACAGGGAAACCAACTGAATGCAATGTAATCCAACAGCAGATTCCACTCAGCACCCTGACAGTCCTGCCGAATCCATACACTGAGCTGGGATGTAAGCCGGGATTTAGCAGGTGCCGTCCAGTACATCAACAGCACTGCGAGTCTCTATCTGTGGTATCCATATACACAGTCACAATGTCAGTCTCACTGATCAGCCACTGAGCACAGTTCCTTTCACGTGGACTCACTAGTCCTGTTGTCTCTTTACACTCTGTTTGTCTCTGGACCAAGATACAGCTTAGCTGTACAGAAAAATCTCCACACCAGTTCAATACAACACTTGCCAAGATGGCTGCTGCTCTCTGTCTCGTCACTTCCTGCTTCTCTGCTCACACTCTGTCTGCAGAACAGGCAAGCTGACATAAAAGGGGGGGGGGTCTCACTCCAGCATCATGTCACAATTACAATGGCTGCTGTCTTAAAGGAACAGAATCACAGAAATACATTCAACATTAACAGTTTATACAGACAAATGAAGCTTAAGACAACATTGGCTGTCTCTTACATATTCCCCCCCACTTTAAGATTGGCAGTCCCTGCCTATGACTGTATATCCAGAGGGTTGTACTTTTATGCACAGGGTGGTAGTATACCGATGTATGGCAGGCCAAACAAACTCATCCTGCGCATACCGAACAGGGGGAATACCAGCATTTGGCCTAGTGGTCCGTCTGAGGACCGGTGGTATATTATGGGGTGCTGCAGCTATGGGCTGAGAAGGACCAGCGGATTCCGCACCAGAGGGGGCACAGGCCGGAGATACAGTAGTCACAGGTGGAACATCCCCAGGAGCAGGGATCGGCCAACAATCATCCTCCTCGTCGGAGGCCCATTCCGCACCTCCATTCTCTGACTGTGGGAGCTCATTCACATTGGCAGGCCCATCGTGATTTGTCCCTTCAGAATGACACAGGCGCAACATATTTCGGTGAAGTACTCGAACACAATCAGTTCCTTCTTTCTGGACCTGGTACACTGGCCCATTCGCATACTTGCGGCCAACACGATACGGCAAAGCCTCCCATCTGCTTTCCAATTTCCCTTGGGGTTTCTTGACACGAACTAGCACCAGGTCGCCTGGTTGCAATGGTGCTTCTTGCACTGGGGTCTTATCAGGATGGGGATGTTCTTGCAGGCGCTGCCGCACCAATCGATGGATCGTCTCAAGTCTCTGCCGATGCGCCCGCACCCAAGAGGTTGGATCCCTCGGAGGGAACCCATCCACATCATTCAACTGTAATTCTCCTATACTTCGCCCAGACCGCCCAAAGAGAAGTGTATAAGGAGAGTACCCCGTTGTAGAATGGACCTGATTGTTATAGGCCCACACCATTTCAGACAAGAACTGAGGCCACTGTAACTTCTTGTCTTCCTCCAGAGTCCGCAGCATCTGTAGCAGAGTTCTGTTGAATCTTTCACAGGCCCCATTTCCCTGAGGGTGGTATGGAGTCGTGTGCGACTTCTTTATCCCGTAGATACGTTGAACTTCTTTCATTACGTGTCCCTCAAAGCAGGCGCCCTGGTCAGAGTGGATGCGTTGGGGGCACCCATATACTCGAATGAAATCTTGGCACAGAGCACGAGTTGCTGACTCAGCTGTCTGGTCCTTGGTGGCGGTTACCACCGCAAATTTGGTGAAGTGATCCACCATTACGAGGCAATACTGGTGTCCGCTATTGGATGGGCCCACCATTAGATAGTCTATCATGACGATTTCTAAAGGTTCCTGGGTCACGATGGTTTGCAGGGGAGCTCTCTGTTCTATTGCCTTATGGATCTCACAAGTTCGACAGCTGCGGCATACTTCTTCGACCATTTGACGAAGACCAGGGCAGTAAATCAGTCGCTGTAACCAACGAAAGGTCTTCTCATGACCAAAATGTCCATTCTTATTATGAGCCTCAACTGCCAACGAGCGAGCCAGTTCACTAGGCACCACAATTTGGTATCGAATGTCGATCTCAGAAGGTAAATAGACCTTTCGGCATAGCACTCCATTTTTCATCTCCAACTTTTCCCACTGACTCAAAACAGATAATATCTCACGTGTCAGTCGTTCTCTTTCCTCTCTACAGGGCTTCTGGCCTTTCTCAACACACTTGATCATCTGCGCCAGCCCCTAATGGGTCTGTTGTATCTGTGCCCATTCCTGTCGTGAGGGACCAAAGAAAGGAGCCATTTCAGTCCCCTCCATCTCAAACTGATTAGTGGCGGTCAAGGCCTGTGAAAATCTGCTGAAATCGGGCACCTCCACATGCTCCAACTCATGATCCACGTCTTCTGTGGGGGTCTGGGCAGTTACCCTAGAAAGTCCGTCAGCATTCTGGTTCTCTGTCTTGGACCGATACTTAATGCGGTAATTGAATGTAGACATTCGGGCTATCCACCTCTGCTCTAACGCCCCGAGCTTGGCATTTTCCAGGTGAGCTAGTGGGTTGTTGTCAGTCAGTACTAAAACTTCAGCACCGGTCAAATATTCAGAGAATTTCTCGGTCATGGCCCATACCAGTGCCAACAGCTCCAATTTAAATGAACTATAATTCTCGGGGTTTCTTTCAGAATCTCTCAAAGACCGGCTGCCGTACGCTATGACCCTCTCCTGGCCATCCTGAAGCTGGGAAAGCACTGCTCCAAGACCATACAGGCTTGCATCTGTATATAGCTGGAACGGCAAGTGGTAATCAGCATATGCCAAGATTGGGGCTGTTGTCAGTGCATCCTTCAATGCCTGGAAGGCTTGTTCCTGTTCAGGTCCCCACTTCACGGACCGGTTCTTTGGACCACCGGATGTGCCTCGTAGGAGAGCATTAAGTGGTGCTGCTACCTTGGCGAAATCCTTAATAAACCGTCGATAGTAACCGGCTACTCCAAGGAACGCCCTCACTTCTCGCAGGGTAGTCGGTATCGGCCAATCTTGAACAGCCGCTATCTTGTCTCTTGATGGTCTCACCCCTTCTCCTGATACGCGGTGACCCAAGTAATCAATTTCAGATTGGAACAACCGACATTTACTGGGTTTCAATTTGAGCCCATGTTCCCGCAATCTTCGAAATACTTGCCCCAACTGGTGGAGATGGTCTTCAAAGGTCGCAGAATACACTATAATGTCATCCAAGTAGATGAGAGTGAACTCAAAGTTGAAGTCACCGAGACATTTCTCCATCAACCGCTGAAACGTTCCGGGTGCATTTGTCAACCCGAAGGGCATCCGGTTAAATTCGTATAGTCCCATGGGCAAGATGAATGCCGTCTTCTCCTTGTCTTTTGTGGCCATCGGCACCTGCCAATACCCACTAGCCAGATCTAGTGAGGAGAAGTACCGGGCTCTCCCTAGCGCTGAGAGGGACTCCTCAATCCGTGGCAAGGGGTAGGAATCTCGTACGGTGCAAGCGTTTAACTTCCGATAGTCTACGCAAAATCGGATGGACCCATCTTTTTTTCTTACTAACACCACAGGAGCCGCCCAGGGACTCTGGCTTTCTTGGATGATCCCACCCTGTAGCATCTTAGCTAACAGTTCTTTCACTTCCTGATACAACTGTGGAGGAATTTGTCGGTAGCGCTCTCTAATTGGAGGGGTGTCTCCTGTGGGAATCTCATGGTAGATCCCTGTGGTACATCCAAAATCTTCAGCATACCGTGCAAAGGTGGCTTGGTTCTCCCACAACAGCTCATCTACCTTCTGCACCCATTCCAGAGAACATGAACTTACATCCATCTTCATCTGTTCTCGAATTGCACAGCCATTCCATTCAGAGGTGGGTTCCTCATCTTCTCCCATGGACACAGTTACGGTCCACTCATCCCTTTCAGTCGGCTTCAGCTGCATTGGAGTTACTTTCCTTACTTCCTCCGGAGTCACATAGATGTTAGCCAGCAGCCTCCCTGGGGTCAGGTCCACACTCTGGTCCTGAGTGTTTACACATCGAAGTGGTACTCTTCCATTGCGAACTATTGCCAAGGAACGGGCCACTAGCGGATCAACACCTCCTTCGGCTGCCTGCAGTGGTTCTACCAACACAGCTATGCCCTCTAGTTTCCGACAGGTGCCTACGGGCATGGACACTATTGTCTCCCGACTGGGTGGCAGTGTAACTTTTGTATGCAAAGGAACTGAAATTCGAGCCAGAGGACGCTGTGCATCTGAACTTTTCTGTAAGCCACATGTCCGGATCAGCCGCTGGAAAGCTGTTTGAGTAGGCCGATGGGTGGTGGTTTCTTTCCAATAACCGTGACCTTTCTTTTCAAAGAGGATCTGATCTAATTCTTTTAACACATTCATCCCCAAAATGACAGGGACCTTTACTTCATGTGACTCCTGTACCACCACAATGCCTTTCCTACCTAGATCTTGGCCACATACCCGGACATTCACCCAGGCCACTCCCACGACCGGAACTGGTAACTGGTTAGCTGCGACCACTCGTACGAATGTATGGGGATCATATTTCACATGTTGCCGGAAGTACCGTTCATAACAGTCTCTACTCAAGGTCGTTACTTGGGAACCCGTGTCAATCATCCCGGTAACCGGAATACCCTCCATTTCCACCTGTATGACAGGACTTGCAGCGATCAGGTCATCATCAGGGCATTCTCCCCACATAGTCTCCTTGTCAGTCTCCCCTACTACACGCCCTTCAGCAGCAGGGGACTTCAGTTTAACGGCGGTCTCTCATAAGTTTGTCGCTGCTCTGGACATCTAGCAGCAATGTGGCCCATCCGTCCACACTCCCAGCAGCGTATCCCCCGTCGTTCTGGCCATCTGTTTGGGCCCCTTCGGTAAGCCCCTTCGATTTCTCCTGAGCACTGCACTAAATGATTTGGACCCCTTCGGTAGGTCCTATCCTCACCCCTCCAGCGGGGTGGTGGGTGATTCTGACTTGCTGGGTGTGGATGGCTCACCCTTTCATCTCCAGTCTTCTGGAAGTCTGCAATTTTCATAGACTGCTCATCACAACGAGTGTGCAAGTGTTCCATTTGTTCTTGCAGTTTCTGCATTACTGTGAGAATTTCTTTAACCGTCCCTTTTTCTACTGTCTCTGAGCCAGAACTAGCCCCCTGTGACAAAGTAACTCCAACTGCGGTCTGCGGCCTCGGGACCATACTATTGGCACGGGAGATGGCCTCTACCTGTACATCATGGAATTTAGCATCAGTCTCTCGTCGTATAAAATCCTGCATAGTCACAGTTAAACTGCCGTCACGTATCCCCAGGACAAACTGGTCACGGAGAGTCCGATCAGGGTTACAGAAGGCTGGCGAGCCCCCTCTTTCCTTCCTTTGAATATCTCGGAGCAGTTCTTGTAGGGCATTTGCATATTGGGGAAGGCTTTCATTCTCCTGTTGTACCCTCTGGAAGAACCGAGCCTGCAGAGACCCCAGCAATGCAGTTTCTCCATAGATGGTTTCTAGAATCTGGACTACTTGCTCAAATGTCTGCCTTTGTTCAAATGGCCTCAGTATCACCGTGGTCTTAGCATCCCCTTGTAATGTCAATGTTGCTAGCTCTACTAGTACTTCTGGTGCGGTCTGGTACATTCGCTGTATCATTCGTATCTGTTCCACCCACATACTCACTGACATATTATTGCCATCAAATTTAGCTAACTGACTCATTATAGCCCCTGCTGGCATTCTTCCTCCAGCACCATTCTCCCGAACGGGTGCGTCACCGTCCATTCTGGTAAGCGGATCCTGCCGACTACGCCAATTTGTGAACCGAGAGCAAGGCAGGTGGTTTGGACTCCGCAACCAGAAATGAACGCACACGCGGTAGTTCAAGAAAAAAAAATATATATTTACTATAAGTTAATAAAGGCTAGTTAAAGGTAAAATGACAGGGCTAAAGACAAGCAAAATATACAATATAGCATGAACAATTTCAAGGCAAATTCTGCAATGGTTTCTACTTTTACTCTGTCCACTTCTGCAGTATGGACACTGAATGAACAATATACTCAAAACTATCCCTAACTGACCCTGACTTCACATTTGGGTGCACCCCCTTTTCCCCAGTGGTCCAGGTGGACCGCTTACAGTCCGTAGAAGCGCGCGGTGGGGCCCAAAGTCGTTCCTTTCTTTTATAGTGAAGCGTCCTCTCCTCACGGTTATCAGGATCTTGGGAGAAATGAAGTCCTCTTTAACAGACAGGGAAACCAACTGAATGCAATGTAATCCAACAGCAGATTCCACTCAGCACCCTGACAGTCCTGCCGAATCCATACACTGAGCTGGGATGTAAGCCGGGATTTAGCAGGTGCCGTCCAGTACATCAACAGCACTGCGAGTCTCTATCTGTGGTATCCATATACACAGTCACAATGTCAGTCTCACTGATCAGCCACTGAGCACAGTTCCTTTCACGTGGACTCACTAGTCCTGTTGTCTCTTTACACTCTGTTTGTCTCTGGACCAAGATACAGCTTAGCTGTACAGAAAAATCTCCACACCAGTTCAATACAACACTTGCCAAGATGGCTGCTGCTCTCTGTCTCGTCACTTCCTGCTTCTCTGCTCACACTCTGTCTGCAGAACAGGCAAGCTGACATAAAAGGGGTGGGGGGTCTCACTCCAGCATCATGTCACAATTACAATGGCTGCTGTCTTAAAGGAACAGAATCACAGAAATACATTCAACATTAACAGTTTATACAGACAAATGAAGCTTAAGACAACATTGGCTGTCTCTTACACCAGGACCCGCTGCTAACAGCAGCAATCGGTGCCTGCACCGATCGCGGCTGTTAACCCTTTAGATATCACGGTCAAACGGGACTGCAGCATCTAAATTGCGCAGGCGCCACGGGCGCCGCCGTTTTTCCCGATCGCCACCCTCCAGAACGTCATCGGAGGGCGGCGATCGGTTGCCATGACAGCCGGAAGCCTATTGAAGGCTCCCAGGCCTGTCATTACATTAGATCTATTACATGATGCCAGAGGCATCGTCTAATATAAGTAAAGGCATTTTGCTATTCACTGCGATGCAGTAGCATTGCAGTGGATAGTATGATCGATCAGACCCTCTAGGTTTCAAAGTCCCTAGGGGGTCTGATCATACAAGTAAAAGTAGAAAAAAAAAAGTTTTTAAAAGTATAAAAAAAACACAAAAGTTCAAATCACCCCCCTTTCCCTAGATCAGATATAAAAGTAAATAAACAAAAGTAAACATAAACACATTAGGTATCCCCGCGCTCCAAAATGCCCGAACTATTAAAATATTAAAATATTTATCCCATACAGTGAACGGTGTAGCGGCGAAAAAAAATCAAAATGGCCAAATAGCGTTTTTTTCAACACTTTGCCTCCTATAAAAATTTTTATAAAAAGTGATCAAACCATCAGATCTTTCCTCAAATGGTAGCAATAAAAAATATCATGTTGTCCCGCATAAAAAGACGCCTTACCCAGCTCCATATATGTAAATATGAAAAAGTTACAGGTGTCACAATATGGTGACACAAAAATTTTTTTCTATTTTGCAAAGTTTTTAATTTTTTTAAAAGGTATCAAAACTTTACAAATACTATATAAATTTGGTGTCGCCGTATTCTTACTGACCTGCAGAACACAGGTGACATGTCATTTTTACCACACAGTGAACACTGTAAAAATTAAACCCATATGAAATTGGCGCAAATGCAGTTTTTCTCCAATTGCACCTCATTCTGAATTTTTTTCCAGCTTCCCAGTACATTGCACGGCATATTGAATGGTGCCATTACAACGTACAATTTGTTTTGCAAACAATAAGCCATCATGTGACTCTGTGAAATGAGAAATGAAAAAGTTATGGCTCTTGAAATATGGGGAGGGAAAAAGGAAAATGCAAAAACGAAAAATGGCTGGGTCTTGGGGTTAACTACTGTAAATTGGGTCATTCCTACTTGTAATAAACTTGTTAGTATAGGCCATTAAATAAGATGAACCCCTCCTGCAAGCACTGTGTTACCTTTATTGTTTACTCTGCTCCTAAATGCCCAATGCTGTACTTTAGTAGTAAATGTGCTAGGCATTGCATCATTGTAGCAGTCTAGTGAATTGGACAGAGCTACAATGCCAAACACAGTAGCTAATAAGAGTACAGCATTGCACAGTAACTACCACTGAAAAATTAGCAGAGTAGATAAAGAAGAACTGAAATCAAAAGATAGTAGAGCACGGTTGTTCATACTTTCCTCCACAGTGAATAGATTGGTGACAAATATGTTGTCTATGGTTAAAATGTCTTTATTTTTTGTCCTCTAAATTGCCAAAGAACAAATAGTGACAGACAACTAGAATGAATTAGTAATGTTCACTTGCAGTGACTATGTAGCTGTTGTGAGTTCTGCTCATCTCACAGCTGAGTACAATTGAATATAATGTACTTGCCATACACTGTGAAATGCCAGGTATTTCATTTGTTTCTTCACACACTGTATGAGTCACAGAGCAGAGGTCAGAAACATATAAATTGATGAAATTACTTGCGCCTGTGTGGAAATGTGATCTAAACAAATTAGCTTTGACCTGTTATTTGAGTCACCACAAAGCGCAGAACTATGGACGGATGCAGTGTTACCCTGTAATTCAGTACATGTGTGGGCCCAGCTATGTCAGGAAATCATTAAGAAAGAACAATTAAACTACAAAAGTACATCACTAGACAACGTCAAAGCCCCAAACCATTTACGTGGTTCTCACGGGGAAATTAATGACAGTGAAATTAATCACTATAAAAGGTTACTTTAATTATGTGGCTACAACAGCTTACCATTCATCTGCAGAACCTGCCCTGATATTGAGAAAACATTTGATTTTCAATAAAAATACAAATAAGGTGGAGGCGAACAGTGATGCCATTGTCAGCACATACAGATATACAGAGCAACCTGGCAAGCACTTATGTTTTCATAGCAGGTTAGTCACCATGTTCCTGGGCCAAGCTGAAAAAATCACACATTAGTTATGAACCTGTCTATAGGACGTAAGAGAAATTATAAATGTTAACAGGAATGTTTATATGACTAAGATATTGAGAGATTTATAACTAACATTGTTGCACTATGTATTAAGGGTATGTTTAAGGGTATGATTAAGGGTATATTCACATGTGGCAGATTCAGTTACAGAAAGATCTGTGATTGAAAATCATTTCTGTTGATGTAGCTATTTAAGCACTTGTTTTCAGCAACACAAGTTGTATTTGTTGATAATATCATTTTAGGATGACTGTCACAAATTGGGGTCTCTCTTGAGTACCCATACATTTTACTCACCAAATAAGCACATTTGACCTTCGATGCAATTATAAAAGGGAACTCCGTTTGCACACTCCCTTCCAACTCAAACTATCGCACTACTGTAGGCTACACAGGAGTGAAGCATCCTTCTACAATCACACATCCACACAATGAAATGCCACCACTTGCCACTTCTGGTAGGCGAGACACCAATATACCCAAACCACACACAAATAGCACACAAAAGGGTAACAAGCCTAAGCAATATTTACTCTCTTTGGACTTGTGGGAATGTTTAGAGCTAAAAACAATCTTATTAAATTTTAGATTTAATATATACAAAAAAGTACTGTGCTTAACCAAAAAAAGCTGTAACAAGAAAGACCTATACATACAAATAATGTAAAATAAAATGGGAATAACATACAGACCTGTTTTTTAAATCTGGGTGAGAACTTCAGCAGGTGGATGGCCAGATCTACAGACTAATAAGCTGCTCCAAGAGTTCATAAACCTCATCACATTTATGCACCCCTAAACCTCAAGCTACTTCCTGGAACCTCCCATCTGTGATGTCATAATTTTGATTTGCTGGATATAATTCGTGGCTTCCAGATTGACAGATGGAATCAAACTGTCTGTATCACCATTTGATCACCTGTATTTCGTGCCATTGGTTGTGGATTGTAATTACCATACAAATTGCAATTAGAGTATACAGGAAACCCCTAGTCTTAGCACATACCTACTGACACATTGAAGCAAAAGCCTCACTACGAAAAAGTACACAAAATTTAAAACATAACTAGAAATTTTATTTGTTCAGGATGATATATACACATACTTCCTTATAGTGACTATATCTTTTGACTAAATGTTATGTACTCTTTTATGGTGGGAAAAAAATTACTGATTCTGGTTTGTTTATTTTAAAATTTTGCACCCTTCACCACATGGTTACCCACCTTCTAGAGCAGGGGTCGGCAACCCCCGGCACACGTGCCACTCTTGGCTCGAGGCTTATTTCCCTGGCACAGCAGCATAGTACTCATAAAAAACAATGATACTCACCTTGTTCCCTGCGCTACGTGGCGGCTGTGCAATCTGCAGGCGCTTCTGACAGCTGACAAGGCCTCAGGGGTCATGTCCGGCGTCATTATGCATAACGACGCGATGTGACCCCAGAGACCCAATCAGCAGTCACTGACTACAGGGAGAAGCGCCGAAGAGAACAGAGCGGCTGCGGAGCGCAGAAAAGGTGAGTAGCATTGTTTTTTTTATGTTTGTCACCTCTCTTGGTCCTGCACTTATTATACTCGGGGGTCTGAAGAGAGCTATGGAACATAATACCGTGTGCAGGGACCGCTATGGTACATAATACCATGTGCAGGGGCCGCTATGGGACATAATACTGTGTGCAGGGACCACTATGGGACCTAATACTGTGTGCAGAGGCAACTATGGGACCTAATACCGTGTGCAGGGACCGCTATGGGGCCTAATACCGTGTGCAGGGACTGCTATGGGACCTAATACCATGTGCTGGGGCCACTATATGACATAATACCGTGTGCGGGGTTAACTATGTGACATAATACGGTGTGCAGAGGCCACTATGTGACATAATACGGTGTGCTGGGGCCACTATATGACATAATACCGTGTGTTGGGGCCACTATATGACATAATACCGTGTGCAGGGGCCACTGTATGACATAATACCATGTGCAGAGGACATAATACGGTGTGCAGAGGATGTTATGGGATATAATACCTTGTGCAGGGGCCGCTATGGGACATTATTCTGTATAACAGTGTTGTGATGATATTAGGTGCATGTATAGTCTTAGGATATCCATATTGATCTATATTACTGCACAGCGGGGGTTGGTGCCTAGAATCAGGCCTAGCAGAGCACCTGGAATGTGGTCAAACTACTCTCTAGTTCAGGTCTATTGTCCTGTCCCTGAAGCAATCAGCCATTTGGTCAAAAGCCTTCATCTGCATAAGACTGCCATCCTCACTAACCCAGCGGGGGTTCATTTAGACAGGATATGGTATGCAAATGATCCACATGTAACTGCCAAGCACCCTGGCACCATTATTGGGTCAGAGGGCTTATGGTTTTATGACAATATCTGGCCTGGGGAACATCTTATTGTCTATCCGATAAAGTCCCCAGATGCGTCAGATCAAGGCGCACGCTCAGAATATACACATGTCACCGTTCAAAATCCAGGAAAGGTGCAGGCACTGATCTCCTTACCCAAAGGGAGCTGGAGTGTCAAACTTGGAGTCTATGTATTGGGGATCTCGCCAGGAACCCCATTATACTACCAGCCAGACTCTATAAACATCATGCATAGAGTTATACTGAAAAGTTATTCTGAGAGATGTAGAGAGGGGGGCGGGGCTTCTCCCCCTGGTGACCTCACTCAGGGAGGAGACCAGGGGAGTCAAAGGGCTCTGCCCAGGCTGAGCCAGGGGCTGTTGTCTGAATTTGGAGATGCACGCTTCTTGGAGGCAAGCTGTGGGGGAAGCCATGTGACCAACATGTGGCTGCCATGCTGGCTGCCATGCGGCCTAAGGAGCCAAACTGGAGGCCATTTTGTGACTCTAACAGAGATGTCACTGCATGTAAGCAACACATGCTTTGCCCAAGACTGCTCTGAGCCTACCACATGGGCTCAGAGCAATGGACTAACAACTTGTTCCAGAGTCGTCGGCCATTTTACCCTGTGAAGGTCATCTGCTATTGGACGTCCACAAGATACTTGCCCTGGCTGAAATAACCATTGGAAGCCAGAGATACCTGCACAAGCTGGTGTTGGTAATATATATTCTTTTCTTTCTTTTATCCCCATTTTTATTTTTATGTACCGTGTTATGCTGTTTTCACTTGTATCTGCTTGTTAACCGCTGCATGTATTCTATGTATGTGTTGAGTGTCTAGTATCGACCCATTTAGGGGTTAATAAATATATAAAATTTAGAAGGCTCGTCTCGTATTATCCTCTACCGGACCTACATTCACGGAAAGTGGGTGTGAGGTAATCGAAGCGATCACAGGTAGGCCAGGCGCGAGGCCCTGGTAAATCCGGATCCTTCACAGGTGTGTTTTCTGCATTAAGGATGTGTTTTTGCACAGAACACACAGGCATTTCTTTTTGTGCAAAAATGCACCATGTGAACACAGTTTTACATTGAAGTAAAAGTTCCAGTGGCCTAAGACTATATCTGCATCCAGATACATAGTGTGTATTCACCATAAGGATGCCGTCATACGGTGCTCCTGGACACTTACATTTACCACTAATTGCGGGATGCACATGGACTTTCATTGCTTCTAATCGGAAAGTACAGGAGCGTCCCAGGAAATAGCAGTAAACGCATGTGTCCTAAAGCATCTTGTGGCAGCACTTCTGTGTTATGGTTTGTGGTATATGACTTTAGTATAGGGGTCGTCAGACTTACAATTATTGACCGGCACTCCGAGTACCTCATCTTTGATTTTTTAATTAAAATCGGCATGCCGAACAAAAAAGGTTGCCTACCCCAGTTCTAGAGGTTATAACTTCTTCCATTCGCAAAGCTGTATAAGGGCTTAATTTTTGGTCAAAATGTATTTCATAATGGTACCGTTTAATATTCCATACAATGTACTGGGAAGCTGGAAAAAAATTCAGAATGGGGTGGAATTAGAGAAAAACTGTGTTTGCGCGACTTACAGGCTTCATTTCCAGTGTTCACTGTGCAGCCAAAATGACATGTCACCTGCATTCTGTTCGTCGGTACAATTACAGAGATACCAAATTTATTTCATTTTTTTTTTTTACATTTTGACCAATTAAAAAAGTCCAAAACTTTACAAAGAAAAAAAATTTCTGAAAACCCAGAAACCTTTTTATATTTGTGTGTACGGGGCTGCATAAAGTGTTTTTTTTGTGCAGCCAGACATACTTTTTATTTATACCATTTTGGGAAATGTCTAATTTTTAGAGCGGTAAAACAGATAAAAAATGGCGGTTCAGCTCTTGATTTTTTTTTACTGCTACAACATTCATTGTATAAGAAAAGCATTTTTAGATTTTTGTAGACTGGGTGTTTTTGGACACAGGTATACCTAATGTGTATGTATTTTACTTTATTTTTTTACTTTTACGTGTGTGCTAGAGAAAGGGGTTGATTTGAATTTTTAGTTCATTTTTATTTTTTTTGTTTTTACCTTTTTTTATACTCTTATTTAAAAAAATATTTTATTAAAAACATTATGTTAGTAAAAAAATGGGTATGTACCCATTGACACCCATTGTTCTAAAAATGGGCATGTCATGTGGATGGTGCCTTATTCTGCAGGTCATTATGATGCTAAATGTATTTAGATTTTTAGATTTTAGCATCTTCTGCCTGCGACTGAGGTCTTGCGTCCCAGATGTCACTGCTGTGGCCTGTCACTGGGCCTCAGCAGTCACATGGTGTGTGATGCCATCATTATGCCAACACGCCCCATGTGACTTCTGGGTCCCAGTCACAGGCCCCAGCAGTGACCCCTGGGGCACGTGACCTCAATCACAGGCCATAAGAGCCCCGAACAGGATGCTGGGGATCGTCGTATAGCCAGGAGAGGTAGTTGTTTGTTATTTTTACTCACCTCCCCTGGACAGACTATGTCTACAGCGGTCAGGGAACCAGGCTTTCCCCAATTGCTGTCATGGTGCTGCGGTGCCCTGGCCATCTCCAATTGTACCACCCCAGGCGACCCGCACCTGCTTCCTGTCACGGAATGCCAGGCCACCGCTGCCATGGTGGGCATGTACCAGTTGTTCCACCAGGTGACACGTCTGTTCCTTCTCCCTTCCATCAAAAGGGAACAAGGTCCTGCCATATGCCACCAGGAACTCGGTGTAAACCTATACTGAGGTCCAATCCCCACACACCAGCAGAAAAAGGGCCCTTTCAATGGCGTCTTGCTAACCAGAGAGAAAGATATCCAAATCCATCTCATCAAGATAAACACCATCCCGAGAGAGCAAGGTGTGATTGTCCCCTTCTAATTGCCCCTGACACACCACAATTCCACCACCTGAACGAACATGTTGGGACACCCTCATGTTTAAAAACCGTCGCGCTCGCTCAATAACAGCGGGGTTTCTAGCACCACCCCAGTGTGCCCGAAGACCACTTCAAGCCAAACCGCCACCAACGCTGTGAAGAAAGCCGGGAAACGGTCGAATTCAGAACACATGATAGATATAAACTCAAAATCGCACTGAACCAATATAATTTCCCCTGGCATGCACCACCAACACCGTAGGGGCCTGGGAGGTCTTACTGACTGCTACAACTTCCGGCAACACCTGCAGCCAGCTCATCCTACTCACAAAGCGTCAATGGAGTTCCGCGCTTTGAAATCCTAGTTGCAAACCACCTGGCTGGCCAGAAGCCCAATAGACATAGGAGTGCCTCATGATCCAAACCACTGGAACTGAATCTAAAATAAAACAGAGAAGTGAAAATTCACTAGAAAACCCAAAACCACTCACTTCAATTTATGAAAATTTATTTAATTTTTTTTTTTTTTTAAATGAACACATCAACAAACCTGGGCACACATAGTGCTGAAAGCAATTCGAGCGCCACCTACCAATGCGCTTAACCTCCTCCTCTGGTAGGCCAGCCACATCTGCAGCCGTCACAGCCCCAATATGAATCAAATGCGTGCTAAAATGGGGAGATCCCAACTGGAGACAAACAGTGTTTAAACAGGGTCTCAAATTGAAACTGTGTAAAAATTATGCTATCCTAGTGGCCCGCATTGTATTCTACCAACAACCACATGCCTTGCCTGTAAATATCTGTTTTTGACCGACACAACAAGCCAGAGGGGGAGCACTGCAAGTGACACAGGAGCTCGCCCACCCTTAAAGCACAGAAAAAAAGCAAGAACGAAAGCACATTACAAGAGCGACCACCTCAAAAAAAAGTCTGGCGCCATGGAAACTAAACGCTGCAGCAGCAAAAACAAAACAGGAAGCCTAGTATCACACAGTGAGCAACTTTTTCTAACCCTACAAAATTAAATGAGAGAAAATTTTTTTCAAATCATGCACCACCAACCTGTAGGGGCCTGGGAGGTCTTACTGACTGCTATAACTTCCGGCAACACCTGTAGCCAGCTCATCCCACTCACAAAGCGCCAATGGAGTTCCGCGCCTTGAAATCCCAGCTGCAAACCACCTGGCTGGCCGGAAGCCCAATAGACACTGAACTGGAAACATGAGATATATATTAACTAGCTGTAAAACCATTAACTAGCAACCCTGCCTCCTGCCTCTTAGGGTACCCGTCCAGCCATGGGAGCATCTTTAGGACGTTCACCAGCATCCTCAGGTTTACTGGACACAGGTTTTGCAAATTGTGATAATAAGAGGCCTCCAGTTATGTATATCCAGTTATGTAATTTGCTTTGGTGTAATCACTTGTTCCTATTAACCATTTGGGCTTCAGGAATGTGATATTTCTGCTGTGTAATCAAAGTCTCAAAGGCTGGAAGAGCCCTGAACAAACAATCAGCAGCCAAGCTGGAGCCCGCCACACTACAAAGGAAATATGGTTTTATGACAATATTTCCCCAGGAGAATCTCCTATCATCGTACCGATAAATTCCTCAGCTATGCAAGGCAAAGGTGCACATTTCCAATCCAGAACCGTTACTGTTGGGCACAGGGAAAAGGTCCAGACACTGAACTCATTACCCAAAGGGTTCTGGGGGGGTCATTCTTGGTGTCTACACGATGGGCATCTTGCCATGAACCCCATCATACCCCTTGCCTGACAATACGGTCATCTGGCAAGGAAATATGACGATTCATAGGTATTTTGGTTTCAGGATGGAGGGCTGAACTTCCCCTCCTAGTGACATCACTTAGGGAGGAGACTAGGATAGTTATATGTCCCAAGCCAGACACAAAGGGAGTTCTTATCCTGGGAAATATGTGAGGACATGTTGTGCTGTGGACTTAAGCAAGTGCCCTGAGGTCTAGCAGTGAGACCTTAGAGTTCTATTGCTGTGGAAGAGTGAAGAAATCATGCGATACCTTTTAGAGGCTAACTGAGTATATTTGATAGTAAGCTTTCGAGAGTCTAGCTCTCTTCTTCAGACATAGTGTTATACAAGAAACTGAAAATTCACAGACTCCTTATACACACAAGACATAGATCTTCAAATGATCTTAGAATCTTTAAAGAAAACAAAATGCAATATAAGTAGAGAAGTTATTTACAACAGGTCAAGAAATAAACAATCTGGAAACTTGTGGGGTGTGACAGTAATTCTTGCTGTTATCTGTTTGCAATCAGGTGGTGATTTGTGACCCTCAAGAAGTTTCCAATCCAGGTCCAGAAGCAGGTAAAAGGGCTTATCCCAGAGGATCCCAGGGCGGGCTGCTTCTATATACTCCCAAAAATACACAAAGATGGCAACCCTGGGAGGCCTATCATTTCTGGCATTGGGACACTGATGGAAAACGTCTCGGGTTGGGTGGAAAATCTCCTAAAACCTCTTGTCAGGGATACTCCAAGCTATATCCAGGACACCACTGACCTTCTTAACAAACTGAATGCCATGGGCCAATTACCTGAGGGTACCATTTTAGCCACCATGGATGTGGAATCCCTGTATACCAACATTTCCCACAAGGATGGAGTTGCAGCATGTCAGGTACACCTGGAAAAACAAAATCTCCCAACAAAACCAGTAACGCAGCTCATACAATTCATCCTTAGCTACAACTATTTTACTTTTGGAGAGGATCTATATCAACAGCGAATGGGAACTTCAATGGGGACCAGATGTGCACCCCAGTATGTAAATCTCTTTATGGCAGAACTGGAAGGAGCATATTTATCAACACGCACCACCAAACCTATGATTTACCTTCATTATATCGATGATATCCTTGTCATCTGGACTGCGGTGAGGAGTAAATCCACAGGATCCCTTGGTGATAATCCCTTGGACTTAATATTCATGCCAGTTTCATGTCACACTATGTATGAACTATGAGGGACACAAACCACCACCTGATTGAAAACAGATAACAGCAAGAATTACTGATCCCTCCGTCATGCCCCACAAGTTTCCAGTTTGATCCTTTAAAGATCTATGTCTTGTGCGTATAAAGAGTCTGTGAATTTTCAGTTTCTTGTATAACACTAGGTCTGAAGAAGAGAGCTAGACTCTCGAAAGCTTTCTATCAAATATACTCAGGCTCTAAAAGGTATCACCTGATTTCTTCACTCTTCCACTACTTTCTATGGCTAACACGGTACAACATTATACTACTAGTTCTATTGCTGGACAGCATGTAGGGGACTACAAACTTATTATGGTATGCATTTCTATTCTTTTAATCTTTTATTTTTTGTACTATATTTTGCTTTTACCTATATTTGCTTGACAATCCTCTGATGTGTACTCTGTATATGTTAGTGGCTAGTACCGACCCACTTGGGTTAATAAATATATAAAATTTATAAAGCTCGTTTCATATTATCCTATGAACCCGGGCACAGTGGAAGGTAAGAAGGGAGATCACAGTTAGGCCAAGAGGTTTGGCAAGGTGAGATCCTTCACACAAGTCTACCCCTTTTGGAGCAACGAAGCGCCGAGTTGAATCCACCACATATGGAGCACTTGTGCTTAAAACAGCAGGAGGCAAAGAAACAGCAGTACCCTTCATTGAATAAACAACAAGACCCTGGTCTGTGATCTGCTGCTGCAGACTGTACCTCTCCTGCAATGGACTGAAAGGGAGGGACTGGTGGCTTTGGAGTCAGCATGAGCTGACTCCAAATATCAGTAGCTTTTGATGCCCAACCAACCTCCGGCCTCAGTACCTGCCTGCACCTGAACTCCTCATCATACCTCCACCAGACAGATCCACCATACACTTTGTATGCTGAGAAAATAGTCTCTAAATAAGTAAGTAACTCAGCAGATTTATCAGGCTTGTACTGACAAAGAATGCAAGCTAACGTGGCAAAGGCCTGGAGCCAATTGACTAAGGTCTTAGCCACTTTTAAGTTTTTTATCATCCATTTTTCCGAAAGCACATTCTTTGTTAACGGTCAGCTGATCAACAGATATCAGAGACCATATATCCACAAATTCACCTCTAATTATCTTTTCTCTGACATCCATAGGCACATGTGTACCCAGCGCTGATACACTAACCAACCCGGGTCGCAGCCCAACTGCTAGGGCAACGGAAGAACCGCCCCGGAGGTATTCGGTACAGCAACATGACCTTCCATTTTTGCAACAATGGCCTTAAGTACTAACACATCCCTTCATGCTGTATTAGGCACATTCATCCAGGCTTGCGTGCAAGCCAATTCAGTGGAGGGTATGAGGACCGGATCAGTAGATCCAGATGCGGGTAAAGCAGCGGAGTCAGACCAGGCACCACAACAGGAAGACCAGTCGAGACTTCCTGCACAACCCTGGGTGCACTTCTGTCGCTCCCCCTCCATGACATTCAGTCTCCATGTGACCTCATGCTGCGGCGAATGGAACAACATGAAGAAGAGGATGAAGAGTATGACATCGAGAGTGCCTGTGACCCTGTCTCCCGGAATGTGAACTGTGATGGCTGTGGGAACTCCGAGCATGCAAACGGCTCCTAGAATGCCTTTGCCAATGTGACAATGAAGAACCACGCCTATGAGCATGCCGGCACATATGCAAACTAGAGGACATATTCTGCTCTGGATCTCCTGTAGTACCGAGCGTCAGAGTATCTGGAACCAGAGACCCAAGAACGCGAGCTGCAGACATATGTAGGGCACACATGAGAAGTACCCAACACATAATCTGATTCAAAAAACTCCTCTTCGCTCTCTGGAACTATACCGAAAGGTGGAACATTGATGTGGAAGAGAGCTAACTACTGGGGGAGTAACTGATGTCCCAGCATGGGACCTACTATATGATTGGCCAAATCATTGTGCAGAGGCTCCCATGTTACCGCAGACGACACATCAGGCAAAACTGCTGTGGCACTTCTATTTGGGCCCATAGCCCATTGCGCAGCAGTCCATGGCGGGATCGAGAGCTACTAGTCCCGACTGCAGCCGCAACCAGGCGCTTACTAACCACAACGGTTGCCGAGCGTGAAGTCCGAACACCATTGAAAGAGCAAGCCTTGCTGGCGGCCTTGATGCACGAGAAGGCTCCGGGCAAGGCATCGGGGAAAGGAGAAGGGAAGGTTCGGCTGGTGCCCCGCTCTCAGGTAGAATGGGTGCCAACCAACCTCTACTCACAAAAGGAGTTGCGCATCGTCGACTGACTCCTTCTTCACAACTCTCAGCTGCGACATGGTTGCTGAGCGGTAATGCATAGAGCAACCTGTAATATAAATCAATTCCAGACAATCCTGTGAGACCTCAATAGGCTCCCAGCTCTGGCTGTCATAGCAACAGATCTCAGGTCAAGATCTCGTGCAGACACTGATCGTGGGTATAACTACCGGGTCTCTGCTGTATAATAAATACAGTGGCGACCCGGGGGCTATGGCAGCCACACATTGCAAAACAAAAATCTGCAGTGGAAAAGCTGTGTTTTCAAAAAAGTTGCATTTTTGAAAATCGCAGCATGTCAATTATAATTATAATGAAGGCAGAAAGTCCACAGAGGAAAAATGTGTGAAAACACAATGAAAAACGCAATGTGTTTCCGCCGTGTTTTTTTCCAGTGTTTTTTGCTGCGTCTCGCTATCGGGGGCCTTAGCCTAAATGCATTCTGTAACTACAGGACAAAATAATTTCTGTGAATATTCAGAGGTACATGTTCACCCACAATTTGAAGGGGTCATGAGGTTCTCTGAGCAGATTTCTATGATTTTCCAATCAGCCTCTGGTTATTACCAGGAAATGCAGGGCTGTGTGACGTCTCAGAACATAGTTACTATTTATAAAGAAAACACCCCCAGGGTAAGTTTAATGTTTATTGTCTTGTGAAAACTGAAATATTATCAAAATGACAGATGTTTTCTATTGTCTATGGCACAGACTTACGGTGCTTAAACAAAGCATGCACAGTGCAAATTTAAGGCAAATCTGGAGTTGCATATGTTCCTTGTGAATAAAGTGACAAGTGTGTCATTACTGCTTGTAGAGTTATTTATGTATAGTATTATAATATATTAAACATATTCCTGTTTGTTACATGAAACTTGAATTATTGACTCCTGATTTTTCTTTTTTCACAATGTTGTGCAACAATGACATTTCATCAATGTTAGTTCTAGTCATTTCACAACCGGCATGTCAATCGACTGAAGCAATTATGTTTTATTGAGAAGTGCATTAGCTGCCTCCCAGAGTTCACTGTAGAATGGTATAGGGCACCAAATTACAGGATATAATGTATTTGTATTACTATTGACTATTATGGTCTTTTAGTGGTATGGCTCTTATGCATTACAAAGGAAGACTGTTAATACATTATCATTTTTCCTTTAATAAATCTGCATTTCTACCAGTGGCTCTATGAATCGTAGCTGCACTGGTGTAAGGATAGAGTTTTCCCAACATAAGAGCATCTCTCTCGCCAACATTAGAATTTTCTTTAGAATGGACTTGTGGTACACTTTCTTTCAATTGGATGTTGGTATAACTAAAGAATGAATGGAATCTCTAACCATTACAGACCATTGGATCATGCCAGTCCTCCCTTCAGGTGCTAGATAGGTAGATGCATTTAGCCACCAACATTGTTTGAAAAAACATAGGCAACAGTATTCCCATTTATACAAATGTAAATTAAATCCACATTCTGGTACATTGTCTAATAATTGCATATACTGGAACATGCAGTGTTCTAGCAGCTTGGCAACCACAGGTTGCCTACCTGTGATCAAAGATATTTTTACAAATGATGTCTTTATGTCTAAAGCTTCTGGATTTCCCAGTTATCAAGCAAATTTTACACAACATGCCATAAACTGTAAGGAGCAAATACATATGCCTGATAAATGGCTGATTTCATCTTTAAATAACCCACGCTGGTGCACATTTTACACGAACATATGGCAGCTCAGCAGTTAGTGCATATGTTTTTGATAAAGGTCTGTGGCATAAATGCTTTGGGCATTTTACACATTCTTTGGCTGGTATATGGACACAGAACATATTTTTATTAGAATTATTAGTAAAATGGAATAAAATAATTGCATTAAATGGCAACATATGTGATGAAAATACCAATGTAACTAGGATTATTTTCTATAAATATATGAAGTTCATATGAAAATATTTGTGTCTACTCAGTTTCTGGTCAGTACAGAGAACTTGATTCTTAAAAGTTTGGAACCTGTTTCTAAAAGGTAATGGCAGTAAATGTTGACATATTTTTATTGTTCCATTGCATCAAAGTCAAAATGAAGCAACCTTGCAAATAGCCTTTACTAAAAATCTCATATCCTTTTGTATTTCCTATTTCTACCTAACCTACCAAATATTTATTATTAAAGGGGTTGTCCAGGATAAATCAATATTTTAATAACAAGTATCCATGCCCCCCTCCAAACTTTCTAATGTACATCTTTTTTCAATATTACTTTGTTGTTCTGTAATATATGTAGGTCATGTGACCTACATATATTACATTGTTTGCCTTTCCGCTGACATAGCGGGTTCTTGGTCTAATCGATATCCTGACCCACTACATTATTATTTATTTTTATTTATTTATTTATTATTTATGCTTACTTATAGACTGCCAGCATATTCCACAGCGCTTTACAGATATTGTCAGTCACTGTCCCATATAGGGCTCACAATCTACATTCCCTATCAGTATGTCTTTGGAGTGTGGGAGGAAACCGGAGTGCTAGGAGGAAACCCATGCAAACACAGGGAGAACATACAAAATCCTTGCAGATGTTGTCCTTGGCAGGATTCGAACACAGGACTCCAGTGAGTATAAATGACTATAGGGGGCTCAATTTAGTTGGACACGTTCTATGCTCCTGGACCTAGATGCAGAGAAGACATTTAACAGAGTTCACTGGGACTACCTCTCTCAAATATTAAGAAAATTATGCATAAATGGGTCTCTTAAACAGGTTTTCTGACAAACATGACCATATTTAACCCCTTCCCACTGCACCGTATAGTTTACGCTCAGTGCCGTAATAGTACAGCGCATTCATGCTGCAGTCTCAGGAGCTATGCCTGCATTATGACTTCCAGGTCTTGGCTGTATTACACAGCCAAGACTCAGGACTAGTTTAACCCCTCAGATGCCATGATCAATAGTTATCACAGCATCTGGGTGGTTCAGGGTCAACATCTCCACCCGCCAACCCCTACCCCCTGCCACCTCTCGGACCCCCGGATCTTATCGCGGGGTCCAAGAGATTGCCTATTGCACATAGGAAGCCTATGTGCAATGTGCTGCAATACAGTGTATTGAATACATTGCAATGGGGATAAGCAGAGCCCAAGATTAAGTCTCCTTATGAGAAAGGAAAAAAGTAAAAAAAAAAAAGTTTAAAGTGTTCAAAATAAAGTATAAAAAAATAAATAATTTAAAAAAAACCCACATTTTAAATTTAAAAAATCATATAATGTAAGTAAAATACAGTTAACAAACATGTTAGGTATCCACACGTTAGTATAAGTCCGCCCTATCCGAAAATAAAGTTATTTATTCCCTATGGTGAATGCCATAAAAAAAAAAAAACATATATTGCAATGTGCAAATGGTCACCTCACTTTTCCCCCAAAATAGCAATAAAAAGTGATCAAAAAGTTAAACATACCAAAAATTGCTACCAATAAAAACTACTTCTTGCCCTACAATATTGAAAAAGGTATGGATTTTAGAATATGGTGACCTCAGGAAAATTATTAATTTCCAAAAAATTATGTTGTATTAGTAAAGGCAGTAAAACATAATGAAAACAACATAAATATGGTATCACCGTAATTGTAATGACCTGCCAAAGATGCCTTGTCATTTTTAATGCAGAGTAAATGCCGTAGGAACAAAATGCAAAAAAAAAAAAAAAATGTTGGAATTGAGGGTTATTTCACATGGAACACCCCAAAGATATTAATAAAATCTAATCAAAACATTATATGGACCCCAAAATGGTGCCAAACCATTACCAGTACAACTCGTCACACAAAGAATAAGCCCTCACTTAGCTATGTTCACAGAAAAACAAAAAAATTATGATTTTTGGAAGGCAGGGAAGGAAAATATGAAAAAAGTTGCCAAGCATTAACATACAAACTACCCTGTGTCCTTTTAATTTTTCATTATTCATATTTGCAAAAATTGTTAACTTTTAATTGTCTACAAATTTAAACATGATCATGTTAGTTTTGGTGTGTGATATGCGATTTAGGCTCTGTACTGTCAGGAGGGTGGTGTCAGACAGGAGCAGGCAAGTGGTGCAATTCTGAGCTCTGACCGTCTGCCTCTGAATCACACCCCCTGTTTACTTCTTCCTGCCACTCCCCCCTTACAGTACAGAGCCCAAGTAGCATATCAGACACCAAAGCTATCTGCACTGATTGCTCAGGAACGATGGGAGCCAAAGAAAAAATTCCAACTGTGTGGGAGTCCGTGGAGCAGCAATCATTAATAGACACTAAGAACTGAACAGTTTGCTCTTTATAGTTTCAAAAGTATTTGTTGAATAATGGCAGAAAAAAAGAACAATGTACAGTCAGAAACAGGGCATCAGGAAAAACATTCCATAAAGCAAAATGTACATAGAATAATACAAACTGAAAATAATGCAAAACCCTGCTCAGGGAAAATATAAACCAGAACACTTGAACCCAGTTACAGATTAAAGCTGAAGACAGTATGCCAGACCTGGGATATTGGACCTATTAACCCAGGGAGACCAGATCTTATTGAAAAGCGTGCTGTTAGCTGAAATAGTGGCATTGATTCTTTCATGGAGCATGATTGCGTCAACACGGCCAATCACCTCCATTAATGAAAGACTTAGTTTCTTCCAATTGGAAGCACCGTGGATTCTGGTCTCCATCAGTATATAATGAAGCAATTTATATTCTGCATACCAAAGGTTAGTAGGTTTAAGGCCGAGTAGGAACACCGGCGCAGTCAATGGGATTGATTGTCCCAAGAATCTTTGCACCATCCTTTGTCCCAAACGTCTTTGCACCATCCTATGAATGGACATCCAGAAGCAACGGGCCAGAGGGAAGGTCCACCAAATATGAAGTGTATCACCCAGGGCATTACAGCCCCAAAAACAAAGAGGTGAGACCGCAGGGTAAAAACCATGTAGTTTGGAGGGAACCAGATATGTTCTATGTAATATTTTTAAGGAGGGCTCCATAAGGGTGACTTGCCAGCTGCCCTTGCTGATGAACATGCAGCAATCAGTCCATTGAGCTGGAGTTAGGGAGGTCTCTAGGTCCTTTTCCCAGGTCGTCATAAAGTCCAGCTTGAGGTCAGAGGGTGGGGTGTTCAGAACACCATATATATAAAAGAAAGGGGAGCCCCTATCAGCCACCCTAAAGAAACACAATCTCTCAAAACTAGTGGGGTTAATCTCTGGGTTGAGTGGGGCGAATAATTGTAAAAATTGTAAGACCTGAGTATCTGTAATTGTAAGTACCTGAGTAATTGTGAGTCCTGAAGATCTCTGCGGGAGGCGTGGAATGTGTGCTAATGAAGTAGTTTTTGGTAGAGACCTGCAGATCACAGAAGAAGTCATTGAGAAGCCTGAACCTGGCGTGTCTCAACCAAATGAACACCTTGGTGGATAGGCCAGGAGGGAAGAGGGGTTACAAATTAGAAGAAGCAATGGTGATATTGGGCTTTGTGACTTGACGCTAAAGTGGACTCTCTGCCACAGTTGCAGTATATAATTCGTCACTATAGCCGTCGCTGAAATAGAGCAACCAGGGTTGATTCCACAGCTACCCACTGTGGGCAGTCTGCCTCGTTATAGATGACACAAAGTTATGAGAGCCTGGCAGAAATGAAATATTTGTAAAGATTGGGTCCTCCCAGTCTCTTATGGCAGTACATAGTCCATCTCCGAATCCGCAGACGCTTATAGGCCCATATAAAATTAAAGATTTCCCTCTGTAGACCAGCTAAAGAGGAAGAGGTTACCAGGGTCGGGAGAGTATGTAAATAATAAAGGATGCGAGGTAAGGTAACCATTTTAACCAAGTGGATCCTACCAATCCAGGAGAGAGTGGGGCAGTACCAGGAAGTGAGGTCCTTTAAAAGCTTCAGGATCAATATGATTTATTCCAAGATAGGATAGGTAGTTATTTCGGGTCTGAAAAATGAAATTTAAGGCTATTAATTTTTGAGTAGCGGAGGAGACGTTGCAGTGCAATATTTCTGATTTAGAGTTATTAAGTTTAAGGACTGAGAGCTGCATGAATTAAGAAAGGGTATTAAGCAAATTTGGGAGCATAATTAAGGGTTTAGTGACAGTAAGAAACAAGTCATAAGCAAACATATTGGTCTTATATTCATGGCTCCCAATCCTTATGCCAGCAATATCAGGATGGGATCGAATAGCAATGGCTAGGGGTACTATGGCAAGGGCAAATAAAGCTGGTGATAAGTGACTACCTTGCTGAGTGCCACGACAAATTTTGATAGTAGCAGAGAGTCGGTCGGAAGTTTCAGATAGGCTTTGGGGTCGCAGTAAAGCGCTCAGAGGTCCCGTTGCAAGTGGGTCAGTGTCCGATGCAATATTATATGTAAAGAACTCGGTAAGAGTATTGGAGATCTGTCATATAATGCCAGGATCAGTCAATATGGACTTGTTCAAGTGCCACTGAGTGAGTAGCAGTGGGAGTCTGAAAATCAATGTCAACCAGAACCAGGTCGTGTTCCGATTAGGCAAAGGGTACGTGATGGGCATAAATGAGGTTAGGGAGTGGTGAAGTAGATAGAAGGATCCTATCGATCATGGTGTAATGGTAGTGAGCTGGAGAAAAGTATGTATAACTATTTCCAATGAAGTCACGTCAATCATCGGCCCCATTAAGGAACTGGAGAGGAGTATGAATCTCACTCTTTTAGAGTTTAGAGGAGAGTCAGCCGAAGGGGAGAAGCGGTCCAGGGTGGCATTAATGGTAAAATTAAAAACCCTGCACCAGACTATTTTAGCAGAATCAAAGTGTCCCAACACATCACATAACTCATGAAAAAACATTACCGGGGACTAGGGGCATAGGAATTAACTAGGCATCGTTGTTGACTAGGTATAGATATGACATTGAATAATACTGTAGCGCCTTTGAGGATCAACCTTCATAGCTTAAATTTGGAGGGTGACAGAATTCCTGATGGAGACCGCTACTCCACTACTCTTAGACTTATTGGGTGCATGACTGATATGGGTATAACGGCAGTTAAAAAATTTAGGGAATGTGGAGGGGGTGAAGTGAGATTCTTAAATGTAAAGAATGTCAGGTTTCAGTTTCTCGTATTGGAGAAATGCCTTATGACGTTTATGAGGGGAATTAAATGCCCTTACGTTATAAAAGACAATCTTACACATGCGGGGCATAAGGATGTGCGAAACATCTTGCAACAAACTAAGTCTATACGGAAAAAGGAGCCTTGGGCAGGATGAGGCAGGGGACTAAGTCGACTGATGGCATAGAGTAAGAATGGGAAGCGCTGTGGAGGGAAAAGTTAATTAACTGCATAGAACAATAATAAATAACAACAACAAACCCTGAACAAGGCTGCACACACCGGGGGGAGGGGGAATGGTGTGCAACAACCCCTATAACGCACCAGACCTGTGGGGGACATGGGAATCGCTGCCACGGTCAACTCCTAGTAAAGTGCTATGGAGAATGCTAAGAACCATAAGCTTCTAGAGGGTATGTAAAATAAATACAGGGACTGCCCCAAACAAGTAATACAAAAATAAGAACAATAACATCAGCACAGTGACTATAGCAAAGATAAAAAAGGAACCAAAGCCATGTAAGGCATTAAGGCAATGTTAAGAGGCCAAGGCCTGAAACCTGAGACGACAGAAACAATAGTATAAGCAGTTAGCAATGTCCTTACTGAGAAATCTGTAAACAGAACAAGGCATATGTCCATATACTTATCAAGGAGGTCTGGGGCCTCAGTAGGACATGGAGGTTGAGGAGGCTCTGACATTTTGGACGCCAGGCACGCAAGGGGCTCTGAGGAAGACAGTCAGCCAGATTCGGGTCATCTACCTGAAGTCCTTCTCATCGTAGGACTTCAGGTAGACCGCATGACTCCATGCAGTCTTTGGCCTCTGTAGAGGGTCAGGTCGGCGTTGCGACACATAATGACACCGGCATAACCCATATCTTTGACGTCATTGAAGAGGACTGTGGCAGAGCCCAGGAGAGGTAAGTACCACTGGTTTTTATGTTTGTCACCTCCGGGCCTCTGATCATTATACTCTGGAGTTTGAAAACACTCCAGAGTATAATAATAGTTCGTGGGTGGTGTACCCCAAAAATTTCGGGTTCTACTGAACCTAAACTTTTTGCAATATTTGCAAGAAATACCATTGGGGCCACAATGGGACATAATACTGTGTGGTGGGGCCACTATGGAATATTATACTTTATGCAGGGGCTGCTATGGGACATTATACTGTATACAAGGACCACTATGGGACATAATACAGTGTGGAGGGGCCACTATGGAACATAATACTGTGTGAAGGGACCACTTTGGGACATTATAGTGTGTGTAAATGGGGCGTCATACTGTGTGGGGGCCAGGAAAGGGGGCGCTATGCCATGGGAGGGGGTACAAGTCAAAAGTTTGCTATGGGGCCCAGTCTTTGCTAGTTACTACCCTGGCTGGTTCCATTTACATTCTCACATCCTTCAAGCACATCACCTGTACTGTATCTAATAAATGTAATATTATTATTAACATAAAAACAATCCAAATAATAGAATGGATTAAAATGATCAATGTAGATGTTTGTAAATTTAAATTAAAAAAAGTCATACTAAGGTCATAAGTCAAAATCATGGCTCCTGCTGCCTGAAGCAGAGTACTATGATGTCACCTCTACACTAGTATATAGTCATGACACATTACAGTCTGAACCTTGAGGGTATAGTGAGTGCATTTATCTTGATGCTTGTGCTTTGTGAATCGCAATTTGGGAAGAACACAGACCTTTTTCCTGCGCTTATTGGAAGAGCTTGTCGTGGATAAGCATATGTTCCTTGTAGGAACTATCGTGGGGGCGGCTATTGGAGCATTAGTAGGAGAAATAGTGAACATCTATGAGGAAGAGGAGGAGGAAGATGATGAGGACTGAGTACCATCTACAGCTGCATAACTGACTTTATTACCACCACCAACCTGTCCACCATAAGATCATCACCGGGCTGACATCCCATCATCTGAAGTGTTACATCACTCAGCGTTGTATCTATGGATGAAATTCCTGCCATTTCCATTATGTACACGGTCTCATGATGTTTTTCTGCTCTTACATAAATAATAATGATATCCAATGATTTTGACGTTTGCATTATGTTTTCTGTATCAGTATAACATTACAGTATAGTAAGTTGTAGTACAGGGTATTCATATCTTTATGTTACAAAACCTTGACATAAAACTGGCAGCCACCTTACTACTTTAACTTTTAGGTCATAAAAAAGAACATGATCATGGTGAATAGTGATAAGTAGTAAAATTTTCTACCCTCCCCAATATTCAGCAAGGGGCAATAGCTAGTATAAGTAAAACTACCTCACAAAAAATCAGAGAAATCTAAATCCATGTTATATTCTCATAAATAAAGAGAAAGAAATTCTGAAAGCGTAACTAAACTTTCGGCAACTTTTGATTTAATAAAATTAATAAATTCTGTAATATACTTTATTAGCAAATTTTTGATCCTTTCCGTGAAATCCTGCATTTTTTCACTCTTTCCCTTGCTTCTGTATTGAGAGCTTTTTCTGCCTCTCACTAAATGTTAATGTCAGTGGCATAAGCACCGCAGTAGCAGCCATAGCGGCTGCCACAGGGCCCAGGGCCCTAGGGGGCCTAGCGTTCCCCTGCTGCTTTTATCTTTATTTTATAGGCCGCTATCTGCTGGAATAACCCCTGCAGGTAATGGGTCCTATTTACTTACCGATCCCCGTTCCTGCTCACATTTGCCTCCACTTCCCCTTCTGCCCTCCAGGGGGCCCATGTGTCTTATATCACATCGCTTTGGCCCTCTGGAGGGAAGAAGGGAAAGCGAAGGCATCCTTGAGCTGGAGCGGGGATCAATAAGTAAGGCCGATCGATAAGAATATTTGTTGGCCGAACCCCAACAAATACTGCTATCATTATACATTGGGGTCTCTTCAGACCCCGGAGTATAATAATCGGAGGCCCAGGGGAGGTGAGCAAACATAAAAACCAGTGTTACTCACCTCTCCGGCACAACTCCGTGCAGTCTTCGGCCTCTGTAGTGATGTCACAGACATCACGTGTATAAGGACCATTGTTTCAACGCATAATGACACCAGCGTAACCCACGTCTGTGACGTCATTGAAGAGCACCACGATGGAGCCCAGGAGAGGTAAGTACCACTGGTTTTTATGTTTATGGGCCTCCGATCAGTGTACTAAAAAGACCCCAGAGTATAATAATAGTTTGTGGGTAGTGTACCCCAAAAATTGCAGAACCCAACATTTTTCAATATTTGCGATCACCATTGGGGCCATAATAAATACTGTGTGCAGGGGCACCTATGGAACATAATACTGTGTGGAGGGGTCACTATGGGTCATAATACTGAGCGGAGGGGCTGCTATGAAACATTATACTGTCTGCAGGGGCCACTATGTGACATTATACTACATGCAGGGGCCGCTATGGGACAATATACTGTGTACAGGGGCCGCTATGGAACATTATACTGCGCAAAACTTTTTATTTATTTATTTAGTTTGAATGGTTAAGATGACCAACTTCTGAATTTGCTGCACTGGGCAGCCTTTTAAGAAAGATCATTAGGAATTTAGTATTTATATTCCAATTTACAGACAGGCTTTTCCACAGTCTAATAGTGATTATCAAAAAACAAAAAGGAGAAAAAAAGAAAAAAATGTCTCACCGCTCTCAATAGTTAAAGTTCCATGATATCATATATCAATGGTGCATGGAAGAAACTCCTCAGACCTCATGGAGTGATGAAATAATTCAAGTGAAGAAAAACATGTAAAAATTCCAGCACTCGATCTTCTTATACATAACAATTAACTTTTAATAGTCCATTAAAACAAAAGGGGATTAAATACACCCCATAAAAAACACGCGTCAGTTGGTGTTTTTTATGGGGTGTATTTAACCCCTATTTGTTTTAATGGATTATTAAAAGTTAATTCTTATTTATAAGAAGATCGAGTACTGGAATTTTTACATGTTTTTCTTCATTTGCCACAGTCTTCTTTGCAGTAAATTTTGCAGATTTTGTACACATAAATCTAGTTGGAAAATTCCTGAGTACTTCCAGTACATGTGAAATTACCCAAAGATATTTATACATATGTTGTTCATTCAGTGGACATTACTGGGTTCCTTAGTTAATGCTCAGCACAGTGATAGTACGGCACTGTAATGCTGCGGGCACATTGTTTACAATACACACTAATAAATAAACAAAAATAAAAAAGTTTAAAAAAACCTACCTTTATATTTAAAAAATATATAATGTAAGCAAAAATAAATAAATAAATAAACATGTTAGGTATTCCCACATGCATATATGTCCCCACTATCCAGCTCAGCATTAATGTACAAACTACCCTGTGTCTTTAAGGGGTTAAACCTATTTGCCAAATTTCCAATGCTTAAAAATATGCATGTAACACTCATTGCTAGATCTCAGACACACATACATATTTATCCATGTTTATCTAGGTCTACTTAATACGCCCATAGAAGCCTATATATCTATACTGCACCACTGTTACCCTCAATTTAATTCTGAATCTGTGACCAAACAAATACTGACCTGTTGCTCTGTATGCCATGTTACAGAAATATTGTTTCTATGCAAGAATACAGTACTTTTATAAAGGCCCCAATGTGTCAGATGTGATACAGAACCAGAGGGACTTTACATACTCCCATAAGACTTCTTGCATATGACTTTACCATAAGCAAATGAAGAAACTTGAAAATCAAAGAAAATAGAAGAAACCACAAAGATTCCAACTGACTACAGTGCCTTGCAAAAGTATTCATACCCCTTGAACTTTTTCACATTTTGTCACCTTACAACCACAAACTTAAATGTATTTTATTGAGATTTTAAGTGATAGACCAACACAAAGTAGTAGATAATTGTGAAGTGGAGTGAAAATGATACAGGGTTTTCAAAATTTTCATGTGCAAAAGTATTCAGCCCATGTACTCTGATACCCCTTAATAAAATCCAGTGCAATCAGTTGCCTTCAGAAGTCATTTAATTAGTTAATAGAGTCCAGCTGTGTGTAATTTTGTCTCAGTATAAATACACCTGTTCTGTGAAGGCCTCAGTGGTTTGTTAGAGAACAGTAGTGAACAAAAAGCATCATGAAAACCAAGGAACTCACCAGACAGGTCAGAGATAAACTTGTGGAGAAGTTTAAAGCAGGGTTAGGTTATAAAAACATATCCCAAGTTTGAGCATCCCAAGGAGTAATGTTCAATCCATCATCCAAAAATGGAAAAAGTATCCTACAACTGCTAACCTACCAAGACATGGCCATCCACCTAAACTGACAGATCTAGCAAGGAGAGCACTGGTCAGAGAAGCAGCCAAGAGTCCCATGGTCACTCTGGAGGAGCTGTAGAAATCCACAGCTCAGATGGGAGAATCTGTCCACAGGACAACTAAGCCGTGCACTCCACAAATCTGACCTTTATGAAAGAATAACAAGAAGAAAACCATTGTTGAAAGAAAGATATAAGAAGTGCCGTCTGCAGTTTACAACAAGCCATACAGTGGGGAAAAAAAAGTATTTAGTCAGCCACCAATTGTGCAAGTTCTCCCACTTAAAAAGATGAGAGAGGCCTGTAATTGACATCATAGGTAGACCTCAACTATGAGAGACAAAATGAGAAAACAAATCCAGAAAATCACAGTATTTGGTCAATAACAAAAGTTCATCTCAATACTTTGTTATATATCCTTTGTTGGCAATGACAGAGGTCAAACATTTTCTGTAAGTCTTTACAAGGTTGGTACACACTGTTGCTGGTATGTTGGCCCATTCCTCCATGCAGATCTCCTCTAGAGCAGTGATGTTTTGGGGCTATCGCTGGGCAACACGGACTTTCAACTCCCTCCAAAGGTTTTCTGTGGGGTTGAGATCTGGAGACTGGCTAGGCCACTCCAGGACCTTGAAATGCTTCTTGCGATGCCACTCCTTCGTTGCCCTGGCTGTGTGCTTGGGATCATTGTCATGCTGAAAGACCCAGCCACATTTCATCTTCAATGCCCTTGCTGATGGAAGGAGGTTTGCACTCAAAATCTCACGATACATGGCCCCATTCATTCTTTCATGTACACGGATCAGTCGTCCTGGTCCCTTTGCAGAGAAATAGCCCCAAAGCATGATGTTGCCACCCCCATGCTTCACAGTAGGTATGGTGTTCTTTGGATGCAACTCAGCATTCACTCTCCTCCAAACACGACGAATTGTGTTTCTACCAAACAGTTCTACTTTGGTTTAATCTGACCATATGACATTCTCCCAATACTCTTCTGAAACATCCAAATGCTCTCTAGCAAACTTCAGATATGTACTGGCTTAAGCAGGGGGACACGTTTGGCACTAGAGTCCCCGGCAGCGTAGTGTGTTACTGAAGGTAGCCTTTGTTACGTTAGTCCCAGCTTTCTGCAGGTCATTCACTAGGTCCCCCCGTGTGGTTCTGGGATTTTTGCTCACCGTTCTTGTGATTATTTTGACCTCACGGGGTGAGATCTTGCGTGGAGCCCCTCATTGAGGGAGATTGTATGTCTTCCATTTTCTAATTATTGCTCCCACAGTTGACTTCTTCTCACCAAGCTGCTTGCCTATTGCAGATTCAGTCTTCCCAGGCTGGTGCAGGTCTACAATTTTGTTTCTGGTGTCCTTCCACAGCTCTTTGGTCTTCACCATAGTGGAGTTTGGAGTGTGACTGTTTGAGGTTGTGGACAGGTGTCTTTTATACTGATAACAATTTCAAACAGGTGCCATTACTACAGGTAATGAGTGGAGGACAGAGGAGCCTCTTAAAGAAGAAGTTACAGGTCTGTGAGAGCCAGAAATCTTGCTTGTTTGTAGGTGACCAAATACTTATTTTCCACCATAATTTGCAAATAAATTCTTAAAAAATCAGACAATGTGATTTTCTAGATATGTTTTCTCATTTTGTCTCTCACAGTTGAGGTCTACCTATGATGTCAATTACAGGTCTCTCTCATCTTTTTAAGTGGGAGAACTTGCACAATTGGTGGCTGACTAAATACTTTTTCCCCCCACTGTATATGGCACACAGCAAACATATGGAAGAAGGTGCTCTGGTCAGATGAGACCAAAGTTGAACTATGGCGCTATGTGTGGTGGAAAAGTAACACTGCTCATCACCCTAAATACACCATCCCCACTGTGAAACATGGTGGTGGCAGCATCATGCTGTGGGGAGGCTTTTCTTCAGCAGGGGCAGGGAAGCTGGTAAGAGTTGATGGGAAGATGGATGGAGCTAAATACAGGGCAATCCTGGAAGAAAACCTGTTGTAGGCTGCAAAAGACTTGAGACTGGGAAGGAGATTCACCTTCCAGCAAGACAGTGACCCTTAACATACAACCAGAGCTCCAGTGGAATGGTTTAGATCAAAAAATATTCCTGCCTTACAATGTCCCAGTCAAAGTCCAGACCTAAATCCCATTAAACGTCTGTGGCAAGACATGAAACTTGCTGTTCACAGACGCTCTCCATCCAATCTGGCTGAGCTTGAGATATTTTGCAAAGAAGAATGGGCAAAAATCTCAGTCTCTAGATGTGCAAATCTGGTTGAGACATATCCCAAAAGACTTGCAGCTGTAATTGCAGTGAAAGGTGGCTCTACAAAGTATGGACATAGGGGGCTGAATACTTTTGCACATCACACTTTTCAGATTTTTATCTAATTAAAATTTTGAAAACCATGTATCATTTTCATTCCACTTCACAATTATCTGCTACTTTGTGTTGGTCTATCAATTAAAATCTACATTTAGGTTTGTGGTTGTAAGGTGACAAAATGTGAAAAAGTTCAATGGGTATGAATACTTTTGCAAAGCACTGTATCTTGCTCTCTGAAAAAGAGAATCACCTGGTTATAATGTAAAGCTTGTGACTGTTAAATATTTCCAAGAGGGAATTACAATTATTTGCTGTAAATCACAATTATTTCTATTTCATATGTCAGATATTGTCAAGTTGCATTTATTGAGCACAGACCTTGAAATTATAAATGAAATGATCTTGCAGCAAAGTGCTGAATCCCCTGGTTTTTAATCTTCTCATACACATTGTAACATCTATCTCTTGTAAACTGCTGATCACAGCACTCAGACATCAATACTTTCTCATCTCAAGAGATTATTAAAGCGATTACAGTGTGGTACTGAGAGCAGTACTATGAATAATTGTTGTTTTACCCTGATGTCAAAGCAAAGCTGAATAAAATACTCCACAGAGGTTATAAACATGACTTTACCCATTCAGGTACCAAAGCAGAACATGCCAAAATTAATGTGCTAATCTGGGCCGCATGCAGGGTCGTAAATATCGGGGTAGCAGCGGTAGCAGATGAGAGAGGCCTTTAATTGACATCATAGTTAGACCAACTATGAGAGACAAAATGTGAAAACAAATTCAGAAAATCACATTGTCTGATTTTTAAAGAATTTATTTGCAAATTATGGTGGAAAAGTATTTGGTCACCTACAAACAAGCAAGATTTCTGGCTCTCACAGACCTGTAACTTCTTCTTTAAGAGGCTCCTCTGTCCTCCACTCATTACCTGTAGTAATGGAACCTGTTTGACATTGTTATCAGTATAAAAGACACCTGTCCACAACCTCAAACAGTCACACTCCAAACTTCACTATGGTGAAGACCAAAGAACTGTGGAAGGACACCAGAAACAAAATTATAGACCTGTACCAGGCTGGGAAGACTGAATCTGCAATAGGCAAGCAGCTTGGTGTGAAGAAATCAACTGTGGGAGCAATAATTAGAAAATGGAAGACATACAAGACCACTGATAATCTCCCTCGATCAGGGGCTCCACGCAAGATCTCACCCTGTGGGGTCAAAATGATCACAAGAACGGTGAGCAAAAATCCCAGAACCACACGGGAGGACCTAGTGAATGACCTGCAGAAAGCTGGGACTAACGTAACAAAGGCTACCGTCAGTAACACACTACACTGCCAGGGACTCAGATCCTGAAGTGCCAGACGTGTCCCCCTGTTTAAGCCAGTACATATCCGGGCCTGTCTGAAGTTTGCTAGAGAGCATTTGGATGTTCCAGAAGAGTATTGGGAGAATGTCATATGGTCAGATTAAAGCAAAGTAGAACTGTTTGGTAGAAACACAACTTGTCGTGTTTGGAGGAGAGTGAATGCTGAGTTGCATCCAAAGAACACCATATCTACTGTGAAGCATGGGGATGGCAACATCATGCTTTGGGGCTGTTTCTCTGTACAGGGACCAGGACGACTGATCCGTGTACATGAAAGAATGAATGGGGCAATGTATCGTGAGATTTTGAATGCAAACCTCCTTCCATCAGCAAGGGCATTGAAGAAGAAACGTGGCTGGATCTTTCAGCATGACAATGATCCCAAGCACACTGCCAGGGCAACAAAGGAGTGGCTTCGTAAGAAGCATTTCAAGGTCCTGGAGTGTTCTAGCCAGTCTCCAGATCTCAACCCCATAGAAAACCTTTGGAGGGAGTTGAAAGTCCGTGTTGCCTAGTGACAGCCCCAAAACATCACTGCTCTGGAGGAGATCTGCATGGAGGATTGGTCCAACATACCAGCAACGGTGTGTGCCAACCTTGTGAAGACTTACAGAAAACGTTTGACCTCTGTCATTGCCAACAAAGGATATATAACAAAGTATTGAGATTAACTTTTGTTATTGACCAAATACTTATTTTCCACCATAATTTGCAAATAAATTCTTTAAAAATCAGACAATGTGATTTTCTGGATATGTTTTCTCATTTTGTCTCTCATAGTTGAGGTCTACCTATGATGACAATTACAGGCCGGCCTCATCTTTTTAAGTGGGAGAACTTGCACAATTGGTGGCTGACTAAATACTTTTTTTCCCCACTGTACTGTATATGAGCTTCTTCTGTACAGAATTTAAAGAGGACCTATCACCAAGTACAAAAGGCTAAATGACAGGCTTCATTTGACTGCTCTTGTCCCCCTGAACAGTTTGTTTTTGCTTTTTCTTTTTTTAATCCATCCAGCTTTCCAAAAGATATGGAAGGTTATATGTTAATTAGCTGTTATTCACTAAGTGTGCGGCGACCATTTATTTTCTCAAAGAGAAAAAGGTGTCATGGTGTCATCGCAGTTTTAGGAATTGCAAGTAGGTAATATTTGCATGTAGTTGTATAGTGAGACCTCAGAAAAAAAAAATGTATACTAATAGCCCCTAGGTACCCCAGTCTGACAATGCCTAATAGGTTGCTTTAGAAAAGGTATGTAGACCACACCATCCCTGTTAAGATCATGTTTTGTGTTTTTTTTCAAGAAAAGTTCTCTTGAACAGAACTGTTGGATTTCATTGATAACTAATTTACGCTAACATTAACATAGTGTAGTAAAAACTCTGATCAGATGGATCTAGCATTCTTCTTTAACCCTTTAAGACCACTCTGGACATGTCTGTTTTAGTAAATACTGGCCATGAAATAACATTCTTTCTTACAACTCTGTTTTGCTTTTCAAAAGGGTTGTACCTGTATAGTTAGGTACTGTCAATACCAACTGCACAATATCGGAGCGTGTGGGGGCATATTGCTAACTGGCAACACCTAGTTGTCAATATATTTCTACATTTCCAATAGGAATAAAAGAGGAATGGTACAATTATGTCTTAAAACAGACATGTCAAGATATTGCAGCGGTTCCCAAGAACCAATAGGTTTGATGTTCTGAATACACAATGAAGTCTTTAGGACTACAATTAGTTCCCTATTTTCCCTGCCATTTATCCATAATTGCAGATGCTTCTAATGACAATCTGTAATCAACACGTTGTTCTGAGGCTGTACTTGCTGATGTAAACAGAAAACACTGCACATACATCAATAGCCAACTACTAAATAAGGAGTAAAAGAGCCTCTTAGCTCAATAACAGTCAGTCATCTTCTTGTAAGCCAGGACATCAGACTAGACATTCTGCATATGCTGCTCAAATGAGAGGATGATATCAGGACAGCTCACCCTTCATCGCATGGCTAAAGTCAGCTCTGGACAAATGTCACTAATACTTTCTACCGATGAATAATCTTAAGGATCGATTAAATATAAAAAGCAGGTTTCTTCTCTATTGTTTTTGCAAATATATTTAGATTTTGTTTATAACAAAGCAACAAATATATAACAGTTGCATTTTATGAGAAGCAGCTTTAGTAGGCTGTGCCGTATGAGTCCATCACTAGCCAACTATGGTAGATTTGTTGCTTACTCTGGACTGCAGTTTCATTTTGCCTACAGTCAGCACTTCTCCAACAGTTATTGCTGGGGAACAGGGCCACTATATGGGCAGCACTGATGGTATTCCTGTCAGGGGCCTGGTCATAGTGCTCATTAAGAGACTCCCAGCGACCAGCACCAGCTTGATGTCAATGACACAATCAGGACATCATTTTTTGGTGCTGACCTAACTAGCACCAGCCTGTGTGCAAAGTGAACTGCTTCATTCACTGGCATCTGCTGTGTTGTGCGTCTGTTCTTCTGAGCACATGCCCCAGCCATTTGACATTGCCAGTTGTGAGCCACTGTATTAGTATTCACTTAGCTTCATTGTGTGGAAGCCACTAAGGGGACATTATACTTTGTGCAGGCTACTTAGGAAACATTATACTGTGTGGTGGCAACATCATCATTGTATGCAATAAACTGAAGGTCACTATTACTGTGTTAGGGTACAAAGGAACATGATAGAAATGAGCGGGTTCAAAGGGAACATGGAAGTGGTTAGGGTTTCTGCTTAACACAAAAAAATTTGCCGCCACACTAATACGTCCTAGACCCAATCAAATTATTTGGATCCACCCCAGCCTCCTCCACCAGCCTCTCTATTATTATTATTATTATTTATTTATATAGCACCATTAATTCCATGGTGATTTACATTTGAGGGTTTACATGCAGTTTACAAAATATACAAACTAAACACAGTGCTAACAGTGACCAACTGGCACAGTGGGATAGAGGGCGTAAGGTGTAAAATAACTATGTTGAGCTATTTTGTCCAGCCAATTAAAATGACATGAAGATAGAAACCTGACCTATTATAGTCTAGTGGGTCTTTTTGGCGTTGTCCATGTCATTAACTAAACATGGAGGGGCCCACAACATTTGTCTGTAGGGGGCAGCTAAATTCCTCATAGCAGCCCTGCTGAGGAGACTGGGTGTGCCCAAACATTTCCAAACCACATTACACCATTGTAATACTCTACATGGCTGCACTTTATCTTTGCCAAATGGAGGATGTTCCAGAGTATGAAATTCTGTCTTTTACTGTTATAAACTCTGAAATTACATATGGAAAAGGTTATCCTGATGACAACCCCTTTTAAATAGAGGTTTGTATTAAACCTAAGCAGTCTTGCTTGTACGTCATATTTTACAGCAGCCACTGCAGGAAAAATGTAATATTACACGGTAGCTCTTCAGATGTAAAGCATAGATGTCCTGCATCCACCAGAGTGACAGAACTGCTTGTTAGCAGGTTTCCACATTGGCTCATAGACAGTGGTGTTAGACAGAGGAACTCTCTATATGATGTTCATATGAGCAGAGGATGTTGTAATAAATTGTAAATTATATCCAAACATGCAAATCTTCACATCTATGAAGGAAAGAATCTCAAGAAGATCAGTGTACTAAAGCTGTGCAGAAGAGGCATGTACAGTAGGTTAGTAATTGACCCAACTGACACACAAAGCAAATAATTGTCATCCACTGGAAATAATGACATTGGTTCAGGCAGCATTATAAACATCAAGATCAATGGCTTCTATTTTGAGAACAGTTCAGGGCCAGGGAATGGCAAGAAAACACAACACAGATGACTGGAAAATATCCTTGGATACATTCCTAAAATGATGCTACATAAAGCAGAGAACTATTGCTTTCATAGCATCAAATACAACTAAATACACATTATAATTGGAAGGCAAAGAACTTTATAATCCTCAGTCCAAAAAAAGAATATAATATAAATATTCTGAAGGAGATGTTTTATTGAAGCTCACATGAACGCAAGTAAAACCAAGACAAAGTGTATAACACATGGCTGTATTTATAGATGATGCTGCCCTAGACAAAGTCTAAATACGCCCCCAGCAGCAGTGATTTTGTACCAACTTGCTCCTTTCTTTGAATCTGCTCATGTCTAGCATGCTACCAACTCTTCCTGTCTATATTCTGTGTTTCTATATGTAACACCCCTTTGGCCCGACATCTGTAGGCAGGGTGTGTTGTAGTTCTCACCTCACTATGGCGCAGTGCCTCCACCCGAATCTTGCTAGGATCTCTATAGGAATTCAGGAGGTTCTTCCTCTTCTGCTAGGGGTCGACTCGGGAAACCCCCACCTAAACTCAGTACACACTCACAAATGTGGAGGGTAAAACTACTTAACCGGTTTATTATGGGAAGGGTAAACAAGGGCAAACTTAATAAAATGTGAACAGAGAAATGTTTCAGTAATTCACATGACAATGCACAGGTACATCCTATAGTATTAACCCTCTAGTGGTAGGAATGGACTATGTACCAGGTCTGGCGGGTATAATAAACTATAGGGAATAGCACAGGGTTAAGATAGTGACCCACAGATGATAGTCATCACACACATGCAATCATACTGCAGGTAACAGCTTGCACTCCTAAATAACAGCACACAATGCAGAATTACTAATGGCTGCAGCAATAAACAGAACAGTCCATCCGTTGGGGCCCAGTTGCCGCGGACGGTGGCGCGCATTCAGGAAACGTTGGTGCACTATAGTCACAGCAGGTCTTTTCTACCACAGTTCTCATAAACCTTCTAACAGCAGTACAGCAAATTCCAGCAAAGTCTATTCGATAACTCTTGCAGGGAATCTTGTGCCAGCCTGGAGTATCACAGTGTGCTGCAGCTTTCAGGTGACAGGATACTAATGGAGTATGAGGCAGGAGTCTTCTTGGATGCGGCCCTGTGTACCTTTTGGGAGTCTGATCACTCTGGACAGGTGGTGCTGCTGCTACTGCAGGGATGCTACTTCTTCCCTCAGAGTGAGCTGGTGGGCTGGCAGGACGGTCTCTATTTCCAGGGTTACCCAGTGCCAAGCTATGTGCTCCCTGGCAGTTGCTGGAAGAAGCCCCTTCTGCAGCCCATGTGGCTGCCTGTCTTCTCTCTTGTGCAGACCTTTCCCATAATTCCCTGCTCAGCCAATCAGTCCCTTTCTCTGATACTCCTCCCCCTAGAGTAAGGGGTGTAGGGAAATGTAATTCACTGTCCCTCAGCATAAAATGGCTGATGTCTGCTGTAGTGGGACCTGGCTTGGCATTAACTGCAGCACCTGCTGTATGCAAAGTGCTCCTTGCAGGAGTTACATATACATGCCCACAACAGTCATGGCTGTCCTGTGGTCAAAATCCACATTTATTTCTTCTGGATCTATCTGCCACATTTGATATGGTAGATTACTTGGTACTGCTTCACACTTGCTACTCTTTCAATTTAAAGGGTGCTGCCCTGTCCTGGTTTTCTCCTATCTCTTGATCCACACTTTCATTGTCTCTAATTCCTTAGCACTTGCCCTTTCCTTGTTAGAGTTGTTGGGCCTCCTGTTTTCTCTCTATATATTCCCAGTTGAGCACAATATCAGCAGAATTGGTTTTCAGTAAAAGCTTTATAATGATGACATTCATTTGTCTACATCCTTACGGGAAATATCTCAGCTTCAATCAAAATGAATGTAGTAACCAGGTAGATCTTTCTATCTATCAGTTATATTAACATCTCTGCTCTTTTTTGGCTTCCTACACAGATTACTTGTTTCTTGTGTTATTAAATTTATAACTCTCCCAGTCTACAATGCGCTCTTACAGAGTCGGACTGGCCCACTGGTGGACTGGTGAATCCCCCGGTGGGCCCCGTGCCTTTAGGGGGCACTACCGGACCTCCACTGCCATTTCTTTTGATAGGCAGTGGAGGTGCGGTAAGGCCCCCATTCACTTAACTCTCCCGCTCCAGGCCAGGGCTCACTGTGCGTCGCACATCAAGTCGCGATAATGTAATGTGCGTTGCACAGGGCCCAGGCTGCTGCGGGAAGAGGAGAGGCCACGAGCAGTAGTGGGGTGAGGTAAGTGATACTGCCAGGTTCTCCCCGGTCTTGCGACTGGATCGCAATACTGGGTAGAAGTGGCGCCACAGGCTTCCTGCTCTACTGCTCACAGGCTTGTAGGCCACGGGCCCCATTGAGCCTGTGGCTTACAAGCTAAGCTCCGATACTTACCTAACTGTTCTCCGGCGCCTCCTGCTTCTTCCAGCTCCAGGTGCACATAACATTATATCAGTGCACCTTGAGCAAGAAGGAGTGGGACCGTGGAGCAGACAGGTAAGTAATCACCCAATACTGCTATAGGGGGGACCAGTGAAGGGGCTACAGTATGGGCCATACAGTGGCCCCTGCACTATCCCCCCTATAGTGGCCCCTGCAAAATTCCCCCCCTATAGTGGCCCCTGCACTATTCCCCCCTATGGTGGCCCCTGCACTATTCTCCCCCCCCCTATGGTGGCCCCTGCACTATTCTCCCCCCCTATGGTGGCCCCTGCACTATTCTCCCCCTATGGTGGCCCCTGTACTATTCTCCCCCCTCTAGTGGCCCCTGCACTATTCTCCCCCCCTCTAGTGGCCCCTGCACTATTCTCCCCCTATAGTGTCCCCTGCACTATTCTTCCCCCTATAGTAGCCCCTGCACTTTTTTTTTGTTTGTTTGTTTTTTTAAATAGCCTGTTACCTGCTGGAGTAACTTGCGTGGTTCAGCTGGTGGTTCCGTTCGACTAAAACTGCTATTATTATTATACAGTGGGGTCTCTTCAGAGTCCCAGGGGAAGTGGCAAACATAAAAAACAGTGTTACTTCCTTCTCCTGGGCTCCGGCACAACTACATGCTGTCTTCGGGCCTCTTCAATGATATCATAGACGTCACATGGGTCAGGCCAGCGTCACAACACATAATTACACCGCCATAATTCATGTCTGTTACGTCATTGAAGAGAGACAGCAAGGTGTCGCACTGGAGCCCAGGAGAGGTAAGTAACGCTGGATTTTATGTTTCACAGAAGGAAAAAGTTACCGAAAGAACCTTAATAGCCCAATAGATAATAAATAAAATGTAACTTGAGTATTAAGTATTTGATTAAAAATTGCGTCCACAAATGATAAAAGATTCTACCTATGGTGGGTATAAACACCAAGCCTATCCAAGTCAAGAAGAGTGAACATCAAAATGTATCCGGTCAAACAATATCTCAGAACCCCTTAGAGAGTGAAGCCTCCTATGTTGTATAAATGCCGGGTTCAGTGTTTATTATAACTCAAATTGGCCCTATAGTCAATGAAACAATATAATCACTATCTCCAAATAAAGGGAGACGTGAAAGGATGCATAGGCAGATGCGTATAGGTACGCGGCCTACACTGACTGCAGAGTGTGACCTCTGCCCCAACGCAGGCGCAATGACGTAAATCATCAGCGCCTGCGATCAGAAGAAGAAGGAGGACGCGCTCTGTGGGACTGCAGCTCTTCGTGGGACAAGATAAGTAACAAACTACTGTGTGGGGGCCTTCTGTGGTGCATATACTACTGTATGGGGGACACTGAAGCATCTACTACTGTGTGGGGGACACTGAAGCATATACTACTGTATGGGGGACACTGTGAAGCATCTAATACTGCATGGGGGACACTGAAGCATATACTACTGTGTGGGGGACAGAATAAACTACTGTGTGGGGCCCCACTGTGAAGCATATACTACTGTGTGTGGGGGCTTATTGAGAAGCATATACAGTGCTGGCCAAAAGTATTGGCACCCCTGCAATTCTGTCAGATAATACTCAATTTCTTCCAGAAAATGATTGCAATCACAAATGCTTTGGTAATAATATCTTCATTTATTTTGCTTGCAATGAAAAAACACAAAAGAAAATGAAAAAAAAAAGTCAAATCATTGATCATTTTACACAAAACTCCAAAAATGGGCCGGACAAAAGTATTGGCACCCTCAGCCTAATACTTGATAGCACAACCTTTAGACAAAATAACTGCGAACAACCGCTTCCGGTAACCATCAATGAGTTTCTTACAATGCTCTGCTGGAATTTTAGACCATTCTTCTTTGGCAAATTTCTCCAGGTCCCTGAGATTTGAAGGGTGCCTTCTCCAAACTGCCATTTTGAGATCTCTCCACAGGTGTTCTATGGGATTCAGGTCTGGACTCATTGCAAAGATCCTCAGTGCGCCAAACCGCCTTGGCCACACCCTGAGTCCTCTTTCATATAATAACCACACTCACCGCCAGTGAGTGCCGGGTTCACCAGATAAATACAAGACAAGCCTTCTAAATTTTATATATTTATTAACCCCTAAATGGGTCGGTATTAAAATCTAACATATACAGATCAGAACAGATATGCAGATATATGCAAGCATTAACAGTTACTAGTTGCAAGATACAGTACAAATAAAATAAAAGGGATTAAAGGTGAAATGATTACTTTACCACACATGTCCTTGATGTGGTTCTATAGTCCAACACTCACACATGGCATGTGTGAGTTACCAGTGGAGGCTTTTCAGCATGTAGCATTAAAACGATAATCCAGCCTGCATGCTCTTCACAGTCTCTCAGCATTAGTCCAGTAGTCTCAACAGAATCTCATCACAGCAGCCTCTCCTCATGGTCTGTCTGTAACAACTCTCCAGCATGATCCCAGCACAGTCTTCATAGCATGATCTCTTAGTGATAGTCTCCTCCCACAGACCTCTTACCTCATCTTTTATATCCTTTTTGCCACCTCCCAGAATGAGGTCACCGGTGACAGTACGTCTGATGAGTTAATTCAATCAAATCCAGATCTTTTGTATAGAGCTGAGACAAAGTGAATTGATACACTGTTATCAGTCATATCTGATCAACAGCCCAGGCTTGAACAATGCACTATTGTTTGATCAGCCAGGGCTGTATAGGAATACAATGGAGCCCTATTGTTCCAGCCTGGCCGCTACTGCCAATATGCACCTAGGCTTATAGCTGCGCACAGTATGAGTGAGTGCAAGCCAGAAGGGAGACCCTATACCCAGAAACCAAAATACCGCTGAGTTATGGCCATATTTAGGCAGAATCATCACACTCTCAAACCATTTTCTAGTGCTTTTTGAAGTGTGTTTTGGGTCATTGTCCTGCTGGAAGACCCATGACCTCTGAGGGAGACCCAGCTTTCTCACACTGGGCCCTACATTATGCTGCAAAATTTGTTGGTAGTCTTCAGACTTCATAATGCCATGCACACGGTCAAGCAGTCCAGTGCCAGAGGCAGCAAAGCAACCCCAAAACATCAGGGAACCTCCGCCATGTTTGAATGTAGGGACCGTGTTCTTTTCTTTGAAGGCCTCTTTTTTTTTTCCTGTAAACTCTATGTTGATGCCTTTTCCCAAAAAGCTCTACTTTTGTCTCATCTGACCAGAGAACATTCTTCCAAAAAGTTTTTGGCTTTCTCAGGTAAGTTTTGGCAAACTCCAGCCTGGCTTTTTTATGTCTCTGGGTCAGAAGTGGGGTCTTCCTGGGTATCCTACCATAGAGTCCCTTTTCATTCAGACGCTGACGGATAGTACGAGTTGACACTGTTGTACCCTCGGACTGCAGGGCAGCTAGAACTTGTTTGGATGTTAGTCGAGGTTCTTTAGCCACCATCCGCACAATCTTTCGTTGAAATCTCTCGTCAATTTTTCTTTTCCGTCCACATCTAGGGAGGTTAGCCACAGTGCCATGGGCTTTAAACTTCTTGATGACACTGCGCACGGTAGACACAGGAACATTCAGATCTTTGGAGATGGATTTGTAGCCTTGAGATTGCTCATGCTTCCTCGCAATTTTGCTTCTCAAGTCCTCAGACAGTTCTTTGGTCTTCTTTCTTTTCTCCATGCTCAATGTGGTACACACAAGGACACAGGACAGAGGTTGAGTCAACTTTAATCCATTTCAACTGGCTGCAAGTGTGATTTAGTTATTGCCACCACCTGTTATGTGCCACAGGTAAGTAACAGGTGCTGTTAATTACACAAATTAGAGAAGCATCACATGGTTATTCAAAAGGGTGCCAATACTTTTGTCCACCCCCTTTTTTATGTTTGGTGTGGAATTATATCCAATTTGGCTTTTTGACAATTCTTTTTGTGGTTTTCCATTGAAGACAAATTAAATGAAGATATTATTACCAAAGCATTTGTGATTGCAATCATTTTCTGGAAGAAATTGAGTATTATCTGACAGAATTGCAGGGGTGCCAATACTTTTGGCCAGCACTTTAATGTGGGTGGGGGCCCAAAGTGGAGCATATAATACTGTGCGGGGGCCTCTGTGGAGCATATAATAGTGTGTGGGGGCCACTCTGGAGCATATACTACTGTGTGGGGGAGGTTATTGTGAAGCATATAATGTGGGTGGGGGCCCAAAGTGGAGCATATAATACTGTGTGGGGGCCTCTGTGGAGCATATAATACTGTGTGGGGGCCTCTGTGGAGCATATAATAATGTGTGGGGGCCTCTGTAGAGCATATAATACTGTGCGGGAGCCTCTGTGGAGCATATAATACTGTGCGGGGGCCTCTGTGGAGCATATAATACTGTGTGGGGGCCTCTGTGGAGCATATAATACTGTGCAGGGGCCTCTGTGGAGCATATAATACTGAGTGGGGGCCACTCTGGAGCATATAATACTGTGTGGGGGCCATTCTGTAGCATATAATATTGTCTGGAGGCCACTTCAGAGCAAAATGTACTGTCTGGGGGCCACTTCGGAGTGCATTGTACTGTCTGGGGCCCTTCACTATTTATATCACACAGTATCTGTTTTATAGCAGACGTGATATTATTATAGGCTGTAATAACATTGCACGGTCACTATAAAACAGATCCTGGTTAATTTAAGGTTAAATTGCCGTGTTGGCACTTTGCGATAATTTAGTGGGTTTTGGGTTGCAGTTTGGGCACTCGGTCTCTAAAAGGTTCGCCATCACTGGCCTATACTATATTCGGTACCTTATGACAACTAGCTCATAGCTATTGGCAAACTCACAATAGGTTAGGAAGAAGTCTATTTTTATCACTGAATCCAGTAGTCTAGCAATCCCTTAACAGGCACCTCAATATACATTAATGATCATTTTTACAAGATACATTGTGTACCTATACGCATCTGCCTATGCATCCTTTCACGTCTTCCTTTATTTGGAGATAGTGATTATATTGTTTCATTGACATCCCCCCCCCCCCTCAACTATTGCTGTGCAGCGTCTAGTAATGTGTAACAGACATGTTTGGCACTTTTATAGGTGTAGGTCAGTTTATCCTGCTGGATTGGAGCTCACACAGCAGCCCCGATCAACATCTTTTGTTCACATCCTTCATGCGTCAGACATCTGTGCTCCACCCTGCCGTGCCATGATTGGATGATGCGGGGGCATGTCCTGAGTTAGTGAGACTAGGGGAAAGTTGATCAGGATGGTCCCTCCTGTACTCCTCTCCTTGATTGGCAGATTGGTCAATTATGAAGGAGTGTCAGAGTGACATCATATGAGGGTGGGTCCTGATGCCACACAGGGGCATGACCTGGCTGCACTCTGGCCTGATAAAAAGTCCGGCAGAGCATCAGTAAGGAGCTGTTCCCTATAGTACCAGCACCTACCATGAAGGTGCTGGGAAATGCAGTTTTAAGTGCAGATTCATGATTTAACCTTTTCCTGCTGATATTCACCTGTCTTTCTGAGATGTTGCATCTATTTTATTCTCTCCCGAACAACCTGTGTGAGAGAGAGAGAGAGAGAGAGAGAGAGAGAGAGAGAGAGATGGGACATTATACTATGTATAGGGGCCGCTATGGGACATTATCTTATGTACTCTGTGGAGGCCACTTTGGGACATTATGCAATATGAAGGGGCCACTGTGTGATATAATACTGTGTGTAAATGAGGCATTATGGAGTGTGGGGGTTTGCTATGTTTGCTAGTTATGCCCCTGTATGTGTGTGTGTTTGTATATATATCTATATCTATAATATAATCTCTGTGGGGGCCCACTCAGTTTCTGCATTGAACACTTCCATTAATACAGATGGAAGCATTCATGCACTGTTAATAGTATCAGGCCCTGTTCACACAGTGGAATCTGCCACTGATTTTGCGGTGGATTTTGTCCCCAAATCAGTGGCAGATTATTCCCTCATTATGCCTCCCATTGAAAACAATTGGAGCAGGATGCTAAAAAAAACCAAAAAACGCCCTGCTCGATCTTGCCGTGGATTCTGCAGCTGATTCGGAGGCCACGGTGAGACTCCCCATTGATTAGACTCATCTATTTGGGCCTAATCAGCATTGGAAAGCCAAAACAGAATGCCAATGCTCTGCATCCACCACTGTGAGCTGGGGGAGAAAATAAAGAGGTATCTGAGGCAGCTGTCCACCTCAAATTCCTCTTTACTTTTCGATGTTTGAACAGGTTCTATCTGCATGTATGGAATGGACTGTATTACAGTCCACTCCAGCAGGTCTGGCTCAGCACAAAAACACCCAAATCCGGTTGTTTTTTTTTGCTGCAGTGTGCATGAGTCACTCCAAAAGGGGTCCACTAAGAATCTGTCGCCCAAGGGCCCACACAAACCTGGAGCTGGACCTGGCCCCCAGGCAAGCAATATTGTCCCCACTGGCCCCCCAGGCAAGTAATAATGTACCTGGTGACCCTCAGACAAGCAATAATGTCCCCCAGTGGCCCCCTGGCAACTAATAATGTCCTCCAGTGGCCCCAAGGTAACTAATTATATACTCCTGTAGCCCCAAGACAAGTAATAATATCCCCCAGGGGCCCCCAGACACCTAATATCTCATCCTCAGTCCCCTGAGGTTCTCCTGCTTCTTCTCTGCAGATCGAAGCAGCAGGTCTTCACCAGTCATCAACTAAGATAGAACAGGAAGCTAAAGCCTTCCTGTTGTACCGTTCTAGTCAACTACATAATCCCCCACAGTAGTGGAAAATGCAGTTAAATCACAATGACGTGGGAGTCTAAGTGCCTCAGCTAAAAGGAGCTATTATCGATTTCTGTTGACATTTACGCCAAAAAAGTGGCCTAAATAATTACAAATCCAGAACAGACGTTGGACCTGCTCACTCCCTGCCCACTTTGAAAAAAGTGGTGAGGGTGGCGCAAACAGGCTACATGTACTGCACTATCATGCACATATACAGTACATTACATACAAAGTTGTGGATGTAGTAAAATTCCAAGATGGCGCCGCTGGAGTGGCAGCCTGTTTCAGCAGCTCTGAGTCTCTCTCTTATTTTTCTTTCTTTGTCTTGTTTTATCACTCTACTTAAGGGGCTTTGCACTATGAAGAAACACATGAAGACTTGGAATTGGACCTTTGTGATACTTTTTGTTTGTTTTGCTCTGCTTCAAATGGGAACTATTGTGTCTGCAGACAATTCCTTTGTATACTCCAGGGTGGAACTCCTGCAGCTTAGAGACACAGCAGGGCTGCATACCAATACACCAGACATCCTCCAGGAGCTTTGGAGAAGGAAAAGGAGGGGGTGTAGAGCTGGAGTCCAACAGAGTATTAAAAAGAGACGTTTCAGACCAGCTCTCCCCTCCATCATTATGGGCAATGTGAGATCTCTTGCAATCAAGATGGACGAACTAACGGCGCTCACCAGGCATCATCAGGAGTTTCGGGTGTGCAGCATGATGCTGCTTACAGAGACTTGGCTCACTGAAGTTACTCCGGACCCTCTGGTCTCCTTGGATGGTTTTAAACTCATTCGGGCAAACAGGACAAGGGAGAGCGGTAAGAGGAAAGGAGGAGGGCTGGCAATATTTGTGAATGATAGATGGTGTAATCCTAGGCACATTGTGATTAAGGAGCAAACTTGCTGTAAAGACATTGAACTATTAGCTGTGAGCATGAGACCTTTCTATCTGCCAAGGGAACTATCACATGTCATCGTGATAGCTGCATATGTCCCCCCCCTCTGTGGAAGTTGACGCTGCCTGCGAGGTCCTACAAGCCAAGGTGAGCCAGCTGCAGTCACGACACCCCCAGGTCCTCCTTCTTGTGTCTGGTGACTTCAACCATGTCTCTCCATCATGCACACTGCCCAGTTTCACACAGTATGTAACCTGCCACACAAGAGACAATAAAACACTGGACTTGTTTTTTACCAATGCGAGGGAGGCATATAACTCATCAGCCCTACCGCCCCTGGGAAGATCGGATCACAACCTAGTGCATCTCTGACCTGTGTACAAGCCACTTGTACGTAGAGAACCAGCTGTCACCCGCACAGTGAGGATATGGTCCGAGGAGAGTGATGAGGCTCTGAGGGATTGTTTTGACACAACCGCATGGGAAGTTCTGCAGGATTCTTATGGAGAAGATATAGAAGGACTCACACACTGCATAACGGACTGCATTAATTTTTGTGTGGACAACACAGTACCCACAAAAGTGGTGAGGTGCTTTTCCAACAACAAACCATGGATTCATTCTGATATAAAAACACTACTTAAGGAGAAAAAGATGGCATTCAGGACAAGAGATAAGGAGGGGCTGAGGGAAGTATAAAAGGAGCTGAGGCATCAAATCAGGCAGGGAAAAGCCAATTATAAGGAAAAAATGGAAAAGCAAATGGAAAGAAAAGACATAAGGGGGGTCTGGGAGGGGCTTAAGTCAATTTCGGGTCATAGACAGTCTGTCTGCCAGATTGAGGCTGATGTTAATTGGCTTAATGAACTAAACCTATTCTTCAACAGATTTGATCACACACCAGCTCCTCCCACCCCAGCAAGTCCTTCAGTTCCCCCCACGACAATGACTTCACCCCATGTGGCTATTTCCCACCAGACCAGTGAATCCAGAAATCCGTCTTTATCTGACCACAGTGTGACCTTCACACAGGCCCAGGTGAGGAAGGAGATGAAAAAGATCAAGGCGAGGAAAGCCGCAGGGCCAAATGACATCAGTGCAAGGCTAATTAAGACTTGGGACCAGCTGTGTGGCATAATTACATATATGTTTAATATGAGCCTGAGGCAGGAAATAGTTCCTGAATTATGGAAATCTTCTTGTGTGGTACCAGTTCCAAAGAAGCCTCACTCTAAGGACCTCAACGACTACAGACCTGTAGCACTGACATCCCACCTGATGAAGATCTTAGAGAGAATGGTTCTCACACATCTCCGCCCTCTAGTGTGCCCTGCTATGGACCCTCTCCAGTTTGCTTATCGGCCGGGCATTGGGGTAGATGATGCCATCATCCACCTTCTGCACAGGGCTCTGTCTCACCTGGAGAAACCAGGGAACACGGTGAGAATAATGTTCTTTGATTTCTCCAGTGCTTTTAACACCATACAGCCCGGGTTACTGAGAGAAAAGCTGGGCCTTGCTGGAGTGGACCACCACCTCTCCAACTGGATCCTAGACTACCTCACAAATCGACCTCAATACGTGAGAGCCCAAGACTGTATGTCAGATACCGTGATTTGTAATACGGGGGCACCTCATGGTACAGTTCTCGCCCCTTTCCTCTTCACATTGTACACTGCAGATTTTAGATGAAACTCATCTACCTACAGAAGTATTCTGATGACTATGCAATAGTAGGCCTCATCACAGACGATGATGACAGGGAGTACAGAGAACTGAACCGGGATTTTGTGTACTGGTGCCAGCGGAACCACCTGAAGATTAACGCGGGGAAGACCAAGGAGATGGTGGTGGATTTCCGTAAATGCAGATGCCCTCCTAAACCAGTGGACATCCAGGGGACGGGCATGAGATTGTGAAGACCTATAAGTACCAGCGTTTGCTCCTTAATAATAAGCTGGACTGGGCAGATCACATGGAGGTCCTGTACAGGAAAGGCCACAGCAGGCTCTACCTGCTTAGGAGGCTGAGAGCCTTTGGAATCCGGGGGCAACTTCTTAGGACTTTCTTCAACTCGGTAGTGGCATCAGCCATCTTCTTCGGAGTGGCCTGCTGGGGGAGCAGTGTATCAACCAGGGACAGAAATAAACTTGACAAGCTGATTAGAAGGGCCAGCTATGTCTTGGGGAGCCCACTGGACCCAGTGCAGGTGGTGGGCGACAGAAGGATACTGTCTGTGGAGAGCTCCATGCGGAAGAAGAAGTCCCATCCCATGCATGAGACTGTGATCGCTGTGGGCAGTACTGTCAGAGACCGACTGCTCCACCCTAAGTGTGAGAAGGAGGGCTATCGGACGTCTTTTCTCCCCACCGCGGTTAGGCTGTACAACCAACACCGACCTAAGCGGAGATCATTACACACAGAGAACTGAAATATCTTTCTGCCTGTTAAATCCCCCCCCCCTCCTCTGCTACTTCTTATCTGTCTGTCTACTATCAATGTAATGCCACTCACCTTGGAACATTCCTGTTCATGTTGTATTTGTATCTGCTTATCTTTGCTGCTGTAACACACTGAATTTCCCCATTGTGGGACTATTAAAGGACTATTATTATTATTAGTATTATTAGTATTATTAATAAATATAGCTTCCAGTTACATATGAAATAACATTTTGAATGCTGTAAATCTGCAGCATTCTTTAAATCGGTGTTTCATTTATTGTGTGCAAACAGATATGTAAATCAAGAAAGAGTTAACTTGTCTTCTGTCAATTAAATAAAATTCTACTACATTTTTATGATGTGCTCAATGTGACCGTTTTTTTAATTTTTTTTAGGCTAAGGCCCCACATAGCAAGATGCAGCAAAAAAAGCTACAGAAAAAAATGCAGTGGAAACTCATTGCGTTTTTTTCCACAATGGTTTTCACTGCATTTTTGCTGCATGTTTTTTTTTTTTTTTTTACCCTAATAAAACCTATAGGGAAAACGCCAGTGTTTCCGCAGGAATAATTGACATACTGCAATTTTCAAACAGCCAATTTTTTTTCTGCAATGTGTGAATTAGCCAGAATCTCATTCACTTTGCATGTATTATAAAGCGCAGCATTTTTGCCACAGCGTTTCAGCAGTGGCAAAAACACTGCATTTTTGCAACATGGGGCTTCAGCCTAAGACTTTTCCATTCAACCAGAGGATGATTTCACAAAGTTTATGTTGCCTTAGATTTGGAATTGTTACAAACAGAAAGGAAACAACCTCATTCGGCCAAGGATTAATAATTTCCATAGTAACACAACTATTCCCACTGCTTCTTTTTCTAGTCGCTGCGAGGAGGCACATTCTTATTAACGTTAGCAGATCATAAAGGCATTAATGTTGGGATTGCTTGCCAGTATTGCTGTTGCATACAATTTGAGAGTGGTATCATCACTCCTGGGATATTAGCTGCATCACTGAGAAAACATGGAGGTAACATTAAATAAGATAAATCTTTCATAGCTGCTATGTTCGCGTCCACTTTCTCTCTTAGCATTTCTGTTTTGGATTATATTACAGAAAGGAAACCAAAAAGGCAAGAGGCCCAGTAGTGAGAAAAACACATGTTAAAAAGATTAAGCATTCATATTGGAAAACTGCATGAATACTTTAAATGTTGCAAGTATTTATTTTCCATCCTATCTACATTTTTGCTATACTATTCACCAACTTAGAAAAACATTTCCAAAGTCAGAGCCCAACGGAAATAGTAGTGGGAGTTGTGGGAAAGTAGACACGTAGGAAGAGAGAGAACCTATAGAGCACAAATCAAGTAATAACATAGTTGTGACATTGTTCACTACAGCACAACCTCACAATGTAAAATATTGAGTAATTTCCTGCTTTCTGGCACATAAAATAAAAGCTTTAACCTAATCTAGGCAAAATAAACTATTATGAGCAAAGCAATACACAGTAAAATGTGGGAATTTCTAGAATTTTCAAGTGAAAGTATACTGAGCCACAATTTACAACCCTTTGCTTGATAAGAAGTGAAGAGGTTGCAGCATAGCATTGCCAAACTCACACCAATCAGATATTAGTGACTTATACTTAAAGGGGTATTCCCATGAACATAATCATATCTATATTTGAAGATAATTAAAATTTAAACATTTTTGCAAATATGAGTAGTTCAAAATTCTGCAGAGTTTTAAAGATTTTCTCTAACCATCTTAGTAGTGACAGTCTGTTGTCTTGATCAGTTGCCACTGAATACGACCACTAATGCAGAAACTTTCTATGGTCTGGGACTTGCCAGAAACCCAGCTATGATTTTCTTATTGTAGCTGGGTTATCAGGCAGGGACACTACATGTATGAGAAGATATCCCGACCACAATAAGCAAATCATGGCGATTTTCTGACCTTAGAAAGGTCCTGCATTCATGGTCGTATCCACTGGCAACCGATCAAGGCAACAACTTGTGACCACAAGATATTTAGACAAAATCTTTAAAACTCTGCAAGGTGTTTAACTACTTATATTTGCAAAAATGTTTAACTTTTAATTATCTACAAATTTAAAAACGGTTATGTTCGTGGGAATACCCCTTTAAGTCTTAGAAAACTCTTTTAAGGCTAAGGCCCCACATTGCAGAAACGCAGCATTTTTTTGTTGCAGATTTTGCTGCGTTTTTACAGCCAAAGTCAGGAGTGGATTTAACAGAAGGGAAACATCTAAGTGCTATTTTCCATTCTTTATGTAGCCACTCCTGACTTTGGCTCAGAAAACTGCAGCAAAATCTGCAACAAAAAATGCTGTGTTTCCGCAACGTGGGGCCTTAGCCTAAACCAACTGCTGACCGTGCATTGATTTTATATGTACACCGGTCGTAATTAACTCTTCAAGGACGTACTACATGTTACCTACATAAAAATTTCCATAATTGAGAGGGAAAGCTATTTAAGAAAAAAATAGCAGAACTCTGTCCTATTAAAAAAAGACTGAAAAAATGTGAACAATAGACACATTTTCCATTACTTTTTTTTTTCAGTAAAAAACTGCAAAAATAAAAATAAAGTTCTATTTGTCACCGGAAAAAGAAAAGAAAAATTATTTTAACACAGGTGAAAACATTTTTTAGAACCTTCAAAATTGTATGTACCAAGAACCCCAAAAATGTGTCTGCTATTGAAGCAGGAAAAATGGCTCAGTCATGAAGTGGTTAATGAATATTTTTCTGTTTTCCATTCTATTCATAGTAGAAACATTCCTTTTAAAATTGTTATATCAAGAAGCCCTATCTATAAGTACAAAAATTGTCTGCACTCTAGCTTGGTACCTATGACATATGACATCCAATTTAGTTGCACCTAAACCAAGTGGTATATATTATTACTAAAAACAGTTAGTATAAATGAGTTTTCTTTATTAATACACCAATGTAAATACAGTGCATAATCTACATGTTTGCATCTGTTTCCTCCCAGATCTCAAAGCATATTGACAGGTTTTAATTTTCTTCCTATGAAATTGGCCCTAGTTGTATGACATTATGTGATCTGTGACATTAGTCCCTATGGAGAACAGGACTAATGTGAGTAAGGACAATTTTTGTGCAGTGCTGCAGAATATACTGACTCTACAAAAGCAACATAAATCAATAATAAAACTTTCTAATTACATTAAATCTGGTGATTTTTTTTTGTTGTCTAAGGATAAACCAAAGCTAAAAGAGTTTTAGAATTCTACTGCAAAATAATAATAATAATAATAATAATAATAATAATAGTCCTTTAATAGTCCCACAATGGGGAAATTCAGTGTGTTACAGCAGCAAAGATAAGCAGATACAAATACAAATACAACATGTACAGGAATGTTCCAAGGTGAGAGGCATTACATTAATAGCAGACAGACAGATAGGACGTAGCAGAGGGGGGGGGGGGATTTAACAGGCAGAGAGATATTTCAGTTCTCTGTGTGTAATGATCTCCGCTTAGGTCGGTGTTGGTTGTACAGCCTAACCGCGGTGGGGAGGAAAGACTTCCGATAGCGCTCCTTCTCACACCTAGGGTGGAGCAGTCGGTCACTGACAGTACTGCTCAGCGCGATCACAGTCTCATGCATGGGATGGGACTTCTTCTTCTGCATGGAGCTCACCACAGACAGTATCCTTCTGTCACCCACCACCTGCACTGGGTCCAGTGGGCTCCCCAGGACAGAGCTGGACCTTCTAATCAGCTTGTCAAGTTTATTTCTGTCCCTGGTTGATATACTGCTCCCCCAGCAGGCCACTCCAAAGAAGATGGCTGATGCCACTACCGAGTTGAAGAAAGTTCTAAGAAGTGCCCCCCGGATTCCAAAGGCTCTCAGTTTCCTAAGCAGGTAGAGCCTGCTGTGGCCCTTCCTGTACAGGGCCTCCATATGATCTGCCCAGTCCAGCTTATTATTAAGGAGCAAACCCAGGTACTTATAGGTGTTCACAATCTCGATGCCCGTCCCCAGGATGTCCACTGGATTTGGAGGGCATCTGCCTTTGCGGAAGTCCACCACCATCTCCTTGGTCTTCCCCGCGTTAATCTTCAGGTGGTTCCGGTGGCACCAGTCCACAAAATCCTGGTTCAGTTCTCTGTACTCCCTGTCATCATCATCTGTGATGAGACCCACTATTGCAGAGTCGTCAGAATACTTCTGTAGGTAGCAGCTGGATGAGTTGCACCTAAAATCTGCAGTGTACAGTGTGAAGAGGAAAGGGGCGAGAACCGTACCCTGAGGTGCCCCCGTATTACAGATCACGGTACCTGACACACAGTCTCGGGCTCTCACGTATTGAGGTCGATTTGTGAGGTAGTCTAGGATCCAGTTGGAGAGGTGGTGGTCCACTCCAGCAAGGCCCAGCTTGTCCCTCAATAACCTGGGCTGTATGGTGTTAAAAGCACTGGAGAAGTCAAAGAACATTATTCTCACATATCAACCTCAAAGAAATGATATGTTTTATAAAGTATTGCTTTCAATTGATGTACAGTCATGGCCAAAAGTTTTGAGAATGATACAAGTATTAATTTTTACAAAGTCTACTGCTTCAATTTTTCTAATGGCAATTTGCATATACTCCAGAATGTTATAAAGAGTGATCAGCTTAACAGCAATTACTTGCAAAGTCAATATTTGCCTAGAAAATGAACTTTATCCCCCAAAACACATTTCAACATCATTGCAGCCCTGCCTTAAAAGGACCACCTAACATCGTTTCAGTGATTGCTCCATTAACACAGGTGTGGGTGTTGATGAGGACAGGGCTGGAGATCAATCTGTCATGATTAAGTAAGAATGACACCACTGGACACTTTAAAAGGAGGCTGGTGCTTGCCATCATTGTTTCTCTTCTATTAACCATGGTTATCTCTAAAGAAACACGTGCAGTCATCATTGCACTGCACAAAAATGGCCTAACTGGGAAGAGTATTGCAGCTAGAAAGATTGCACCTCAGTCAACAATCTATCGCATCATCAAGAACTTCAAGGAGAGAGGTTCCATTGGTGCCAAAAAGGCTCCAGGGCGCCCAAGAAAGACCAGCAAGCGGCAGGACCATCTCTTAAAAGTGTTTCAGCTGCAGGATCGGGCTACCAGCAGTGCAGAGCTTGCTGAGGAATGGCAGCAGGCAGGTATGAGTGCATCTGCACGCACTTTGAGGCGGAGACTCTTGGAGCAAGGCCTGGTCTCAAGGAGGGCAGCAAAGAAGCCACTTCTCTCCAGAAAAAACATCAGGGACAGACTGATATTCTGCAAAAGGTACAGGGAGTGAACTGCTGAGGACTGGGGTAAAGTCATTTTCTCTGATGAATCCCCTTTTCGATTGTTTGGAACATCTGGAAAACAGCTTATTCGGAGAAGAAGAGGTGAGCGCTACCACCAGTCTTGTCTCATGCCAACTGTAAAGCATCCTGAAACCATTCATGTGTGGGGTTGCTTCTCAGCCAAGGGAATCGGCTCTCTCACAGTCTTGCCTAAAAACACAGCCATGAATAAAGAATGGTACCAGAATGTCCTCCAAGAGCAACTTCTCCCAACCGTCCAAGAGCAGTTTGGCGCTCAACAATGCCTTTTCCAGCATGATGGAGCACCTTGCCATAAAGCAAAGGTGATAACTAAATGGCTCAGGGAACAAAACATAGAGATTTTGGGTCCATGGCCTGGAAACTCCCCAGATCTTAATCCCATTGAGAACTTGTGGTCAATTATCAAGAGACGGGTGGACAAACAAAAACCAACAAATTCAGACAAAATTAAAGCATTGATTCTGCAAGAATGGACTATCAGTCAGGATTTGGTCCAGAAGTTGATTGAGAGCATGCCAGGGAGAATTGCAGAGGTCCTGAAGAAGAAGGGTCAACACTGCAAATATTGACTTGCTGCATTAACTCATTCTGTCAATATAAGCTTCTGTTACTCATAATATGAATGCAATTATATTTCTGTATGTGATAAAAACATCTGACAAACACACATAAAAACCAGAGGGCAGCAGATCATGTGAAAATATAATATTTGTGTCATTCTCAAAACTTTTGACCATGACTGTAGAGGAGTATAAATTACATGCTATAAAACAAAAATATTGTTAGATCAAAGCTTATAGAAAAGCCAGATATGGCCACAACCACATGTATACACTCACATTGCATAGAAATAGAACATAATGTCCACTATGATGTTAACATTATTTCATAATCTTTCTACACAGATGTAAATACTGTATGTATGATCTTAAATTGTAATGGCGCTGAGCATCTGTTCTACATATCAAGTGAACATGCCGATTTGTTTAAAGCCGATCAGTCTGCCTAGTGTCATTCACAGAAGGGCAGATGGAGTGTGCAGGGCCGGCGTTAGGGGGGGGCAAACTGGGCAACTGCCCAGGGCCCCGTCTCCAAAGGGGCCCCCGGGATCCAGAGCCTGATTACTCAGGATCCCGGAGTCAGGACGGCCATATTAATAACAGAAAGGGACCCAGTGTCATGTGCCGCAGGGTCCCTTTCAGATGTGAGTAAAAATAACAAACATTTTTACTCACCTGTCCTTGGCTTGGCGTCCGACGTCATCTTCCGGCGTTCCGGACATCACCGCTGAGGCCTGGCTACAGCGGTCACGTGGGGAGTGCTGACAGCCTGCCTCACGTAATCGCTGAGGCCCAATCACAGGCCTCAGCGATGACGTCCACAACGCGTGACGTCAGCCGCAGAGAAGAGGAAGCGGTCGCCGGCGGTGATAGCGAAGCAGCGCGAGGAGGCCCAGCAGAGGTAAGAACAAGGTAAGTATAACTGTTTGTTATTTTCCCTTATTTCTTCTGGGCCTTCGATTATTATACTCTGGGGTCTGAAGAGACCCCAGAGTATAATATAATAGTAGCACTGACGGAGTCTGTAGGGCCACTGTGGAGCATTATACTGGGGGGCCCCCTCTGGATAGCATATTATACTGTGTAGGGCCACTGTGGAGCATTATACTAGGGGGCCCCCTCTGTATAGCATATTATACTGTGTGGGCCCCCTGTGGAGCATTATAGTACGGGGCCCCCTCTGGATAGCATATATATTGTTTTGGGCCACTGTGGAGCATTATACTGGGGAGGGGGCCCTCTGGAGAGCATGTTATATTCTGTGGGGTTACTTTGGAGCATTATGCGCTCCAGAGGGGCCCCCCAGTATAATGCTCCTAAGTGGCCCCACAGTATATAACATGCTCTCCAGAGGGCCCCCTCCCCAGTATAATGCTCCACAGTGTCCCCACACAGTATAATATGCTATCTAGAGGGGCCCCCCAGTATAATGCTCCACAGTGGCCCAAAACAGAATAATATGCACTCCAGAGCCCCCCCCCCAGTATAATGCTCCACGGTGGCCCCACACAGTATAATATCCTCTCCAGAGGGGATCCCAGTGTATGGGGGGGCGGCTCTGGAGAGCATATTATACTGTTTTGGGCCACGGTGGAGCATTATACTGGGGGGGCTCTGGAGATCATATTATATTGTTTTGGGCCACTGTGGAGCATTATACTGGGGTGACCTCTCTGGGCAGTATATTATACTGTGTGGAGGCCATTCTGGAGTATGTTATACTGAGTGGGGTCACTGTGGAGCATTATTTTGGGGGGGCCATCAGCAGAGCATATTATATTGTGTGGCGCCACTGTGGGCCATTTTGCGGGGGGAACTAAGGAACATTATACTAGGGAGCCCTTTGGGGAGCATAATATATTGCGTGGGGCCACTGTGGAGCAAAATACTGGGGGGGGGGGCACTGTGGAGCATTATACTAGTGGGGGCCCTCTGGAGAGCATATTATACTATGGGCCACTGTGGAGCTTTATACTGGGGGGAAGGGGCAGTGTGGGGAGCCGGTTATACTGTGTGGGGCCACTGTGGAGTGTATTATATTGTGTGGGGATTTTCGGGAGCATGTTATACTCTGTGGGGCCATTGTAGAGCATTATACTGGGGGGACCACTGTGGAGCATTATACTGGGGAAACCCCTCTGGGTAGTATATCATACTGTGTGGAGGTCATTGTGGAGCATGTTATACTATGTTAGACCACTGTGGAGCATTATACTGGAGGGCACTGTGGGGTGCATATTATACTGTATGGAGCATATTATATTGTTTGGGGCTGCTGGGGAGCATATTGCACTATCTGGGGCCACTAAGGGGTAGTATACTTTGTGGGCCATTGTGGAGTATTATATTGTGTGGAGCCTTATATGCCATGTGGGGCCACTATTGGGGGCTCAGGGGAGCATTTTATACTGTGTGGGGCCACTCTGGAGCATTATATACCATGTGGGGAAACTGTGGAGGGCTCAGGGGAGTATCGTATACTGTGGAGAACTATATACCATGTGGAGCATTATACTGTGGGGGGGGGCTCAAAATTCCTGCTGGCAGCCCTGTGTGCTATGTCTGCGTCACAGCTCCATCACTATAATCTTGCACATACGTGTAGTGCTCCATGGCCATATCATTCCCCATACAGTACTGTGCATGAACCGGAGTTATTGGGGCCTGCACAGTACTATAGGGGCTGACTATACTGGGAACATACTCAGTAACACCAGATAGTCAGCACATATGTAAGAAATCAGTGAAGGAGCCGTGGTGTAGGCTATTAGCAGGAAGCTGTTGGGTGGGGCCCCAGAACAAGATCCTCTGGTGGGCCTAAGGCCTTTCAGTCTGACACTGTATAACGGAGAACTATTATATATAAGGGTGGGTTACTATATATAATTGGGAAACTTAAATATGAGGGGGCTATTATAAGGGGGAACTATTATTTATAAGATGGGCTATTATTTATAAGGGGGGAACTGTTTATAAGGGGGTATAATTGTTAAGTGGGCTTATTTATAAAGGGGGCTATTAGTGATAATGGGGACTATTATTTATATGGGTAACTATTATTTATGAGGGGGCTATTATTTATAAGGGAGCAGTATTATTTTTACGGGGTGACTGTTACTGATAAGAGGGATATTACTGATACAGGGCACTATTTATCATTTATAAGGGCGCTATTACTGATAAAGGTGTAATATTATTTATAAGCAGGGACTATTATTTATAAGGAGGCGCTATAATAACTGATGACTGGGTGCAAAAATCTATTAGGCGGTACAAAGGTGCTCATTTGAATTGTGTGTAGTAAAATGGGGCTTGTTATTACTTTTTTGCTGGCACAAAGGAGGCGTTATTATAGGGGTTGTGACTGGAAGACGATGGTGTTGTTTGCATATCAGCGTTTGGGGCCCCGCTTTTAATTTTGCCCAGGGCCCCACTTTGTCTAAAACCGGCCCTGGGAGTGTGACCCTAATGAATACTCCAGACTCAACTATGAGACCAATGTATTCTTTTAGCACTCCTATTATCCAAACAGATCTACAAGGCTACTTGGAATAGAGACCCATTTGGAATCTGTTGGCATAGTAAGCCAAAAGATCTACTTTACCATACATGATATCTTTATACAGATACTGCTACTTATTAATGCTGCTGAGCAGCCATCCGTATACAATTAGGTGTGATTACTGATAATAAGCTAAATTATAGCATACAATGCCAATCTGCTGCATGAACAACTAACAAGAGATTGTCTTGTATTAGGAAAGTCAAGGCTTCTAGCAAAAACTGTATTATTTCCCCCTTTATCCAACACTAGTACAGGTGCATCTTGTATGCAGTCTATAAATTAGGTATCAGAGAGCTGGAGAGAGTTCAAGGAAGGGCAGCAGAAGAAACCATTGTATTGGAAAGAGTGTGTTTTGACCTACATTAGGCCTAGCTGTTACTATCTGCATGTGTTTATATGCCTGTGCTTGACCCTGATAATAAACTCACAGGTCAGTTCACAAACAGGATTATCAGCAATATGCTAAAATTGAGTTTACACAGAGTAGTGCAATGTTATACTTTGTGTATGTGTTGTAGTTATCACATAACAGAGGGTGTTTTATATCAATTACAGGTGCATCTCAATAAATTAGAATATCTTTGAAATGTTCATTCATTTCAGTAATTCAGTAATACAATTCATATTCAGCGTCTTCCATGATTGTGTGTCCTACTGAACCAGACTGAGGGACCATTTAAAGACTTAGGAAACCTTGGCAGGTGACACACTGAATTTACAATACTGAACTTTTTTACAATATTCTAATTTCCCTTGATTTTGGTTTTCATTACCTGTAATCCATAATCAACATTTACAGAAATAAAACACTTGACATAGTACACTCTGTGTGTAAAGAATCTAGAAAATATAGGTCACTTTTTAATTTAATTACTGAAAGAAATAAACATTATTAGATATAACGAATATAAAGATATTCTAATTTATTGAGATGTACCTGTATATACGTCATCCCGTGACATCACCCCTGCACTAATACAGAACCCTAGTGACTGTCTCTCTGCTGTCTCAAATATCATGTCTTCACTCTATCTGAAACTGAATCTCTCAAAGGCTGTATAACTGCTGTTTCCACCATCTAATAGATCTGTCCCTGATATCTCCATTGCAGTCTCCGGCCTTACCATAACTCCTAGGCAGTATGCCCGCTGCCTTGGGGTTATGTTTGATCCAGACCTTTCCTTCACCCCCCATATCCAATCACTAGCACGCTCATGTCATCTCCACCTCAAAAACATCTCCAGAGATTGCTGCCCTGATTCACTCTCACCTTGACTACTGTAACTCCTTACTAATCGGTCTTCCCCTTACTAAACTCTCCCTTCTACAATCTATTCTGAATGCTTTGGCCAGGCTCATTATCAGTCTAGACGCTACAGCGATGCCTTCGGTCTCTGTTGGTCACTATATTGGCTGCCTATTCAATACAGAATACAATATAAACTTATCACCCTCATCCACAAGGCTCTTCATACTGCTGCACCTCCCTACATTTCCTCCCTCATCTCTATCGCCCAACCCGTGTTCTCCGTTCACTAAATGACCTAAGACTAACATGCTCTATTATCAGAACCTCCCACACTCGTATACAAGACTTCTCCTGAGTTGCTCCACTTCTCTGGAATGCTCTATCCCGGACTATCAGATTAACCCTCAATTTCTACAGCTTCAAGCACAAACTAAAGACATATCTTTTCAGATAGGCCTATCACAACTCCTAATGTAAACCCTTCTGTAGTTAGATTACCTAAAATGTACACTGTGTTCACGCTCCCACATTACCTCACAGGATATGATGCCGTATCAGACTAACTTTATATGTCCAGACACCATCTGCACGTTAAAGGACACGACTGGTGACGACTCATACAGCTTTAGATATGTGTAATGACAGTAACCTCTATTACAAAATTGTCTGATGATTGTATAAGCAATGCTACCTCCGATGCCGCCCCTTCTACCTGTGTCACCCTCTCTACCTCATAAATTGTAAGCTCTTGCGAGAAGGGCCCTCAGTCCGATTGTGTGAATTGACTATTTCTTTGTAATATATATTTTTTGTCTGTACTTGAACCCTACAAAATGTACAGTACTGTGGAATATGTTAGTGCTATATAAATAAAATGTATTATTATTATCGTCATTATCATGCTAAGAATATGCTGAATCTGATGCCGACTCCTGTTCCGATTCCTAATAGGCTCATCTGAATATAACACCTTTTTCCCCATGAAAATTTGTGCCTCCGTTGCTAAGATATTGATTTATTTCACAATATGCAAATGAGTAATCTGGAGCCTAGAGGGCGGTTCCATTGCTCCAAACTGCTACACTCTACACTGCTCTTATATGCGGGTGCAAACATGAGAACACAGAGCCAGAGATTTCAGCATAGATTTCTGGTCCTGTCACTTGAAGAAGCAAGGAGGGAAGTAGGGCATATTAGAGCAGTGTGGAGCATAGCAGTATGGAGCAATGTAATCAACTTCAATGCTCCATATTGTGAAATAAATGAATATTTTGGCAACAGAGACACAAATTTTCATGTGGACAAAGGAGTTAAATTTAGGTGGCCGTAAGTGTTGGCAACTTTGAAATTTTTCCAGAAAATTATTGCAGTTACATCTTTTGTTATACACGTTTATTTCCTTTGTGTGTATTGGAACAACACAAAAAAACAGAGACAAAAAGGCAAATTGGACATAATTTCACACAAAACTGCAAAAATTGGCTGGGCAAAATTGTTGGCACCTTTTCAAAAACTGTGGGTAAATAACTTTGTTTCAAGCATGAGATGCTCATTCAAACTCACCTGTGGCAAGTAACAAGTGTGGGCAAGATATAAATCACACACAGAGAAGTTGACTCAATCTTTTCATTGTGTGTCTGTGTGTGCCACACTAAGCATGTAGAACAGAAAGAGAGAAGAGAACTGTCTGAGGACTTGAGAACTAAAAGGTTACAAGTCCATCTCCTGAGATCTTAATGTTCCTTTGTCCATGGTTCGCAACATAATCAAGAAGTTTACAACACATGACACTGTAGCTACTCTCCCTAGATGTGGACAGAAGAGAAAAATTGATGAAAGGTTGCAATGCAGGATAGTATGGATGGTGGATCAGCAGCCCCATTCAAGTTCCAAAGAAAAGCAAGCTGTCCTGCAGGTTCAGGGTACATCAGTGTCACTGTGAATTATCTGTTGACATTTGAATAAAAGGAAACGCTATGGCAGGAGACCAGGAGGACCCCACTGCTGACACAGAGACATAAAAAAGCTAGACTGCAGTTTGCCAAAATGTATGCGATTAAGTCAAAATCCTTCTGGGTAAATGTTTTGTGGACAGATGAGACCAAGATAGAGCTCTTTGGTAAAGCACATCATTCTACTGTTTACCAAAAACAGAATGAGGCCTACTGTACAAAGAAAAGAAGACAGTACCAACAGTTAAATATGATGTTTTGCGGTTGTTTTGCTGCCTCTGGCATTGGGACCCTTGACTGTGTTCAAGGCACCATGAAATCTGAAGATTACCAAGGGATTTTGGGTCGCACTGTAGGTCCCAATGTCAGAAATCTGGGTTTGTGTCCTATGTCATGGGTCTTCCAGAAGGACAATGACCCCAAATAGCACTATTTTCTCAGCAGCGCATGCCATTTTTTTTTTTTTGTAATGCTAAGGGGTCCTAGAGGGAGGAGGATGCAAGGGATGGAAACATAGGATGGTAGAGATGGGAGGTATAGCATTACACCTTAAGCATCTGGCTGTACTACATGCCATGTTATCCTTCCAACTGTCAGGACACATCTGGTCTCCATGACATAGTCCCCAACCTTTACCACGCTGTCACAGATATTATCTAGATTTGACTACTCCTTAAACAAGTTGTTTATTATCCTAGCGTCCTCACAAACCACGCTGTTATGCAATTTGAAGGCACACCAGCTCTACCGCTCTGGATCTTACACCGATGGATCTACTCCCATGACCGGATGTTTGTAGTGTCTGAACTACGGTTCATAGAACTGATTGACCGGGCTACTATTCATTCTTTTCTACGCATCATATGTACAATTGGCATGCATTTGCTATAACAGGCCTCTACCACTATACTTCATACAATTGACTTGAATTAACTTCTCCTATATGTATTTTTCCCGCCGCATTTTATTTATTTTCTGGAGGTATTGCTTAACTTGTTTATTGGATGTCTCTTGTGTGTAACCACAAAATCCGCTAATATTTTGATTATACAAATGTCCTACCTATAATTTTTTACATGTTCTTGATTGTGTAGCATTATAATATCTATTCATACTGAATAATGTACATTTATTGAGATTATCTTATTGTGTAAACACATTACCTAGAAATACTAATATGTATTTTTATGTATCTTTTGAAATTTTTCTAGTCTGACGAACGGTAATAACCCGAAAGGTTGTATTTATGTACACCAGTAAAACAATATTAAGAAGCAAACCATTTTGGAGTGCAGTTCTCATTCCTTCATTCTACGTTATTTAGTGGGGAGGTGGTCAGCCCCTCACAGAATTTGCACCCTTCATATTCAGACGACCTGTGTGCTGCCTATAGATACTCTGTGATACAGTGCACTGATTTCAGCACACTGTCAGCTTTCTAGCAGTATGTAATGCCCCACGTCTCTGAGGACATGAAAAGTCCTCCTTACGTGCTAAAGATAAATCAATACTCAATACAATACTTCAATTACATAGAAAAGGCAAATAGTATAACCCTCAATGTGGCAAGATAACAGATTTTTTGAAAGTGAACGCATAATAAGATTAGAATTAATATATGTTTAGGTATCTTAGTAATACATAAGAGCACATACTTCTGTAAAAGCCACCCTAATGACCCAGTCAGAGGGGATGGTTATAAATAGAGCTGAATAAAAATTACTCTTTTACAGTAATTAAAACATAGAATTGTAATGTGTCCCATGACATAAGAGAGGGATACTGAATAAGGGACCTTGCTAGTTCCCTGTCATTGCTCCGCGTAGTCAGGGCAGCGATCAGCTGACACACAAGCAAATCTAAAAATTATTGTGTAAACAGAACATGTGCTGTAGTGCTGCAAACTATATGGGGACAAATGATCATATTAACATTAGTTTGTTACCATATACAGTCCCTGACAGAAGTTCTGTCGCTTATCCATGTTGTGGAATCAAAAGTTTATAACCTGACTTTAAATTCATCCATTGGTTTTAGAAATGACTCATATGAAAGCTGAAACCCCCCCCAAATGATTTTTTGGTTAAGAAAATAAATTGGCTTCACTGCTGAAATATTCATCATTTAATGAACACAGAAAGGTCAGATTTTGGCAAGACAAAAGTTTTGTCGCCTTGTCATATAATGCACCCAATCCTAGTTTAAAGCCTCACCTGTGCTCACTAATTGATCGGTTAATTAGTGGGTGTGTATAAAAAGAACTCCAGCACCCCAGACCTTCACTTTAACTGCAACTTCACCTCTGACAACATGCCAAAAATCAACCCTGCGACCAAAGCCTTGATTATCAAGAGCCTGAAGACCAGATCCACTGTAGAGGTGGCTGGCACCTTTAATGTGTCTCTGCGTCAAGTACAAAGAATTAAAAAAAGATTTGAACAGACTGGAGATGTTTTTGACAAGCCCAGGTCCGGCAGACCCCGCAAGACAACTGCTCAGGAGGAACGTTTGTTGGTTAGAAAATCAAAAGCCAGCCCCTCTTCCACTGCAGCAGAGCTCCAACAGGCCTGGTCACCTCAAGTCCCTGTGTCAGCTAGAACAGTTTGTAGGATTCTGTCTCGAAATGGCCTCCATGGTCGAATCAGTGCCCAGAAGCCAGCACTAAACAAAAGGCAATTAAAAAAACGTGTGGCATTTGCCAAGGCCCACAGCCTGCTAAACAGATGGACGCTGGAAAAGTGGCAGAAGGTGGATTTCTCAAATGAATCTTCAGTTGAATTACACCACAGCCGCCGCAAATACTGCAGGAGACCTACTGGAGCCCGTATGGATCCAAGATACACCCAGAAAACAGTTAAGTTTGGTGGTGGAAAGAGCATGGTCTGGGGTTACATTCGGTATGGGGGTGTGCGAAACACTTGCAATGTGGAAGGCAATATCAATAGCCTAAAATATCAAGAAGTATTAGCTTCCTCTTACATTCCCAATCATAAAAGGGGTCAAATTTTGCAGCAGGATGGTGCTCCATCTCATACATCCATCTCTACATTAAAGTTCCTCAAGGCAAAGAAGATTAAGGTGCTCCAGGACTGGCCAGCCCAGTCACCAGACATGAACATCATTGAGCATGTTTGGGGTAGGATGAAAGAGGAAGCTTGGCAGACAAAACCAAAGAATCTTGATGAACTCTGGGAGGCATGTAAGACTGCATTCTTTGCTATTCCTGATGACTTCATCAATAAATTGTATGAATCATTGTTGAAACGCATGGATGCAGTCCCTTAAGCTCATGGAAGTCACACAAAATATTAAATATGACTCTAGTAGCACCACAACTTCATTCACCAATGTTATGAAACATATCTTTGTGTTTGAACAGAATTATTGGTTTGATTTTCACATTACTTTATGTGTGCGACAAAACTTTTGTCTTGCCAAAATCTGACCTTTCTGTGTTCATTAAATGATGAATATTTCAGCAGTGAAGCCAATTTATTTTCTTAACCAAAAAATCATTTGGGAGGGTTTCAGCTTTCATATGAGTCATTTCTAAAACCAATGGATGAATTTAAAGTCAGGTTATAAGCTTTTGATTCCACAACATGGATAAGCGACAGAACTTCTGTCAGGGACTGTACAGTACAGACCAAAAGTTTGGACACACCTTCTCATTCCAAGAGTTTTCTGTATTTTCATGAATATACAAATTGTAGATTCACACTGAAGGCATCAAAACTATGAATTAACACATGTGGAATTATATACTTAACAAAAAAGTGTGAAACAACTGAAAATATGTCTTATATTCTAGGTTCTTCAAAGTAGCCACCTTTTGCTTTGATTACTGCTTTGCACACTCTTGGCATTCTCTTGATGAGCTTCAAGAGGTAGTCACCTGAAATGGCCTTTCAACAGTCTTGAAGGAGTTCAAAGAGATGCTTAGCACTTGTTGGCCCTTTTGCCTTCACTCTGCGGTCCAGCTCACCCCAAACCATCTCGATTGGTTTCAGGTCTGGTGACTGTGGAGGCCAGGTCATCTGGCGTAGCACCCCATCACTCTCCTTCTTGGTCAAATAGCCCTTACACAGTCTGGAGGTCTGTTTGGGGTCATTGTCCTGTTTAAAAATAAATGATGGTCCAACTAAACGCAAACCGGATGGAATAGCATGCCGCTGCAAGATGCTGTGGCAACCATGCTGGTTCAGTATTCCTTCAATTTTGAATAAATCCCCAACAGTGTCACCAGCAAAGCACCCCCACACCATCACACCTCCTCCATGCTTCACGGTGGGAACCAGGCATGTAGAGTCCATTCGTTCACCTTTTCTGCGTCACACAAAGACACGGTGGTTGGAACCAAAGATCTCAAATTTGGACTCATCAGACCAAAGCACAGATTTCCACAGGTATAAAGTCCATTCCTTGTGTTCTTTAGCCCAAACAAGTCTCTTCTGATTGTTGCCTGTCCTTAGCAGTGGTTTCCTAGCAGCTATTTTACCATGAAGGCCTGCTGCACACAGTCTCCTCTTAACAGTTGTTGTAGAGATGTGTTTGCTGCTAGAACTCTGTGTGGCATTGACCTGGTCTCTAATCTGAGCTGCTGTTAACCTGCGATTTCTGAGGCTGGTGACTCGGATGAATTTATCCTCCGCAGCAGAGGTGACTCTTGGTCTTCCTTTCCTGAGGCGGTCCTCATGTGAGCCAGTTTCTTTGTAGCGCTTGATGGTTTTGGCCACTGCACTTGGGGACACTTTCAAAGTTTTCCCAATTTTTCAGACTGACTGACCTTCATTTCTTAAAGTAATGATGGTCACTCGTTTTTCTTTACTTAGCTGCTTTTTTCTTGCCATAATACAAATTCTAACACTCCATTCAGTAGGACTATCAGCTGTGTATCCACCTGACTTCTGAACAACACAACTGATGGTCCCAACCCCATTTATAAGGCAAGAAATCCCACTTATTAAACCTGACAGGGCACACCTGTGAAGTGAAAACCATTTCAGGTGACTACCTCTTGAAGCTCATCAAGAAAATGCCAAGAGTGTGCAAAGCAGTAATCAAAGCAAAAGGTGGCTACTTTGAAGAACCTAGAATATAAGACATATTTTCAGTTGTTTCACACTTTTTTGTTAAGTATATAATTCCACATGTGTTAATTCATAGTTTTGATGCCTTCAGTGTGAATCTACAATTTTTATAGTCGTGAAAATATAGAAAACTCTTGGAATGAGAAGGTGTGTCCAAACTTTTAGTCTGTACTGTAGATTTTCCTCAGCCCATGTAAGGTTGATGAAATTCATAATCAGGATCTGTGTCAGGTTTTGACCAGGTTTTTTTATGCAGTTTTGAGGCTAAAATCTGGAATGGATTTAAAAAAAAAATAGTACCTGTGTACGGTGTAGATGTAGGTTTTTGATGCAGTTTTGAGGCTAAAGCCAGAAGTGAATTCAGAGTAGAGAAGTAGCACCTGCCATCTGAATTTTCTCACCCTTTACAATCCACACCAGAAAACTGCATAAAAAATCTGATCATGTAAGAACCATCAAGGTCCTTTCAAAAAGGGACAATGAACTTATTTTATTGTGGATAATTTTAGGCAACACACAGACTTTATAAGTATAAAGGACTAAGGGTTGTCAACAATAGACTTGGCATGGAAAAATAAAACAACAAATTAAAACTTTACTTTGTTTCATGAAACAAATGGATTAACAGTAAGTAGAAAAGAAAGACATGTAGATTGGTTTTCTTTCCTGGTCCTGTATGGCCTTATAAAAACATAGTATCACTTGAGGCTACATAGTATTCTATTACTTTAATCAAGTTTAAAGGAAATCCCAATCTTATGAGAGGAGTAAAGTGACATTCATTTCCCATAAGTGATATTCTGTATGCCTGTGCTCTTAGAAGATATTTCCTCAGGAAACAATAGCTGATAAAATCAAGCAGATGTTGTCTTTGTGTTCACCTGATATCTGTGAATTCCAAAGATGTTTTTAAATCATCTGTCATTCTGATAAAAAAAAAAAACAAAACATGAACATCCAAGTATCTTTCTTTATTGTGATAACTTCATAGGGTGGATGAGACTGCCACATGTACTCAGCTTAAAAATCCTATATAGGATATTATCAATCTTACTTCGGCACAGAGGAGGAGATAACACTGAGAAATACAAGAAGCGTGTATTTAATGTTATCAGTACTTTGGCACACATGCCTCAGAATTCATTACATATTACTTGGCCTCCCTTCAAGCCTTCTGAGAAGATTATTGCAAAATATATTTCAGAGGGAAAAGCTTATTCTGTGGTAAGCTAAGTAAATGTATTAAATATGCTTTTAACAATATTCTTCAAACAATAAAATCATGTGTTGTAGGACAGTATGGATGTGAATGAAAGTAAATGGATGGAAAAATAGAGTTAGCTCTAATGCAGCGGTATTCTACATATGACTCAAAGCACTAAAATGTGTTAAAAACATTTGAATGTATTCCAGTAGGTAAGGCTACGGCCATTTTTGGTATAATGCATTGACTAGGTCATTGCTGTCATGTTTTAGTGCTGGTATTCTTCAGGCTCTTTCTCACATTGACTGCTAGTCTCCTGGTCAATCAAAACACCGCTTCTTAAATGGGGAATCAGGTTGGACTCCAACTGCTCATGTTGTGGACAGGTAGATGCCAGTATCTTATATACTGTATATGCTTTGGGAGTGTATGACTTTGGGATCCTTATAGCAGTAAGTAAGGCCGCAATTTGGGAAGAACACAGACTTTTTTCCTGTGCTTATTGGAAGAACTTGTCGTGGATAAGCATATGTTCCTTGTAGGAACTATTGTGGGGGCGGCGATTGGAGCATTAGTAGGAGAAATAGTGAACATCTATGAGGAAGAGGAGGAGGAAGATGAGGAGGAGGAGGAGGATGATTGCGTACCATCTACAACTGCATAACTTACCTTATTACCACTACCAAGAGTCCACCATAAGACCATCACTAAGCTGACATCCCATCATCTGAATTGTTGCACCACTCAGCGTTGTATCTGTGGATGAAATTCCTGCCATTTCCATTATGTACACAGTCTCATGATGTCCACAGTCTCCTCTTACATAATAAATAATAATGATATCCAATGATTTTGACCTTTGCATTGTGTTTTCTGTATCAGTATAACATTACCGTACAGTAAGTTGTATTACAGGGTATTCATATCTTTATGCTACAAAACCTTGACATAAAACCGGCAGCCACCTTACTACTTTACCTTTTAGGTGGTACAAAAGTGACCAATTTTCTAAGTGAATAGTGATAAGTGAATTATGATCAGATTAAATATTACTTTCTCCCCTCCCCAATATTCAGCAAGGGGTAATAGCTAGTATACATAAAACTACCTCCCAAAAAAACAGAGAAATCTAAATCCATTTTCTATTCTCATACATAAAGGGAAAGAAATTCTGAAAGTGTAAATAAACTTTCAGCAACTTTTGATTTCTGGCAGTATTTGTGTCATTAATACATTTTGTAATATACTTTTTTAGAAAATTTTGGATCCCTTCTGTAAAATCCTACATTTTTTCACTCTTTCCCTTGCTTCTGTACTGAGAGCTTTTCCTGCCTTTCACTAAATGTTACTGTCAGTGGCATAAGTACTGCAGTAGCAGTTGCCACAGGGCCCGGGACCATTGGGTGAACCCCAAAAAACACTGCTATCATTATACATTGGGGTCTCTTCAGACCCCAGAGTATAATAATCACAGGCCCAGGGGAAGGGAGAGAACAGTGTTACTCACCTCTCCGGCGCAATTCCATGCAGTCTTTGGCCTCTGTAGTGACATCACAGACATCACGTGGGTCAGGCCGGTGTCACTAGGCATAATGATGCTGGTGTAACCCACGTCTGTGAAGTCATTGAAGAGGACCCCGACAGAGCCCAGGAGAGGTAAGTACCACTGGTTTTTGTTTGTCACCTCCTCTGGTCCTCCAATCCTTATACTTTGGGGTCTTCAGACCCCAGCGTATAATAATAGTTCATGAGTGGTATACCCCAAAAATTGCTGAACTCAAATTTTTTTGCAATATTTGCAACGAACATCATTGGGGCCGTGATGGGACATAATACTGTGTGGAGGGGCCACTGTGTGATATTATACTGTATGGAGACTGCTATGGAACATTATACTGTGTGCAGGGACCACTATGGAATATTATACTGTGCAGGGGCCACTATGGAACATAATACTCTGTGGAGAGGCCGCTATGGAACATTATACTGTGTGGATGGTCCGCTATATGACATTATACTGTGTGGAGGGTCCGCTATGGAACATTATAGTGTATGGAGGGGCCAATATGTGACATTATACTGTGTGAAGGGGCCCCCTTTGGGACATTATACTGTGATGAGGAGACACTATGGGACATTATACTGTGTGAAAGGGCCACATTGGGACATTATAGTGTGTGTAAATGGGGCGTTATTCTGTGTGGGGGCCAGTCAAAAGTTTGCTATGGGGTCAATGTTTGCTAGTTATGCCCCTGCCCTTTATATGATAAAATGGAGCACACCCCTGAATTCACAGGCATATCCCGTATACTCTATCAAACTAGGAAACATATAGCGCCATGGTCAGCAACCTCCAGCACTTCTGCCAAAGTTGGCACTTCAGGCATATCTGTCTGGCACAGGGCTCTCTCAGCTGTGGTGCTCCAGCAAAGGAGGTACTAAGGAGGGAAACATGAGATGTTATATTGTGTCTGGGCATGAGCTAGCCTGCTCAGAGGGCAGCAATGGTTTTTACACCTTAAAGCAAGTGTAAAAGTATAATATGGCAGCAGAACGCGCTAAAGTGGTTGTTCATTATATTCAACTAGACTGGAAAGGTTTGTAAGAATGTATTCAATATAAAGATTGGGCTATGTAAATGTCTGAGCCCGCTCTGACTCCTCTGTTCTTACGAAAGCCGATCCTATTACCAGAGAAGGATCACAATGAAATTTAAGTTCAATCAACTAATTAATTGGTTGCTGATGTGGATTGTGTTTTATGAATTTCATGTAGGTGTTGATATCCTTACAATTATTCCATGGGACACTGAGTACTTCATATTTGACTTTTTAAAAATATCGGCATACCATAAAAACAAGAATGCAAATTTCTGGTATAGCGGCTCACTGGATGCAGCCAATGGTCCACACTAAAAGAGAATGGCGCAACAAGTTGAATGCTATTATTAGATTGGAGAAAGCAGCGCATACCAAGTGTAATGCCACCTCCAAGTTAGAAAGGGAGTCCATGGCTGGATACTCCTCGTATGCCATTGAGGGTTCTTCTGAGACCATAATCAGTATACATTTAGGTCCAGAAATATTTGGACAGTGACACGAGTTTTGGCATTTTATCTGTTTACCAAAACATATTCAAGATACAAGTATATAATTCAATATGGGCTTAAAGTGCGGACTCACAGCATTAATTTGAGGGAATTCACAATCAATTGGAGGAAGGGTTTAGGAATTACAGCTCTGTAATATGTAGCTGCCTCTTTTTCAAGGGACCAAAAGTAATTGGACAATGGTCTCCAAAGATATCGAATGGGCTGCATGAGGTATTCCCTTGTTAATCCACCATCAAATAAGCAGGTAAAATGGTCTGGAGTTGATTCCAGGTGTGGCATTTGCATTTGGAAGCTATTGCTGCAAACCCAAAACATGCAGTCAAAGGAGCTCTCAATGGAAGTAAAAAAGACCATTGTTAGGCTAAAAAAAAAAAAAAAAATCCATCAGAGAGAAAGCAGAAATGTTTGGAGTGGCCAACTCAAAAGTTTGGTGAAAAAGTACGCACTGGTGAGCTAGGAAACTCAAAAAGGCCTGGACATCCATGAAAGTCAACAGTGATGGATGTTCGCAAAATCCTTTCCATGGTGAAGAAAAACCTCTTCACAACAATCACCCAATTGAAGAACACTCTCCAGGAAATAGGTGTATCAGTATCTAAGTCTACTATAAAGAGAACATATCATGAAAGCAAATACAGAGGATTCACCACAAGGTGCAAACCATTAATCAGGTTAAAAAATAGAAAGGCCAGATTAGACTTTGCCAAAAAACATCTAAAGAAGTGAGCCCAGTTCTGGAACAGAATGGCACCGGGACACTAGTATTTATTGATGGTGTGACAGAAGACAGAAGTCGCCGAATTAATTCTGAAATGTATAGGAATATACTGTCTGCTCAGCTTCAACCAAATGCAGCAAGGTTGATTGGACGCTGCTTCATAGTACAAATGGACAATGAACCAAAACATACTGTGAAAGCAATTCAGCTTTTTAAGGCAAAGAAGTGGAATACTCAATCTCCAGATCTCCACCCAACCAAGCATGCCTTTCACTTAGTTAGATAAAACTTAAGGCAGAAAGACCAAAAAACAAGCAACAACTGAAGACAGCTGCAGTAAAGGCCTGGCAAAGCATCACAAAGGAGGAAACCCAGCATTTAGTGATGTGCATGGGTTGTCTACTATATGGACCCCTTCCCACCCTGCTATAGAACAGTGACTGACAATGTCTGTAAAGCACTGCAGAATATGTTAGCGCTATACAAGTAAGCAAAATAAATAATAAAATAAGAAAAATAAATAAAGTATTAAAAATGAACCTCGTTTCACAAGATATTTTTGATCAACCCCTTGCATTAAACCTGATAGTATACACTTCAATTGCATCTCAGTTGTTTCATTTCAAATCCAATGTGGTGGCATGCAGAGCCCAAATCATGAAGATTGTGTCACTGTCCAAATATTTCTGGACCTAACTGTAGGATATGACTATGTTATTTTTTCTTTCTTTCCTTAATTTTTATTCTTAGACACTTGTGTATGTTATTATGATGATATATATATATATATATATATATATATATATATATATATACATATATACATGTCAGACATATTTCAGTAAATAGTATATATATATATAATGAGCTCTTTGGAGCAACGAGGATGTTGCCATTGCTATAGCTACATCCAGGTACACCATGTGTCACCACCCAAGAGGTAAGCAGCAATGCCGCTTTTCCAAAGAGAAATTTGCATATTTACAAAAATGGTGATATTTTAGCAACGGAGGCAATGGCTCATATAAGGAAAACGCAGTTTGATTCAGGTGATACTATTCAATCTTGGTTCTGGTGACATGCCATTAAAACATTGGGGGGTGATTTGGGGATTTATTAAGAAAACAAAAATCCAACTCTAGGGACAGTTATTGGGATTTATTTTTCATAGGTAGGGTCATATTTATCTAGAGTGAGGTCCTAGTCTGGGCTGCAGTTGGTTAGGACTGTAGCTCCAAAGTTAGGTTTTCAGGGAATATTAGGTATTTCTGCTAGCCCCTTTGTCTATGTCAGCACATTGTCCTGGCAGCACCTGAGCATTAATCCCTGTGCGAATCGCAGAACCTATCTTGATCCAGTTTCATCACCTTCTTTGTTGCCTGGTGCAAGCCTGACATCCTCTAAGAATACCAGCCACAGCGAAGGAACGGTAAGACATTGCTATCTAGTCTCAGTGACATGTTTTGACAGCTTTGGCATATTATTGGTTATTTGCATTGTTTATTTTACAGTTATTATTAAAAGATAAGTTTTAATTTGGTCACCCTTTGGATTTTTTGCAGGGATTTATGGCATTGAAACATTGTTCTAACCTATTCCCTACTCTTGTGATATGTGCTAGATTTATTAAGAAGTGCACATCTATTAATAATTCTATATGCCATAAAGTGAAACCTAGATTTCAGTTATTATAACCTAGAATTCATGTACTTTGTTAGAGGCATGAGCAGCAGAAAAAGAGTAAAGACTTACATTGTTTGGTTCACCTTCCTTGTTTAATTCACCTTCCTTTACAATCATTGAACTGGAGCATGTCCAATGATAAATTCCCCCACTAGGTTGTGTGTGCACTCATTATTGTAAACCTATAATTCTCATATACTAGGTACCATAAATAACAACCATCCCTACCAAAGAAACATTAAACATCCTATTAGGAATGGCAATACCACAAATAAATAACATAAACACCAAATATAATGAAAATATCAAAAAGTCATTTTATTTCATACAAGGTCACGGCTTTCCCAGGCAGGCACAACACAAAGATATATATATATATATATATATATATATATATATATATATATATATACAGTAATATGAAAAAGTTTGGGCACCCCTATTAATCTTAATCATTTGCAGTTCTAAATATTTGGGTGTTTGCAACAGACATTTCAATTTGATATATCTAATAACTGATGGACACAGTAATATTTCAGGATTGAAATGAGGTTTATTGTACTAACAGAAAATGTGCAATATGCATTAAATCAAAATTTGACCGGTGCAAAAGTATGGGCACCTCAACAGAAAAGTGACATTAATATTTAGTAGATCCTCCTTTTGCAAAAATAACAGCCTCTAGTCGCTTCCTGTAGCTTTTAATCAGTTCCTGGATCCTGGATGAAGGTATTTTTGACCATTCCTCTTTACAAAACAATTCCAGTTCAGTTAAGTTTGATGGTCGCCGAGCATGGACAGCCCGCTTCAAATTATCCCACAGATGTTCAATGATATTCAGGTCTGGGGACTGGGATGGCCATTCCAGAACATTGTAATTGTTCCTCTGCATGAATGCCTGAGTAGATTTGGAGCTGTGTTTTGGATCATTGTCTTGCTGAAATATCCATTCCCGGCGTAACTTCAAATTCGTCACTGATTCTTGTACATTATTCTCAAGAATCTGCTGATACTGAGTTGAATCCATGCGACCCTCAACTTTAACAAGATTCCCGGTGCCGGCATTGGCCACACAGCCCCAAAGCATGATGGAACCTCCACCAAATTTTACAGTGGGTAGCAAGTGTTTTTCTTGGAATGCTGTGTTTTTTTGACGCCATGCATAACGCCTTTTTGTATGACCAAACAACTCAATCTTTGTTTCATCAGTCCACAGGACCTTCTTCCAAAATGAAGCTGGCTTGTCCAAATGTGCTTTTGCATACCTCAGGGGACTCTGTGGCGTGCTTTCAGAAACGGCTTCTTTTGCATCACTCTCCCATACAGCTTCTCCTTGTGCAAAGTGTGCTGTATTGTTGACCGATGCACAGTGACACCATCTGCAGCAAGATGATGCTGAAGCTCTTTGGAGGTGGTCTGTGGATTGTCCTTGACTGTTCTCACCATTCTTCTTCTCTGCCTTTCTGATATTTTTCTTGGCCTGCCACTTCTGGGCTTAACAAGAACTGTCCCTGTGGTCTTCCATTTCCTTACTATGTTCCTCACAGTGGAAACTGACAGGTTAAATCTCTGAGACAACTTTTTGTATCCTTCCCCTGAACAACTATGTTGAACAATTTTTGTTTTCAGACCATTTGAGAGTTGTTTTGAGGAGCCCATGATGCCACTCTTCAGAGGAGATTCAAATAGGAGAACAACTTGCAATTGGCCACCTTAAATACCTTTTCTCATGATTGGATACACCTGGCTATGAAGTTCAAAGCTCAGTGAGGTTACAAAACCAATTTTGTGCTTCAGTAAGTCAGTAAAAAGTAGTTAGGAGTATTCAAATCAATAAAATGATAAGGGTACCCAAATTTTTGCACCGGTCAAATTTTGGTTTAATACATATTGCACATTTTCTGTTAGTACAATAAACCTCATTTCAATCCTGAAATATTACTGTGTCCATCAGTTATTAGATATATCAAATTGAAATGGCTGTTGCAAACACCCAAATATTTAGAACTAAAAATGATTAAGATTAATAGGGGTGCCCAAACTTTTTCATATGACTGTATATATATGTGTGTGTGTGTGTGTGTATCACAACATATGCAAGAGTCCAAGAAGCATATATATCATATCATGCACAATGCCCAAAACATAATTACTGGACAAATGCATATATATGGCACATCAGAAGCATTATTTCAAGATACTCCACATAAATAACATTCACTGGAAAGACATGGAAGAGTGAAGAAATCAGGCGATACCTTTTAGAGGCTAACTGAGTATATTTATAAGTAAGCTTTCAGGAGTACTAGCTAGCTCCCTTCATCAGACATGTCAGACATATTTCAGTAAATAGTATATATATATATATATATATATATATATATATATAGTAAACATTAGTCACCAAAATCAGACAGTCTTACCAATGAACAAATATAAATATGCAAGGGAACGCCGTGACCTCCACCTGCAGCCCCTACGTATGTTTCGCCCCCGCTTCGTCAGGGAGCGAAAAGTATTTAGTCAGCCACCAATTGTGCAAGTTCTCCCACTTAAAAAGATGAGGCCGGCCTGTAATTGACATCATAGGTAGACCTCAACTATGAGAGATAAAATGAGAAAACAAATCCAGAAAATCACATTGTCTAATTTTTAAAGAATTTATTTGCAAATTTTGGTGGAAGATAAGTATTTGGTCAATAACAAAAGTTCATCTCAATACTTTGTTATATATCCTTTGTTGGCAATGACAGAGGTCAAACATTTTCTGTAAGTCTTCACAAGGTTGGCACACACTGTTGATGATATGTTGGCCCATTCCTCCATGCAGATCTCCTCTAGAGCAGTGATGTTTTGGGGCTGTCGCTGGGCAACATGGACTTTCAACTCCCTCCAAAGGTTTTCTACTGGGTTGAGATCTGGAGACTGGCTAGGCCACTCCAGGACCTTGAAATGCTTCTTACAAAGCCACTCCTTCGTTGCCCTGGCGGTGTGCTTGGGATCATTGTCATTCTGAAAGACCCACCCATGTTTCATCTTCAATGCCCTTGCTGATGGTAGGAGGTTTGCACTCAAAATCTCACGATACATGGCTCCATTCATTATTTCATGCATACGGTTCAGTTGTCCTGGTCCCTTTGCAGAGAAACAGCCCCAAAGCATGATGTTGCCACCCCCATGCTTCACAGTAGGTATGGTGTTCTTTGGATGCAACTCAGCATTCACTCTCCTCCAAACACGACGAGTTGTGTTTCTACCAAACAGTTCTACTTTGGTTTCATCTGACCATATGACATTCTCCCAATACTCTTCTGGAACATCCAAATGCTCTCTAGCAAACTTCAGATGGGCCCGGATATGTACTGGCTTAAGCAAGGGGACACGTCTGGCACTGCAGGATCTGAGTCCCTGGCGGCGTAGTGTGTTACTGACGGTAGCCTTTGTTACATTAGTCCCAGCTTTCTGCAGGTCATTCACTAGGTCCCCCCGTGGGGTTCTGGGACTTTTGCTCACCGTTATTTTGATCATTTTGAACCCACGGGGTGAGATCTTGCGTGGAGCCCCTGATCGAGGGAGATTATCAGTGGTCTTGTATGTCTTCCATTTTCTAATTATTGCTCCCACAGTTGATTTCTTCACACCAAACTGCTTGCCTATTGCAGATGAAGTCTTCCCAGCCTGGTGCAGATCTACAATTTTGTTTCTGGTGTCCTTCCACAGCTCTTTGGTCTTCACCATAGTGGAGTTTGGAGTGTGACTATTTGAGGTTGTGGACAGGTGTTTTTTTACTGATAATAATTTCAAACAGGTGCCATTACTACAGGTAATGAGTGGAGGACAGAGGAGCCTCTTAAAGAAGAAGTTACAAGTCTGTGAGAGTCAGAAATCTTGCTTGTTTGTAGGTGACCAAATACTTATTTTCCACCATAATTTCCAAATAAATTCTTTAAAAATCAGACAATGTGATTTTCTGGATTTGTTTTCTCATTTTGTCTCTCATAGTTGAGGTCTACCTATGATGTCAATTACAGGCCTCCCTCATCTTTTTAAGTGGGAGAACTTGCACAATTGGTGGCTGACTAAATACTTTTTTTTCCCTACTGTATATATACATTTGTCCACTAACTATGTTTTGTGCATTGTGCATGATATGATATATATGCTTCTTGGACTCTTGCATATGTTGTGAGACATACATATATATATATCTTTTCTTTGTGATGTGCCTGCCTGGGAAAGTCGTGATCTTGCCTCTTGTCTGTGTTTATGCCACATTGTGTTTTTAAAAAAATAAGTTTTTATGTCTTTTCTTCTATGAAATAAAATGACTTTTTGATATTTTAATTATATTTGGTGTTTATGTTATTTATTTGTGGTATCGCCAGTCCTAATAGATTGTTGCACTCATTATTGTGTAGCTTGGGGACCCAAAGACATGATTGCCTAAAATAAATGCTGCTGCTATGACATTGTAAGGGTTAATTATATGCATCCAATTACATGAATTAGCAGCACCCTTATCAATCCCACAATTAAGTAAAGAGGGCAATTTTAATACAGGTAAATGTATTTGTATATTATGGAGGTACAATTATGTATACCCAAATAGCAAACAACCCCAAAGGACATTGCTAAACATATCTCTACCTACTGTAGTACCAGTTTAAGCGATATACTGCTACATTTGCCTGTATGACATAAGGAGCAATAAGACAGCACTTTGCTGCTTAGGGCTACACTTCTTAGGGTGTAAGGATCTCCCATGGTGAGAAAATTAACCACAACTTGCAGAACTTTGTATTGCGGGTAGAGATCAAAAATAGCAACTCCAGCTTGTGCCCACAGAGCTGCGCAGTAAAAGAAGCCAGGTAGGCATTCTCCAGTGTTCATCCCATGCACAGTGTTCTGGTATAATGTGTTACCAAGTGAAGGCTGACAGAGTCTTTGATTGGGCTATCTATACCTGTTTCCTCAGTTGAGCCATCTCTACCTGCTAAACTGAATACCCAATGTTTTACTGCATGTTTTGCCAATATTTACTGTGGCTTCTTCTGGAGAACATTGTTCCAAACAAAGGTGGGACCCTTCCCCCAAGTCACCGTTGCATGCCCTGCGGCTACAACACTTACACCTTTGGAAGTATAGTAGTATGGTACTATATCTAAAGGTGGCCATAAAGCTTCAACAGTCTTAATCCAAACAATCATTGAACCTACTGCTACTTCTCCTGACCTACCATGCATGTGTATGCTTAATTATCTCCATGGAGAACAAAGGATTGGGCATGTTGAAATTTAAGAGAGATGACTCTCCCCAATCACGAAAGAAAGTCAGATGGTCCAACTAAAATTGCCAAGTCCGGCGAACTTTGCTCTTATGTTTATGGGCATATTAACTCCTGCACATTTACCCTGTGTCTGTCATCCTTGTTGGCTCTCTTTATAGATTTGATATATATATATATATATATATATACACAGTACAGACCAAAAGTTTGGACACACCTTCTCATTCCAAGAGTTTTCTGTATTTTCATGACTATAAAAATTGTAGATTCACACTGAAGGCATCAAAACTATGAATTAACACATGTGGAATTATATACTTAACAAAAAAGTGTGAAACAACTGAAAATATGTCTTATATTCTAGGTTCTTCAAAGTAGCCACCTTTTGCTTTGATTACTGCTTTGCACACTCTTGGCATTCTATTGATGAGCTTCAAGAGGTAGTCACCTGAAATGGTCTTCCAACAGTCTTGAAGTCTGTACTGTATATACACACATATACATATATAAACTATATATATATATATATATATATATATATATATATATATATGAGCACTGAACCCTTTGGGTATTAAATTGTTAAAAGTGTACAAAAAAAGAAAAAGACATGGACCGCACATCCCAATATTATACATTAATCTTGTGCTTCTCAGCAAAATTTACAACACAGAACATGAGGTTCTTAGTATACATATTGATCAAGGTGTATAAGCCCACTAGCCACTTCACGGTGACCTCTTTATAGTGGGTCCTTACACTACTGGGTGCGGCACCGAACAGCGACTGCCACCACCACGATACAGCGCCCACAGGGCGAGCGACCCTAGCCTGGCGGCAGGGGTGTTGCTGGGTTGCTGGGTCGTTCGCCCTGTGGGCGCTGTATTGTGGTGGTGGCGGTCGCTGTTCTGTGCCGCACCCAGTAGTGTAGGGACCCACTATAAAGAGGTCGCTGTGAAGTGGCTAGTGGGCTTATACACCTTGATCAATATGTATACTAAGAACCTCATGTTCTGTGTGTTGTAAATTTTGCTGAGAAGCACAAGATCAATGTATAATATTGGGATGTGCGGTCCATGTCTTTCTTTTTTTTGTATATTTTATGTATAGCCTTGTTTTTCCTTAGTACCAGCACTCCTCCCATTTGGCCCAGGCGTTTTTAAATTAAGGGAGCCTTCTACTGACCCAGTCCTTTGACTGAGACCATATGGCAAGGTGAACTTTTTGAGACCTGTTCACACGTTGCAGTCCTTTGACTGACACCATATGGTAAGGTAAACTTTTTTGTGATCTGTTCACATGGTGCGGTGCTGTGTGATGTCTGTCATTGCTGGGGTGCGGTGCCCATGGGGCGATGTGGCCCAGAGCCTGGGGACTTAGCCTGGTGGCAGGGGTGTTGCTGGGCTGCTGGGTCGCTCGCCCTGTGGGCGCTGTATCGTGGTGGTGGCAGTCGCTGTTCGGTGCCGCACCCAGTAGTGTAGGGACCCACTATAAAGAGGTCGCCATGAAGTTGCAAGTGGGCTTATACACCTTGATCAATATGTATACTAAGAACCTCATATTCTGTGTTGTAAATTTTGCTGAGAAGGACAAGATCAATGTATAATACTGGGATGTGCTGTCCATGTCTTTTTCTTTTTTTTGTGTATTGTTAAAAATGTGTTTAGGTCTGACTGGTGGGAGCAGTAGAGCATGTCTGGGATTCCTATTGATCCTAATTCTGAATACAATAGGTGGTGGTGGCAAGTATTTTGGGTGCATGAACTGTGTTGGTGTGCGATTTATGTTCAGTTTGCAGCCTAAAAGAAGTGCAAGATTGAGTGAGTGGAGTGAATTGACCCCTGACAGCCGCACCGATGTCACGAGCGTGGCAAGCAGGATTTGGCTGATAACAGAGAGCAGTAGAACAGCTTCTTAAATCTTATACAGTGTTGAGAGGCCCAGACACTGAAATGCCTGCACCAGCGCCAGCTGGAAGGCCAGATGGACTTTGCTGATTTTGAGTTCCAAGTTATGACCACCAGAATCCATATTAGAAATAAATGCTCCACTAACTGAAACTAAACCACAGAACCCGCAATAAACTTACAGGGCAGATATGAAACAGGAGAATAACTGTCCAGGCAAATGGTCAGTACCAGGATGTAATGTTAGAAGTAGAATCAGAAGACAAAATGGATATAAAGCCAAGGTTCAGTTCCAAGGGGTCACGTTAGGCAGAATCAGGAGACAAACAAATAACCAGAAACAAGACAAGAGTCTGAATAAAGAAATCCAACACAAACACGGTCAGGATACAGAGCCAAACTAGAGAACTAAGTTAGCAGGCCTCTGAGTCTTGAGGTTTTTATAGGCTTCCTCAGCTACTACTTGGACAAGCCCAGGTACTTCTGATATTGCAGAAGCTTCTCAGGTCAGCATGGTAACCTTAAAGGAATAGCAGCTGAATTGAGATTCCTAGAACAGTCGCATAGAAGGTATAAAACATTTGCATCAGTGAACAGTGCTCTGTGGGCCACAACCAATAGCTGCAGAGCATTAATTGAGTTGGGCATGGTATGGGCAATGTCTGCTATTATCTATTAGTGGTCATTGCTTTTACTTTTGTTCATGTATTAAAATATTGATAGATCTAAAATATCTAGTTTCACGGTTTTACTTTATTTAATTCGTTTATAATACACTCCTCAGAATTGAAATTGCAATATCAAAAAAGGAAAAGATTTGGAATTATGGAAATCACAGGATTGATAAACATGTTCATGATATGCAGATTATAAAAACGTGAAAACGAAATATTCAAAACGTCAAAATTTTTTGAATATCTACACCACACACAGAAATACACACCCTTGGCATGCTATCAATGAGGTTATTAATGGTTGACTGAGGAATGTTATTTCACTCTTCATGGTATTGCCCACATGGTCTCCAGATCTCAGGCTATCATTACATCCAAGACAAAAGCAGGACTCATCGCTGAAGATGATAGAGCTCCAGTCCAGTCACCTATTGCAATCTTTCTGTGTACCATGATAGCCTTTGAGAGCAGTAGCATGGGGTCAATGGAACATCTGTAGTGGGAGGTCTGGTTTATAGCCCATTGATGTGTAAACGCCTTCTAATGGTTTATGTCAACACTGTTTTCTACCCTAGGCTTGGGTTTTGAAGTCCAATTGTAATTACAGGACAGAATGGATCACTACGTTCATTCTTTCAATCAGACGATCGGTTCGGCTCTCCAAGCACTTCCTGCTGTTATTCCAGTTTGTTGTTGTTTTCCCACTGAGATATGCAATTGAATAGTGTCGACATCTCAGCCTAGGTGCATAGCTATCTGTCAAAGTGATAAACCAAGGTTTCATTTCAAGCATTCTACCCCTCTCATTTTGTGACAAGTGGCTATAACTAGTACTTGGAAGAACAGAAAACATTGCACAATCATCCCACACACTTGATTTTTTTGAGGCTTTAAGTGGCTGAAAAAAAAAACTTTACTTTCAATTTGTTCTTTATGCCCCTCCCACATGCTACAGATTGTCGCTAGGAGTTTGAAAATGTGATCATTTACAGATCTTAACAATGCCTCCCATTTCCTCGATTTGCATAACCTTATGGTTTGTCCGTCTTGGTGTTGCAATTTCAGTGTTAAGAAGTGTATAAAAACTGTTACATTTGTTAACTGAGACTTTATTCTACTATATCTCAGGCTACGTTCACATCTGCGCTGGATTTTTCTCCACAGTTTTCAGTTGTAACACAATGGGCACCCTACACACCCCATATATAACCATTATTTTAGCGGTCCGTCTCTCCGACGTTCCTTGTCCTCCAAAAAACCAGAACAGTGAACAGTGAAGAAGCGATGCCAGTGTGAACCTAGCGTATAAGTATTGCCTTTCATTTAACTCCTTTGCGACTTCCACCGTACTATTATAGCCGATGCCAGGTCTTTAATGTACAGCGGAGACCCAGAGCTAATGCCGGTGATCAGTGTCCACTCTGATCACGGGCATTACTACCGGTGAGCCAAACCCCAAAGTGAAAATTCCCCTACCCCCGGGGGCCAGTTCCCAACCACCCCATACCCTTACTTTTGCATTACGGATCCCACATGGCGAGATTGTGGGAGCCAACCTGTTCCTAAGGCAGCCTGGAGCCTACTGTAGGCTCCCAGGACTGCCATAGGAACATAACTATGAACAGCCTCAATAGTCTTGTAGCGAATCTCCCATAGACTGCAACACAGATGTATAATATATAAAAAAAAAAAAAAAACAATAAAAAACTAAAAGTTCAAATCACTTCCCTTTCCCTAGAATACATATAAAACTGACAAAATACTGTGAAACACATACACAGGAGGTATCCCTGTGTCTGAAAACACCCGGTGTACAAACTTAGAAAAATATTTTTCCCATACGGTGAACGCAGTAGTAGGGAAAAATAGCGCTGAACCAACCTGGACCAGAAAAAAAAAACACATTGCCATACACGGAAATATAAAAAGTTACGGGTGTCAGAATATGGTGACTAAGAAAATATATATTTTTTGCAAAGTTTGGGATTTTTGTTAAGGGGTTAAAATAAAACTATATACATTTGGTATCCCTGGAATCATACCAAAACATAGAATACAAGTGGCATGTCATTTTGGTTGCACAGTGAACGCCATAAAAACAAAACCCGTAAGAAAGTTGCACAAATGCAATTTTTCTCCAATTCCACCCCATTCTGAATTTTTTTCCAACTTCCCAGTACATTGTACAGAATAATAAATACGATTATGAAGAACAATTTGTCCCACAAACATTAAGCCCTCATATGGCTTTGTGAATAAATAAAGCTTTGGGGTTTGGAAGGTGGGGAGTCAAAAACGAAAATCGAAAAATGCCACCATCAGGAAGGGGTTAAAAAGACGCTAGCAAATGACTTACATAATTTACTTTGGCTGTGTAAATCACTATTTAATAGGCATTTTTTTCTATTGTGCAATGTAATTTACTGGGACAAAGTGACCAGTCATACAGCCCTGAGCAAACTGAGCATGCTATTTAACATGATTTTAGTTCTAAATCAACCACCTTGCAGCTTTCTGTGTATCTGAGATCAGCTTTAAAATCTAAATTATAAAGCGAGTGTGTTTTCATTCTAAGTGTGGTTTTTTTTATAAGTAAGAGTTAAGATTAAACTAATTTAGATTCAGGGACTTTAGAAAACACACAAAAAAAAAAAAAAACATTTGAGCCTATACATTTTTGGTTTGAACTGTGCTTATTTTACTTGTATTTTTTTGTTTTGGTGCAATAATCCCCATTAGGTAAAATGTGCTCCATGCTTAACAATGCGATCCAATGTACAACTTGCGATATGTATTCTCTGCTTGAGCAGCCGTTTGAGGGGGCATGCTACTGTGCAAGATGTAAGCACATTGCACATTTGGAAGCCCAGATCATGGATCTAGATGAGAAAATTACAAGACTGAGATCCATTGATAACTTGGAAAGGAGTTTGTTGCTCACAGAGCAGGAACTCACTGGAGTAATTGCAGAGGGGGATGGTAGCATGGAGGTGCAGGAACATGAGGCAGCTAGCTGGGTGACAGTTAGAAAGCAGCGGGGTAGAGGGAAGAGTGCCAGGGAGATTAGTCCTGAACTGGCACACCCCAACAATTTTGCTTAATTGGCAGATGAAGAGGATGTTAGTACAGGGGTAACACTGCTGCAGCAAGACACTTCCTCTGACAGCCAGGGGACTGTCTGCTCCAGTAAGAAGGAGGATAAGAGTGCAGAGAAGACTAGACAGGTGCTGGTAGTGGGGGATTCAATTATTAGGGGAACAGACAGGGTAATCTGTCACAAAGACAATTAAATGTTGTGTTGCCTTCCTGGTGCTCGAGTTAGACATATCGTGGATAGGGTTGATAGATTAATAGGTGGGGCTGGTTTGGATCCAGCAGTCATGGTGCATGTTGGCACAAATTACAAAGTTAGAGGTAGGTGGAAGGTCCTTAAAAATTATTTCAAGTATCTAGGAAGCAAGCTGAAGGTAAAGACCACCAAGATGGTATTTTCACAAATACTACCTGTAGGCCACACATGAGAGGCAGTGGGAGATTAGGGAGATAAATAAGTGGCTCAAGAGTTGGTGTAGGAAGGAGGGGTTCTTGGAGGACTGGGCCAACTTTGCTGTGGGTTACAGATTCTATGGTAAGGATGGGCTGCATCTCAATGGAGAGGGTGTAGCTGTGCTGGGGAGAAGATGGATAGACGGTTGGAGGAATGTTTTAACCCCTTAACGACGCAGGGCGTAATAGTACGTCCTGAGTCGCATGACGATGTATGGAGAGCACTCAGGAGCTCCATACACCGCGGGTGCCAGCTGTATAATACAGCCAGGACCCGCAGCTAACAGCAGCGATCGGTGCCTGCACCGATCATGGCTGTTAACCCTTTAGATGCCGCGGTCAAACACGACCGCGGCGTCCTAAATTGCGGAGCCGACAAGGGCACCGCCATTTTTACCTCATCGCCGCCCTCCGGAACGTCATCGGAGGGCGGCGCTTGGTTGCCATGACAGCCGGGAGCCTATTGAAGGCTCCTAGGCCTGTCATTTCAGTATAGCTATTACACGATGCCAGAGGCATCGTCTAATAGCAGTGAAGGCATTTTGCTATTCACTGCGATACAGTAGTATCGCAGTGAATAGTATGATCGATCAGACTCCCTAGGTTTCAAGGTCCCTAGGGAGTCTGATCATACAAGTAAAAGTATAAAAAAAAAAAAGTTTTTAAAAGTATGTAAAAATTAAAAAAAACACAAAAGTTCAAATCACCCCACTTTCCCTAGATCAGATATAAAAGTAAATAAACAAAAGTAAACATAAACACATTAGGTATCCCCGCGCTCCAAAATGCCCGAACTATTAAAATATTTAAATATTTATCCCATACGGTGAACGGCGTAGCGGGGAAAAAAAATCAAAATGGCCAAATAGCGTTTTTTTCAACACTTTGTCTCCTATAAATAATTGAATAAAAAGTTATCAAACCATCAGATCTTTCCCCAAGTGGTATCAATAAAAACGTCATGTTGTCCCGCATAAAAAGATGCCTTACCCAGCTCCATACATGTAAATATGAAAAAGTTACAGGTGACAATATGGCGATGCAAAATTTTTTTTTCTATTTAGCAAAGTTTTTAATTTTTTAAAAGGTATCAAAACATTACAAATACTATATAAATTTGGTTTCGCCGTGTTCGTACTGACCCACAGAATACAGGTAACATGTCATTTTTACCACACAGTGAATGGTGTAAAAATTAAACCCATATGAATTTGGCGCAAATGCAGTTTTTCTCCAATTGCACCTCATTATGAATTTTTTTTCCAGCTTCCCAGTACATTGCACAGAATATTGAATAGTGACATTACAAAGTACAATTTGTTTCGCAAACAATAAGCCATCATGTGACTCTGTGAACTGAAAAATGAAAAAGTTATGGCTCTTGGAATGTGGGGAGGGAAAAACGAAAATGCAAAAACAAAAAATGGCCCGGTCATTAAGGGGTTAAACTAGGGACTGGGAGGGAGGGTAATAAATGATGTAGAGGGCAAGATAGTGTAGACATGGAAATGGGGCTAAATAATGTAACTGGGGAAGGAGTGAGAATAGTCAGTAGGCAGAGGAAGAGTAGTGATAAAGATAAACACATAAAATGTATGTATACTAACACCAGAAATACTTCTGCAAGCTGGCTGTATATGTGAAAACTCCAGTAGTGACCAATTAGTATTCTAACATAATAGGTCTGCTGGGAAGGAAGACACGAGTGACTAATGAAACCTCAGTCAATAAAAGATGCATTATTGACCATGAAGATGAACCAATAGCTTGACATGCTTTCAGCTTGATACTTACGCTGTTGCTCAGAAATGATTAAATGGTCTCTTTCGTTACACTTTTTTTTTTACCTATAGGTTTCCATAAAGAATATTCTAGTCATGGACATGTTTTGTGACTAATGAAATTCAAATGCTGGGAATTCATGTAGGCCCCATATAATTAACAGAAAATAACCCCACTGAACATTCGTATTGTCATCTCCTAGCAGAATGTACTGTGTTGGTGGTACAGACCCAAGGCAATTCACATAGGAGACTACAGTGGAAAGCTCTGTGTGACTTTTGGATGCTTATCAAAAGCTAAACACTGGAGCATTGAGGTCTTACCAGCAATTGAAGAGTTAATTGCATCTTTCTACGGGAAGTCACAAAGACAGAAATGTCTCAGTCTGAGAGTTTTGTTGTTGCTTTTGACGCCAGTAGTAGTTAGAATTATGTGAAACATGTCACATCATGTCCATTTCACTTATAGGCAATGAGCTCTCCTGACATGTTTTAGTAAATACTTGTATTCCCTATCATGTAATAGTTCTGGAGCATCTTTTCATACAGTAGAACCATTTGTCATGCCATTTCTCTGTATTTCCTTCTACACAGGGGAGTAGGTTTAGTGGGTTTAGAGGTAGCAATCTACCTGGGCCCTAGAGCCTGAGAGACCCCCAGAGGTCTTTCTACAACAAGAAGACACCAGGACTATATTTTTCACATGGTAAGTAGGGACCCCATTGCATGTTTTGCAATGGGGCCCAGGAGCTTTAAGTTAAGCTTCTGCTTCTACAGATCTGTGAATAAATTGACAACAGAGTGTTACCAGTTGAGGGGGGGAGGTGTCTGATTTTTTCAGCACTTATTGGACAGTGTGAGACAGCAGGGCACTCCCCCACCTGGTAACACCCAGTTGTCAATTTATTCATGAATTTCTAGGTATAAGAACAGGAGAACAGTACAATGTAGAGTTCTATGGAATATGCTTCAGAATTCTTATTTTATGGGATTCCTCTTTAGAACATCCAACAAATTCTAGTTTAATTTCTTTATTCATAGATATTGTGAAGAGACCGATGAGCTTTAAATCAGCCATAAACATCAAATAACTCCTGAGTATTTTGCTGACAAGTAATTCTTCCAAGTCCACCACAAATATACACTTTTGGTTCAGCCAAGCATGCATATTTATTTCAATGGGGGAAAGAAGAGTAAGCCAGAACGCTGTCTCCTGCAAAAACATAGGAGAAGGTCTGTTTTGATCCAGCTCCAGATGTCAGGAGCTTGCTAGAAGGACCGCATGCAAATAAAATCACTGGCTAAAAATAGGTGGATTTGATTGATTTTTATTTCATACGTATGGGCATCTTTAGCGTGTTTTTATGCATGTGCTTATCTGAGTTTACATTATAAATTATGGGAAAAGTCCAATGTTATATATATCATTGTCTTGGCTTTACTAGCTGCACTTTATATCACAAATACACATTTAGATATAGTGCTAGAGGTGGCACTAAATCAACTACTTTCTTCCTTCTAGAGGAGAGTTAATTTACTATTACACAGTTGTAACTTGATGTTCCTGCGCCCCAATGCAAAATCTATAACAGGACCCCCCACCAACCATGGTGTTTCTTATTCTGGTCCTCTCAGGTACCTGGGCCCTGATGTGACTTCTTCCTCTGCACCTCCCATAGCTACACCCCAAATGTAAAGCTTTATTAAGAAAATGCTTTATGCAACCAGTTAGTAAATGAATACCAGCGATTCAATGTTCACTATAAATATTAAGCTTATACCATGAGTAATAGAGTCATGAAAATATATGGACTATACAAATAATTGTCTTTAAATGCTTTGTTATAAACCAGACATGTAGAGTGTTTCATAAGAGGAATGTTTTTTTTCATAGGTCATGTTCCATCAAGCCTGTAATGAACAATGCTAGCATTCAGGAAGGTCATAATGTAAATAGAGGAGAGCCATAAATGCATATACCAGCCGAAAAGTCTGAAATGAATATGAAAGACATGGCATTCAGCTTATCAACAGTGTCATGTATTTAGACCCACTCAACACCTTGGTGGAAAAACACTATGTAATATAAAGAACTGGAGCGTGCCACAAATAGTAGTTATTCAGTAGTTATTCACACTGTGATCATGTTATATTGCATTATGAAAAATGTAAAAACTAGTCATCCTAAGCATTTTGTTATAGCTGAAAACCAAGTTTACAGTAATTTGCATATAGTGACCATAACTATAATGATGACCTTCATTATAAGCAATATAAATGAACAGTAAAAAAAAATGAGTTGAATATTTGCAAATACATTACGTTGGATCATCAATTTTTTTTTATAGTTTTAAAGTCTGTATCCATTTTGTGTGCTCCACTGCAAATTGTGTAACTGTGTCTCCACCTACAATGTGCCTTTTATTATAATGAGCCTACTTATGGACCCTTGGACCCTGTTTGAAACCATGGACCAGATGCAGCTACACCCCCAATAGTTATGTTCCTGTGTCCACTTTTACAGATTATTATTGACATAATCAATGTAACAAGCAGTGTTCTAGAATGCATGTTCTCTAATGGGACTTGTGGATATCACTTAATCACATCTTAACAGATATCAACTTCTGCTGTAGTATAAATGTTGGTGCAAAACCTTCAATGAAGTATTATAGGAAACAATTTTTATATTTTAAAGAATTTTTTTTCTGGGAACGTAACCAAATTTAAATCTGTAAACAATTAAAAGTTAAACATATTTGCAAACATAAGTATTTAAAAAATTTACAGAGTTTTTTAAGATTTTCTCTAATGATTTTAGTGGTGGCAGTTTGTTGTCTGAATTGGTTGGCAATGTATACGACCATGAATGAGGAACTTTCTATGGTGCGGCACTTGTCAGAGAGTGAGCCATGATTTCCTTATGGTGGACAGAGAATCAAGTAGTGAGAGTGCATGCATGAAAAGATAACCCAGCCACAATAAGGAAATTAGAAAAGGTTTTTGCATTGTGTAGCAATAAATGATATATATTTTCTATACTTCTGTGTGGCTATATTTTGGTGGGGAATATATGTTTTCAGGATACATGTAGGTTGTTATTGCTTTAGTGGGTATGACATGGTATATTTTACACTGGAAATTTGTAGGTTCAACAATAAGGAAATCAGACTAGGATTCTGACAAATGCCAAACTTCAGAAATCTCCTGCATTCATGGTTGTATCCATTGGTAACTGATCAAGACAACAGACTGTCACACATTTTAATTATTTATATTTGCAAAAATGTTTAATTTTGAATTGACTACAAATTAAAATATAGTTATGTTCACGGGAAACTCCTGTTTAATTTTTTAGCATTCAATCCTTTATCACAAATCCAACCATGAATATAGAATGTATGAATAACTGTGGCACTCAAGCCTTAGTTTGTTGTCCTTGATGTTAGTAATATTACAAAAGACTGTATTGATTTCAAAGAAAGACACTGGTGTGTTTGTTAGTAAATTACCTGTTTTATGAGGATAATATGTATTATCTTCCAAAGAAAACTTTAGTGGTTCCAGAAAACACAGCATAAACATGGCAGCAAACATGTATAAACAGAAAACAAAGCTCACATTAAGGAACCTTACACTGTGTCCTTTAAGAGTCTACTATTCATTGGTCTAGCGTATATTCACTTGTGAGCATTTAACAAGAGTTGTAGTTTTAGTCTACAACTTCCACTGTACATATGGTGTAATCTTTAAGTTCCCTTTACTTACTGTAGTCTAGTTCACTTGTCTATGCATATGTAGGTTGTTGGCAGGGGCATAACTACCATGGTAGCAGCGGTAGCAGCTGCCACAAGGCCCGGGACATTACGGGGCCCCCCGGGCCCCGATGCGTTTTTTTGGGTTTTTTAATAGTCCGTTACCTGCTGGAGTAACCCCTGCAGGTAACGGGCCCTATATACTTACCGTTCCCCGAGGTCCCGGGGGGGGCCCCATGTCAAATGTTTGCCTTGGGGCCCAGCCATTCCTAGTTACGCCACTGGTTGTTGGCTATTTAATGTATGGCATTCTTTACTTATCTTCACTTATTTTGTCTAGAGAAACTACAGTACTGTGATGACCTGCAACAGGTTGACGCATAACTAACAAAGTATCCATGACACTGATGCCCATATGTGTACTTTTGACAATGGTTAAGGTTATTGTCATGTCCCAGGACTTGGTTTAATTCACTGACATGTATCTGTGATACTGTGTTTGCCTGTGAAGTTTGTCCTTCCTCTCTCTTTGTACCCCCCTAGCTGTGATGCTGTAGCTTCTCCCCTCTCTCTCTCTACTTTAGTTCACTTGTTTTTGTTGTAACATGTCTGCTCAACTCCTGGAAATGCATCATCATTTTTTACCTATTGCTGATGCTACTACTACTACTGCTGTTATGAGGTTTTACAAGATTTACCTGTATTAAAGCATCTGGAATCTTATCTATGCCTCCTCAGTTGAGTTGAACGCTATCTGACAATATGTTTCTTGGTGTAAGTACTGGTTTAATATAGAGACTACAGGACACTCTCAACCATACACTTGCAGCCAAGTTATTGAGTCAGAATAGTTATACCACAAACTGTATAGATATGTAGAATCATAAGGTCTCCAATTTCTCTAAAAGACATTATTTTCTATTAATGCACAAAAGGTATACAGTATGTAAACAATTTGTCTAGACAGAATCTGCATTTAGGCCCTGTTACAAGGCATTTTCAGTAGCTAAATAAAAAAAGTATATAAGGGACAAGCACAGAGACTATGTATGAGTTCCACATAGGTGTTAAGTCTCAACGCAACAGCACTCAAATGTTAAGGCTCAATGAGCAACAGCACTGTCTAATTCTGCTTGCTATATATTTTAGTGGTGACATTCATTAACAATAACATTTTTCCTAGCTGTCTATTATATATTTCAATAATTTTAGAATAACCATCATGAGGCAGGTACATGATAAAGAGGGACATTGACATAACTGATGAGCTGGCCAGGAGGTTGGGATAATATAAAGGAAGTCCTCAGCAAGTCAACATCTCTAGGAGATTTCAGCTTACTTTACACTGCTCCTTCCAGCAGATAGTTTCAGTTGTAATGACATCTTATAGAGCTCTTATGCCCTTTATGGACATCTTACAGTTGTTCCAGGTTGAGGTACATCGTAGGTGCCCTTTAGGGATGGCAGAGAAAATTAGTGTAGCATTATGATCTCACCTCCAGATGAAAAAAATTCCCTTCTTATATGGATCTGATTAAACTTCTATGCATAATGTGAACATTATAGAAATCTATCTTATTCTGCAATATTCTTTTGGTAGAAAAAGGTAAAATGATGAGATTTGTAGAACACTACCGGGAGTTCAGCTTATTTAGATGGAGCAAACAAAGCCAGTTCAGCCTCAGGTCTGGACAAAGTGGGAATTTAGACAAAAGTCATATCATTTCTGGTAGAAATATAGGTTTCTTACTCTGATCTAAAATTATCAGCACTATATAAGTCTGCCACAGAAAGATGTGCTGCAATAAACCATAACAGCATGTGATGTATCAATATTTGACTTGTTGCAGAACAATTTAAGACCTTTTTCATTTTTAAAGATATGTGGGATATACCTCTACATGAGGTAGATGCCTGACGGCTACTCACTTTTTTCTTGCAGGTGGAAGCTGGATCGTCCTCTTCTCCTGAGGACAGATCAGACAGTGTGGTGGTCGGGGTCTGTGGGTCCGGTCTGTGACGATAAGGCCCAGTAGAGGGTGAAGGTGAGGCTGCTCCCCATACTGCCCCTTTAATAGCCGCGTTGGTTGGTTGGGTGGGGGAGATCAGCGGTGCCCGCACCGCCGCTGCTCTCTGGTCTGGCGCTGCCTTGGGAGCGCTGAGCGCCGGATCACTGTCAGCGCTGGAAGGAGGATGTGAGGAGGACGTCTCCCTCATCGGTGAGGCTGCTCTCTCCGCCAGCAGAGGGGCAGGGAGCCGTCGGGCCGTCTGTATTATCTGCGCAGCGCTGCTCTCCGGCCCGTCGGATCGCGCATGCTGCTTGGAAAATGGCGTCTGCGCTCCCCCACAGGCCTCAGCATCAGAGGATCCCTCTTGCCTCTGCAGCGGGAGAAAGTAGCTGGAGATGCCCCCCCTCCTGTGACAGAGGTAAGGGGCTCCCCTGTGGTCTTTTTGGCTCTGGTTTTGCCCATTTTGGGGTAGTTATGGACCTATTGCAGTGGGGCACCGGTCGGAGCTCTTAGAGTCTGCTGCCGTGCGTGCTCATGCCAAGCCACGCCCCTGGCAAATATTTTTTAATTAGTAAGTTAAAGGATTTTTCTGATAACATGAATTAATGGTATATTGCTAGCATGTGCCATCACTTTGCGATAGGTAGGGATTGAACTGATTCTGAGACTGAAAGGTCTGCAGCATTAAAGCTATTGCCCCTTGAGGCTAAGGCCCCACATGGCGTCCTGCAGCAAAAAAAAGCTTTGCACAGAAAGTTCGCAAAGGTTTCCTCTGCGGACTTTCTGCTTCAATTATCTATGGGGAAACCGCCGGCGTTTCCGTAGATATAATTGACATGCTGAGATTTTGCAGTGTGTGCGCACCACGTATTTTACCGCAAAGTGGGGATGGGATTTGCTGCGTTTTTTTCCGTGGCCTTTACGCCACGTGGGGCCCTGGCCGTAGTGTTTTTCCTGCACATAGCTGGTTCTGCCTATCCTTTCTGCCCGTTCAAACTGCGGCACAGCCCCATTCACTTGAAGGGTTATTCCAACCATTTAAAGGGAGTCTACCCCTCCCCAAACATATTCAACTTTTGTAGATTTGGAGAAAAACAACTTTGAAGTGCAAATGAGGGAATTTGTGCACTGGGGAGGGGACTGTTCTTGCTGCTCAGAATCCTAGCATCTCCTGTTAATCCTCCCACTGTTATGTCATCATTCATTAGAGCCCTATCCCCTGCACTCCAGTGAGGGAAACAAAGTAAAGAATACATACAGGGCAGAGAGTGAATTTCAGCACAGGATTTTATAGAAAGAAGTGAAGAAGAATATTACAATATTTATTAATGTCACAAATGCTGCCAGAAAATCAAAAGTTGTTAAAAGTTTAAACAGATTATTTGTTGAGACCCACTTTACACATCACAATTTGGTCAAGTAATTTTTGTATGTATAAGAAGTGGGTCCTTAAAAAAAAGTTTAAAATACAGCAGCACTACACTATGTGAGCACAGTTTTCCTTTGAAAATCCTATAGTTTTCGGACTACCACTCATATGAAAAAGCTTAGCACAGTTTTTCTGCGGTGCTTATTAATGATGTAGGCGCAGCTCCTTAAATGTTGAATGTTGTGCATATGTTAGTTTAGATGAGCTTTTTTGGCCATGTGCACTTGTTAAAAAAAAAAAAAATGACGCAACTGCCCATTTTTTAATGCTTTCTAACCTGACAGGCTTTTTTACGCTGCCCATGGACTGGATTGCATTTGCGACTTTTTTTTCATCATTTTTAAAAAAGGCGCAAGTCATAAATACAGTGTGAAAAGGATCTCCATTTATACCATGTGCCCTTTTCTTGCCAAAAAGCAAAAGTAGCGAGGGCAGCATAACATCTGGAGAACTGTTTAACTCTTGCTAGGAAAAATGATCTTAATTTTTTAAAAAAATGCTCAACTCTAACCTTCACACCATATTTCAACAACCAGCTAAAATACTGTTTTTATGCAGCTAAGCTTTCAATAAGTATTCACATTGTCATCTAATTCTAGATCCCCAGACAGTGCAGTGGATTCCTTCTTCTTCATTGAGTTCCTTCTAATTTTAGCATACATTGTATTGTACATTGATTGTATAGTCCTTTATTATTGTAGGTGTAGCGTTCTAGTTAAATATAGTGTTTAACTTTTTCCAATAACTAAATGAGACACTGCACATGAACCTCCTAACCAGCTTTTTCTATGTAATTCTCTAAATTGTCAATTAGGTTAATTGGCTTCCTATGTGTGTTGGATATAGGAAAACTGTTTGTCAGCCTCATGGGGACTAGGACTAGCATTAATGTAATCACTGTACAACACTGCAGTCTATGTCAGCATTTTGTACACATCTGGTATTTATACATAAAAAATCTGAAAATAATAATCCAGGGTTATTAATCATGGGGATTTATATATGCATCTATATGTAAACTATATGTAAATATTATTATAGTGGAAATTCTGTTAAACTATACATGTAGCAGTTAATAGATACCAATACTGAGAACAGAGATGACGTTCCAATTGCTCACTGGTTTTACATTGTGTAAACCATATTCACTATGCCAAATTATTGAAATCGAACAAGCCAAAGAGAATAAAGTGATTTATACTAAAGTACTTTTATATCTTTACAAAACAAAGGTACATTTTTCACATTTTGGCTATATAAATTTCAATCAGTAAAGCTGATACACATTATATCAATGTCGATGCAGCCTTCCAGTTTCTGCAGAATTAAGCTTCATGCACAAGACCGTAGTTTTTATCTGCTGATAACTGCGGATAAAAGTACGGACCCACTCATTTCTATGGGCTCATACACACGGCCGTACTTTATGTGGCCGTGTGTCCGTGCTGTAAACAAGGACCACAAATTATGAAGCATGTCCCATTTATGCCTTCATTTCAGCACAAACAAGTGTAGGGGATCATACAAGTCTTTTTGCATATCTGTGATTACAGATGACATACTGACTTGTTTTTTGCACATCAGTATTTGTGGAAAGTAAAAACCACTACAGTCGTGTGCAGGAGGCCTTACCCAACAATCTAATATATGGGTAATGCAGAAACATAGAAGATCAATTACAGAAAAAGACTAGTCCATCTAGTCTGCCCTTATATCTTTTTAACCCTTGTCTAAAGGGAGTCTATCAGTAGTAAATCGGTTGTTAACCTAATCACAGTACCTTGTAGATGTGATTCTACAGTCTCTGCCTCTCTTATTCTCTTTGGAATCCTATTTTTCTGTAAATTGCTGCCTTATGCAAATGAGGGAACAAGTGCTTTTGGGCATGTCTTAGCTTGCCTGGGCAATTGATATACTGAGATTTCCATAAATGCAATAGTTTTGGAAATCACAGCCTTTCTGCTGCGTGTATTTTTCTGCAATGTGTGGATGGGATTCACTAAAATCCCTTCCACTTTGCAGGGACTATAAAACGCTGTGGTTTTTGCCGAGGCACTTATGCCATGTGGAGCCCCGACTTAATGTGTGTTTTTATAGTGTTTTTTTTTTTTTTTAACTCTATTTCATTGTTCTACACTATTTTTTGTCCCCCTAAGGGACTTTAACTTGTGATCTTCTGATTGCTTTTATAATGCAATAAACCTATGTAGTGCAATTCATTACTGTCATTTTCTGACAAGCATTCTATTAGGCCATGACTTTGGGCCATGAAAAGGTATTGGACCACTGCAATCTCATTCACAGGGGTGCTGATGCCTCCCCCTCCCTCCAGACACCCATAGATGCCGTGGTCGCTATTGACAGTAGCATCTAAGGAGTTAGATGCCTGGGATAGGTGTTTTGCTGATCCCAGGCAATAGGAACAGCTGCCTGGCTGTGATTACACAGCCAGGCACCTGCACCAGAGCACAAGGGGGACCCCGCATTATTCCGTCGCAAGTGACATGGAAAATCAATTGCGGTGGAATAAGTGACCGACATAGAAAGTCTATACGCTGGTCACTAATGGGTTAAATTTCACTTACTGCAGATTTCCCAACCACATCTGGTGGAAGTTTGTTCCTAGCCTCAACTACTCTTTCAGTGAAATAATATTTTCTGACATTGGTTCTGATCTGACCAACTCATTTCAGACTGTGCCCCCTTGTTCTTGTGTATAGTTTATTAAAAACGCAGATTTTGAACCTTATTTATACCTTAAACATATTTAATGTTTCAAGTAAAGTGCAAAGGCAGGCTAAAAAAGGTCCGTTGCCAATAGTCCCCTAACAGCAGCTGTTGAAAGAAAGATCAGGCATGTTGGATTTAAATGAGCTCAGTTTTCTGACCCCACAGCAGATAATATGTCTGAGGTAGTATGCATGTCTACGGCAAGGTTAGGGATGATAGCCGTCATCTGAAAGATAAATGGGTGTACAGTTATCTCATGTATTAACATCTAAAGAACAATAAGTCTAACATCTAGGGCAGAAGAGATATCTGTACTGTACATTTAAAGGGGTTGTCAGTTTCAGACAAATATTAAGAGACAAATGTTATTGTTTGTGTAATAAAAGGTTCTATAATTTTCCAATATACTTTCTGTATCAATTACTCACAGTTTTCTAGATATCTGCTTGCTGTCATTCATTCTGCTTACTGCCAGTAGATACAAATCAGTCCATGGTCATGTGATGTACACACAGGTGCACAGCTCGTTACAACTCCAAAAAAAAAAATTATATATATTTATATATGCATGCATTTATTAGTATAATTCTTGCTTAATTGGCATTGGTTCACTTTGGGCACTGCTATTTAAAATTTTATATAGAATATATATATATATATATATATATATATATATATATATTTATTTTATATGATGCATATGCATTTATATACACATATTACTTCAACATGCACTATTGTGTCAGTATTATTGGTCTATTTCATGTATTTGATAGCTCTTTTTTGATGCCTGTTTCCTAGTAGAATGTTTAGGGCATCATAATGCACACATATTCTTTTTCTCTGTCCCTTATTCAGCGCATGCGCGCTTTGTGTTCTGTGACCCTTCTTTATTTTGAATGGGAATGGGCTCCATCGCATTCACGCGTGCGCGATTGGAGCCCTCCTTCCTTCCCCTTAATATTGCATGATGATGTCGTCACGTTACGCATTCGTGCTGACTTCATCGCGCTTTTTGGTCTGGATCTTCCTCCATTGGCTATGCATATATACAGCGCCTTATACTAGTTGCCACAGGTGAATTTACTTAGTTTTGCTATATATATCCCCCATCTATCTTATCCCATTGCCTCCTGACGAAGCCATCGTGTGGCGAAACGCGCATCGGGCGCAGCACTTTTTACCTCCCTGTGGCGCTATTATCCTGTTGGCATCCTATTATTCTTCTAAATTTGGGCAACTGGTATGTAAATGTGTGCTAATTAATTCATTGATCTACATACATTCAGTTTCTCTGGATTTGTATAATTGTTGGTGTATTCTGGCCTATTTTTGGCTTGTTAACCCATGCATGTATTATATGTAGCTTTAACCCATAGGTTTCTCATAATGTCTGTAATTTATATACTCTGAGACTCTAGTTCTTTGTATATTTCTAGTACTTTACTTGATAGAACCCTGGGTGTATTGCTGGTTCGGCTATTATTGTCATATTACTGTATGCATTTAATCTTAAGATACTGGTCTGCTATTTTTCTATTTTTTGATTAATTGCACCAAGGATTTATGCCGCCCTGGGAGGGTTAGTTTCTTTGTACCATTACGCTATATTCCATCTGCGTACGTGTTTGCACATTCTTTTAGACAGATTTGTACATGTATGTATTTATATATTTTTTCAATAAATTTGAATATTTTTCTAAGAACTGAGTTTCTACGAACCAATTTTGTCTGTTTGCATTACCAGGCAGATGTCTGATTACTGGGCTGTGACTATAACGAGCTGTGCACTTGTGTACATCACATGACCATGGACTAATTTTTATCCACTGGGAGTAAACAGAATGAATGACAACAAGCAGAGATCTAGAAAACCGTGAGGAATGGATACAGAAAGTATATTGGAGAATTGTACAACTTTCTATTATACAAACAATAACATTTGTCTCTCAATATTGGTCTGAAAGTGGGCAACCCTTTAATTCAGAGATGATTGTCTAGAAATCTCTGGGGATAAGACTAGGTCTAGGTCAGGGTGGATTGCCAGCCTTTTAAAGTAAACAATTAATATTTTAAGTATGTGATAGCAATGATATTGGAAGTAGGGACACCAAAAAGATGATTTATTTATACAGGGGTGTCTTTTATATCTTTATCTACTTATACAGATGAATTGGAAAATTTTGTAAAAATTATTGCAAACCATAAAGTAGATATACAGGTGCACCTCAATAAATTAGAATATCTTTGAAACGTTCATTAATTTCAGTAATTTAATTCATAATCAGCAGTCTTCCATGATTGTGTGTCCTACTGAACCACACTGAGGGACCATTTAAAGCCTTAGGAAACCTTGACAGGTTACAATACTGAACTTTTTTACAATATTCTAATTTTATTAGATTTTGGTTTTCATTACCTGTAATACATAATCAACATTTACAGAAATAAAACACTTGAAATAGAACACTCTGTGTGTAAAGAATCTAGAAAATATAGGTCACTTTTTTAATTTAATTACTGAAATAAATGTTTCAAAGATATTCTAATTTATTGAGATGCACCTGTATGTGTAAAGATATTGCATACTTGTTGTTACATTATCAAATGTGACTCATTGCCTTATGGTAGTTCTCGAAGAAAAGTAAATGGTTGTATATTGACACTCTAAATCAAAATGTTTGTTGGGAAATAAATCAATTTGAAGGATGCAGAAAAAGAATCCACATTAATAACAGACTTTCTGTAATGAAAGGAAACAAGTCCAAACATTCTCCATTGCAAATGACTTGTCGCGATTGTATCCTAAAATCATTAGCTAGAGCTGAGCTCTATCAGCTTGATCAAAATTCTGCTGAGACTTTCCTGAAAATATATGAAATGAACTGACTGGCATCTTTGTCATGCTAGAATCTGTTTTTATCAAGAAAGACTTGAGAACAGATGTTAATAAAAGAGCTCTAACCTTGGCATCTCCTTGATCTGACCTCTGTGCAAAAGCTTTGCCATCCATAAAAAATCCTAGAAATTTGATAACTTCAAAAAGACCACCTACAAATACTGAAAAAAAAGCCTACAGTAGCTTCTTTAGCTTCTTTCAGCTTCATAATCTACATGGCTATAGTTTACTTATAGTATACTTTCCTTTGATATCATACAGAGATAAATATAATTTTAAAGAAAGAAGTGTGATTTGATGTATGGCTAATACATACAATTGAATATATTAAAGTATATACTGTTTGTAAAACATTATACACTGCATTATAAACTACGTTATACGTACAGCATTATGATTATATTGTGAGGGTCCACTAATAGAAGTATCATTATGCTATGAGGGTCCACTAATGGAAGCATTATACTTTGTGGGGCTACTAATGGAAGCTTTATACTATGAGGGGCCACTAATGGAAGCATTATACTGTGAGGCAGGGCCGCTTTAACCATAGAACCAATGCTGCACTTGCACCAGGCCCTATGGTAGCGGGGGCTCTGTTGGGACAGCAGGACAGTCCTGCATATTTTGTCCTGCCGGGCTGCCCCAGTTGCATACAGTGATGAAGCAGGGATCTGTCCACTCCCTGTTTCACCATTCATCCTCTCTTCCATGGGAGCTGCAGGCACAGGTGATGTCCTCACTTACATCGCGCCTGCAGCTCCCTGAAGACTTGGGATGAGACAGCAGGGGAGTGAGGAGAGGTGAGTATTAGTTTGTTTTTTTTGTGTGTGGTAGGAGAGGAACATTAAACTGTGGGGACAACTACAGGGGGACTGTAACCCTTACCCTGCCGTCTGGCCAGGATCAGATAGGGCTATGAAGATTACCTTGGATCCATTTTAAAGATGAGCATGTCATCTTTAAAATGATACCAAGATCATCATGATAGCCCTTACAGATCCAGAGCGATTCGCTGGTGAAAATGATGTTCGGCATTGAGATCCCAATGCGGCTCTCAATTCCCGACAGCATTTTTAACAGCAAATCAGATGTATTTTTTCTCTGATGTATTATCACTTGTTCATATATACCCTTTTATCTTCAGGAATGCTGTATTTATGCTCTGTAATCAAGCCCTTTCTGTTGTACCAAGACCCTTTTGTTGTCCCATTAGCATACCCATGCTAAACTCATTATCCCCGCAGGGGGTTCCTGCAAACATGTGGCTGGAAAGGCTTTTGAGCAAACAAAGAAGAGACTTTGTGTCTCTAGCCAAAACTATAAAGGAAATACGGTTTTATGGTAATATTTCCCTAGGAGGACATCCTCCAGTCGGACCGATAAATTCCTCGGTTGTGCATGGCGGAGACAAATGCCTCAAATCCAAAAACGGTACTGGTGGGCGCAGGGAAAAGATCCAGACACTGAACTCATTAGACAAAGGGTTCTATGGGGTCATTCTTGTTGTCTACACAATGGGGGTCTCCCCATGAACCTCCATCACACCTTGCCTGACACTATGGTCATCAGGCAAAGAAATATGATGATTCATAGTTATTTGGGTTTCGAGATGGAGGGCGGGACTTCCCCTCCTAGTGACATCACTCGGAGGAGACTGGGGATAGTTATATGGTCTCACCTGAGGGACAAAGAGAGTTCTTATCCTGGGAAAGATGTGAGAACATGTTGCGCTGTGGACTTAAGCAAGTGCCCTGAGGCCTAGCAGTGAGGCCTTAAAGATCTGATGCTGGAAGACATGTAAGCAGACAGGCTCTACTACTGACTTAAGAAAGCGCCCTAGGCCAAACTACTGACGCCTAGAGAACCAATTACAAACTTGTTCTGGTATTTTCCTATGTTTTATTCCCATTTTATTTTCTGTACTGTATTGTGCTTTTACCTGTATTTGCTTGACTATCCATTGATGTGTATTTCTGTATATGTCAGTGGCTAGTACCAACCCTCTCGGATTAATATATAAAATTTATAAAGCTCATTTCATAATATCCTATGAACTCAGTCCACTCACGGGGCTTGAGTGGAAGGTTAAGAAGGGTGATCGCAGGTAGGCCAAGCGACTTGGCAAAGTGGTATCCTTCACATCACGGTCATGTGACTTAGTTAACAATTGACCCTCCAGCTGTTATTCATTAGTACTACATTCTTTTCCATCCTTTTGTAATCCCTGACCCAACTTTTTTGAAATGTGTTGCTGCCATCAAATTCTAAATGAGTTAATTTTTTTAAATGAAATTGAAAAATGTATTCTATTATCAATAAATATAAGAAATTTCCAAATCATTGTATTCTTCTTTCTTTACATTTTATACAGTGTCACAACTTTTTTGGAATTGGGGTTGTACATAGCCTTTTATAATCTATGATTCACTTTCATTTTCTGCTTGCTGCTTGCTATGTAACATTTATATTATGTTGTTGAAGTGTGTACTAATAAAAATGCATAAACAGTGCATGAATACACTCATTTATGAAGTTCTTAGTAATTTTGGATGGTTATGATTTTGTTTTTTTCAACAACAATTATGTATGATAAAGAAGGGAGCTAGAATATATTATTTATTTCTATATTTGAGCTCTATCTGGAAAATGACATATATTTTAATAATATTCATGTTAATAATGTAATGAAAAGTTTAACTGAAGTTATTAAAGCATGAGGCTTTACAGGAGGCAGTTGAGTGGAAACATTATTATAGAAAATAAAAGTATTTGAGAATCTTAGTTTTGATTCTGCATTTAACTTACCTATACTTTATCACATGCATTACTGAGTCCACATTTGTGACAGAGATGATGTGATGCTGTGACTGTCTATGAATTATCGATCCTTGTTATTAATATGTTAATTAATAGATACATGAAAGGGAGATGCACAGACATATACACAGACAAACTGTAGACAGATGGATGGATGGATAGATTACTCTTGTTAATGTATGGACATAATGCCTTTTCATAGACACACTGTATTAGGTCATACTACTATGAGATACAGAGCCACAAAATAACAAATACTGACAAAATTTGATTTGGGGATTATTAGTTTTAGATTTATCCTCAGATTACCCTGAATTTTTAAGGAATTGTTTTTATCATAAGACTGTGTTTGAATTGTGAACCATTTTAGTTTTCTATTCAAAGTAATGAGAGAAACTTAAGCTACCCATACATATAGTGTCAACATGCCAATTTTGATGCAAACAGCTAACAATCATATGCATACTTTATGGAGACCTCCCAACTCCACCCTGTTTTACTATTTATATGCCATTATCAATAGCGACCACATGTGGGCCTTCGATTGGCACTGCTACAATGTCATCGATCGGATATCATAAAATGTTACGACATTTTGTAAAGGCTCCCAGACATGTCATCCTAGAAGTCTGGCTTATAGGCAATATACTGCAATACAGAAGTACTCCAGTATAGCGTATGAGTATTTGAACCGGAAATTTCCTAAGGAGACTAAAAATAAATGTAAAAAAAATATATATAGTGCAGACCAAAAGTTTGGACACACCTTCTCATTCCAAGAGTTTTCTGTATTTTCATGACTATAATAATTGTAGATTCACACTGAAGGCATCAAAACTATGAATTAACACATGTGGAATTATATACTTAACAAAAAAAATGTGAAACAACTGAAAATATGTCTTATATTCTAGGTTCTTCAAAGTAGCCACCTTTTGCTTTGATTACTGCTTTGCACACTCTTGGCATTCTCTTGATGAGCTTCAAGAGGTAGTCACCTGAAATGGTTTTCACTTCACAGGTGTGCCCTGTCAGGTTTAATAAGTGGGATTTCTTGCCTTATAAATGGGGTTGGGACCATCAGTTGTGTTGTTCAGAAGTCAGGTGGATACACAGTTGATAGTCCTACTGAATGGAGTGTTAGAATTTGTATTATGGCAAGAAAAAAGCAGCTAAGTAAAGAAAAATGAGTGGCCATCATTACTTTAAGAAATGAAGGTCAGTCAGTCCGAAAAATTGGGAAAACTTTGAAAGTGTCCAAGTGCAGTGGCCAAAACCATCAAGCACTACAAAGAAACTGGCTCACATGAGGACCGCCCCAGGAAAGGAAGACCAAGAGTCACCTCTGCTGCGGAGGATAAGTTCATCCGAGTCACCAGCCTCAGAAATCGCAGGTTAACAGCAGCTCAGATTAGAGACCAGGTCAATTCCACACAGAGTTCTAGCAGCAGACACATCTCTACAACAACTGTTAAGAGGAGACTGTGTGCAGCAGGCCTTCATGGTAAAATAGCTGCTAGGAAACCACTGCTAAGGACAGGCAACAAGCAGAAGAGACTTGTTTGGGCTAAAGAACACAAGGAATGGACATTAGACCTGTGGAAATCTGTGCTTTGGTCTGATGAATCCAAATTTGAGATCTTTGGTTCCAACCACCGTGTCTTTGTGCGACGCAGAAAAGGTGAACGAATGGACTCTACATGCCTGGTTCCCACCGTGAAGCATGGAGGAGGAGGTGTGATGGTGTGGGGGTGCTTTGCTGGTGACACGGTTGGGGATTTATTCAAAATTGAAGGAATACTGAACCAGCATGGTTACCACAGCATCTTGCAGCGGCATGCTATTCCATCCGGTTTGCGTTTAGTTGGACCATCATTTATTTTTCAACAGGACAGTGGCCCCAAACACACCACCAGACTGTGTAAGGGCTATTTGACCAAGAAGGAGAGTGATGGGGTGCTACGCCAGATGACCTGGCCTCCACAGTCACCAGACCTGAACCCAATCGAGATGGTTTGGGGTGAGCTGGACCGCAGAGTGAAGGCAAAAGGGCCAACAAGTGCTAAGCACCTCTGGGAACTCCTTCAAGACTGTTGGAAGACCATTTCAGGTGACTACCTCTTGAAGCTCATCAAGAGAATGCCAAGAGTGTGTAAAGCAGTAATCAAAGCAAAAGGTGGCTACTTTGAAGAACCTAGAATATAAAAGACATATTTTCAGTTGTTTCACACTTTTGTGTTAAGTATATAATTCCACATGTGTTAATTCATAGTTTTGATGCCTTTAGTGTGAATCTACAATTTTTATAGTCTTGAAAATACAGAAAACTCTTGGAATGAGAAGGTGTGTCCAAACTTTTGGTCTGTACTGTATATATAAAACATTTTACATATAAAATTAAATAAGCCAAAAATAAACTTAATTCATATCACAATGTTTAAAAAATGTCCAGAGCATTAAAATATTGAAATAACAATCCAGTATAGTGAACACCATAACTGTAAAAAAAAAAAAAATCACAATGTATGAATCACCCCCCCAGCCAAACAAGTTGAATAAAAAGTAATCTATAAAAAGTGATAGTTGTTAGAATATGGTGATCCTTTTTTTTTTTTTTTTTTTTTTTTATACTAAAATTTTTGCAAATTTCAATTTCAACCCTTCTTGACACAGCCATTTTTCATTTTGCAATTTTGTTTTTTACTCTCTGCCTTCCAAAAGCCATAACTTTTAGGGCTTATTTTTAATGAGATAAGTGTGCTTCATAATGATACCAAACATGTTAACAGATTGTTGCTGCCAGGAACTTGTGGCACTTACACACTGCTGCTCTACAGATACCTCTGTCACATATAAAACAGATGCATCTGAAGAGTTAATGTCAATGATCAGAAATAACTCTGTTTGTGGGAATTACCACTGGATCTCAACTGTGTAAATCAGCAGAGACACAGTGGCTATGGCACAGGCTCTGCTTCTGAGCAGGCACCATGTTAAAAGTCCTGACATCTGCAGTACATGTATGGTGCATGGCAGGAAGTAGTAGAGCACAGAAAAGCTGTATGAGGCTAAGGCCCAACGTTGAGAATGCAGCTAAAAATGCTGCAGAAAAAAACATGGTGGAAACGCATTGACTTTTTTTTCTGCAGCATTTTTTATTGCGTTTTTTTTCTTTGCAGTTTTTCTTCCCCTATTAAATCTATAGGGAAAACACAAGTGTTTCCGCAGGTAAAATTGACATGCTGCACATTATTTTTCCACTTTTTTTCTGCAATGTGTGAATGGGATTATCCAGAATCTCATTCACTTTGCTGGTACTGTAAAATGCAGCATTTTTTCTGTTGCATTTCCGCAACAGGAAAAACACTTTCCGCAACTTGGGCCTTAGCATGAATTTGGTATAGTCATAATCATATTAACTATAAGAATAAAAGAAAGATGTCGTTTTTACCACACAGTGAACACTATAAAAGCAAAACCCCCCAAAAAATGGTAGAATTGCATTTTTTCCATTCTTCCACTCAAGTATTTTTTTATCATGATGCAACACATTATGAAAATTGAATGTCACCATTGAAAGAACAGTGTAATGTGAAAAACACAAAGTTTGACACAACTATATTGACAGAAAAAATGGATATAGGAAGGGAAAAAATAAACATGAAACAATGGAAAACTGCCATGTCCTCAAGATGTTAAAGTAAACATGCATGTTCTTCGAAGCCAAGTCAAGCAAGCCTTTTTATGGTGGAGTTAAGAGAATGAGCTTCCTAACAGCTATGTCATGTCTATGGCCAGCTTTAGCTGCCTATATCACGTCAATAGATACGCCTATATGGACCTTAGTATTAAACATTACCACTACCTGAACCTACAACTCCTGAGAACAGTGTTAGGGGCAGAATATTAACATAGTCTATGCCAGAAGTTAGTAACCTACATGTGCTGTTAGCATTAATGAATAGAATTCCTTTAAGAGGATCTTTTATGCTACAGTCATCTTTAAATTAAGGTATCAGATGCAATGTCAGGAAATATTTCATTGAAAGAGTAGTTAAGGCTTGGAACAAGCTTCCAGCAGATGTGGTTAGGAAACCTAAAGTAAGATTAAATTTGTGGAATAAGCATGTCTATCCTAAGATAAAAATGGAAATAATTTAAGGGCAGACTAGATGGATTATGTGGTTTTTTCTGTTGTCAATCTTCTATGTTTATGAAGGCAGTTATTAAATTCCCTTGTCTTGCCACAAGGAAGGGAGATCATATATACATTTCAGTATCCATCTGCCGATTAGCTGAGAGGGAGGTAGTGCTCAGCAGCTGGCACGGACAGGGACAGACACTTGGCCTGGCCACAAAGTGTGTAGGCAGAGCTCTTTCTGTTCATGCATGTGTGTGCAGAGAGGTTGTTCCTGTGACTGCAAAGGTGAGAAGTGTACAGTTTAGCCAGTCCTGGAAAATGGATCTGTTTCTGTGATATGGGAATAATGACACAACTATGTTGGAGAAGTTGGATAACAAAGGTCTCAGTGGTAAGTGTTAGTCCCTGAAATAAATAGAATGAGCCTGAAACAGCCATACAACATTCAGAGGAATAACTTGAAGTTGCTTGGCCCCAATGCAAAGTCTTTAATGAGCCCCCACCTACCTTCTGACATTTAGAATAGTGTTATATTTTATATGACCAAAGCCCAGTAGCAACTGCTGAACCCCCCTATAACTTCGCTCCTGAAGCAATTTATTGAGGTCAGAGGGAAGTACAAATATTAACTCCCGAGTTACTACTATAACCCTGAGCTAGTCCATTGGACTACTCTGATATTAGCTGTAGTTGAATTTAATGAGATTGTTCTGTTAAAGGAGATTTACCCAAGTATTAAAGTATCTCGCTGCCATGGTTGCTAGGGATAACAGACTGCCAGAGAGCTGTTTTCTGAGTATAGCAGCACCTATAGGTACCATTTACATAAGACACCTATAAAATCCCTTAGTTTTAGGAAAAAAACTGTCTAGAATCAAGTTTTCTTTGAGCAAAGATTATTAATTTATATTTTCAGTAGCAGCACAATTTGTCTTTTGTAGGAACCTATATGAAGCAAGAATCTGCTAAAGAAGGAGCAGACACTGTTCACTGAACTGGTATGTTCCTCCTACACAAAAAATTGAAACTGCATCTGTGTCAGTATTAATGTTAGCACCTGCCTGCACCTGGAATCTAGACCAGAAACAAAGAGTCCAGTGTGGTGTTTTAGATTAGTAATGGGGTTGAACAGGTAATGGGTTACAACTTCTTTAACATATACAAAGCCAAATCTATTTAGAGAAATGGTGAATGTGGTTTTATCGCTCAGTGGTTGAATGGGACCATTTACAGCTGTGCTTACATAGTTATTAGAAAAAGACTCTTTGGATTGTAAAGAGAAAAACATAAAACAGGAATTGTACTCAGTACTTCTATGTCTTTAGTAGCTCTTTTATTTCCCCTACTAAAAGGTAACAATGTTCTAACCTATTATTAAAGGGAGTCTGCCATTACCTTGTAGGGCGGCTTCTACACTTTCCTATTCCATATTGCGGCCCTATTTTCATAAGAATCAGTGTTTCATTCTTATGCAGATTAGCTGAAAATGGCTTTAGGGGCATTTCCTCTCCTGCCAGGACTTTGCTCTCTACTCTAGATAACCACCCTTATCTACAGACAAAGTGGCAGATGTCACTCAAGTAATAGGGGGCAGAACCGGGGGCAGTTATCTAGAGCAGAGAATGAAGCCCTGGCAAGAGAGGAGAAGCCTCAAAAGCCCCTTTCAGCTAATCTACATAAGAATAAAACGCTGATTTTCATGAAAATGGAGCCACAATGTGGAATAAGAAAGACATCTTTGGAAAGTGTAGAAGCCGCCGTTCAAGATACTGTCATTAGTTTGATACTGATTTTTCTCCTGACAGACAGCCTTTAAAATAATATGTAACAATAGCCCTAAAGGTATATTTTATAGCAAAACTCTCATGTGTACAATTCATACAGACTGCTGTACAGACTGAAGCTGTGGTACTTATGATTAGATGGTGACATGAAATATATAACACTGTATACAAATTGTTATAGAAATGCTATTGTTTGTATAATAAAAAGTTATACAATTTTTCAATAGAATTTCTGTATCAATTCCTCACGGTTTTCTAGATCTCTGCTTGCTGTCATTCATTCTGCTTACTCCCAGTGGATAAAAATCAGTCCATGGTCATGTGATGTACACAAGTGCGCAGCTCATTATAGTCACAGCTCAGTAATCAGAGATTTGCGTGGTAACGAGCTGTGCACCTGTGTGACCATGGACTGTATATCACATCACCATGGACTGGTAATTATCCTAATGAATATATGGCTTGTAATACTTTTTATCTTTATAAGGCCCCATGCACACAAATGAGTGTGCTTCTGATGTGGGGCTGAGTTTGCTGCAGAATGCATTCGGATGACACTCACTCATGTCTATGGGGGCTTACGGTCCATTCCTTTCCACTCCAGAATAGATTGGAAGCCCCAATAGACTTAAATTCATAGCAGAATGCTCAGAGTGTCATCCATGTGCATTCCCCTGCAAACTCAGCCCCACATCGGAAGCACATTTGGTCATGTGCATGGGGCCTACCCTGATAAACACATGTCATTAAGTATCATCTTTAGGTCATTTAGGTTTTCTTTTTTATGCTATTATTTCTAAAATTCCTCTTCCACTGCTTCCATTTACATCATCTTTCATTTTCTTTGTAGTTTCTATAGTCCTGGAGTTAGACATGACAAGTGGAAATTAAAGGATGTCTGACTTTTCATGAAAAATTGAAATCTCTGCAGGGTATAGCTGGGTAGTCTGTTCTATGACTTATAAGCTTTCATACATGGTGTGCTATCAGTTTTCTGGCTGCACCACATTTTACATTTCCCTCTGAGGCAGGGGCGTGTACATTAAAGAGCAATCTGATCTCCTCTTTTATCCATGATAAATACTACTGGTTTGTTTACATGTAATTCTGCCAGCAGTAATTACAATAACAAACAAATAGCTGAGAAAAGCCACAGTGAGTATAATATAGGAGACCCAGAACCACTGGACTGCAAAATACATGCAGGCATGATGCAGCTAAACAATCCCTTACTTAGGAAAAGAGAAATCTATGGGCATAGGTAGGAACTGTCTGTGAATAATATTGCATCTGTAATGGCACAAGCAGCCAGAAGTAGAAACAAGAACATATTACATTGTAAGAATGTTCAGTCCAGTGCACAGAGAAAGCAGTTTGCAAACGAGTATGGAGGCTGTGAGAAGAATAAGCCCCACCCTCTCTATTCAATGTGTGAAGAGACCAATCCCTCCTCCTTCCACTGACTGTGATGTCCCTAGTAACAGGGACATGAACTGCAAATTAGCTAGTGGCAGAAACTTTAGAAAGGTTTTTCTGTGTTTTCTGGTTTTTTAATTAAAGTGCATTACATTCTGGTCCAGAATCACATGCTCTATTAAATGAGACTAAGGCTGCGGTCACACTAGTGTTCGGGGACAGTTTGGGGACTCCATCTCTCATTCTGCTTAAAATATGAGGAGAGAATTTTTTCTCTCCATCAATTTCAGGGGAAACTGGGCAGAAACCTGGCAGACCCCATTATAGTCTATGGGGTCCACGGGTTTTCTTGGGTAACCGCTTTTTAGGTGGACCTGAAGAACGGAAACCCGAACACTAGTATGCACAGCATCTAAGTGTAAAAGTTATTGACCATTTAGGTTAAAAGTCTGGGTGTATGTACTAAAGAAATTTAATAAAGTCAAGAGAATACATTTTATACATTTTAACTACTTATTTTTTTTATTTTTTTTGTCTTTAAACCATAGGCAGTAGTGATCCTAAATTCAGCCATAATAATAACTCCGCTTTCCAAGAAGCAAAGATTACAAACAATTATTTTAGAGGGAATTCCCATCTAAGGTTAAGGCCCCACGTTGCGGAAACGCATTGTTTTTTTGTTGCAGATTTTGATGCGGTTTTTAAAGCCAAAATCAGGAGTGGCTTGAAAAGGAATGTAAAATATAAATGAAGAACTTAGATGTTTCCCTTCTCTTTAATCCACTCGTGACTTTGGCTCAAAAAAAAGTAGCAAAATCTGCAACAAAAAATGCTGCGTTTCCGCAATGTGGGGTCTTAGCCTTACAATGTTATAGCATATCATTAAGACAAGCCACAATGTTCGAATTATGGAAGTTCAACCTTGGAGACCCCACCAATCTCAAGAACAAAAGGACCAAAATCCCTTTGAGCTTACTACTGCACTATATCTCCAGATAATATTAAAGAGGACCTTTCAAGTTCTTATGAAAGTGTGGTTTTATATACCGCTAGAAAGCCGACAGTGCGCTGAATTCAGCGCACTGTCAGCTTTCCTGGTAAGTGCCCCGGTGGAGGAGATATCAGTGTCGTTAGTTTCGGCACCGATCTCTCCCCACTGTCAGAAGGGCCGTAATAGTACGGTGGATGTCAGATATTTAAAAATGGCCGCCATAGTCTATTGAAGGCTCCCAACCTTGTCTGGCATTCATTTGTATGACAGGCTGCATAAAACATAAAGCAGCCTGTGATACAAATGATGATATTTTGCAATGCATTAGCATTGTAATTCATTGTATTAATGATTTTAGAAGAATTAAAAGTTCAAATCATCCCACTTTCCTTAGAATACATATAAAAGTAAGAAATTACTGTGAAACACATACACATTAGGTATCCCTGTGTCCGAAAATGTCCCAGTCAAACTTATAAAAATATTTTTCCCATACGGTGAATGCCGTAGCAGGAAAAAAAAAATCAAAAATGCCAAACTGCCGTTTCGCCTCTAATAAAAATTTGAATAAAAAGTGATCAAAGCAATAAACCTTCCCCAAAATGGTATAACTAAAAAGTACACCTGGCTCAAAAAAAAAAGAAGAAGCCCTATGCATCTCCGTACATGAAAATATAAAAAAAGTTACGGGTGTCAGAATATGGTGACTTTAACCCATTCCCTCCGGTGACCTTTTTAAATTTTCGTTTTTGACTCCCCAAATTTTTTATTTTTCTGTTCTCAGACCCATATGAGGGCTTAATGTTTGCAGGACAAATTGTTCTTCATGATGCTACCATTTATTATTCTGTACAATGTACTGGGAAGCTGGAAAAAAATTCAGAATAGGGTCGATTTGAATTCGTTTGTGCAAATTACTTACGGGATTCGTTTTTACAGCATTCACTCTGCAGCCAAAATGATATGTCAACTGTATTCTATGTTTCAGTACAATTCTGGGGATACCACATTTATATGGTTTTATTTACATTTTAACCCCTTAACAAAATCTAAAACTTTGCAAAAAAAAAAAAATTTGTTCTAAAAGTCACCATATTCTCACACCAGTAACTTTTTTATATTTCCATGTGCAGAGATATATAGGGTGTCATTTTGTCCGTTTTATACGGTAAATTATTTTGCTCATTTTTTTGTTCTGCTTTCTGAGCATGCGCAGAAAAAAAAACAGACAGTAATAACGGACAGTATAACAGACGACCATCCGTTAACATCCATTAGCCATAGACATTAATGTTAAAAAAATAACGGATGCTTAACGTCCATCATCAGTCCATTATTTTGAACAGACAACAGTACTGCACCCCATCTTATTATGTCCGTTAAAATTAGATTTAGTTGTAAATTAGTGGATTTTGGTGAAAACATACACTAACGGACAACAGATCAATTCCTATTGAAATCAATGGGAGTTTTAATGGTTTTATGATGGATCTGTTAATGTCTGTACATTTTGTAATGAATGGTAGCAACAGACACTACTAACGGTAGTGTGAACACCCCCTGAGTTTCCAATATGGGCCTTAATGGCTGCATAAAGACTATACACATGTGGACAAAATTGTTGGTACCCCTCGTTTAATGAAAGAAAAACCCACAATCGTCACAGAAATAACTTGAATCTGACAAAAGTAATATATAAAAATACTATGAAAATGAACAAATAAAAGTCAGACATTACTTTTCAACCATGCTTCAACAGAATTTTTTGAAAAAGAAAGCTCATGAAACAGGCCTGGACAGAAATGATGGTTCCCTTAACTTAATATTTTGTTGCACAACCTTTTGAGGCAATCACTGCAATCAAACGATTCCTGTAACTGTCAATGAGACTTCTGCACCTATCAACAGGTATTTTGGCCCACTCCTCATGAGCAAACTGCTCCAGTTGTCTCGGGTTTGACGGGTGCCTTTTCCAGACGGCATGTTTCAGCTCCTTCCAAAGATGCTCAATAGGATTTAGGTCAGGGATCATAGAAGGCCACTTCAGAATAGTCCAATGTTTTCCTCTTAGCCATTCTTGGGTGTTTTTAGCTGTGTGTTTTGGGTCATTATCCTGTTGCAAGACCCATGACCTGCGACTGAGACCAAGATTTCTGACATTGGGCAGCACATTTCTCTCTAGAATCCCTTGATAGTCTTGAGATTGCATTGTTTCCTGCACAGATTCAAGACACTCTGTGCCAGATGCAGCAAAGCAGCTCCAGAACATAACAGAGCCTCCTCCATGTTTCACAGTAGGGGCAGTGTTCTTTTCAAGATATGCTTCATTTTTCCGTCTGTGAACATAGAGCTGATGTGCCTTGCCAAAAATTTTGATTTTTGTCTCATCTGTCCATAGGACATTCTCCCAGAACCTTTGTGGCTTGTCAACATGTAGTTTGGCAAATTCCTGTCTGGCTTTTTTATGATTTGTTTTCAACAATGGTGTCCTCCTTGGTCATCTCCCATGAAGTCCACTTTGACTCAAAAAACGGATGGTGCGATCTGACACTGATGTTTCTTGAGCTTGAAGTTCACCTTTAATCTCTTTAGAAGTTTTTCTGGGCTCTTTTGTTACCATTCGTATTATCCTTCTCTTTGATTTGTCATCAATTTTCCTCCTGCAGCCACATCCAGGGAGGTTGGCTACAGTACCATGGATCTTAAATATCTGAATAATATGTGCAACTGTAGTCACAGGAACATTAAGCTGCTTGGAGATGGTCTTATAACCTTTACCTTTAACATGCCTGTCTGTAGTTTTCTTTCTACGCTCCTGAGACAACTCTTTCCTTCGCTTCCTCTGGTCCATGTTGAGTGTGGTACTCACCATGTCACCACACAGCACAGTGAGTATCTGTAGCCCTATATATAGGCCCACTGACTGATTACTAGATTGTAGACACCTGTGATGCTAATTAGTGGACACACCTTGATTTAACATGTCCCTTTGGTCACATTATTTTCAGGGGTACCATCATTTCCGTCCAGGCCTGTTTCATGAGATTTCTTTTTAAAAAGATTCTGTTGAAGCATGGTTGAAAAGCAGTGTCTGACTTTCATTTGTTCATTTTCATAGAATTTTTATATATTATTACTTTTGTCAGATTCAAGTTATTTCTGTGACCATTGTGGATTTTTCTTTCATGAAACGAGGGGTACCAACAATTTTGTTCACGTGTGTATTTTCCCTCTCATTTCAAAATAGGAGAGTCGGTGTGCTTGAGAAGAACAACCTTTCTCAAGTGTCCACCAAATTTGTAGCTGTGAGGCAAATGGTACAATACATCACAGACCAGCTATGTACAGTGAATAACCAGTGTCTCCTTTCAGATTCTGTGCATGTGTATGTAGCCAGATCCAAGCATTAAGCAGTATGAAACAAGAGACAGGAATAACCAGTGATCAGGGTGGGACTTACTAAAACAGGAGAGCAGTGCTGCTCTGCGCTGTTCCCATAACTCCCATAGAGCTCCCATACAGCTGTGGAAACAGTGCAGCACATTTACATAGATTATTTCTATAACTGTGAAGCTCCAGAAACAGTATAGATCAGCTCCCATTCACCTCTATGGAAGTTATGGAAACAACAAAGAGCAGAACCGCTCGTCTGTTTCCTTAAGTGTACCTGCTTTCTCCCCAACGTTCTTCATCATTTAGGTGTTTTACACACTTGAAAAAGGGGTACCAAACACCCCCAAAACGCGTCATGTGTTTTATCTGTTTATTCTGGAATTAAAGAATCTGTTTTACAATTAACCTTGGATCTGTGCAGTTCCCTCTGTTGGTATTTTGTCTGCACCTGTCATAGGGTGCTATATGGGTCCTGCTGTGGTCCAGCTCTCTGGCTGTGATTATAATATTGCGATCTGAGTTTGTTGTGGCCCACACAACCTTATAAGGCGAGGAGCCATTTTTATAAACTAAATTTCTCTTTATTTAAGTGGTAATGCACTATGCACTGCTCGGTGCCTCTGTTTTTGTTTTCTCCTTAAGTCTTGTCTTGATGGTTTGGATTTGTAAATGGGAATAACCCTTGGGAATAACTCTTAAAAGTGGAGTGGTGCCCAAGGAAGTTCAGTCAGGAGAAGTCTTCACATGACTATTGGAAACATGCAAGTTCAGTTCGTAAGCAGCTGGCAGAGAAGGAGAGTGTACTGTGTGACCCAAGAACTAGACCTGAGATAGGTCCAATCAGAGACAGGGCGAGAGGACAGAATCTTTGCTTGGGAAGTGCGTGTGAGTGCAGCAGTACTTAAGGTACTAACTGTGCCAACAACAACAAGGTGTCATCAACCAGAAATGTGGCCCTCTTGGGAATGGGAGAAATCAGCAACAAGGAGTACTACAGGTAAGCGCTATTCCCAGTTACTACAGGAGAGGCAACTTGTCAATTCCACTGTTATGTTATTTGTGAAGGAGCTCAATATGGGGATCCTGTTGTTGAACTGCTCCTGATACTACACATTACAGGTTTACACTTTTCTTGTCTTTGGAGCTCATGAATATGGTACATTACAGACCTCTGTTGCACAGATCCACACTACAGTGTCCATGGTGTATACTGTACCCGAGATTTTATACAGAGGCACAAAACTTTTTTTTTTTTTTTCTCACAGATTCATTTAGACACAGTAAGAAATTTTGTGGTACATTTCATTCAGTTCTAGGCATTTTTGGTGTTAGAGTATTGCAGATCGAGTACATGTGCTGCTTGCTCCATATGGGTGGACATGGCCTTATTTTTATCAATCATATATGTTTTTTAAACCTTTCATTTTTACTTATTCAAATTTACAGACTATACAAAATAAAAACAAATATATAATTCACTTCAATCTCACCTTTACCGTTGAGTAGGGGAAAATCTCTAACTAATAGAATAGAGCATACGAAACTTAACTTTATGGTTTTAACTATTTTGTGAACCTGTGCCAATGAGGACTAACAGTACTCTGAAGTATCAGATAATAAGCAGTGCTTGACAAATGAGACAGAGCTGGTGAAAGGTGCTGGACTAGGTATTTTACACAGTGAAGCAAGACATTAATAATAGAAACATTACTAAGTGTAATTGTTCATTCACCATTAGTTGAAGTCATCATATGTATAGTACTATCTAAAAATCCTAGATAAGGAGAACATTGCCATAAAAGTTTAGAGAAATCATGAACTATGGCAGTATAAAATGTCCTGTTGCTATACAGGGGTCGCTGGCCAGTACATAGCTCCTGTGCAAATATAAACAAAATGTAAATGCCATCAAGCCAGCAAAGGAAATCTTTTATAAAAGGATATTTTAGGCAGGGATACACTTAGAAATGTCTTACTTTATTACCTTATTTACTACAAGAGTTCAATTTCCAACATTGATTAAAACTGAAAGTATAGTTAGAAAATGTGAAAAGTAATGTATCATCTTTATTTATCCAAAAAAAGTTGCAGCATACCTTAAAGTACTTAAAGTGGACACATATTGCATATTGAGGTCACTTTTTCTGGAAAAGCTGCAGTTTTTGGTGAAGATTTTGCTGTGATTGTTTTGAGCCACAACCAGGAGTAAATTAAGTGGAAGGGAGAAATTAAAAAGGTTTACCACCCACTTGGAGAACAAGTACTAATCTACATATTACTTTCCGAGCAGCAATTCAATCAAATAAGGATTATCCGTTATTCTGTACTTGGTGACAGGTCTTCTTTAAAATGTGTAAATGTATCATAGTTGCCAATGTCTGATGTAACCCCCCCTCCCCCACACAGTCATTTTCCCATTTCTGTGTTCTCATTTTGTACATCCTGAAGCTTCTGCAGTCTTCAGGCCTCTCCTATACTGATCCAATTAATAGCTGAGAAAGGTTATTTAAACCCACTTCCTGCTCATCCAGCTGCCAGCTATTTGATTGTACATAGTATGCAGGGCCGGTTTTAGACAAAATGTGGCCCTGGGCAAAATTAAAAGTGGGGCCCCAATTCCAAATATACTAACAACACCTTCATATTTAGTCATTTCACAAGTCAGGGCTGCACTTCCAGTGGCATTGATATAGTTGTGAAAACACCATGTGTGTTCCGCTTTACTGGGGAGAAATATTACCACTCTACAGACAATTACCAGACAATACACATCATATAAAGACCACTAATACCTCTATACTAGGCCCATGTAGCACACTACCCCCACACTGTGACTACTTCCATGAGGTAGTCATGCACTGCACATACTTCTATTCTAACAAGTATCATCATATCAAGTAAAGGGGTTTTTGCGGCCTATTTTTTTATACTGATAATCTATCCACAGGACAGCTCATCGGTATGTCAGTATGTAATCTGTCAGGGTTCGACACCAGAACCCCACACATATCAGCTGTTCTAGCAGCTTCCAGGTGATGGACGCTGCTTGTGTACATGATACCGTACGGCTCCTATTCAAGCAATAGGAGTGGCACTCCAATTACCCAGAAACACCACTATACAATGGATGACACTACTGTGCCACTCCTAGTACTTGAATAGTAACGGTGCTGCATTCTGTCCACTACCAGTTATCAGCACCCAGAGGCTGCTAGAACAATCGGACCCCGACAAATCACATACTGATGGATATGGATATCCTGTAAACTGGTCATCAGTATCAAAAATCAGTTTGCGTCTGAAAACTCCTTTAAAATAGTGATTTAATAATATCCTTTTCTACCCCAGTAATAACAACCTCCTTTTTTGTCTATGCACAATACAAATGACCACCTTTGTATCCCCTTATGAGTTATTATAGCGCCCCCTTATAAGTCGATCCCCCTTACTAATAATAGTTCCTTCATATAAATAATACTCCCCCCTTTGTCAGTAATAGTTTCCCCTTATAAGTAATAGTTCCATATTATAAATAGCCCCCATTATAAATAATAGTTTCCCCAGCCTCATTAATAATAGCCCCTCCTTGTTAACAATAGTTCCCCCACAGGTCTTATTATTAATAGCTCCCCCTTATAAATAGCCCCTTATTAATAATAGCTCTCCCCCCTGGCCTTATTATTAAAAGTTCCCATTATAAGTAATAGTTTCTCCAGCTTCACTAATATAAGGCCCTCTTAATAATAATTTCCCACTGGCCTTATTAATAATAGTTCCTCCAAAGATATATATATATATATATATATATATATACACACACACACACACACACACACACAGTGCCTTGCGAAAGTATTCCGCCCCCTTGAACTTTTCAACCTTTTGCCACATTTCAGGCTTCAAACAAAAAGATATAAAATTTTAATTTAAATTATTCGGCCCCCTTAAGTTAATACTTTGTAGCGCCACCTTTTGCTGCGATTACAGCTGCAAGTCGCTTGGGGTATGTCTCTATCAGTTTTGCACATCGAGAGACTGAAATTCTTGCCCATTCTTCCTTGGAAAACAGCTCGAGCTCAGTGAGGTTGGATGGAGAGAGTTTGTGAACAGCAGTTTTCTGCTCTTTCCACAGATTCTCGATTGGATTCAGGTCTGGACTTTGACTTGGCCATTCTAACACCTGGATACGTTTATTTGTGAACCATTCCATTGTAGATTTTGCTTTAGGTTTGGGATCATTGTCTTGTTGGAAGATAAATCTCCGTCCCAGTCTCAGGTCTTTTGCAGACTCCGACAGGTTTTCTTCCAGAATGGTCCTGTATTTGGCTCCATCCATCTTCCCATCAATTTTAACCATCTTCACTGTCCCTGCTGAAGAAAAGCAGGCCCAAACCATGATGCTGCCACCACCATGTTTGACAGTGGGGATGGTGTATTCAGGGTGATGAGCTGTGTTGCTTTTACGCCAAACATATCGCTTTGCATTGTGGCCAAAAAGTTCGGTTTTGGTTTCATCTGACCAGAGCACCTTCTTCCACATGTTTGGTGTGTCTCCCAGGTGGCTTGTGGCAAACTTTAAACGAGACTTTTTATGGATATCTTTGAGAAATGGCTTTCTTCTTGCCACTCTTCCATAAAGGCCAGATTTGTGGAGTGTACGACTGATTGTTGTCCTATGGACAGACTCTCCCACCTCAGCTGTAGATCTCTGCAGTTCATCCAGAGTGATCATGGGCCTCTTGGCTGCATCTCTGATCAGTCTTCTCTTTGCTTGAGATGAAAGTTTAGAGGGACGGCCGGGTCTTGGTAGATTTGCAGTAGTCTGATACTCCTTCCATTTCAATATGATCGCTTGCACAGTGCTCCTTGGGATGTTTAAAGTTTTGGAAATCTTTTTGTATCCAAATCCGGCTTTAAACTTCTCCACAACAGTATCACGGACCTGCCTGGTGTGTTCCTTGGTCTTCATGATGCTCTCTGCGTTTTAAACAGAACCCTGAGACTATCACAGAACAGGTGCATTTATACGGAGACTTGATTATACACAGGTGGATTATATTTATCATCATCAGTCATTTAGGACAACATTGGATCATTCAGAGACCCTCACTGAACTTCTGGAATGAGTTTGCTGCACTGAAAGTAAAAGGGGCCGAATAATATTGCACGCCCCACTTTTCAGTTTTTTATTTTTTACAAAAGTTTAAAATAACCAATAAATTTCGTTCCACTTCACAATTGTGTCCCACTTGTTGTTGATTCTTCACCAAAAAATTAAAATTTTATATCTTTATGTTTGAAGCCTGAAATGTGGCAAAAGGTTGAAAAGTTCAAGGGGGCCGAATACTTTCGCAAGGCACTGTATATTTATTTATGGGAGAGCTATTTATAAGGTGAGACTATTATTCATAAGGCTAGGGGATCTATTATATAAGGGGGTATGTATAAAGAGGAACTATTAATAGTAAATCTCGTGGGGGGAACTATTATAAATATGTGCCCCACTTTTTAGCAATAGCGCCCTTTTATTTTTCATAAAATAAATAAAAACTTTGACTCACCTTACCACGCTCCCCCGCTGAGTCCTGAAGCTGAAGCCTCTCCCTGCTTGTGGACTCCAGAGCAGGTCCACGCCCTGTCTTCTACATAGTCAACTATCAGAGCAGGGACTCTGTAGCTCCCTGCTCTGCATAGAGGTCCATAGTATCGGCGTGCTATACACTATCTGGTGCTGCAGATCCTGGGGCCCCTTAGGATACGGGGGCCCTGGGCATTTGCCCAGTTTGCCCCCCCTAACGCCGGCCCTGATAGTATGGCTTCCATATCCTGATCATGATCTTGCTGGACTATTCTCTATTGACCTTTGACTTGTTACTGGAAATCTGCTCATCTTCTGATTTTGGCTCTGACATTACCTCTCAGACTGATTTTTGGCTTGGATACATTCTAATAATAATAATAACAATAATAATAGTCCTTTAATAGTTCCACAATGGGGAAATTCAGTGTGTTACAGCAGCAAAGATAAGATACAAATACAAATACAACATGTACAGGAATGTTCCAAGGTGAGAGGCATTACATTGATAGTAGACAGACAGATAGGAAGTAGCAGAGGAGGGGGGGGGGGGATTTAACAGGCAAAAAGATATTTCAGTTCTCTGTGTGTATTGATCTCCGCTTAGGTCGGTGTTGGTTGTACAGCCTAACCGCGGTGGGGAGGAAAGACTTCCGATAGCGCTCCTTCTCACACTTAGGGTGGAGTAGTCGGTCACTGACAGTACTGCCCAGTGCTATCACAGTCTCATGCATGGGATGGGACTTCTTCTTCCGCATGGAGCTCACCACGGACAGTATCCTTCTGTCACCCACCACCTGCACTGGGTCCAGTGGGCTTCCCAGGACAGAGCTGGCCCTTCTAATCAGCTTGTCAATTTTATTTCTGTCCCTGGTTGATATACTGCTCCCCCAGCAGGCCACTCCAAAGAAGATGGCTGATGCCACTACCGAGTTGAAGTCCTAAGAAGTGCCCCCCGGATTCCAAAGGCTCTCAGCTTCCTAAGCAGGTAGAGCCTGCTGTGGCCCTTCCTGTACAGGACATTCACTCTCCTTATTCATCTTCCTGGTTTTGCCTGCCTTGTAAATTTATCATGAGTTATATAGTTAGTAACTTGAAATGTCCATAACTAAAAATAACTAAAAATTCTCATTCTGAATTTTTTTCCAGCTTACCAGTACATCGCACAGATTATTAAATGGTGCCATTGCAAAGTACAATTTGTTCCTCAAACACTAAACCCTCTGTGAACAGAAAAATACAAAATGCCACCAGCGGGAAGGGGTTAAGACAGTTTTCATAAATCTGCCCCAATCACTATAGTACAAACCAGATGTAAAATAACTGTGAAATCAAATAAATGTTATTCCTGAAATCCACACAGAGAATTAGGTTGCATTAAGTGAGTCATAAAATATGTGAATTCTGTTTCAAGAGAAAAAAAAGGAATACAGGAAATGTGTTCTCAAATAACTGCAGTGAAACAGATGTTTTATTTTAGGCAAGTCCAGCATTTGTTTGCTGTTTTACAAAAAATGAAATCAGCAAATCCAAAACTTTCATCATCTAAGTCAGGGAAGTAATGTACAATGTAAACTAATATGGAGATTTACAAATAATACAAAGGTAAATTTGAAAGGGATGATCATTATGATCATTATAGTTTTTGTAGATGAACCTGTTAATAAAAGTTAGTTTAACTTTGTTATGTTTTAATTGTTGGCTTGTTCCTATTATTATTTATTTTTTTATTTTTTTTTATTTTTTTTAAGTAGCCAGAAATTCCAGGGAGCATGAAATGATTAAAGAGGACCATTCACCACCTACACCAGGGGGTGCAACCGTGGTTCCCCGACTGCTATATTATTGTCACCGGGCCCCTTTCCAATAGATGCCTGCCCAGGGGAGGTGATTAAAAATAAGAAATACTTATGCTCACCTCTCCTGGGCTTCTGACTATTCCCGGCATCCTCCATGGGGCTCTTCTGGCCTGTGACTGAGACATTACTGCTGGGGCCTGTGATTGTGCCCCAGCAGTCACATGGAGCACAGTGGCGTAATGACGTCACTTCAGTCACCAGGCAGAAGAGGACTGAAGAAGATGCCAGAGCGAGGATGCCCAAGGTGAGGTGAGGCAAGGTGAGTATAAAGTGTTTGTTATTTTTAATCACTTTCCCCATGCCTCTACTTATTATACCCTGGGGTCTGAGGAGACCCCAGAATATAATAGCACCAGTTCTAGGGGAGCTCTTAAGCATATAATACTGTGGGGTGGGGCACTGTGGTGCATATAATACTGTGTGGGGCCACTGTGGCGCATATTATACTGTGTGGTGGCCACTGTGGAGCATATGATCCTGTGTGGGGCCCTTTCACTATTCACATCACACATCATCTGTTTTATAGCAGCCATGCACTATTACAGGCTATAACAACATTGCATGGTAATAATAAAACAGATAATGTGCAGTGTAAATAATGAAAGGCTCACTGCGCTTGCAAAAGCACCACAGTATCTTCAAAGAGTTGATCAGCAGGGGCCCCAGGTGTTGGACCCCCACTGATCTCTTACATCTCATAATATGTTAGGACCCTGCAGATCAGCTGTTTCCCATAGCACGCAGCTCCCAGTATTGTTACACAGCCGAGGGCCGAGACTAGCTACTGGAGTCGAAAGATACTCCAACTCCACCGGATTAACCCCTAGATGCAATGATCAATAGCGATCAAGGGGGTTTGAAGTCAAGATCGCCCCCCCCATCGTCCCTTGGACCCCCCATGATAAAGATTGCAGGCTCCAAGGGGTTGCCATGGAAGCCAGGCCATGGCCTCCTGGATGCCTAGGCATAGTTCTAATAGGAACTAATGTGCGAAGTTCTGCAATACTATGTATTGCAGTACATTGCACAGGGGACCTGAGATCCCAGCTTCAAGTCCCCTTGTGGGACATGTAAAAAGTTTTAAAAAAAATCACACACACACACACATAGTAAAAAATAAATAAATAACGAAATAAACAAATAATAAAAAGTTTAAAAAAAATACATTTATATTGAAAAAAATATATAATGTATAAAAAATAAACAAACATGTTTGGTATCCCCATGTGCGTATAAACCCCCACTATCCAAAAATAGTGTTATTTATCCTGTATGGTGAACGCCGTTAAAAAAAAAATATATATTATATATACACACACCGCAATGCGCAAATTAATGTATTTTGGTCACTTTGCTTTTCCAAAATAACAATAGCACAAATTCACACTAGCACTTGGTCTCCACTCGGGAAATCCGTTCCCTATTCTGTTTTAAATGTGGAGAGAAAAGTTCTGCAAGCAGGACTGCTTTCTCTGCATTTTTCCTCTCTTTTTGGGCGGAAAACGGGTGGAAACCTGGCAGACCCCATTATAGTCTATGGGGTCTGCGAGTTTCTGAGGGTAACCGCTTTTTTAAGCGGATTAGTTTTTCCGTTCGGGATGTCCCCAAGCGGACCCCCTGAACGGAAACCAGAACATAGGTGTGAGCCTAGCATAAATAAAGATCCCTGACATATCTCTATCAACAGTACAGTAAAAACCAGGACCCCAGGAAAGTGACGTTTTATTTGTAAAAGCGGTAAAACCTAATAAAAACCTATATAAATATGGTATCGCTGTAATCGTAATAACCCACTAGACAAAGCTGCAATGTCATTTTTAATGAAGAGTGAACGCCGTATAAAAATCCAAAAATTATGATAGAATTGTGTGTTATATCACATGGACTCCCAGAAAACGTAAATAAAGGCTAATCAAAACATGATTTGTACCACAAAATGGTGGCAAATGAAATTGCAACTAGTCACACAAAGCATAAGCCCTCACATAGCTATGTTGACAGAAAAATAAAAAAGTTACAAATTTTGAAAGACTGAGAGAAAATATGAAAAAAAGTCGCTGAGTATTAACTTACAAATTGCCCTGCGTCATTAAGGGGTTAATAGGTGCTGCACTGATTCCATTGAAGTAGGAGATTTGTTCCTAGCCCCACTATCTCCAAGCAAGTATTTTTATTAGATTAAACACCCAGTATGCTAATTAGACTCTGTACTTTTAGGTGGGCAGTCCTACATTATCAGCTCCAGTCCAGGACAACCCACCTGATAGCAGAGAGCCTAATTAACATACCAGGTACTAATTAGCAATTATTGTTCAGGAATGGTGGGGACTAGTGCCAACTATGCTGAAATCAGTAGTACCTATTAAAGGATGCAAAGAGTTGGTGAAGGTGGTGAAAGGTCCTCTTTAAATCTGGACCAACACTATCCCTTGAATAGAATATGATTATGAAGTCCAAACAGGGGCGGAAAATGTCTAAGTTAATGAAGTTCATTTCTAACTAGGGTTCCATAACTGTTCTTGCACAGGGGTCTTCAGCTGCCTGTGTCCACCCTTGAGTCTGAAGCAGGTTAAAAGCCCCTTTAGATCATTTTGAAAATGTGTCAAATATCAGGTATTTCACAACAAATGATTGAACAATGAAACAATTGAAGAGGAAGAAATCCAAGGTTGCCAGACAACTTGTTAAGTGATCATAAGAAGAGAACATATGCGATATAATCAATGCATAAAAGAACGCAGCCATTCAGAATTTTTGATGTATTTGAAGGCCAATCCAGGAGTGGAAATAGAGTTTTTGGCTTCAAAATAGATAGTCATTAACACCTGCAAGTGTGACCATAACCTTTGGGCACATGTAGATGGTGCAGCACCTTTGATGCAGTTGAGGCAGTTGAGTTAATAGTGTGGCTGGTTGCAGGTGTTAGTAAGGAAAGGAAAGAAAGCATTATGCAACACCTCCAGAGGAGTTTTAAATCAACTGTATACCTTGACACTATGCTAGTCTTTCCTAAAAACAACCTGCTGTTTGCAATAATTTAATTTATATGTTGGTACCTAAATTCTTGCTCAATATGAAATTTTGATCATCAATGATTAGGAATATATCCAGAATATTAACTGTGAACACAACAAATTTTACTGTAGTGACAAAGCAATATTGTAACTGAACTACATTTTTAGTCAAACAGAAAAAAACAAGTAGTTTCATTAATCCATGTACAGCTTGGTTTATAATATGTCTGCAAACACTGGTACATCAAGCCTGCCAAAAATATTGAAATGTTCCAAATGTTTCCATCACCAATGCTTGTTTACTGTTAAAATTGCAGTCCAATACCACTTCTAAATGTTATGCTCTGCAAAGCTCTAAATTTATGGAGTGCTGAGAGTGGTGATTAATGAAATGTTAATTAGAGATACATGACATGTCCTCTATTCCGCCATGATTTCAGACATTTATTTTTGGAAATAAAGGAAATGACATCTGCATACTAAATTAACAGCTACTATTATGTACCCTGAAGTGTTATCAAAACTCCCTTTCTAAGCAGGTATGAAACTTTAAAATGGACAGGATCACAAAAAGTCAGAATGTGACAATTGCTGCCCACGCTCAATTATAAGTCCGTTAGACTCCACAATTAACAAAATAAGATATTCTAGTGACTATTACCTATACATGTTTCACAATAAGAGAAATGCTTAGCTATAGTATCTCATTGAATACCTGTTATGTCTCTGCCTGTTCAGGTCTCGGCACCACCCTCTGCTCACACGCTGCGGCGTAGGAGGTGTCCTCAGTTTGATTCTTTGCTTAGGATTCTGGATGCTTAGTCTGTACGCAGTCCTAGTTCCTTTGCTGTGTAATGGATTTCCAGCCACACCCATGTTCTGAGCATTGTTTCTCTCTGGACCGCATAGAGTTAGTCTTTACCTTGCCTGTGTGATTGACAGCCTGTGTACCTATCAGGTCTGGGGCTGGGCCCAGACTTTCTATGTACGGGATGTCACTTTCACAGCAAATTGCCGGTTATTGCACTGACTTTGCCTGCTTTCTTTGTACCTTTGATATTTACCTTGCTATTATCTCTGACTACTCTTGGATTTCGATTTGGTACCACTTTTGCTTCTCTGGTTGTGACCCCTGGCTTGTTTACCATTCTTCTATGTTGCTTGTCTTGTTCTGTGTGTCACTTTACTCAGTATAGGGTAAACTGAGGCAATAGGAAGGGACAGTGACTGGGGTGAGTTTAGGGCTCACTTGTCTCTGTCCTTCCTCCCAGACCCCTGCAGTAGTGTGAGGGTATTGCTACATCTGCCAAGACCCTAACAATACCATGTAAATAACATTTATCAAATAAGACATAACAGTTTATGGGCAAAGATGATTTACAGGTTCCATAACAGCACATGATTGATAGATACAATCAGTGTAATCTTTGGTCCCCTTCAACTCTCAATATTTGGAATGGGTGGACCACTGTACTCAGAAAAATTTATTTTAAAAAGTTAAATTACTGAGTTAAAAAAAAAAAACAGATGAGTGGCCTAATTATTATCATTTATTTATTTATTTTCCTTATACAGCACAAACATATTTCACAGTGCCTTGCAGATATTATCATTACTCAATCTCCCAAGTAGGGCTCACAACCTAAATTCCAAAAGGGGAAGATATCCTTGACTGGATTCAAACACCCCATTGCTGCAAAAAAAAAAAATAACAACTAACCATTGAGCCACTATGCTGCCCAACTATGTATAAATATATCAACAATCAATACAGAGATTTGTTCCATTATCTATTTCTACCCAAGACTGTAATTAGAACAAGGGGACATCCTCTACATTTATAGAAAAGAAGGTTTCTACACCCAGATAGAAGAGGATTCTTTGCTATAAGAGCAGTAAGACTATGGTACACTCTGCCAGAGGAACTTGTAATACAGGTGCATCTCAATGAATTAGAATATCTTTGAAACATTTATTTATTTCAGTAATTAAATTAGAAAAGCGACCTCACATATTTTCTAGATTCTTTACAAACAGAGTATTCTATTTTGTGTTTTATTTCTGTAAATGTTGATTATGGATTACAGCTAATGAAAACGCAAATCTAAGAAAATTAGAATATTGTAAAAAAGTTCAGTATTGTAAATTCAGTGTGTCACCTGCCAAGGTTTCCTAAGCCTTTCATTGGTCCCTCAGTCTGGTTCAGTAGGACACACAATCATGGAAAACTGCTGATTATGAATTGAATTACTGAAATGAATGAATGTTTCAAAGATATTCTAATTTATTAAGATGCACCTGTAGATAAGGAATAGCTGTCAACTAGTACAAAATGCTAATGTAATACATAATTTTATTTCTGCTCTGCCTCTGGTCAATTTGGCATTTTCCTTTTTAAATCCATTCACTCAATCCTAAAATATGGCCTCTGTTTGAAGTGACCTTTCTCATCCATACTCCACTGAGAAGTGGTGTATTGGTTTTCTGTTGGCAATAGAGAAACAGACAGAAAGTGGATTTCAGCACAGTATTTCGCTAAAAGGAGCTAATTTTGTGAATAAAGTATATTGCAACATTTATGAATACAAGTGCTGCCAGAAAATCAAAAGTTATTTGAAGGTTTAGGTACAGTTTAATAACCCCTTTTATACTTATGCTGAGTCCACATGTCCAAGACAGCAAAACCAATGAATCATATTAAATAATAGAGCTCATTGTTTGCTGTAAAAAGTAATGGATTTCTGTAAGTATAATCAAAGACATAGGCTAAATTAAAAAAAATGATGGAATGGTAATTCGGTCTACATCTATTAAACAAACATTTTTATTTTGATGAAATTTAATTCTGAACTTATGTCTGTTATTACAAAAAATAATTATACAAAACATCTGTCTTATAAAGAAATAATGACAATTGCCCCACAGAGTATCCAATACAATATTTATTTGTTTCGTTTTATTCACAGTTTTGTTTTTAGGTTTAGAGGTGCTTAAAGAGTGTGAACCACAAGTCCTCAAAGTAGATAAAAAGAACCAAACCAAAAGCAAATGAGTTAAGAATATTACACGTGGTTATTTATTTGTAAAAGCAAATAATCCAATGATCCATGATCCAATGATCCAATATCAAATGAATGGCAAAAGTATGTGAACCTTTAGGATTAACAGATAATTTGAAGGTGTTTTGAATCAATAAGATAATAATCACAATTAGGTGTGAGTGGGTGACCTGTTTTATTTACAGAGCATGGATCTATCAAAGTCTGATCTTCGCAACCTACAAGCAAACAAAGGAGATTCTGAGGACCACAGAAGAAGCTTTATCAGGCTGATAAAGGTTACAAAAAGGGTTTGGACTCCACCAATACACAGTCAGATTATGTAGTAATGGAGAAAACTCAAGACCATTATTACGTTCCCTAGGAGTGGTCGATCAGCAATGATCACGCAAAGAGCAAGGCATATGATAGTTCACAAGATGACAAAGGAACCCAAGGTAACTTCTAAGCAACTAAAGGCCTTTCTCACCTTAGTTAATGTTTTTGACCTATAATGTTCATGAGTCCACCATCAGGAGGACACTGAACACCAATGGTACACACTAAAGGATGCTGCTGCTCTCCAAAAAGATCATCCAAACAAGAAAGAAGGCTTTTTGGAATAATGTTTTGTGGACAGATGAACCCAAAGTCAAGCTTTTGGGTTTATATGATAAGCATTATATTTGGAGATTGACCTGATACAAGTAGGAAAAAAGACCCTTACAATCCATAAGGAAAAGGACTTAAAATCTATATGAGACAAGGGCTTACAATCTATAAGGAACAAAGCTTTATAATCTATAAGAGAAAGAGTTACTCACGAGGTGACATAGTGGCAGCAGGCTTATTCTGTTTTTTATGCAATTTTAAAGAGATGAGTCTTCAGGTTGCAATTGTGGGTGACAGTGTCATAAATCATGGTAGTGACTTCCAGTGTAGGGGGGATGCCTGGGAAAAATCTTGGAGGCAGTTGTGTGAAGAGCGGATCAGAGCAGAGCAAAGAAGGTGGTCTTGTGTGGATCAGAAATTACAGATGGGGACAGGTAGCGGGATATTTTATCAGACATGTATGGAGGGGATAGGTTGTGGATGATTTTGTATAAAAAAAACTAATATCTTGAATTGAATTTGTTGGCAATTGATAGCCAGTGAAGGGATTGGCAGAGGAGAGAAGCAGATAAATAATGAGGGAAGAGGTGGATTAACTGGTTATGGGTGGATAGGAGGAGAACAAGAGAGTTAGCTAGGAGGCCACAGAGAAGGATGTTGGAGTAGGGTAGATGGGAAATGATAAGGACATAGACTAGAATTTTTGTAGACTTTGGGGAGAGAAAGGAGCGGATATGAGAGATGTTTTTAGGGTGTAGGCAGCAAGAAGTAGTAAGAGTTTGCATGTGTGACTTGAAAGACGAGGCAGAATCAAAGGTTACCTCCAAGGTATTAGACTCATGAAACTGGTGAGAGTGTTGAGCTCTCGACTGTGAATGATTAGGTAGGGGGCTGAGTGAGATGGAAAAAGGATGATAAGATCGGGGAAATATATGATATGTGGTACATTTACCCCATGTTTCTATAGGTGTACTCCAGTGGTTAATATCTATATTTTTACAGTCCAGATTACTATGCTTGATCAACAGTATTTAGGTTTGTTTTCTAGGACCTTGAATGTGTACTGATAAACCATTCCATTGTCAGCTACTGTACCTCAGTGTTAAGAATTTCATCGCTTCCTTACCTCATGAATAATATTATCTCAGCCTTCATATTTTTTGTCTGATAATTATATCATATCATATCTCTTGTGTAATACATTGACATGTATTAGCATTTTTTTTTATTTGCAAGCCATCCATATTACTGATTACACTTGCAATACAATCATCAACATCTTAGTTTTAACCTTCTTTGTCATTGATAAGTCCTTGTGCAATAATGATTAACATATCATTTGAGCACACAAGATATTAAATATATTTTTCCAATAACCTTTCCAGGCAACAGAAAATAGGAAACAAGTCACCTGCTGATAAGAGCATGGAAGGCAGACAAAACACGTAATAAAAGGCAGAAAATTAAAGTAAATTAACCACATTATGACTGTGTATGCATATCTATTGTAAGTAACAATGAAATTATGAAAGTGGTGCATTTATTAAATCAGTTATTTGTTACGAACATATTTTGTTTTAACTTTAGGTGTTGTTTTTTCTGTTACTCTTTCAACCAGTTCACATTAGCATTTAGCAGACTACTAAAAGAACGGTTGCACATAGAGTCTTTTATTTCAAAAAATGAAACTGGCAGATGAAAAAGCCTTAGATGCAGGACTTTTTCATCTGCCATTTCAGGTAAACATTGCAAAACAACAGGAGTCTCCAGCACAAATTTGAATGAAACCTCATTCCAATTTTAACATTAGGCTGCAGGTTCTATGTGGGCATTCCCTGTCTTTTGCAACTTTGTAGAAATGGACAGGCTTGAATAAAGGGTACAGTTTTTTATCAACATTTTTTGTACAATTGGAGGCCTGGCTGGATAGTAAAACTATGCACACAGATAAAGATCCATATAAAACATCTGTCACTCCTTTGTCTCTTAGGTAGGGGGCTATACTTGGTAATTTCCTTGGTCATTACAGCTACCATAAAGAATCTAGCTGCACTGACTATCCATGCAATACAAGAAAGAAATGTCTATGTTCAAAATGGCAAAATGGCAGCCCCAAAAGAAGGTTAAAAAAAAAAAAAGTTACATCACTAAGCTGAAGGTGTCAAAATTATGGCTTCCAAAAAATGGCCTAAGCACCACTTTTATTATGCTTGACTATAAAATACAACACTGGAGGGACTTTATTAAGACTGACACTTCTATGCCAGAAAACTGATATAGAAAGGTTAATAAATTCCCCCCTAATGTGTGCCAAAATTGCACAAAGATTGGTATAAATTTAGAGACACTTCAGCAAAAAATACCAACTAGGGCAGAAATTTCCACTTAGAAGAGAATAAATACAGCAAATGTGGAAAAAACTATAAAACATAACTTTTAATATAAATATCTCATAAAAAGGCACCTCAATAATGACATGTCTATAAATGAAAAGACTAACACAGATAAATATTTGTGCGATCAGGTATTATATCAATCCAATATAATGCAGATGTAAATGATAGGGATACCTACGAAATTTTGACATGTAATCCATCAGAAGGTTTTCTTCAGGAGTTGAGGGTTATCTTACAGGAGGCCAGGAATAATGCAATTATTAGTGATCCTGAATTTGAATTTCTGTTACCTAAATTCCCCCGGGTGGCTACATTCTATGGGCTCCCCAAGGTCCATAAGGGCCTGGATCCCATCAAGGAGAGACCCATAGTCTCGGGGGTGGACAGCTTAAACCAGAATACTGGTATCTATCTTGATCAGGTGCTCCGACCGTTTGTGATTTCCCTTTCGTCATATGTACGGGATATAAGTGACCTCTTGCATAAAATAGAGGGAGTAACATTAGACCAAGACTGTATCCTAGGAAGTATTGATGTGGAATCACTTTATTCTTCTATTCCACATGATAAGGGACTACAGGCGGTGGAATATTTTCTGGCCTCAAGAGGTTGTCAGTACCGCGCCTACAGCCAATTCACACTGGACTTATTACATTTTTCACTTACACTGAACTTTTTTTCTCTTTAATGGGAGATTCTACCACCAGCTCAGGGGCACAGCCATGGGAAATCCATGTGCACCTACATATGTCAACTTGCTCTTGGGTTGGTGGGAGGAAACTATTGTGTTTGGTGAGGATGTCCAGTTAGATGACAGAATTGAGCTGTGGGCGTGGTCTATTGATGACATTTTTGTTATCTGGCGGGGGAACGCAGATTCATTTAACAACTTTGTGAGAAACCTTAATGATAATGTTATAGGTCTCAAATTTACATGTGAATGGGATATTAACTCTTTACCGTGTCTTGACATTTGAATTTCTAAAACTGAGAGGGCACTCTGGCAACAGAGGTATATCGTAAACCTACCTCTACAAATTCCCTATTACACTGGGAAAGTCACCATCCTCTGGCCCTCAAAAGAGGAATTCCCAAAGGACAATATTTGAGGGTCAGGCGTAATTGTTCAAATAAAGAAAAGTATATCGAACAAGCTGGGGACTTGAGGGAACGGTTCCTTAAACGAGGATATCCGGATCATGTCCTTAGGGAGGCTCATAAGTATGCATTGAATCAGAGGAGAGAGACTTTGCT